>JAWWES010000001.1:99308099-99614714 GCA_035583135.1 Lophotriccus pileatus | reverse complement strand
CCCCCACAAAAAAAAAAAAAAAAAAAAAAGGCGGAAAAAATGAACAAAAAGCGAAAAAAAAAAACCGAGAGTCCCGCTTCGAGCGGGTTCGCCGTATCCGAGAACGCTGCCCAAGCGCGACTCCTGCGCCGCTTGCAGCCTCCGGAGGCCCCGTCGGGGCGGCGCGGAGGGGCCGCCCCCGGCCCCGCGGGGCGAGCGCGGCTCCCCCGGGGGCCACCGACAGCACCTCCCCCGCACACGCCCGGCCTCGGGGGGACAGCCCGGGACTGAGGCTGCCGGGAGCGGCGGGGGCACTGCCCGCCCCTGCCCCGTGCGACCGGGCCGGGCGGCCGCGTGGGGACGGGGCAGGCGGGGAGCGCGGCGCCGCGAGCCGGCGGGGAAGTGGAGGCGGAGCGCCCTCCCGCCGGGCCCTTACCGCGCCGCCGCCGCCTCACCTCGGGGCTGCCGCTCGGGGCCGCCGCCGCCTCGTCCCCTTCGCCGCCGCTCGGGCTCCGGGTCCGCCGGGTCGGTCCCGCCGCGCCGCCGCCCCCGCGCGTCGCCATGATGTGACGGCAGCATCCAAACAAGTGCCGAGCGCGGGGCACCGGAACTGCTCCCCGCGGCACCGCCCCCCTCCCGGCACCGGCCAATCGCCGCGCAGCCCTGAGCCCCACGTGGGGGTCCGCGCCCCGCCCCGCCGCGGGGTTTGCCGGGAGTTGTAGTCCTGCCACGGCGGGCCGGGGGCGCGGCATGGCCGCAGGGGAGCGGCGTCAGTGGGGGCTGGTCCCCGCCCTGTGTCCCGCCTACCCTGTCGCTATTCCTGCCTCGGGCACGGCTTTGAAGTCGGGGCCAGCCCAGCGGCGTGGCCGTGACGAGGCAGGGCGCGGGGCGGTGCCCGCGGGACGCCCTGGGGTGGCGGTGGGGTCAGCAGCCACAGAGTGGGCCAGGTTGGAAAGCACCGCAGCAGGTCCTCTGGTCGAACCTGCTCGGGCAGGGTCATCCCAGAGCACGCGGCACGGGATCGCGGCCAGGCGGTCCCTGGGTATCTCCAGTGAGGCTCCTGGAGATCCTCAGCGATACTCAGCAGAGTTGCTGCTCCTGCAGGAAAAGCAGGGCGTGTGTGCAGGGGGAGCGAGGTGCGCAAGGAGGTTCTGCCAGAAATCGCTTTGCAGGGGTAGCCAAGGCCAGGGCTGCACGGAGCGCATCTCCTGGACATGCCCCTGTGTGTGGTCCATCGCCCGGAGCCCGCCCCCACAAGGGGCTCCTCTCTGGGCTTAAGGATCGCACCTGTGGAAGCAAGGATTCAACACAAGGAGGGGAGGATGGAGCTGCCAAGGGTCACCTGCACTCCTGCGAACCACGGCCGTGCCATGTGCACGCGCGGGCCTCGGTTGTTGGGGACTGCTGTGGAGTAACTTAAAACTGGTGCAAGCAAGCATCCTAGAAGTACATATGTTCTTGCTTTCCAGGGAAATAAACCCACTTCCCACTTCATAAAGGGTGGGAATTTTAGAGTTTCTGAATAAAAAACATCACTCTAAACCTCCCTAAGCACTTAGTGCTTCAGAGAATAGGTCAAGTGTCAGTGTTGAATAAAGTAGCTTCAGTGAGGCAGTACTTGCTTACATTTTGTCCTTACATCCTAAATCTATACTTACTGCTAATTTCAAGATGAAAAATAATTTTACATTTTTGGGTATTACTCCGATCTTTAGACAGAGATTTTCATCCACAAAATAACACTTGTCCTTTTACAAACATGCATAATACTGGTACAATTCTTGGATAAAGAAAGAAGGATCCCTCCTCTTCCCCCTCAGAGTTTTGATGTTTTGGGATTTTCCCCATGCATCCCTTCCACTAGAGAGTAGCAAGAGATCCATTCCAATATGCTCTGTTTGATCCCAGTTGGCTCCTGCAACCCTTAAAATAGGGTTTTAACACTTCTTTTAATTTCTCCCAAGCATTACTTGAAAGTATATATATGTAGCAAAATATAAACTACTTCTGTACTCTCCTCCTTTCTGACACTTTTTGGAATAGAAGGCAGATTAATTAAAAATATAAACTACTGTGAGAGAGAATGGAATGAAGAAACACAGAGCTGTTGCTGGCTGTAAGCCTTTACTGTAATAAAAGTCATTGTGAGGCCTATTTTGGTGAGTCTGGGTGCCAGGGAGGTTAGCATACATTATGCAGCAGAGGCAAACACGAGGCCGTTCTGTCAAGGGGGAGTTTTCTTCAAAAACTATCAGATGTGAGAGAATACATTTCCAGCAGTAATTCTTTTCACACATGAACTGGGTCCTGATACAGTGACACAGATCAATTATAATTGTTTTGTGAAGAAAGATACTCTCTCCCTGGTAAGTTTGTTTTCTAGAAGGTTCAGGTTTTTTTGAGGACAGCTGATGAAGGCATAGTGAGAGAGATACCATGAGCTTCAAAACTGAGACACTGTTTTTGCCTGCTGTGCTGTTGTCCTCTCAAGAACACACATGTGAAATTGAATGAAAAAAACCTACTTTTAGTATTTTCAATTACATTTATGGTGCTATCCCTACGTCTCTTTTTGTGTTTCTGTGAACGGCTTTCCCTCAAAAATGCACTTACCAACAAAGTGCATGTCAACAGTACTGGAAATTCATATTCTACTCCTGCAAGTAAGTACATGTACTGAGAGGAGATTGAGAACATATTTTCGGTTGTGCCCTGTTAATGACCTTGCTGGAGATTGCTTGTGCAATCCTGTGCACTACGAGCTGCCAAGTAGGTGTTACACCCAACTGGCCATTGCCAAGAAGGTGGAGTGGTCTCGTGTTTTGACAGGCAAGAAGCTGAAATTTTAGGAAAATAAGCTCTTTTTAATTATTATTTAGGATATTACTAAGTATCCCTGAGTAAAAATCTTTAGTCATCAACTTTTTGTAGTTTTTTTTGGGTAGTCTATTTTTATAAACTTTATCCACGTTACATGGTTATCACCATACTCCAGAGTAGTCCAACTTCATGAACCCTGTACGTGTAATCAGCCAGTCTGACACCTCTCTTGGGTACTTCACCACCCTCACTGGGGGGGTGGACGACATCTCCCAGGCAACTGGGTGAAAAATGAATTCTTTCATTATGTTTTAATCAGATTAGTAAGGTGAAAACTAGAACTAGATGCTCAAACCTCTAAACAATGACAATTGAGCAACTGTGAAATAAAGATACTATTTCTTTTCTTACATGCAATGCAGTCAGGGAACTACTGAAATGCAGTAACAAACCGTCCTTTTCCCATGATTATTATGATAATTGCTTTTACTGAAAGTTTGAAGAAGCTCTGGACTACTAGAATTGTTATTGGAACACTTCCCTCCTGGTGAAACCATGCCACTGAGTAGGAACAGTAATTCTTCCAATGGAACTTCTCACAGAATGACTATTCAAAATTGAAATGAAGGCAGGAAGAAAAAAATGCAAACAAACCAAAGATCCAACTCAAATCACCACTCTTCTACTTCACAGTATTCTAAAATCCAATGATGGCTACTAGGAAAATTGCCTGGAACCCAATGTGGACAATACTGGAAACATGTGCTTGGCTGAACACACCATGTAGCTATAAATAAAACCAAACAAGATGCTAGGGTACATGTGACATGGCATGAGGTGTAAAACAGAAAATGAAACCAAGATGTGTCAGCTGGGTGGTGCTTCCTGTTACATGCTTGATGCATGTCACACATCCCTCCCAAAAAATGAACTCCAAAGGTGAATGAGCTCTAAGGAAAGTTGCCACAAATTTTGTGGTATATGGAAAAATGCTCCCATTAAAATATAATATTAAAATATCCTGTCCTGTCCTCTCCTTTCCTCCCAGTATCACTCTTACAGCAGCACCTTTCATCCACCCAACGATGGTCCTGAAGGTCTTGTTACACATGATACAGGATGAAAGGCAGTGATGATACAGCTCATCCAGAACTGTTTGATGTTTAAATTGCAGGCATCAAAGTCATGAACAGGCATAGGGCCATCATTAAAACATTTCTGAAGTAAGTGGGACAAGAAGTTGGGTATAATCAATTCATTCTCTGGCCATTATTTGACTGTGAGGTAAATGGGGCTCGTTTCTCCTTGGGAAGGAGAGGAAATGCAGAAAAGCAGTGGTTTTATCTGGCTCTGAAACCTTCACACTTCCAGTATATAGTAACCACAGCCAAGAGAACAAATAAATAAAAGCAACAGTATAATTAAAGTTTTGTGTGTGCATACAAGTAAAAGAACTCCACACTAAGCATGGTTTTCTTTACAGCATTATGTATCAAAGCATGCATCAAATCTTTATTCTTCTAATTTTATATATTTTCCTGAACTAAATGCATTTTTCTTCAGTCTTTCCCTACTTTGCCAAAATCACAGAGACAAAATAACCTATCTGCCCATGTAGTTTTGAATTAAGTATACCTTCCAAGTTTATCTGCAGAGGTTTGTCATAGATTCATGAATCCCTGAACTAACAAAGGAAAACGAATGTCCCTAACCTGTGCCATAATGAAAATCAGGCTTTTAGGAAACAAAACAAGTGATTTCATTTTTACAGATAATTTCTACAGAGTTCTGTTTCATTAAAAATGATAGTGTGACAAACTAATGCTAATTATTTTGCTTGCTCCTTGTCTCACAATGGTATCTAGTTAAAAGTAACAACTGAACAGGAAAAGTACATTATCATTTTTAAAATATATTTAGACACATTAATAAATGTGGGTTTGCTTATATATACATCCTCTTTATATATATATATATATACACATATATACACACACACACACACACATATATATATATATATATATAAAAGCTGGGCTATACTGAGAATAAAATGAACCCATGCACGTCTTCTGATGTTTTTTTTGCAGAAATTGTTGTTTTCTCCAATAGTTAACTTTAATATATACAAAGAAAATATAGAAAGACATTAATTGACTGTTACTTGCCATTTTGTTTAAAAAAATTGGAATGATGAAATAACAACTCCCCTACCCCCTCAAGAGACCCCAAATGTTTAAAACAAAGGAAAAATAGCATCAAAAATGAGTATTTGGAAGAAAAATCTACTAATGGGTAACATTATTTAGGGCTAGGCCACTGCACTGTTGTTACAGATGTATCAGTCAGCACTTACTGAGATGCAGTATCAGGCCAGACAATAAATCTTCTGAACTCCTGCTGAATTGAAACCCAGACCATTATCAGGGTGGCTCTTGACTCTGGAACAGTACAACAACACTCCAGACACAGCCCATGGACCCAATGTCGCTGCTTGGCAATGCACTGAGGAGTAACCAGACACGCTTTGTTCCTTTCTTTGCAATGGCTCTTGCAAAGTTGAGGTCAGTAATGTGACAGTTCAAGGGTGCATCTCACAGTCTAGTGACAGGCTTCTGCACATAGGGTTATTCTTTAAATATATGAGGTTAAAATTGACATCCTGTGCTTCAGTACTACATACACCACCCCACCAAGCAAACACCAAGATCACCAAACAGCAAGGAGAAAAAAAAACCTGAAGAAACAAACTAAAAAAATCCAAACTTTACTAAAACAATGTAGGTTAACTATAAGAGAACAGCTGTTAGTGAATAAAAATGTAAGAGAACTTTTCACTACACTTTTCTTATTGCAGGATTTTACAATCTTTCCTTTTCCTCATTCTCCAAAAAGATTAGTAAATAAAAAAAATTCATATAGGTATTAACTTATACCAACTGAACAAGTAATTTAATAGCTGAAGAGGATTCTTCAGTGCACAGAAGAACTGGAAACGTTGGCATCTCAGAAGAAAGCTGTATTCTAAGCTAACCTACATGATTCCTGGGTAATCTTTTCCCTCCTTCTAAAAGGTTAATTCCAAAATTTGCAAGTTCAGCTTCTTCTAAGAAAACTTGTTAACAATCTTTTTGATTGTTTGTTTGCTTCTCCTCAATGTTTTAAACAACGGCCCTTTCTGTCACATCGTATCCACAGGATGGTGTGATTTACATTTATTCTTGGTTTCTTTTAATTTTGTCATTATTTCATACTGTTGTACTGCTGGATTTTAGCATTTGCACCATCCCAGTGCTTGGAATGATGCTGTTAAGAAAACACCAGCACACTTGCTTATATACTCTATCTACATATACTATTATGACACATTTGGGCTACAAAAATGGCATACAAAATTCACATAGAACGTGAAGAAGTCTACCTGTGTTCATCTCATGTGACAAGCGGAATGCAGACACTTTCCGTCTTCCCATGCAGAATAAGAACTGCTGGGCACTTGTGGCACCTACCTAAATGAAAAGCACAGGGCAGGCCTGAAAACTGCAGAATTACACAAAACTTACTTCAGTTTTACAGGTTAAAACCAGATATGCAGATTTGAAAATATTAATATGATATTTGATAGGAGACTTTAAATATCAGAGTTCTAGTCAGATTCAGCCTTGCTACATTAGTGCCTGTTTAAATGTACATTCAAGCAGAGGGTTGGTTTATTTTTTTCACAGACATGCTTTTCATGGAACCTGGAAAACAAAGGTTGTATATGTAGGAACTATCTTTCATGACAGATGGGGTTTAATACCTATAACCACTATATAGGTTATGATTACATGAAACCGACCATGAGGCTTCATGTACAAACCCCATACAAATCAGGTAACAATACATCTGAAAACACTAGGAATGATATGGCTTATTTTTAAGAAAGTGGCCATTTGGAGCAGAGCACTGAGGATAGACAGTTGGAGATTTTGAACTCTTAGTCACCCAGGGAAGGCTTGCTACTCTCAGAATAGAACTACCCATCTTTTTAGAAGGTGTTGTGTCAAACTCTACAGTAGACAGATCCTAATATCTCCAGCTTAAATCTATAAGCAGTTGAATTTCTCAAGAGCAACCATTAAGCTGCGAATAGTCTCATTTTTATGAGCGTAACAGATTTAACTTTTGCGGTCTTTAATTAATCCTAGATATAAAAAGCTCCTTACATACCTCTTATTTACTATGACTTATCTCACATCTGTTTACTAAGTGAAAAACACTACAAAAATACAAATTGTGCATAAAATGGTTTGTAGTTGAGAAAGTGCATGGCAATAAACTAATTTGAGAAGCCAAATATATGCAGGTTTAAAACAATTCCTTTTGTATAATGAGAAATACAGGAGAGCTTTCTGTCCAAGTTGCTAATGGAGACAATTTTAAATAGACCTCTCTTGCAGTAACAGCAGTTAAAACTACTTAGCTCTTTTCAATTCCCACGGGATGAATATTGACTGAGTAATTACAGCTATAATCTTTTTCAGTCTCTGTACAAAAGTTTTCTGCAGAATTGTCATTAAGACAGAGCTTACTGTATGTAACATGCCTATAATTCAATTGTGCTTAATGGCTCCAACCTACTTAATTTTACCCATTTTCCTCTGTATTTGGAATTTCATGAATGTTTTGTCACAGAAGTTTATGAAATAGATGACAAACAGAACATCAAATTTTCATTTATATATATAAAGATACTGACTTAATGGTAAAATTACAGGAAACATCTAGATGCCTATGAAGAATCAAAAATCTTTTAGAGAAAACCCCCTATTTTTTAATTTAAATTCCATGTCTTAAGCACTGTGACAATGTGTATTTTTGAAATCTGTCTACGTCTTGTAATGCTTGCCCCTCACTCTGCCCTTCTTCCAAATAAAAGAGACAATTTTATACATATCTACAGTATTTAATAAAGGTGTCCAAACCAGCAAAAGTTTTTACATAAATGTTTCAGCACTTAAAGAGAAACATTTAATTTGCTCTCAGCTCAGACAGCAAAATTAAACGGAAACATAACAGCCTTCTGCAGAGAGAATGCATTAAACCGTTTCTCTCTGTGGGGAAAGGCAATATCTTAATATGATGATTTAACAAAACCAAATTTAATTCAAGCAGTTAATAATTCTATCCTTATTTAAATGCTTAAATGTTTGCCACCTGACTGATAAATAATCAGCTTCTTTTGGAGTCTGCATTAGTATTTTTTTAACAAATCATTGAAAGTTATTCAATAGGGTTTTCTATAAATTCATTGGCTACATACATTAAGGAAGTTAAATAAACATGAAATCTACCAGCTACAAGTACCTCAAAAATAGTACACATTTACAGATTATACAGGGATCAGAGTGCAAATGCCAAGAGAGAATTGTTTTCAAGGACTAAGTTACTTACAACACCCATTTTTACATCCCAAGCAGAAGGCTGTAGACAAAAAAAAAAATTGATTCTTAGATTCAGAAATCTCTTTGAAGAGCTTCTTGACCAAAAACATGAACTGTTGCTCATGTATTAATGTTATCACTTTTAATTATGGCATGTAACCTGCAGTGCCTGCCTCCTCTTTTTTTTCTTTTGAAGAATATAGAAGTTCAGAAACTGCTCATAGAAAGAACAGAAATACTGCTTGTATTCCCATATGGAATTATAATGATTTTAGATTCTTTTATGTCTTTTGAAGATACTTCTGTAAGCAAAATATGAAAGCAGAAATCCATGTCAGTCCTCAGGAAAACCTTTGGGTTATGGTAGTTTTGTGAAAATGCCTAATTTTCTTCTTGCAGCATTTCTTCTATTTCTTTATCCCAGTTTTCATCACGCTTTTCCGATTCTGTCACCACCTCATACTCTTGAAGCTCTTGTTGTAATTCCTTTTCCCAATCAGCAGTTTCCTCTACAAGAGATAAATAATGTGTAAGAATTTAATTGTTAATATAGAATGTTGCTTATTTATATAAAAGCAGATGAATTTGCATTAAACCTCTCTTGTTTTTCCTAAACTTTATTGACAATTCTCCTTAAAAACTAAATAAACTTCAAGATCAGAAATTTCACCTTCTTATTGACCACAAGTAGAAATTAAGTAATATACAAGTCTATATGTCTATGTTCACACTATAATAAAGATCTAAAAAGCAAATACATAGCTAAGTCGTTATGAGCATCCCTTTGCAAGATCATTTCCTACAGTCTTTCAGTCTGCTATCAACTGAATCAACTTTGCACTTTAAAATCTCCATAAAATATGAAGTTCATAAATGTGTTGATATAGTTATGAAGAAAAAATCAAGATCAAATACTGTGGCTAATTTAAAGAAGCAGGTATTCTTCTCACTGGCATTTGTAGCTAGACAAGCTCATTTAATCAGGGTTAAAGGTAATCATATTTCATACTTCAGGGCAAAAAATGAGTCAGAAGGCATTACAGTGTTGTTAATCTCTGTTTTAATTAGCTCTACCTATCATAAGCAAGAGTGTGGGGGAGGAGATGGGTGTTTGATGTGTTACATGTTGGTTAGTACTTCAGCCTAGATACAAAGGTACGCAATTCCATAGTCCAAGTCACTAATGCCAGCTGAGATTTCTCTGAACAAATAACACATTAATGACTTAGTGAAACACTTTCAGCAAAGAAATGAGTAAAGTCAGATTCTTGCATCCATAACAATTCCTCAAGCTTGGCTACATGTTGGGAAAAAAAAATTCAGAAAACAATGATTCAGAAACATCCAAAGCACATTGTAAGATGAATTCTGAAAATTGTGGTGAATTACCTGATAAGCATCTACATATATAAGTGTCTTCATAGTAAATTGTTCATTGTGTATGGCCAGAGTCCAATCATCACAGACTGTTTTTATGCTCTTTACACTAATATGAGTTCTTCTGAATTATTTTAAGCGTAAGCTCCCCTGATTTCTTCTCATTATTCTCAGAACTAACTGTTCCAAATGCCTCTAAACCTTTTAGAGCAGAGGCCTCTGCGAGCTCACAGTCTAGTGCAAATCCTGCCTTTTTAGCTGGTGCCACAAGAAGAAAATAAAGCTTGACTTCCAAATACCGTACCGTACCTACAAGGATGTCAAGGTACAGGAAACAAAAAATTGTATGCATAAGATCCAATGAAAGAGAAGACAGGGAAAGGAGGAGATACACAGGAAAAAGCACCCCATACTCACTTTCATGGAAGACCACTTAAAAATTCTTAGGTGCTTTGGATTTAAACCCCTCATAGCTAACATTCTGTGTAAGGCATTTTTTGATCGCAGTGAAAATTACAATTAATTTCTGCAATTTCTCATTGCATACCCTTTGAAAAATTTGCTAAATTCTCATTTCATACACTTTGAAAAAACTGTCACAAATCTACTTCTCTAAATTGAATTACAACTCTTTTTTTTTTTTTTTTAAATCAGCCTTTCCTAAAATTGCTCTATTTAACATGCAGAGGTAATAATAGCTTTACCTTCTACTACTGAAGTCTCTTCTTTCTTTTTGTCTAGCACTAGTTGTTCCATTTCTTTTCTCAGGTCTTCCTGATTCAGATTACAGGCATCAAAAGCATCACTCACAAATTCTGATACACCTGGACTTGTGGAAATCTCTTCCTCATCCTGCAGCAAGACAGTTTAGTATAAACTTATCCAGATGGGGGAAGAAATGTCACCAACACATATTTCCGCTCATGTGACTGCTTTTAAATACAGTCAGCAAAAACCAAACCAAATGCGTTTTTCTGACAACTATTTTTCTTTATGGGCTACTTTTCTTTAAGAGTATTTTTGTACAGACAAAAATGTTAGCTGGTTGTACTGAAAATGATCTGCTTTACATCCTAGGCTGCCTTTTTGTGTTTGCTTCACAATTTTAGTTCTGTTTTTGTAATCATCAGAAACAATAACAAACTCATAAGTAGTTTAGAACAGGATCTAAGACTAATATTAAAAATTTGACCACAATTCAGTAACAGTTTTCTACACAAGAGATTAATAGAGGACTGTTCTTTGGAAATCTTTGTAGCTTAATTTAGTTCCCTGCATATTATTGGCAAGTGAATGCACAGCTCTGCTTCTGCCAAGAGTGTTCTCTGGCACTGATTTTACAATCCAGAAATGAACAAGGGTCATTACATGCCTATGGTACAGGTTTCTGCAGTACTAAGTAAAAGTGTTATAAAACAGTGTTGCTATTGCAATGTATCATTTAGATTTCCGATACTCCAGCGTGACCACGTGTGAAGAGTTGGACAGAACATGGCACACAAGTACATTTTTATGAAGGTACTCCTCATGTCTAAATACAGCGCTATTTTCTACTCCAAACATTTTGGAAATGTCACTCTTGGGAGGAAAAACATATAACGTGCAAGACACTAATGAAAGCATTCTTCAGGTAAATTACTGTTTCTTCTAATGAAAATGAGTTTCAAGATTATATGCTAAAAATTATTATCACAGCAAAAGAGCAGCAGGTTAGGACTGTCAGATACTATATTATTGTGGTTTCACAACAAAACTTACTCAAAAGGATGCAAAATTACATAAAAAGGAACAGCTTTACATACTAAATACCAGATAAAATATACCAGCATTTTTACCTCTTGAGATTTTGTTTGAGGCTTTATTGTAACAGGTGGTGTTTTCGGCCGTACTGTTTCTATCAAGGGGGAGAGAAAAAAAGTAGATTACATTTTAATATGTAAAAATACAATTTAATCTGTATGTCTACTAAATATACAGGGAAATATTGCATTTTAAGATTTGAGGAATCCTGGTGGTTAAAGGCTGAGTTCAGCCATAGGTGAAGCATTTGAAACAACAAAATGGAAAAGAAGCCATTTACTATTCTTAATTAAGGCAAATTTGGCAAACCATTTCCTCAATATGACTCCACAGTTAAAGGACAGTAACCCCTCTGACACTCAAAACGATCCAAAAACCCACATAGATAGAAGCACTTGGGAATCTGAGAGAATGTCTTCTATAAAACACTTACAGATAGCACCACATGCCACAAGATCTTTCAAGTTACAAATAAGTAGACTTGGTCATGAAATTCAGTTCATGTCTACCACAGAAGTTCCCAAATTCCCCTGGTTGGATACTACTAGTGACATGGCAAAGGAAGTCATAGAAAAACATAAACCATAGAAGCTGGTCCAAATTTCCTAAGAAAATTTGCTGTGCATTCTGTATTTTGTAGCATGGTGCTAGAAGATAATGATTGTTTACAAGCAAGGATAGAACTTCTTCCTGGTAAGTAAAGCAACACCCTGACTTTCTTCCTTGTACAACTCTCAGGGCAGAGTTACAATACAGAGCCAGGTGGCTGCAAGAACAATTAACATACAGGGCAAGTTGTGGTAGCGATGGAGTGCTTGCGTAGCAGTTCTGCTTGTTTAAATATGCAAAGCAGCTCTGAGCTCACAGCTCTGCTTCCTGCAGAGCGCCCAGGTGGACCCCTCCTGCTAACTCAGCAATTTCAGAACAGGGAAATTTTTTATGTTTAGTTTTTAAAATTAAGATGAGTTTTAATTAAAATAATTTCCTAATTGGTAGCTATCAGTGCTTTTACAGCTCATCTACCCAATGCCCACTGCTCTGTTCCATCCTCTCTCTTACACTAGAATGTGTAATGTCTTCCATTTGTCTCTTCTTTTTTCCTTTCACATCAACCATGCCAATTTAACTTTCTGAAAAGAGCAGCTAAGAAGGAGACAGAGAGACATAAAAATGGAAGGCTAACAATTCTATTTTAAAGACAGTCAGCTTTCAGAAGAAACACTGAGCATTGTGAAGAATTACCAACAGGCAATTACTTCCAGTTTTAGCCTCCAATTAGGGAATCCAACCTTCAGAAAGGTTACTTAAGCCAAAAATAACACGGATGATTCAGAGCTTCTCAAAGCTATGCAATTTCTGAATGAAACAAAACATGCATTCACTGCAGTCTAGTATATGTATCTTTTCCATTACAGAACATAGAGTCATTAGGAGAGTAAATCTATTTGCATGTCCTACACTGGTGGTCTAAACTGTATGAAAGCCACAACAGGCCAAAAAACAGTGGTTTGGGCTTTTTTTAAACTGAAGTTATGTTTCGTTTTAGTCACAATGGAAATTTTACTAGAATCCAGCAACTTTTGCTTTGACTGGCCATTTCTAAGGGTTTGAATGACTCAAACATTACATTTTTGTTGTTTGCTAGGGTCAGATGCCATCTCTCCTGTAGAGTTGAGAGAAGTCAATTAAAACACCCATAGTTTTGGACAGCAGACAACTGTCCTGAATAAAAAAAGTTGGAATTGATGCCTCTTGGTTTGCAGTAGATGTTGGAATAGCCTGTCCTGTCAGTGCTGTTTGGATATTAACTCAGACAAAACTACTTTTTTCACTCTAGATGGGGACCCTGCCTAGGCTGACACAGGCACACTCCAAACAGAACCTTTGAGAAACAGAACAAAAAACTGACAACAAAGGCACATACACACACAAAAGCTTGAGGAAGCTACTACAGTCCTTTTCAAGAAGGTATCATACAAGTCCAGCTCTGAAATGCCATTTGTAACTTTCCCTTCACCCCAAGGTGCAGCTGCCAGTGTCTAAGGAGCCAAGGCCCATCTGACTAATCTTAGCTCAAACTGTGCAGAAAATTAATAAGCTGTGCAAAAGACCTGTGAGAAAGTCTGTAAAAAAAATAAGGAAGGAGACATTAGAAACTGAGGTAGGAGTAGAAAGATGGGACCATTGGCAGTGCAAGGACTTGAGAGGAAAACTACCAAGAAAGCTATTGTATTTGAAAGAGGGGAAAAAGAAGTCAACTTGGCAGTGATCACCTGGCTGTCAGTCAGGCCAGCATGTCAACATGACAGGGTGTTAACAGATTTCAGGGATGATGACAATTTATTGATATTTGGAATACGAGAATCTGTTCCAGGGTGCAGCAAAAGCTTTCTCCTCCTGCCCAATGCCTGCCCAGCCTGTCAAGAATCTTCAAGTGCTTACTAGAGGTGGTGAGCCCACTTAGCTTAAGCTAAGATTTAATGAGCTACTGGTTATCTTTTGCACCTTTGCCACTAACTGCTTTCTGAACTTCAAGCTGCATATATTCCTGCTTGCAGAACTTGTTTGCATGCAGATAAAGAGGCACAGTGGTTCATAAGAGGGTCAGTAAGAACCACCAGTATAAAATGATCAATGTAACTGAAGACACCTATGTTGAAGTGGCTTTTTCATCTCAAGACTGAATCCCAGTTAACCTCCTGGACCCCATTTTTCTCCATTTCTATAATACATTGTGGGCCTTTCCACACCCTGCATATGTCTCTGCCTCTACCACCACCAAAATTCTACTTCTGTATCACTCACTAATTTCTGTTTGGTCTGAGGGATGAGCAAAAGCCAAGGGCAAACCATATACCAGCTGGCTGGGTTGGCTAGTTGTCTGACCAAGTGAACCAAAAGTATCTCCTACTTCTTTCTGACAAGTCAAAAAAGCACACCTGAGACCACTAGTGGCCATGAGCTGTTATAAGCCATGTACAGACTTTCTCCTCTCCTTTCCATTCCTCTGACACAGATAGCTGAAGCTGGAAAACAGCTGGAAAGCACTAGAAGCCTCTTCTTCCCCAAGCTACACAAACGCACCAAGTATGATGAGAGAAGCCCTGATTTAATAGGAAATCCAGGATAAAAATGTGATGACACCTGATGTATACGATGAGCATGCATGACAGTAAGTTAATGAGCTGTGCTAAAACAAATGTTTCCAGTACCTTTCAGTTCACTATCCTCTTCTCTGCCTTTGCTCTCTTCTTTTCCTACTGCTTGCTGTTGAGCTGCAAGTGCAGTGAGTTGTGCAGACTGTTTAATTAAGGACACTCTGTAGAAATAATTTCTCCAGAACACCTCCTCCTTTACGCTAGAGAGAAGAAATAGATTTTGATTACCAAATTTGGAAATATGGTTCCTTTTACCATCTAGCAGTGAAATAAAATTAAATATGCAGAGCGAAAGGGTAGACATAGCTGCTATTTAAGTAAAAACTTAAAGAAATTTGTGATATTAACACATTTTAAAAAATCAATCATTGCAGAATTTCTTGATCTCTTACAAGGCAGTTGCAACAGACTTGAACATATAATAATAATGTTACGGCTTTAAAATAAACTGAATAGCATGCAGCAACACATAGTATGCCAAAATGTTACGTTGTTCCATCTCTCTTGACAAATTATGTAAACTAACCCAACAAGCCAAACAATCCTGTTTTCTTTACTTCCTTTCTAAACTCAGCGTTCTACTGTTGTCAAACTATATTCATCTACATCTTCCCTAGACATCATGTGGAACTGGAACTCCTTTGACAGCAGAACTATTTCACGTAGCTGTATGTCTCAGTAACCTTTAGTAAACAGAAACTGACATCCTGGGAACGACCAGCTTTGCTAAGTGAGAGACTATCCCATATCTCAGGTAACATTTCCCTCTGTAAACAAAGGACTCAACTTTAATCCAGAGGACAAAGAAGGCAGAAATGGCAAGACCTGTGGGGAGGAAAGTATGTAGGTCAAGAGGAAAGAGAGAGAGAGAAATGACCACTGAGACTAAGAACAGCGGAAAAAAAACCCTATTAAGCAATGTGGTAGAACAGGCAAGGAAAGCATGACCAGAGGCTGGAGACAGAGCATCAGAGACAGATCTGATGAAAACCTACAATATGGGCAGATCTTCAGGACTGAAAGCAGGGAAAAGGTAAATAGAATGCAGAGCTGGGGAGGCTTAGAAAAGGTGGAAATTTAAAACAGAAAAGGTCACAAAGAAAGATGTTTTCTGTTTTCATCCTTAGACAAGGAGACTAGTGTTGGGAACTCCCATTTCAAAATAATATTGACTTGTGAAACAAGTTTTAGGAGCAGTGTCTGGGACTGGACAAAGAAGAACAGTTGGGCAATAAAGCTGTGACCAAGAAGGCATACTGGAACAGGCCATAACTGCTTGGACAAAGACCTTTGGATCTTTTAGTAAGGTCCACTAGAAGGAAGGCAGTTGCAACACAGAGCTCTTCCTATTGCCTATTCAAGCCCAGGTTTTTTTGCTTGTATTGCTGCTGCTTTGTGACACATTCTTTTACCATTTCTCCAGTGGGGTCTTTGACTATCTGTAACCACCTTTTTGGGGTGTCAGTTACACCAACAGATCTGAACATTTTTGTTGCTGCATTTACCTTTGTTTGGAGGGAAAAAAAAATTAATTTAGCACATCGGACATGGAAAAATTGAAGGCCTTTCCCATACTTAAGTTAACAGATCCTTATTGGTTCTGAAGGTCTAATAGATGTACTTCTCTTCTTTCCTCCAACTGCTAAACTTCTACGCACATGCCGTATTCCACACATTTGACATAGCAGATAAAAAAAACATACATCGGAAGAACACAAAGAATTGAAGGAAGTGAAAAGAACAAAGAGTAATTTATGGGTATTTATAGAAACATTAAAAGTACAATGATACATAGTTACCAGCAGAAATTACTTACTGTTTGGGAACAAGATCAAACCTCATCCTATTAAGAAGTTCATCTTCTTGTAACATCACCAGTGCAACAGGGTACATTTGATCAAAGTCAAAATTAAACTGCACACCTGCTGGGGGATCCCGCAGAAAATTCCGTTTGTCCTTTGAAGAACATATTTATGGTCATTAACTGATATTGGACAAAGGATACCATATTTCACATACAAGATCAGAAAAGCAGTCCGTAAAACCTTTACAAAAATAAACATTATATTGAGGATCTGCTGTGGCTAAAGTTGAAACTAATAGAACTATTTACTATTGCACATGATCAGTGCAGAAACAATTTAATAATGGCAACCAAACCTACTTTAAAAATAAAAAAATAAAAAGGAAGCTTTAATCTTTCCAAGAGAAAACGTCAAATCTTACAAGAAATTAAATACTTACTGCTGACAAGGCCAGTATTTGTTGTTGAATTGTTTCTTCTTCATTGCTGTCTACCCAGGGAGGCACTGCGGCTTCTGTTATTGAAAGGAAGAAGATAATTGCGTGAGTATTACTTGAAAAAAACCCCACCAAACAACAAAACAGACCTTATATAAAGTAAGGTATAGTGTCATGAAAATAAGCAGTTATACCAGTAGTCCTATTCATTGTTCCTTTTTCTTAAACTAAGTTTATGGCATGAGAGAGAAGCTATAGAAATGCATCCTTACTTATCAGAAGTAAAACATAATAATTAAATAGTTGCTGATTTCTGCTGTTGTAAAAATAAAACTGTGGGGATTTCTTTGCACCAGTCAGAACTTGGTGTCTCTTAGTTTAGTTACTGAAGTAGTGCTGTATAACTGGCTAAATTGTCTGCAAATAGTATTTCTAGATTCACTTTGAATGTGTAAACTTTGTCTAAATTAAGTTTGCAAAATAATTTACACCCAGAAGACACCAATTCTTTAACAATGGAGAAAAAGTTATAAATTTGTTATAAATTACATGTTATACACTGAATAAGCCTACTCAAGTTTAGCTGATTTACATATTTATGCAGATACTTCCAAAATAGATCTATAGGCTGTATAGAGAGGAAAATAAACGATTGTAGATGTACAGATACTTATTAAACTTTTCACTGTCAGTGCAAATTCAGCCAACAGAGACAACAGGATGCACCTGTAACAGTCAACTTATAACTCTTGTGCCCTTAAACAATGCCTCTTTGCCTGTGCACCTGATATCAACAAGATCTTTCACCCACATGGATTCCCATCTGATGCTAATGCTTCTTGCACTCAGCCCATCTGTTACTCCTCCTTTGCCCAGTCTAGCTACCTATTTTCATAAAGCTTGTAGAAATAGATTAAGAGACGCCAAAATTTAGTAACAGAGACAAAAAGAATTGCAGACAACATGACCACATAAGCAATCTTGCAAGAAGAAACCAGACTAACATACTAACTATAAATAGCATGAAAAATTTTATCACAATCCATTTAAAACAGTTCACTTTAAAGATTAACAATAGAGTTACTAATTATTCAAACTGTCAGAAATTACTGCAGTCAGATAACACGTTAAAATAGATAAAAGTCAATGATGAAACTCGATGTGAAAAAACAACTGTGCTTATTTTAAAGTCTTGAATAGATCCACTGATGTTAATAGCACATGGGTGGGTAACTCTAAGAATTTAGATCACAGATAATTACAAAGCAAATGATTTATGGGAAAGCAAAAGAGCAATTATGTCTTTAATGTAAGCAGAGTAACTCCTAAAGCAAAACTATTTAAATATTATAGTGCAAACCCTAACCCATGTTTTTAATTTCATTATGAAAATGTGACATTATTGCTAAAGCTTAGAAGACATCAGCATGCCAGTTTTCAATAAATACCCAGGCTTAAGATAAAAAACAGCAAGAGATCAGCTCTGCACTAGCACAGTGATCTCTGAGGTAATTTCATAAAGCTGAATAGATGTACCTCAACTACACAGGTTTTCACTTATGTGATGTTAGGCAGTAAGAAAAAAGCATACACTACCTGATTTTTTGGTTTGCTGCTCTTGGACAAATTTTTTCTGTTCCTTCTGAAAATCTCCAATAATTGTCTAAAATAAAAATTAGGAAACCACAATTAAAAAAATCTGAAAACAAAGTGTGATCATAATAGAAATTCAGAAGTGTAATTTGATTATTTTTTTAATGTGAACACTAATTATATCAAGAAATTGAATTTCATCATATTAAAGAAATAAAAAAAAGGCAACACCGTAATTCCCCTGAAGGGCTGACAGAGACAGGAGCAGGAAGAGGGATCTGGCTGCATCTCCCCTGTCAGACACTCCTGGAGGCACAGTCCTACTGCAGCTGCGTTGGTTTTGACCAGGTCCCTTTCCCTTTCTCTTCCAAGCTACCCTCAGTAACAAACACAGAACACTACATAGCACTTACTGCCTTTTTTTTTTTTCTTTTTCCAAGTTTGTGACTTAAAGCACTGGAAGAACACTTGCTGGCAGAAGTTAAGTGGAGCAGGCAGCCAGGAACAGAGAGGGCAAGAGCTAAGTGGCAGGGTCAGGGTGGGGAAAAGAACAGGACGATAGCAAGGTGTTTCATGAACTCACTGGCTCTTCTGAAACTATACCTGTACAGCTCTGGGGTCTTAGGATTTAATAGCCACAGCACTGAACTAATTCTGACTCTTGCTTCAGAGATGCACTTAAGATGCCAGCTAAAGCATTCTTCCTTGCAACTAAATAAACTGGGGGGAAAAAACTCAGCCCACACATCTCCACACAGACATTCCCCCAACTGCTTGTCTCAAATTCTTCCAGCCTTTCCTCCTACATCAGCATTTTCCATATTTTCTTTTGGTCTTTCTCCAGTTTTTGAACATCCCAAAGGAATGGAACACAGGTGCAGTACTGAGTAAAGCAGGATGACCATTTTTTGGGAAGTCTACCATGAATAAACATTTCAGTCACATCATTCATCATGACAGGAGATGCACAGTATCTCTTGAAATACATAATATCTAAAGATAGCTTAAAGAAATGTTATCATATATTTGTGTGATATAACAGATTTGCCACATGTTATAACAACAGTAAGCAAACAGATTTTTCAGAAAGCATCTAGAAATAAAATACCTTATCAATGATACTGTCAATTTTTCCTTCTTCAACAGACTTCTTTATTGTCTGTGCTGTTTCAGCAACAGATTCGGATATCTTTTTTGTAGCAGCAGTGGCAAAATTGAAGAGGTAACCTTTCACAGAGGAAAAAGAGAAAGACCCGAGAAAAGATTTCTTTACATCCAGTTCTTTTAATAGACATTTGGATACCTACTTAAAAGTTTCTTTCAAAATAACTTAACCCAGCTTCTGGCCTACAAAGTACTTCTAAAATTCTCTTTATCCTTTTCTAGTAAATATTCTTTAATGATGATGATCAAACTGTATGCTTGATCACAACATTCTGTAAATCAAACTTTTATACCTGGTTTACTAAATCAAATATTCCTACTGGTCCTTGAAATACTGCTTTCCAATGAGCTTTCTGAAGCAATGGGTCTTTCCTGATTTCACATAAGCATTTCAGAGACATAAAGCAATAAATTAACTTAGCCACAGTATCAGAACATTATATATTATTATATCTAGTAATAATTTTATAATATATAATTTTATATTAATAATTATATCTATTTTAAAAAGAAAACCAACATGCACAATAAAATCTCATAAAGTGGAGCAGAAAATCCATGAAAAATTTTGTGCCAGAAATACTTGATATTCATTCAAAAATCCTAACATACAAGCTTGCTTTTGATGTTTGCCCTTATCTGTTTTGCATTGTTTTCCTCTCTGTATTGCTACGAAAAGCACCATGGCCCTATTCACTTACTTTCCTGAATATATTCAGTGTCAGAACAGCAGTGACAAATATTCCCAAAGACTCATATTTTTTATAGTAGCTGAAGTGAAGAGAGGTGGCAGGGAAAGAACTATGTAGTGTGGGCATCTGCACTGTATTATTGGTTTTTAATTAAAGAGAACAAACTTGCAAGCAGGAAGATGTACACCATAAACCTTCAGAAACAGAACAACCTTCCTTCTCAAGACATCTCAAAACATCCAGTTTCCTTATGGGTTAGAAACGCAGGAAATAATCTTACCATGCAAAAAAAAATGGAAGTTCCTTTAACACACAATTGTTAATCACTGTTAGAATGAGTTACTTTGGAACACTGATGTCACCTTTTGGAAAGCTGACTGTTCTTTGGGGTGTATAAAATATTGTCTTTGCTATGATATCAATACTGAAATATGCAGAGGTCTAGCCAGCCTTTAAGCAGGCCAGGTTTACATGTAACTTCCATTTAAAGGCCACAGAATGGTGGCAACCAAACATCCTTGAAGTACTTGCCAACATCTTTCATATCTGTTATCAAGCTTTACAACTCATCACATGCTTCACATACAAAAAAATGCTTAACTTCTACACTTTAGATATAAATACATTCACTATTCCCCTGACAAGAGTAGAAGCAGCAGCACTCTACTGGATTGCTTACTTCCTACCAGCTTTTATTTGTTGTTTCGTGTATCCCTGGAAACTTCCTCATATGCAATTGTGTTAGGTGCAAAAGGTGCTCAGACATTTGCTTTCTGATGACATTCTGGTATTGTTGGAAAAAGTAGTTCTGGCCAGTCCTGGAACTGGGCTGAAGAGCAAAATGGTTTTTATTTTCATTAAGGGCAACGATATTTTTGAAGTACCACTATGAGGTGGTACTTAGCCTTAGAAAAATAGAATTAGTGGTGGAAAACTCCATCTGACAAATCTGTGCCTGTATTAAGAATACATATCTAGTAATAATGCTATTATTATTTCACACTGGAAAACTTTAATAACTTTTATAATGGTGTGATAATGAGCAAAAAATAATGTCTGTACGGCTGTGGCTTTACCAGTAAAATTCTTTATGTACCAGGGAAATTCTTTATGTGTCATCTTTTCTACATAGCTACCCTGGTTGCTGGCCATGCAGATGCTTCTGGAATTATATCTTAAAACAGTGATGTCCAAATCTTTATAAAAAAGCTTTTTTACCACAATCTGCCCTGGTGTCATGAACAATGAACCCATGGATCACTAAACCAAATTTTTGCTTCCAGAGCAAATTACGGGATGGACTTTTACATTTGTAACAGCCAACACTTATTCTTCCCCTGTAATTCAAAGTCCTTTTTCCTTCCTGAACAACCAGAGCAATTAGCAGATTAGAATCAATTTACCACAACGAGAGAGGACAAGTATTTGATCAAACTACAGAGGCAGAACTGCTGCAGTTCAGATTTCCCAAGACAAAGCACAGTCAAGAACCATCTGAGATTAACCTCTCAAATTATACTGATCCAGCATTTCAGAACATCAATTTTAAAAAGCCCTTTAGTAATGAGTATAGATCTGTACTTTGGGTTAATTTTATCTATGAATCTATAGCAAAGCAGGGATCCTATAGCAAATTACAGCTTTGCCCCATCCCTGGTAGTGTTCAGGGCCAGTCTGGAAGGGGCTTTGAGCAACCTGGTGTTGCTTTGAGCAACAAGGTGTCCTTGCCCATGGCAGGAGGCGTGGAATGAGATGATTTTTAAGATCCCTTCCAACCCAAATCATTATATGATGACAGACGAGCTAAAAATTATAAAACCCCATTATTTTCTTAAAGAAAAAACCCTCACAACCTAATTAATGAAGTGCATTAACTCTATATAGACAGGCCTATTCTATCAACAGAGAGTCCGCCTCCCACAGTGCCAACAGAACGGAAACGCTGCTGCTTTAATAACAACTCTGAAAGAAATGGCAACCGAAAGGCCCGTTCGCAGCCGTTCACTCTGTTCACAAGACAGAGCAGCACCGCACACTCACTGCCGAGCCCCTTGGCCTGGCTGAGCAGCGCCTCCGAGTCCTCCTGCAGCTCCCCCTGCCCCTGCTCCTGCTCCTGCTCCGGCGCCGCCGGACCCGCCTCCTCCTCCTCTTCCTCGGGGCTGCTCCTCTTCCCGGCGGGCAGCAGCTGCTCCTCCCCGGCCCGCTCCAGCCCCAGCCAGCTGCCCAGGCCGCGCAACATCTCTGGCGGCGGTGGCGGCCGCGCTCGGGGGTCCCGGCGCTGCCCTGCGGAAACCGGGGCGGCCGCTCCGCGCTCCTTCCGCGTGCGCCACTTCCGCCGGGAGCGGCCGCGGGAGCGGGAGCGGGGAGAGGGGCGGGAGCGGGGAGAGGGGCGGGAGCGGGGAGAGGGGCGGGAGCGGCCGCGGGCGGGGCGGGGCGGAGCGGAGCGGAGGCGCGCGGGGCGGGAGCGCGCCGCACCTGTCGCGGCTGTCGCGGCTCTGTCGCGGCTCTGTCGCGGGGAGCCCCGCGGCGCCGAGCGCTGGCGCTGCCGCGTCCCGCCCCGGCTGCGCTCGGAGGCGCTTCAGCTGCGGCGCTTCATCGGGGCGCCGCCGGCGGTTCGCTGCGGTCCGGCGGCCCCGCGGCGGTGCCTCGTCCTCGTCCCCGGGCCCCGGTCGGAGCGCCCGCCTGCGGCACCCACGTAAGTCGGAGGCCTGTCCCCGCTCGGCCGCGGCGCCCCGAGCGCTCAGCGAGGGGAGGCTCGTCCGGGATGCGGCGCCCGCGAATCCCGGCCGGGGGCGGCGGCTCCCGGGGATAAGGCTGGACGGAGTAATTCGTGTGCCAGTTCCCGGCGAAATGATCTCTTGCAGTGTACGCTTTCAGCTCTCCCTCCCCTACTTCCCATTCCTTTATAAGTCACTTCCGAAACCACGCGGAGTTCTCTGCTTCTGTTGCGAGTAAACATCGCGTTTCCTGAGGCTGCTGGGAAATCGCTGGTTTTTTCCTAAAATCACAGCGAGCTTTTAATTTTGGTTCATGTAAGCAAGGTTTTAGAGTTCTGAATTGGCACGAACTCAAGATTTGTATTTGTTGTTAAAATCATCCCCCCCTCTTCCTGCAAATAGCTTTGAAAATGACTTAGATGTTCATGAAATGTGACAAGTGCATTAGCTGAGTTAGGCAGGAATAGTCTGGTAGGCTCCAAATCATAAAGTCTGTGCTATTAGAAAAATTACAAATTAAATGGCAGGGAAAAGTTAATTCCTGATGATCATTTTCTCCTGAGTTAAATACTTTTAATGGTTGTGATCTTCCTTTTGTCCAGATTGAAAAGCATATACTATTTTATTAATTCGTATTGCCATAAATGCAGGAGCATTGATAACATTGTTACATTCCTGAACTCAGTCTCCCGAAAATCCAGGCCTTATTTATGCTATTTCAGTATAGTAAAAGGAAGAAATACAATGTTTATTCACTGTCTGCTTCTTACTACCATGCTATGAAGAACTGTAGTGCTTTGATTTATACTGAGTGCCGTTAGATCCCATGCTGTTTGGTGGTGTTTTGGATGAATTGGATCCTTAAGTAAGGAAAGATTTTCTGACCTTGGAGTTTTTTATCTGTGATGAGCTATGCTGTCATTGTTCAAAAATTGTTCCAGTGATGGATGGATGGATGGGATGGATTAGTCTCCACAGCTGCCTGAATGGAATATGAATTCAGTTGTGGAAGAGATACACACATCATCCTCTTTCAGATGGGGTGGAGAAATGTAACTTGTAGCCAATGAACATTATTCCTTTTGTTTGCTAAAAAGTATAAATCGTGAATTGGTAGTGGTCCTGTTTGCTTGTGGATTTGCCATTCTGCACCCCTCTCTGTGGAGAACTGGAAATAAATAAAATACATCTACTCTGTGTGTGGATCAGCCTCTCGTGCACTGGGTGAAAGAACCTGTTTTGGCACAACATAGATGCTTAGCTTATGTATTAATGTATAAACTGGGAGAGGTGAATCGTGCTTCCAGATTTCAAAGTAGTCATAGGTCATTTCAACTTAGATTCTTTGTAGACTGAGTCTGTGTTCTTCCCTGATATGAAATTGCATTCATCAGATGTACATCTGTGTTTTAGGTTTCCAGCTCAAGATCTGTGTGTGTGTGCTGATTTCCGATGAAGTACATCCTGGTGACTGGTGGTGTCATCTCAGGCATTGGCAAAGGGATCATTGCAAGCAGCATCGGCACCATTCTGAAATCATGTGGTCTACGTGTCACTGCAATCAAAATTGATCCTTACATAAACATAGATGCTGGAACTTTTTCGCCATACGAACATGGTATGAAGACTGGTGCTGTTCCCTTTTGCATAAATACATGTGTTCACAACCATGTGTTTTGGTTTTGTTTTTTAAAAGCCAGTAATATGGTACTTATTAGTAATTTTAGAATTGCTTTGCAAGTTTATTGCTTAGTGTATGTTCTGAAGCATATTGTCTTCTCTAAGTAAAGAGACAGAAGCCTGTTTGTTGAAGATACTGTTATTCTATAAATGCCACCTTAAATGGAAAATCCTAGCTGAAAGCCTTGTTCAGTTAATGCTATCTTCAGTTCAGCTTGAGTAGAAAAAAATTAAATAGTGCTATAAAACTTATTGGAAACTTAAGCCCTCAACAGTTACTTGTGAATGCTGTTCTCTGGGTGTCAATGCCTTCTAATGTAAGTGCTTAAGTTCTCATTTTAGTCAGAGAGGATCTAGTCAAAAACATCAGTGAAGCTTAGAGAGCCAGCTAATGATAGAATTTTCAAGTAGATGCTTAGTTTGGATGGTTAGCTGTCTAAGCCAACTTCGTGGTATTGACTGTGTTGCTGGTGAGCTACAAGACAGTCTGACATGCATTTAAAATGTTGAATGTTCCTTCAGCTGTGTGGCTTTTTACTTGTACATTTATTAAAAGCAATGGTTTTTGAAGTATCTTCAGCCAATAGATGTTTCTAACTATTTTTGTTTTTTGAACTTTATTTGCTTAATTTTAGTCCAGATCAAAATTTTTAGAACTGAAGATAAATGTGTATGTCTCCTGAAATGAAAAAAGACCACTTTGCTTTTTAAGTGGAGGAAAAGCACAGCTCGTCAGACCTCTCTCATAAAGGAAAATTTAACTAATCCAGTAGTTCTGCACTTTCAGGAGCCCACCTGGTGCTACTTAGGCTGTTGAGCAGGTGTTAAAACTCCTGTGATGACTTGAGATTGTGAGGGTGTATGTATTGCTTCCTTGGATCAGGTACAGAGGAGAGGGAACACTATGGCATGTAATTCCTTTCTTCACTTGAGTTTCTTACTGCTAGTGAAGTAAAACTGGCTTGCTGGGTAGTACATGAAAATTCACACACACTAGAATGGGGATCCTCTTGTGTTAACATTTTGACAAAAATATAATTGAGTCAAAGAATTTTAATGTAGCGATTTCCAGTTAACTAAAGAGTTTTTTAAACAATATTTTTTTTTATTCTTCCAAGGCCTTCCTTAGAGAAATGTTGGTTCCTCTCTATATCTGTTGGCTCACATCATTTGTTGGCTGAAATGATGACTTAATATGGAGGAGGTACTAGGTGCCTCATGGAATCAGGCGTAAATCTTATTCTCTGTTGTTCACATTGGGGTGATTTGTTAGGCTGTTCATTGAAGTGGAGTGTTGTACCTTGGCGGAATATCTGTTTCTGTAGTGCACATTATACCTTCAGGGGAACTGAGAGGTTTTGTTGTTGTTTGGGTTTTTTTGGTTGGTTGGTTGGTTGGTTGGTTAGTTGGGGTGGGTTTTTTTGTGTGTGCATTAGTCCTGTAACTTCCTTAGCCATTGCTTAATTGGGCAAAATATTGTACAATTTTTCTGAAGAGCTTTCCAGCCTTACCTCAAGATCTAGCACCTTTAGTTCCTTCAGAAGGTGACTAGATTCAGAATTTAAGCCTCTTTAGAGGCCTAAGGAAAGTCTGAACCTTAAAGATACTTTAATTAATTTTTTCAGTGTCAGAAATTACCCTCGCTGTGGACATAGTGAACCAAATACACAGGATGGAACAACTGATTAAGAAACAGTGATCATGTTTGAAGAAACATATTCATCATAACTTTACTCCTGATCCATGCCCTAATCACCAGAATAGATCTAAACAACAAGAATTTATGGTGAAACACTTTGAACATGTATAATTCATGCTTGTAAAAACATAGATTTTGTCTCCTACAAGTAGATTAATATTTTGGTGCTGATTTATGATTCCTGGAGATTGTTACCTTCTGATGACGGGTTGTAGCACTGTTGAAATGCTGGTTAAATATTTATAAGTCACTTAAATATTTTGGCAATACGACTTTTATTTATTTGCAAAACTGTACGTATCTGAGGGTCAGACATTAGATGTAAAACTAATTACTTGGATATTAAGTCTCACAGAATGGCAATATAGATTGAGTTGCAGTATGTGCTTTATTGATGTGTTGTTCTGTCATTTAAAAGAAAAATTCTTCTGTTTTAAGACATTTTTTGTATTCCTGGTGTTTAATAATTTCTGATTTTTTAAATTGTTTTCCTGTCTGGGTTCACTTTCTTTTTTCAGGTGAAGTTTTCGTATTGAACGATGGGGGAGAAGTTGACTTGGATTTGGGAAATTATGAGAGATTTTTGGACATCAATCTCTATAAAGATAACAATATCACCACTGGAAAGATATATCAGCATGTCATTAATAAAGAAAGACATGGTGATTACCTGGGGAAAACCGTTCAAGGTAATATTTTTAATTTTGTGAGATGCTTGTCCATTCAGTCTTCACGAAAGAAGCAATCAGCTAGAACAGGCTGCTCCTTGCTGCACCACCTTTCTTTCTCCCTTTCAAGAGATATGGGCATATTCCTGTAATGTTAGAGCCTCAAGGCAAGGAGGAATAGAGTAAGGACCTAGTAGTTTCCTCTTGACTTGCTGTTCATTTTTCCCCCTTTGAATGCAAAAATTAAACTAAGGTAAAGTAAGCTAGGCTTACCTTCTTTGGCTTTGTCTTGTAGTTGTTCCACATATCACTGATGCAGTTCAGGAATGGGTAATGAATCAGGCAAAAGTTCCAGTGGATGATGACAGACAGGAGCCACAAATTTGTGTAATTGAGGCAAGTATGGAACCTTTTGGGTTATATATCTGCAGTGACCATTAATAGTAGCTTGCTTTCTCATTGCTACATACGGTGAAAAGGTCAGACTGAAGTTTTATGGAGAGCAGCAATGTAAAGACACATTTTGTATTCTTTGGTTTGTTCTGAAAGTGATAGGTGTGGTCTTATCCCTACAGCTTCCATTTGACTAAATCCATTTCAGAATACTGCTGAAACTGGGCTGCTTAAGAGTTTATTAACTTACAGGATTAAAGCAGACAGTACTGTGATGTGAACTGCCTATTCCAAGATCCAGACATTTGACTGAAGCTTTATACTGCTAATAGTATTGAGAAAACTCATGTAATACTTGAAATCTCCCGTGGTTAGTATGAGTAACATTCTAGCTTTCCATAGGAATTCAAATGTCCATCTTGTTGCTCGTGGTCATGTTTAAAGGCATAGATTTAAATAATGTGTAAGTTAGTTTCCCACTTTCTGGTGTTTAAGACCTTTGGCAGCAACCATGTTAATCACTTAACCTGCTGATGTTCTGCACAATGGAAACATAATAGGGCACTGAGAGGAGGAAGGAGACTAATTGCTGGTATTACTATTACAGCAGACAATAGATTATACTTGAGAATTTGACAGAAGAATATGTCATAGATTTAATGCCAGAAGTGACCACCGTAATCAATAGTGCAAGAAACTTAATGACCCGGGCAGCAGAATTGCTCAGTATTTCTTAGGCAGAAGAATCTGTCTTGATTCAAATATACTCAGCAGTATAACTACAGATCTTTTTTATGATGTGCACAGTGAGAGTCAAACATTTCATTTAAAACAAATATGAAAAAAGTAAATACAGAAGTTGCACAAGAACATAAATGAGTGATGGTCTTATCAGCCCTTTTACTTCAGTCTTAATTTTCTGTTTTCTCCATGTAAGGGGTTTATTTTCTTTTCTTGTTATACACTTGTACCTCCAGCCTGATAAAAGTGTTTTTCTTCAGTACTCTAAGAATAATTGGTTTTCCATGGTGAAATCCTGAAGGAGTTACACTGAACATGTGTGCCATGTACAAATGTAGTGATCAGAAGTTTTTCTGATACTGGATGAACAGAAATGTGCAATTCTGTCAAAAGCCACTTGGTGGCACAGAAAGATCATGTGAAACACAACTGTTTTGTCAGACTTGCGTGTTAAACTCCTTTCTTCAGTGCTTAGTCTTTTACAGCTCTATCTGTCTTTGAAAGGCATCTAATTTCTGTCTTTATAAATAAGCTTTACCATGGACATAGTCTTGCATTTTGATTTGGTAATAAATATTTGATAATAAACATTTATTGATGTTGAAAAGCCATGGTGATAGTGGGAAATGTCTGTGTCTTGTTGATCACAACTGTTTCTTAATCTAACAGGAAAATAAAGGTCTTCTGTACAAAAAGCTTCACATCAACTTAACTGTTGATTACTGATTCGCCACTTTGATGGCAGTGTGAAAGCAAGTATTATTCAGTAGCACCAAACATCTTCCCATGGGAAGCTTATGTATTTGGTGTAAAATGATTATAACAAAACTGGAAAATTGTTTAATGTTTTCCACAAGAAACAAAATGTGTAGAGTAGATGAGGGTTCTTTTCAGGGTGTCCCTGCAAACTTGAATTGTTAGGTTTTTTTGAGACAAAAAATTCAGAAAACATGTTGAAGTATATAAGAGAGACTTTTTTTTCTTTTGTTTTTTCTTTTTGGTACTGATATACCTAAGCTTTACTTTTCAGCTGGGTGGAACCATTGGAGATATTGAAGGAATGCCATTTGTTGAAGCATTTAGACAGTTTCAGTTCAAAGCAAAAAGAGAGAACTTCTGTAACATCCATGTTAGCCTAGTACCACAGGTAAGTTATGAGAATAAAATAAATTTCACTCTGTTTTGGTATTTGTATTTGTTTACTTGTCCCATTAACGCTTTTCTGCTGGAGTCAAGTAAAGACCACTACAACTCTTTGTACAGGGCTAAAAGTACTTTTTAATTTGAACTCTAAATTTTACTTCACAAAATGTAAATATTCATTGAGGAGATTTTTGTGAACAACGGTTGCTAGTGATGATGTGATTTCACTTGTACAGATAAAAAGATTCTTCTTATTAAC
Source organism: Lophotriccus pileatus (assembly GCA_035583135.1). Classification (NCBI taxonomy): domain Eukaryota; kingdom Metazoa; phylum Chordata; class Aves; order Passeriformes; family Tyrannidae; genus Lophotriccus; species Lophotriccus pileatus. The sequence continues at coordinate 99,585,164 of JAWWES010000001.1, read as the reverse complement.
TACAGCTATGGATTGATCAGCAATTGGTAGGGTTAATTCTGTGTATTTGAAAACAGAATTATTTACTACATCTGAATATTTCCCAAGACAGTCACTGGAGGCTTTGTGCTGTGTTCGACACTCTCCATTTATTAACAAAATCCAATTTTTGGAACATTATTATTCTTCTGAGTCAATTATATTGAAACTTTTCTCTGAAAGAAAAAAAAAAAGACAAAATAAACCTGACCTGAATTAGGGTCTTGGGGTTTCTTCAGAGTATTTCTTAGAAATGGCACCACTGTTAATTACTTATATGTTTCTGGCACATTGTAGCTCTGTTTGGATAGGTTTACGTCCTGCAAATATTACTTGCAATGAATTTTTTCCTTTAATCTGTAACTGTTCTCAGTAGAGGTTGGTTGCTTATTCAGGCTTTCAAAATGTGCCTTTCCAGCCTAACGCCACTGGTGAACAGAAGACAAAACCAACACAGAACAGTGTTCGAGCACTAAGGGGTCTAGGCTTGTCTCCAGATTTGGTGAGTCAGTAAATACAGATTTTTATTGGTGGTTCATCTGGTAATGTCCTTGCATAACCTGTGTTCAAAGAATAAGCCTTAGTCTCTGAGGAGAAACAAGAAGTGCAGAATATGTGCTGCATTGCTTCACTAAAGCCACAGGAAATCAAATTACTCAAGTTGACTCAAAGTTAACTTAATTGAACTAACTCCTTGCAATATCTTGGGACTGTAGCTATGTTCTTTTAAAGAGATCTTTTTGCAAAAATAATTCCTCACTGCTAAAAATAATCTGGAATCTCAGTTTGCTTTGTGGGAAGAACTAGAATGTTTCTGGCTCCTAACATTCTCACAGATTTCTTTTTATGCATGATTAAGAAGAAGCTGTGTGTATGTCCTCAAAAAGGAAAAATTATTCTTGAAAGTATAGTCACAGTTAAATTGTGTTGTGCTTCTCTCTGATTTTTTTTGAGCTCTTGCATTTTACACGTACGAATGAGTGATTTTATAACTACAAAACCAATGGATTTATAAACAGGATATATGAAGAATATGTTTAACTTCAAATTGTTGTGACTTGGTAATTGTAATAATCTTGTGGAGGGAGGGACTTTTATTAATGCAATGCTGTATTCCAGGCTTCAGGGCCTAAACTTCAAAATCTCTCTTGAGGTGCTAATTGCATAGGGAAACTTACATGTCATTTTTGAAGGCCTTTAAGATAATTGCCAGTGCCTGACTTCTTCCTCCCCCTCTCCACTCAGAAAATAAAAATTTTTAAAAAGCCTGTTAAGTGGATGTGTGTAATAAAAAGAAAAGAGACAAATGTAGTCACTTTCTCACATCTTGAGTTTTTGCCTGTGGCAGTTCTGGGACTGCCAGAAGCACAGTATCTTTTTTTTTTTATTTTTTGTGACTGCTGCTGTTGAGTGCTAAAGCAGCAAGAGATTACACTCAGAGTGTAGCCTCCTGGCGCCCTTATAAAGTTTCTTGGGTGCTGCTTCGAGACAATCTTTAAACAGTAACTTTCTTGGTCCGGGGCCCAAGGCCAAGACAGCGCCCGGGGAAGCTCCTGCAGCAGCAGTCAGGAGGGCTTCCTCCATAACCTGCGGCCAGGCTGCCCGATCTGAACTTGGCTCGTCCTGTTCTGAATACCTGCTGCCTCACTGCCTGCTCCCAGGCTTCCCGAGGTGGCGTGCTGGGATGGTCTCAGCTGTGTGTGGAAGAGCCTTTCTGTTCTCTGTGGGGTGTCTGAAGTGCCTAATGAACACACTATAGCTGAACATATCATGTACTCTGCCACAGCACTTAGTAAACTGAGTATACGCTTGTTGGTGCTGCCCTGTTCAGTTGAATTGAATTGTTCCTCATCTTCTGTGTGTTATGGTTATTTGAGATGTGTCTCTGCCACTGTTATTGTAGTTTCTTTATTTTCATGCTGATTCTGATGGTTTTGATTTCTCTATCTGCATTAGCCTTAAATTTGCCTCAGCAAAACGAATTACAGTTTTCAAAATGGATTTAGTCATGTGCTCATACTGTCAAGGTTCATGAATTATACCTTCACCTTCAAACTGTACCAAATTTTTAGGTATGAGTTGTGCTTACTTGGATAGAATGTACAGGTTGTTTCCTGATTAGTTTTTCATTTGAATGTACACTAAGTAGGAGAAGTTAATTAGACTTCATCAATATCAGTGGAGCTAAACTGCATTAGCAAGGTGATCAAAGGTCAGGTACAAGTTTCTGAATGAAAGGACTTAATGAGTTAAGTAGATGCATTTGCTAGGAGGATGGGGAAAGTAATGAATTAATGTTGTAACAGGATTATCCTACTTTCTGTTACACTTTCAGGTTTCAAAATAACTTAAGGTAGTAGGCAGAGTAACCAATAGATACATTTATAGAGCAGTTCTGCATTTTGAACTAGTTGCCTGGAGTTACATAAGACCCCTTTCAAGAAACACCAACACATGTATTAATTTTCCTCACTGTTTAAAAATGATCAATATTTTCTAAAAATACTGAGTTTTAAATGTATCAGCAAAATACTAGCGGAATAATTGCAGCAGTAAAAAAACCCCACACAATTATGAAATAGTTTTCTCATCTTTGGCCTCATTCTTTTTGTCTTGATGTGCAAATTCGAAATTACAACAGGATGCTAAACTACTGAAATACTAGAAATATGCATGTAAGATAAGTATTAAAGCTCTAAGTTTAAATCTTATCTTACTGATAGGATCTCCTTATTCCTTTTGATTCATCATGTTATTCACACTTACAGAGCTGCTAGACTTTAGACAAACTATTACAGTAGTAGCTGCAAGAAAGGAGAACATGAGGAAGCAGTATTGCAGAGTGTCAATGAAAGATAAATAAAAATTTGTCAGTATGGGTAGGTGACTGGTGTACTTCTGCCTTGCTAGTAGATTATTTGTGAGCTATGATATATTGTGGAACTCTAAAAGAGGGGAAAGAGCATAAAAGGCACATTTGTTTGTGCTCTGCTTCCAAAGGAGATGAATTTCTCTATGAAGTGTTGAGGCTCTTCTATTGGTTTGCCTAGTAAATACGTGAAATTTTTCCTTCTGTTATGACAGATAGTCTGCAGAAGTGCGAAACCTATAGAAATGGCAGTGAAGGAAAAGATTTCCATGTTTTGTCATGTGGAGCCTGAGCAGGTCAGTACTTTAATATTTTATTTGTCATTATTTAAACATGTAGGAACACATACAAATATTTCTATGCATTTCTGTTTTCAACTTCAGACTGCTTCATTAACATGTAATCGTTTTTCTCATTTTTTATCTTGCTGTCCTGTACACTATACCATTTTAAAAATAGTGGAAGTTTGTATGTCAAGTTTTATGTCAAATGGTCACTAATAATTTAAAGACATGTTATGTAAAAGCTAAGCAAAGGAATAGATTTTGAGCGCATAGTTAGTTGCTATACATAGCTTGAAGCTGCACAGTTTTCACAACTCTGGTTGGTTATTGCCCATAAATGATCTCAGGTGATTGTAGTAACGGATGAACAAAGCGTGGTTAAAGCCAGGTGATTTGCTTATGTCCACAGATGATTGCAGCCACATGAACACTCTTACTGTGATCATATGTAATAGGCTATTTATGCTCTTTCAACATGTTTAGAACATCTACTGTGTGGTCATATATCCTTTTATAATTAATATGTGATTTTTGCCTAATAGTTGGTGATTAATTGCTATTCCGATATTAATTTTGAGAAATCAAATGCTCTTTAATATTTTTGCTGTAGTAAAAATGCAAAATAGATGCAAGTAGTTATGTGGTATTTCAAATATGTGTCAGTGCTTACCTCTCTGCAGATGTGTAAGAAAAAGCTTTTGATAGCAAGATTCCAGATGAGGACTTACAGAACAGTGTGGCCACTGCTTCCCACCCCCCCACTCCTCATTCCTTCTGTCTTACTATCTGTGGAAGACAATACCCTTAATCAAGCTAGCTTCCAGAAAATCCTTCAGAAATGCCTTTGTGGTTCCTCTCCAGCCAGAGACAACTGAAAATTCAATCAGAGAGAAATGGTGTGTGCTCTTCTGTCAGTATCAGGCTGTGTGTAAGCACATACATGCTCAGACCCCAACTGCAGTTATTATGCCAGTCTAACTGGAGCAAGAGCAACATGCATAACTGAACTTCCCTAAGACCTCCATGGCAGGAAGAGAGAGCTGTCTTCATGGCACTGTTCCTTTTTTTCTAAATTTTTATCTCCTAGGGTAGTACCTGAATGGTTGTAGTGCAGCCCAGGGTGCCACGGGTTGGCTAATGTTCAACTTGGTCTCCACTAGGTCGTCTCTTGTTAAGCTGCTTTCCATCTGGGTGAGCCCATGTAGTGATGCCTGGGATTGCTTCTACCCCAGACAGGGCTTTGCGTTTACCTTTGTGGAACTTCTTGAGGCTCCTGTCAGCCCATTTCTTCTGCCTGTTGGCAGGGTGGCAGCACAGTCCTCTGCCCTGTCAACCACTTATACCACTTCGGTGTCCTCTGAAAACTGGCTGTAGGTGTGCTCTGCCCCATCATCATCCAGACTTAATAATGTAATATAGTGTAATATAATACATATTACATAATGTATAATTATAATAATATATAATAACATTATTGAAGATGTTAAACAGGATTGTGTCCAGTTCTGGCCCCTGGAGTACTCTGCTAATTACTGGCTTTCAACTAGACTTTGTGCTCCTGATCATCCCGGGCCCAGCCATTCTAACAGTTTCCTCACTGTCTCTCATACATACATGAACAGGTTGTCTATGAGGATCTTAGAGGAGATAGTTTTAAAAGCCTTCCTGAAGTTTAGGCAGATGATATCCCCTGCTTTCCTCTTATCTGCCAGGCCAGTCTCTTAATCATAAAAGTTTATCAGATTGGTCAAGTATGACCTTCCCTTGGTGAATCTGTGCTGATTACTCCTGATAATTTTCTTGTGTTTTGTGTGCCTGGAACTGGCTTCCAGGACTTTCATAACTAGTCCATGAAGACCATGTGCTGTTTTGTCCACAGTCTTCCTCTAAGTGTTTTTTTATTTTATTTATTTGAAGTGAATCCTCCCTCCTCTCTTGGCTATATGTACTGTCAAGACAAAAGCAATGTCTTTAGCTTGTTTCAGGATTATAGCAGTCTCCGTAATCAGTGCAGCTGTAACTTAGAACAGTTAGGGATTCTTTCTTAATGTTATATCCTTAGGATGGTAGCTGCCAAGCTGTCCTACTCATTCAAAAGAAAAGTATTTAAGAAATAGAATGTATATAGAATGTAGTATCCAAAAAACAGAATGTATTTTTCCTATGAAAAATTTTAGGTCAGTCTTTTATGTTATGCTTTCTTTTGCTAGGTGATATTTATTCATGATGTTTCTTCTACTTATCGAGTACCAATCCTGTTGGAGGAGCAAGGCATCATTAAGTATTTTAAACAGAGGTTAAATTTACCTATTGATGACCAGCCAAGTGATCTTCTGATGAAATGGAAGAAAATGGCTTGCAGGTATTTTACATCCTGCTGCTTTGTTTTAGAAGTGTTTTAATTCAAGTTAGGTTTTTAGCTACTGTGAAGTCACCAGACTGGACTGGAGTCCAGGTGCTGATCAACACCCGTGAATGGTCTAAGTTTAAAAACATGGTCACTTTGGAAATTTTAGAAGATATTTTGTGTAGTTAAAAAAAAGCAAACACTTAAAATGGTTTCTTTGTGAAATTTGATGTAGTAACTGAAAAACTTGTTTTTGTCAGATATGAAAGGTTGCTGAAGGTGTGTTCCATAGCTCTCGTTGGCAAGTACACCAAGCTAAGTGACTGCTATGCGTCTGTTTTCAAAGCTCTGGAGCACTCTGCACTGGCAATTAATTACAAACTGGATTTAATGGTGAGGATATTTCTGGCTTTTGCTTTCAAGAATAGTTTGAATCTACTATTGTGTAATTCTGTGATACCCTACTAGTTCCCATCATGTAAGGCAGTTTTAATTCATGTGAAAATTAGAGAATGAATCATGCAGATAAATACAGACAGGCCAAGCATCTAACTTTTTAAAAGAAATATTTACAGATTTAATTTTTTTTTTTGAAACAAAAGTTATCTGAAGGGAACAATGAAGTTACCCAAAACTGGATCTGATGAAAAAACAGACTTTACTGGCAAATTTGTATTTACTATTAAAGTTAAATTTCACTTGTTCTCCTGAGAAATGGTTTAGTGGTGGACTTGGCAGTGCTAGGTTAGTGGTTGGATTCAAGAATCCTTTCCAACCTTAGTGATTCTATGATTCTATGACTAGAAAAAGGCAAATGTTATACCAATCTTAAAAAAAAAAAAAAAAAAGGCAAAAATGGCAGCTGCTCAACCTCTCCTTGTTCCCTGGGAAGATTATGAGCAAATAGTACAAAAACTTGGTTTTGTGTGCATGAAAAACGAGAAAGTGGGAACACCCAGAATTGATCCCTGGAGATTTTTAGGTCCTGGCTGGAAATACCCTGAGCAGCCTGCTCCAGTTTGACTTGGTTTGAGTAGAGGGTTGGGCTAGAGACCTCGCAAGGTCCTTTCTGACCTATATGATTCTGTCACTATAGTGTTACTGGCAGCTGCATGGCGGGAAATTTTTTTGATATGTAAGATAGCTTTGCTTTTAGCACAAAAGTGAAAGGTGCCCTGTCTGCAAACACACAGTTAGCTTTGTGTGCAGCTGGTCTTAATTTTGGTGGGGCTTCTGCATTAACAAGCATGGGAGCTGATGATTGCTGAGCTCCAGTGCAGTGCGGAAAGGTTAACAGACAAGGGCTCCTGCCGTACTTACCTACATGTCCTAACCTCCTCTAAGTGTTTTTGCCCAAAGGCTCTTGATAGAATGCTGTGCTCTGAAGGAACTGCTTCATCTGAATGATGAAATGTTGATGCTGCTTGAAGTGATAAATGTGCCTGCTCAATATCTTTGGCAAGGAAAACACAATTAACTTAAACTGTAAGATTAGTTTCTCTTTCCAACCTCCAAGCATGATAAAATGTCCTTTTAGTAGACGCTATAGTATTCTAGTATGGAATAACAACATTCAGAAGTAGTTCTAGAAGGCAGTCCTGTCTGTCTGGAAAACTGTCAGCAAGCTTTTTGTCAGGTTCATTTCTCTGTACCCCGGTCAGTTCTGTCAGTTCAGAGGATCTCATTTTTGTGGAGGATGGACTTTATAGCAGGATGTGATTAATTATGTTATTCTGAGGAGAAGGCTGACAAAACCCAGAATCAAACTCTGATCTTTTGTGTCCCCAGTGCAGTACATGGCTATGTACTTCACTCTAGGGGTACATCAGGAGCTGTGCTGCTTAATGGCACTAGAGATTCTAATGAAGTATTTCTAGATAATGTGTCTGTCTCCCTTTCTACACAACACTGCCCAGAAATGCCTTTTTCACAGACAAGGAAGGTTTATCCAAGTTTATCTAATAAGCTATAATAAGCTTAGATAAACTGTGGCATCCAAAAGGCAGGAAAGTAAACATCCTGGCTATCAGGAAAAGGTCAGCACCACTTCCTCAACTGGTTCCTGATTGCCATAGGAAGGTGACCTGAGTACACAGTTATGTGAAGCATTTTAGCAAGTCTGATTGCCTGGACTGTTGACAGGTAGAACTTCTGACCTATGTGCAAAAAAAGGGGCATGGATTACTGCAACTGGAGCAAACACTGTGTTCTCAAAGCAAGTACTGGGTCTTCAGTGAAGTTGTTACAGGTTTATTCAGAAATTCACTTGAAATGCTTAATAATTTTTCTTAATGCTTGATTATATACTATATGCTGTTCTTTCTGTGGAAGAAAAGACCATTTCATTGCCTATTTTTCTTTATTAGTACATAGATTCAACAGAACTTGAACGTTCTACAGAAGCTGAGAACTCAGTGAAATATCACCAGGCATGGCACAAACTATGCAAAGCAGAGTAAGTGATGTTGTGTATTCTGTATCCTAAATACAGAGCATGATATTGATTGCATATGCTGAAAAACGCTTCAGTAAATCAGATAATTTCTCAGTGCATCCAAACGTCTGTTTACTTATCTAAAGGGATATATTATGTGGTTGGTGACAAGCTTCAGACATAGCAAATGAAGTACCAACCCGTACCCTCAAACTCTGCTTTAATCCCTTTAGAGAGGTTGCAGTTGTTTGGTTATTGGGTTAGGGTTGTTCTTGTTTCTGGTTTTTTTGGATAGCTGGACATTCTTTACAGTGCAGGTCAGTGAAAGGTGCTTGTAAATGCTATTGACAGTCTGCAAATGTCTCTGTTAAGAATCACTACCAGGATTTCTATTTGTATTTGTAAAGGGACAAAATGCGTTTAGTTTCTACATTATTGCTTAGTAAAGTTTTGGTGTTGGGATCCTAGAGTAGTGAATATGTAGGTAGTTTATTTGAGCAATAGGTATTTAAGCAGTCAGAATTTCACTGTGAAGCATGAGGCTGGTCAGAAGAGAACTGGGGTGGGTAGATGAAACAAATCTCCAAATTTTAGAGATAAATTCTTTGTATTCGGAATGTTCATACAAAACATGCCTTTCATGCACTGTGCTTGCTTGTTACCTCAAAAGTCTTCAGTTTGTATGGATTTCCTCTGGTGGCTTGATTCTACATGTTGATTCTTTTATATATGGCTGTCATTACAGTGGCATTCTGGTCCCAGGAGGGTTTGGAATTAGGGGAACAGAAGGCAAACTCCAAGCTATCTCCTGGGCAAGATCAAAAAAAAAACCTTTTCTTGGTAAGAGCATTAGAAACAAAAATTACTGTGTTTTGGAGATGTATAGCAAGCTAATTGATTTGACTAAAAAAAAAAATTAAACCCACACTAAGGAAGGATTCTGTCTTAGGGAAGTACATGTGATGTTGTGGATATTTGCCATGTAAATAATGCCCAGGGTCATAGTTGTGTACTACATCTGTATAAGGAAGGAAATGAAGACTGTCCCTATTCCCAAGGTTTTATTTGATATGTTCACATTTTAAATGGAGAGGCTTTGCTTCTCATTGTAATTAAGTTGCTATAATTATATATATTAAATAGTGTGTAAAAAACATAGGTGTCTTTGTTGTACGCATTTGTTAAATTATAATTGTTGATTTACTGGTATATTTTATTATGGTCATCTGGCCTATAAGCTAAGTGCTGTTGGTGTAAGTACATCTGAAGCTTTTGTTCCTACTCCACATTTCTTATGATTTTTTTAAGTGTCTGATTAGCTGCCATAGCAAACTTTGAATCTGGATATACCCAGGCTTTCAGCTTCTGTTTGTCTTTGCAGTAATTATTGGTAAAATAGACAGGAGGAAAAAAAATCTTTGAAAGGGCTTAAAGCACATAATTGTGTCACAGGTATTTACAGCGTGCCAAGTTTGAAGTGTGAATTTACACTGAGCAGCCACTTTTGATTTAGCTCTTTATAAGTCTGTGCATATACACTGAGTACCAAGATTTCAAAGTAGTCAAGTCTAAGACAGAAGAGCAAGTACTTAGTCATTCCTCCTTTTTCCTGTTAAATTCTGGGGGTTTTGTTTTTTTTTTCTAGGAGTTTGCCTGGGAATGCAGTTAGCAGTTGTGGAATTTGCAAGAAACTGTTTGAATTGGAAAGGTGAGCTCAGTATGCCAGTGTGAATATGATTTACTTGGAAGAAATTTTATTCTCTCTGTGAAATGTATGTCTATTACTAGAACTATTTACAGATCCTATGGTTGTTAGATACTTAGCTCTTGCAGCAAGATCATTTTCAGCTACCTCTCTGTGCAAGGGAGTAGGAACTCTATATTATGCAGATTGCTTGAAACCTGTTTCTTGATCCAAAGCGTAGGAGAAATTGTGCTTACAGTTCACCTCTAGTCTCTTTCTGGAATGTGCAGGTGGTGAGGAGTAAAAGTGGTCTTCTCACTTGCCTTCATTAGCCGGCGTAGACAAACCAGAGCAGACAAACCAGAACCATTGCAGCAGTAGTATGAAGAGATGTAGCTCATCAACGAATTTCTACTACTGAGAGCTGAGAGGAAAGAGTTTTGGAAACTAGGAATGGGAATGTGTCTGAGGTCATATGCTTCCTGTGCTTTCTTCAGAAGTGGTGCAGAATGCGTTTCAACACATGATTGTAGCTTAAATACAGACAAACCTTGAAATACCACAGAACAGTAATGAGTTTGCAGTGCATGAAGATTGTGCTTACTTTGAACTTCTGTTTCAGATGCAAATTCTACAGAATTTGACCCAGACACAAAAAACCCTGTTGTAAGTACAGTTTTTCCTTGCATATATTTTGTGAACATACATCTTTTATTAAAACGGGAGTTACCTCTGTTTTAGTTAAGATCTGTATGTATTTTTACGTGGTAGGACATGAGGTGTTTTCTGCTGTCCCTATTTAATGTTGTTTGAAAAGGTATTTTCTTTTGATAGTGTTTTACCATTACCTGGTCACTTTTGTGAATTGCCTTAGCTTTACTTTTTTAATCTTTCTGATATTTTTCTTGGCTCTAAACTGATCCTGGGAGTAGACAGTAATGATTAGGTTGACTTTAGTAGGTAATAAAATGTAAAAGAGAGCTGAAAAGTGTAGCACAAAGCTTTTATCAAAATATAAACTTATATAAAAAAGACAAGGATTAAATGGAAAGGGTTTGAAAAATTCTTGTATTTCCTTTATATAAAATGCATAAATAACCACTACACCCCTCCTCCTGACTTACAGTCTTCCTTTTGACAAAAATTTCAATGCTGTAGATAGGGCAAGGCTTCCCGCACCATATGCTGATGGTAGAATTTGAGTGAAGTTCGTCACACTGTCATTGTAGTAAAACTTAAAAATGATCGGTGAAGAAGGGTTTTAAAGAAAATGAAAAAGAACAAAAAAATATAAGAAATAAAACAATATCTTGGTGTAAGATGTAAACATCTGTTCTAGTGATAAATTAAGTGGGTTGCTCATAGTGACCTACTGTTTCTGTATGAGCTTCCTTCAAAAGTGTGTTGTTGGGATTTGCAAGTAAAACCTTTTTTCATCTCTGCTTAGTCTAAAATGTGTAAATAGGAAGATTTTGAAGCATTTGACGTTTTTGATAAGGTTGTTTATTTGCACAGGAAAGATAACCTAGTCTGAACTTTTGAAGGTAAATTAAAGACCTAAAAGTTTCAGTGTGAGACTTGCTGCTAAAACTCTGTGGTGTTTAGAGATGTCCTCAGGTGAGCAAAGGTAAACTTTTGTGGCCTTGCCATCGCGTAAGAGGTCTCTTCCTTCCTCTTTCTTGAATTTGTGCAAAAACATACCCTTTCACTTTGAATTGAGGGTTCAATTTCACGATAGCAGTATATTGTAAAATGGGGGAAGATGTTGAACACTTTAAATTTTTTGGGTAGCAAGAAGGGAGAGTACAGAGGACTGATTCTGGGACATCTTTGTTTTTAGAGCTTTTTGAGTACCAGTTTTATATAATTGTAATTAACTGGGTGATTTGCAGTTTGCATTCAAGGGTAAGGTAGGTATGTTAAAGAGAAAGTTATGTGGAGATAAAGTTAAGAAAATAATGGAATGACTGTATGTGTCATAGAAGATTAATACATTGTTTACAAGGGAAGCAGTATGCTTGCAGTGCGTATAATGGATATTCTTTTGTTCTGAGCTGTATTAAGGCTCTGAAATTGGTTGTTGCCAGTCATATTTCAGCATCTTAATCTGATCTTTGACATTTCAGTTCTGGATGAGAAACAGATATAAATCATTCCAAGGGGGAAATTTGCACTACCAATAATTATAACTGCTAAACAATTTGCCTTAGCAGAGTCTGTCTGGTGCTAAAAACTGTTTAGATATTTCTATATAATCAATAAAAACAAATGGAAGAGAAGAACATTATTGAAGCTTGTGAAATATCTAACTGATGTAGATATTTCATTATGCAAGAAAGTCAATTGGAATGTATCAGCACCGATAATATCTTGTGACGCCACTGTATGCTAAGGACCAAAGAAGTGTACTTTTCTTTTGGTTCCTGCTCATTTGGAAACTGAAGGGGGAGAAGAAAGGAATTGGAAAGGCAGTAGTTCCTTTTATTTTTAAGAAAAAGACAAAAGTTGAAATATGTAGCTTGGTGGGGAACTCGGGGCCACCATAAAATATGCAGCTACTTACATCCCTTCTTAATTTGCCAAGCATTCAGGTACTCAGAACTGTACTTAGCAAAGCTGATAGTTTCTTCTAAAGTACTAGGAAGTATCTTGATCTTCTTTGCTTCCCTTTGTCTGCATCTATGGAAATTTGAACCTTTTTATTAGAAATAAAAACTGAGATTATCAAGTAATCATGTACCTCTGAATTATGGAGAACCACAGAACCACTGAGGTTGGAAAAGACCTCCAAGATCATTGAGTCCAACCTTTGACCGATCACCACCTTGTCAACTAGACCATGGCACTAAGTGCCACGTCCAGTCATTTCTGGAACACCTCCATGGATGGTGATTCTATCACCTTCCTGCACAGTCCATTCCAATGCTTGACAACCCTTTCAGTGAAAAAATACTTTCTGTTGTCCAGCCTTAACCTCCCTTGGCGCAGCTTGAGGCTGTTTACTCTTGTCCTGTCACTGGTTGCCTGGCAGAAGAGGCCAATCCCCACCTGGCTACAATCTTCTTTCAGGCAGTTGTAGAGAGCGATAAGGTCACCCCTGAGCCTCCTTTTCTCCAGGCTAAACAACCCCAGCTCCCTCAGCCTCTCCTCACAGGACCTGAGCTCCAGACCCTTCATCAGCTTTGTTGCCCTTCTCTGGACATGCTCCAGCACCTCAATGTCTTTCTTGTAGTGAGGGGCCCAAAACTGGACACAGGACTCGAGGGACGGCCTCACTAGAGCTGAGCACAGGGGGACAAGCACTTCCCTGGCCCTGCTGGCCACACTATTGCTGATACAGGCCAGGATGCCATTGGCCTTCGTGGCCACCTGGGCACACTGCTGACTTGTGTTCAGCCATTGTTGACCAACACCCCCAGGTCACCTGGGCAGCTTTCCAGGCGCTCTTCCCCAGGCCTGGAGCATTGCCTGGTGTTGTTCAGTAGGGAAGGTGAGGGAGGTACATGAGCTCTGAACACAGCCCTTCAAGTTCTTGATCTCGTCTTGGTTGATTATTTGCAGGTGATGTTCCCATTAAGTATTCTTAAGCTTTCTGCTTTACTTTATAGCCTTTTGGAAAATAACGATAGATGAGTTGTTAGTGTTCTTTGCAGGAAGATGGCTGTTCAGAAAAGTAATGCATTTGCTTGAGCGTAGTGCTTGGTATGAATTTCTCATACCAGTGATAATTTGGTAATTTGGCAAATGATAATTTCAAAAATAACTCCTTTAAAGGAAAACTGTATAGTCTATGAACTGCTAATGAGCTGGATTCACTGGATGGACAAAGAGTTATTTGTTTGTTCCATTTCCCTCATCTTCCTCAATTATTAAAATTAGTTGGGTTTTTTTAATGAGCCTTTTTAATTATTTTCTTTGTCAATTTTATTGCAACTGCATCTAATGCTGCTCTAGAGGAAAAAAAAATAGACACTTTCCAGAAATAATTGTAATGCTTTTTTCTTTTTTTCTTCATTGATTTAAGAAAAGCTAATTTTAATTGTGACCATTGTTCTTTGTGACCTATTGCACCTTGTATAGGATCATGAAACTGAATTTATTGCACTGGATAAAACTGCATTTTCTATATACTCAAGAAATGCAGAAATACATTTTGCCAGTAGGTGACACTCTTAAAACATGTTTGTTTCTTGGTGCCCATGTTTACTATTCAGAATCTCAGTAACCTGATTGAATTCCAGAATTTCTAAGGTTGTCTAAGAGATATAAAGGAACATGTTTCACTCATGCAAAAGCATCTCTTAAAATTCTATGATTGTACTTAGGTGTGCTTAGGTGTGCTTAGTAAGCAAATGTGCATGTCGTGTATTTAGTTTTGAAATCAAAGCATGCTGTTAATTGAGAAGTTTTTTTCATAAGCCAGAAAAAAGTAATAAATATTATGATTTTCTTCCAAGAAACAATATATTTCAACAACTAAAGTTTTTGTAAAAGAATGGCCTGGGAGCCTGTATGAATGTTAGAACATTCATATCATGTCTAAGCATGATTTTTTTTGAGGCTTCTGTTCATGCAGCACTAATGTGGAGTACTTTATTCCTCATTTCATGGAGGGGTAATTCAGGGATAGGGAACCACAGTCATATGGGGTCCTGAATGCACTTGACGGACTTTGCAATTAATCTGAGTCTTTAAGTCCTTAAGTAACTCAGAGATCTAATTAATTTAAAAAGATAAAGGAGGATGCTGGTGCTAAAATTCAGTCCAAAGTCCCAAGTTATCTAGCAGGATTAGTGCCTAATCTACTGATTACTTGCCTTCAAAATTTTCATTCTTCTGATTTCTCTTCTTTGACTAATTTCTTCTTAAATAATAATGCCTATGAATTAGTTGTGTGAAAACAGCTCTGTCACAGGAATCATGCAGTGAAAAGGTTAAAGCTGCACCAAAGAAAGGTAATGAATATTTTAGTTGCAAAAGCAATCCCTCAGTTTATATACGTAATTACCTATTACAGGAATAATAAGAAAAAAAAAGTAATGTACTTACATAAATATAATTTAATGTAATGTTGCAGTTATGATACTTGGCATTGTCACATTGTTACTGAAAATAAGTACCTCATGTTCTAAAAATTTGAACTGTTTGCCCTATGGCAGTGTCGTCTTATGTAATGATGAAATGATGAAAGGGAACGCTCTTCAGATGGAGTGCTACATCTTTCTTTTTGTATGTTGTAGAAACTGTGTGATTTGAATTGCTCCAGAGGTCCAAATAGTAGCTCAGGTAAAGCAGGGTTTGTTAAATGACACCTCAAATGTAGCGTGAAATAGAAACAGGTGGTTCTGAACTAATTGCAAGGCATTTCAGCTGGAAAGTGTGGCTAGTGAGTATGCAGGAAAGACAATACAGACATACTTGGTTATCTGTTAAATCTTTATTTCATATGTTTTAAAATAATAACAAATCTGTGGGTTTAGGGGTATGAATAATGTAAACAAATGGCAGGCGCTTCTTCAAAGCAGTGATATTCGTTCTTGCAGATGCCTTACTGTCCTCTATTAGTTATCCTTTTTATAAGCATCACAAATTCATCAAAGCTGACACTTCCATCATTATTTTTGTCCAACGATTTAATTATGTTATCAAGGGAGAATTGATCCTGTTTTTATAGGACAAGAATTAAGGGAAAAAAAAGAATGAAATAAGCAGATTGCCATGACTATTTCCCTATTAAGAATGTTGCCAAGAAGTGACACAGTCAGTAACAGTCAGTGCTACTTGAAGTAACACTGGTAGTGTTGTATTTACTAGTTTGACTGGTTAAACTAGAAGTACAGCTTGCTGTTGTCTGCCAGAAATGTTAACAAAGAGGCAAAGACCATTTGGGAAATATCAAGTATCACTCAGGCAGGTTACTTCAGTCTTGTTGGGGTAAATTTGGAATATACAAAACAGCAGGTAGAATATCTGCATCATGTACACAGTCACCAATGAAAAATTAACAGGCATAACACCTACTCCTTTATTAGATACTAATTTGGGCCCTGCACACACTATTTGAAAAGGTCTTGCTACTTTCTTTACTCTTTGGGCCAGGATCTGAGACTCTCTTTCCCTCCCTTTTCCCCTTTTCGTTGGGGATACTCTATTCACTGTTGAAAAAATCCTTATAGTATATTAAATCTAGTTTAGATTACTAGCTTCTTTTACATGTTGTGTCTGGTAAGAGTGCATGTAACATCCTGATGCAATGAGTATTCTGATACCAACCCTGATCATGCTAATTGAATAATATAAACCACATTTGAAGTTATAATTTAAATTCTTAAAATGTTTTCTTTTTTAATACCTTATATCTATGTGTATTTTGTAATGGCCTGTTATGTTTTTATGTTGATTTATGATGGTGCCATAAATTTTTGCAAACAGACCAGTTGCTTGAAAATGTCTGATGTCCAGATAGAAAACATCAGTATTGCTTTTTCTGAACAGTTCCATTTCCACATATCTGGCAAAATGGGTATGGTGCTAAATGATCTCCAACTAATATAAAACACATTATATTTCTGAATTTGCCATCACATTTCTATTAATTTTTGGCGATTAATTTCTGACATGTTTTTTAAGGGGAAAAAAACCCCACACCAACCTTTGTGTTTTGTTAATAAGCCATTTCCTGTTAATTGAAATGACTAAATTGGATCACTCTAGTTCTCAAAATACTGGATTTTTCTATTGGGTTGACACTTATTTCAGACCTTTAACAAAAATTGGTTTTGTCAGCTATCCGAAACATGGCATTTAGGGATTTGTTTACCAAACGAATCTAAATTGAGTCCTAATGCAGTTCAGGAAAAGTTTGACAGAGAATACATATGAAATCAAAATCTAGATTTTTTCCAGGTACTGGAAATGGGTGTTTCTCTAGCCTGGTGGACTTTCTTTTCTTTATTTGGCATCTTTCCGGAATGGCAAACCTTCTTTTATTTTGTGACAGTGGGAACTTAATCTAGATAGAAATTGGCTGAGATTTCTTGCTTTTGAATGTGCCTACTGTTTTTTTCTCTGTATTTTCTAGATGCAAGATTAATTATGTAGACTGAAACAACAAAATATTTTATAAGACTCAGATGCAATATTTTAGATAAATTTTGGCTTATGTTAAAAACCAAACCCAAAACAAACCATAAAAAACCCTCCCCAAAACAGCTTCTTAGATTTTTTGCATTTTGTTTCAAAAGTCTTTGTTATAAACTCCATGCTTAGATATCTTTTTGCAAGTACTGTTCATTAAATGAAGTTTTATAAGGCAAACCTTATTTAAGAATTATTTATAGAGTCAGTGAAACCATTTGGGCACAATAATCTGCCTTGAACATCATTGCTTGTATTTCTTTTCTCCTATCCATTTGATAGGAAGCACAGTAAATAAATAAGAGTGTAACTTACCTTCAGGTACTGTGCAAATTGATTCTGAAGCAGGTTTTTCAGCCCCCCAATGGACAGTGCACTGGTGCTGCCCTCCATTAAAGCATACTGGGTAAAATACTTCAGAAGGTTTTCATTGAGTAAATGTTCCATGTTTCTCAGATGTTGTCTTGAAGAATAACTGTAAACAAAGCAGGTAATAGCAATCCTCAGAATTCAAAATACATCTGACACGCTCTTCATTGGTTTAGTGACCATGTGAAATGATTAGTACTTAACCTACATGAAAAAAATTGAGCTTTTTTCTGTAAAATTAGATCAACTCTGCCGAGAAAAGAAATTATCCAAGTTAGGTCCAAGGATTTGGTTTAGGTTATGCTTACCTCACTCAGAATCTGGAGCTTTCAAATGTATTCGGCAGAAGTGAGAGTCTCAGATTTGGGTAACCTTTATAGTTGCTTGTGTGCTCCACCCTAATTATGAAACTGGCATTTGTCATTGAGTCAGTGCATTAGTTACTGTGTTTTCAATAGTCAAAGGAATAGGATACTTTAGCTGTGGAAATGACTAATTTTTTTTATCTTTGAAATGTCATCATCCTCCACTGCACTTGATGTAGGTTTGCTTGGTCTCTGTAGGTGATCCTGTAGAGGTTTTCTCTCTTGAATTTTTGTATTTTATACTTCAAGATGAACCACACTCAAAGAAGCCCAGAAAAGACTCCTACTAGGGATATGTATGGCATTTGTCATTGTAGTGACCTTTTTGAAAATGGTAAATATAAATTTGGTTTAAAAAGATCCAGATAAATAACATATTAAGAAGCCACTTGCTCTCTGTCTGAGTAGATAATCACCAATTGCAAGGACACTTCTCCAAATTTTGTGCTGTTTCGTAGCACAGGAAGGTGATGAATTTCCTCTGAGATAAAATTTTGGTTGCTACTATTGAGAATCAAAACATTCCATGATGTGAATGAAAAAGACAGAAATATTCTAAATGAGTAAGTTGAATTTGAGATTCTGAAAAAACTTCTTGCGAACAGTTTCATAACTGAGTATTGTGTTCTGCAGGTTCTGAATGTACCATTCTGAATGTTGCAATTCATCATGTTCCATTGATGATCTGTGGGACATTTTGATATTCAGCCTGTGGTTGATGCTTCATGACCCAACACTGCTGATTTTGCCACTGCTGAGTTGCTGGCTCTGGCTGTGGTGTCTACGTGTGGTTTCTAATCTGCCTGCTGTCTGTTGTGTTTATTTTTTTTGTGCTTAGCCCCAGGCCCACTTATTAGATTTTTCACCCTATCCATCACTTCTTGAGAATCACTCATCAATGCATCACTTATAACTCTGAGCCAAGAGCTTTGTGGGTCTGTAGGAGATGGATGGGTTCAAAGGGATGTTTTTGGAACTGCAGGTATATGGGTTTAGGATTCCATAACAGGTAAGCAGGAGGGGAGGCCAGGGAAGAGCAGGCGAACTTTGCTAGATGAATCATGTAGATATGCGCCTTGCATTTAGCAGCCCCGTTTGAGTGTGCTTGTACACACTTCCCAAAGTGTCAGAGAGATGAGAAGGTCCTCCAGAGATCACATAGTTCATTCTTTCCTTTGCCCTGGAGGGGGAGTCACCAGTGTTTGTGTTGAATATATGCTGAATGTATTGTTAAGTTCCTTAAATAGTGAATACTCCACAACCTCCTTGTCTGGTCTGTTCCTTGTGGTTCCTTATCTTACTACTAGACTGTATTACTGTATACCCACAAGCCTTGTTGCACTTAAGCCCTTTGCTTCTCCTGTCTCCATAGATAGGGAGAACAGACCTATCATCTTCTTTTTTAAAACGGCCTTTAACATCAGCCAGATTCCCTGTCCTCTTTTTTTTTTTCCCATACAGAAATCCTTGCTAGTTTAGTATTTCTTTGTGAGTCCTACGTCTTGGATTTGCTCATCTTTTCTTGACTTTCTTCGGTTGGTTCCCATCTTGAGGTGCCATCTCCAGAGTTGTACCACTTGTTTACCACTGTGGGTGCTCATGGTTTTTCAGATTTAAATCCCTTTTGGAAGTGGTGCTGGGAAATAGGAGTGCCTGATCTATATTGTTGACATTGCAAAATTTAAGTGTTCAAATTACTTGTCTTTGTACCTAAGGCACCTCCCTGAGTTGAAAATGTAGTAGTAAGATGCTTAGGAATATGGAAAAATTGTGTTTTGAGGGATTACAATTCAAGGAATTCAGCACATTAACCTTGTTAATTTGTTAAGGGTTCACTAAAGAACACCATCTAATTGCAAAATAGCATAACCGGTTCTAGTGAAACATTTTTACATGAAAGTGAGAGACAGATGTCTGGAAATTTCGGTGACCTGCTGAGGAGTTCTGTGCCAAAGCAGGGGAGGAATCCATTCTCCTCAGATCAGCTTTATTCACAAGGCTGTAATCTAGAGGCTATCTGCATGTGAGACTGGTGGAACTGGGATTTGTAGTTTGATCTCACATCTCTTTGTTCTCTTCACTCTCATTTAGACTGCAGTGCCCTGTTCCAATAGTTTGTGTGGCATCTCTGAATTCTGTATCGGAATCAGCCACAGAACTCAGTTTGACAGGTCCCAGTATGTTGTCTTTGCCCTTTGTAGAGGAAGACCCCTTTGTAGGACTGTTCTGAAATAGGTCCATCTTATTCAGCACAGACCAGTAGTGGTAGAACTACAGATGTAATGAATTCTGGTCACTGACTAAGAATTTGAACAAAAGTAGGGGAACATAAGAAGTTACTGTTGCCACTGTTAGATGATGTGTGACTAGCAGACAGCAGCATTTATCTGTGCTATAGAACAGCATTTGCAGCTTTGAAGTCTCTGCAAGATGACTCCCAGTGTAGACGCTGGAGTCTAGCTTTGGTTACAGTGTTTTCCTGCTCTTTCTTGAATATACGAAAATATATCGTTCCTGCAGTTTATGACATAACTGAATTGGCTTTGCCCTGTGCTAGAGAAATCATGTTAGTAAGCACAGTAGCCTTTGGGAATTGACATTTTTATTGTAGCTTAAATACAAAACCATTAATAAAAAGAGAACTAAGTAGGTAATGTCTTGCAAGTCTGTTTAGGGATGCATGTCATGTGTCCCTGTGATGATTGTGGGTCATTTTCTTTCACTGATGGTGTGTGCAGATTCAATATTCACTCAAAATCACCTGTTGGTGAGCATTGCCCTAATAAACTGGTTTGCTGGCATATATGGAGCAAGCAATTCCAATCACATTGGAGAGTAAGAGAATACAACGTGCAGGGATGGCTTAAGTTTGGACACCACCGCTAGTGGTAGGAGGGGTGAAATTTATGGCATCGTGGTCATGTGCATTTAATGATGGATGAAGTGGTAACTCAGCTGCTGTCTCTTTCGCCCCTGTCACATCCTTCCTGCCAACCAGTGATGGCTGAATGGTATGTGAATCTGTGCTCCTTGTTTACCTTAGCATGCCGGACTATAAATTGGGTTGGTCTACATGTGGATTTCTGTGCCATTCACTGACACTGTTGGAAGGGACAGGGCACCTTCCCCAAGGGTGGGGCTGCCATCTGAGGGCAGCAACTATCTCAATCATCCTATTTAATCCTCCAGTTACACCCTAACCCTCCAGTATTTTTCCACATTCTTTGGTGTATTTTTTTGTAGCAGCACCACTGTTACTTGTATGTGAGCCCAACTACTTTAAAGCTAGTTGGGGAATCTCTGTGAGGTTTATGTTACAGCCTGGCCGCAGTATTGATTTGTCTGCTGTCAAGGTGAAGTTTGCTGTAATTGAGAACGTACATTTGTGGATGTAGTGCCTTTGAAAAGAAAGAGCAAGAGGTGGCTTTGTCCTTAGTATTCACTTATTTCTACTTGTATACTGCTTGTCCATCATCTCGAGCTTCCATACATCTGTTACTAGCTCAAAGCCCTTTGTTAACTTAGCTTACTTTCTGGGGTGGAAGTGCAGAAAGATAATGGGACAATTGAAGTAAATTGGGCTGGATTAGGGACTCTGTGGAACATACTATTCCTTATCTGATTTGCAAAGAAATCTTTCACAGGTGTCAAATAAGTTTGTTTTCTTATTGAGTAAAGTAGAGCAGAATTTGTATAAAACTAATGCTAGTACAAAGAATATGCGTGTGTCTATGCCTATTTTAAAGTACCAATCCCCATGCTGCATCTGAAGTTAAATGTTGGATATGTACAATAGTAGCAGTAATATTTCTTTTAAAATAGTTGTACTGTAAATAATTTGCAAATGATGCCATGGAGATGAAGGGGTCTGCTGCTACCATGGCGTGCGTTCGTTTTGGCTATAAAAGCTTTGAGTTCTGCAGAGAATCAATGCCTCAATTGTAGTCAGTCATCTTCAGACATTCTTGACCTATTTGTAAAAAGGAAAAGGCTTTAAAGTTGAGATACTGAGACATGAGATACTAATACATGGGACTTTTTTCAAGTTGTATGTTGGCAGATGTTGGGAACTTGTCTGTAGTGCAAATAGAGGAGTTGTGATAGAACTTTATAGTGTTGCCAGTTGGGTTCTTACTGTCAGGGTAGGAGGAGACAAAGGACTGACTGGGAGAAAAAGAACATCCAGTGAACAAACTTTCTGAAAAAAATCAAATAGTTATGGGTGAGAAGTTCTGCACTACAGTGAATGTAGAGAACCTGGCATTGCTTTGAGGGATGGAACTGTTAGATGGAAGTTGGGGATGAGTTGTAAAATCCTTTATGTGTCACCGGTGATGCATTCTTTATATTAAAATTGCCATTGTTTGTAAAACCTCTAGTGGTGACGCGTAAAAGAGTTGTCTCATCTCACAAATTACACTTGAACTATATGGGTTATCCTGACAAGAGTCTCTTGCAGGCCCTCCCTTGTGACATATACCTAATGGGATGTTGAAGGTGTCTCCCTAAACAGGACTGGGTGCGACTGCTGCAGGGATGAATGATTTAATAAGATGCATTGTTTGTAGTCAGCTTTAAATTGGTGATGTGTTATTCACTGTAGCTATATGTGTCAGCTGTTGCTGCCATACGGGCACATCTGGCAGACAAACTATTATTTTGCTGAAACTCCCTGTGATGTAGATATTCTTTATTGCACAAGATAGTTTTGAGGGAGAATGTGTCTCAATAAGAGGTTCTATCCTTCCGCTTTGTGAACCTTGACTCGTGCAGCAGTGCAATACAGTTGTTACTGCCGCAGCTGAAATCTGCAGCTAGTGTAACTGCTAAAACCCTAAAACCTTTTGTTCCATACTAAACTCGGATTTGTTTTTTGAAATTCTTAAAGTGATCAAAAATGTGTAAATCTCCATTCTGGCAAAACATATATGGATTTATGGAGGAGGGACTTTTGCTGTGTTTCAGGTGGGGCAAAGAAAGTATTAGTAAGGTAGTGTTGTACAAGGGCCACTAGCAAGTTTGTTGTGTCTGTGGTGATACTAAATCTTCTCTCAGCTGTCCTTTGACCGCGGAGATGCCTGGACTCTCTAGATGCTACAGCTGTATCTAAGACTCATTCTTCATCCTGAAAACAAAATCTGTGAGGAGAGACAGTATTGAGTGTGTAGTTCATTTTCAGAGCATTTGTTGTGCTCTCAATGCAACCTGATGGACTGTTCGAAAGAGATCTTGAGATGCACCTAATAAACCATATGAGCACATGATTCAGGAATTACATGGCACTGAGATGTCTAAATCTTACAGTGTGAATATACTAATAAGAAACTCATTTGCTCAATTTTTTTCTTGCCTAGAAATAGCTATAATCTCTTTTCATGCTAGTCCAGGACTACTGTCTGTCAATGTAATAATCCTAGTAGTGAGTCAGGAATGACGTACCTGGTTGTCTCGATCCTGGAAGGATCTAATCCATTATATATTCTTACAGTTTATTTATTATGATTTGATGGGCAGGGGCCTGATTCAGTATGAGTTAGTGATGCTTTCTTTTAAAGCAGCTTGAGATGCTATGGTATCAGGATATTTCTGATTCTCTTTGTGAACATGTGGGAAAGGTAGGGAATCCTGGGTTCTGGCTTCTCTGTCTGAAACAATTTTACCTTTTATATTAAAGAGCAGGAGCTGGGAGAATGAATATTCTGATGTTTTGACCACATGGACCAGCATGCACTCTTCTGTGAGTGTCTTTGTACACTGGATAGGGATAGTGGGCCCTCAGCACAGTTAACAATGTTCAAGCCCCTACAAATCAGGCACGGAGGTCTTTTATCAGAATTGTGCTGCAGTGACCCTTTAGGTCGCTCAGCTGCAGCTGTGAACAGCTGTCACTCTGAACCTTGCTGCTGAAGTGTGGGGGAATTATTGAGACAGTGCCACAATACTGAACTAAGGGTTCTTGTGTTAGATAATGACCTCCTACATTCTTCCAGGAACAGGTAAGTTTGGGGAAAACAGCACCAGCCATGAGAGGTGCTCTCAGGGACAAAGAAATGGAGGTCATTTTGCAAGCCTTCTTTGGTAGCAACCTCTGAATCTCTCTGTTCAACTTCTTTACCTTCCATGCTGTGTAGATGGGTCAGCCTTGCTGGCTTGATCAGATTCAGCAGCACAAAATGGGGAGGCAGAGAAATAAATCGCATAGTGGTAAGAACCTTGAAGTTCTGTCTTTGATTCAGAGAAAGATGTGCTTATATGCACCATTTGAGCTCCAGAAGTTACTAATTCTGTCAGAAGTCTAAAAGTGAGCTATGCCATGTAAAGTCAGATTATTAGTGGTATTTTGGGTGGGGAATGTTTCATTATCAATGTGAAACATAACAAAAATTATGCTACAGAGTAATGGCTTTACGTTTGTTATAGAAATCTCTCATCTGTTAGCATTTTGATGTATCATTATCTAGATATAATAGATGTTTGCTAAATTTATTTCCAAAGGAAGACTGTCAAAATGACTATGAATAACTTCCAGTTCTCTCTGATATGAGAATTTGGGACAATGGAAGCAAAAGGCTGCTAGAGAAGTCTCTCCCATTCTCTCTTTTGACCAAGTCCGGACTCAATATGGAACATGAGGGAAAACCAAAGATGAAATCAGAGGGAACTAATGAGACTTATGAGAGGAGTGACTGTTGTCTAACTAACAGTATAGAGCAATCGGTTGTCTGTTTTATAAGGGACTGTAGCCTATTGAAAGAAACTAACCTATTGTTACTTAACAAAAATTGTAGTCCAGAAAGGATATTGCTTGTATACATAGCTTAATTTTAGATTTTCTCATTACCTAATTTGGTCACTAAATCAAAACCAAATTATAATAAGTTCAATAAGTAACAGCAGTAGTAGTTTGGAAGTTCTCAGTTTACACAAATGCATCAAATAAGCAATTTATAAACATCTGTAAACAGAACTTTGAAGAAGTAAATTTGCATTTTGTTGTAAACTGAAATTAACAAATTATTCACATCAGTCATAACTCACTTCTCAGTTGTGCTAGTGAGGAAACCAACTACCAATTCAGTGGAATTTACCTTGGAGCCAGTTTCATCTACTTTAAGTTAGTGACTAGTTTCCCTTCAAAACAAAAGGACTTTGCTTTTTTATTTGTTGTTTGGGTTTTTTTTGTTTGTTTGTTTGGGTTTTTGTTTGGTTGTGGTTTTTGTTTCATTTTGGTTTTTTTCTCTTCCCTGTAATAGACCAGAATTCACAGCTAAGTTGTAACAAATTGGAGCTTTAAAAAAATTTATTACTATTCAGAATCAAGAGTGAAGAGAATTTTATATGAAGGTTTTAAGTTTCTTTAGCTTGTAAGGATGTGCACCAAATGGTATGTGAAGCTCAGCCTGAAGGCTAGTATCAGCTTAGAGCAGACCTGTGTAACCCCAAGATGCCTGTGCGTTCTGTGTGTCCCTCGGGTGTCAGAACTGTCAAAACGTTAAAAGAGGATAAACAATGGTTTTCCTCTGAGACATTACTAAAGTTGATTTTTCTCACCCCCTCTGCATAGTCACCTTCTATTGTCCATCAGATCCTAGTACTAAAATGCCCTAATATCTAGCTATGAAGAATCTGGAATTATACATTTGAAAATAATGAAAATATGTGTATAAAAATACTTGGTGATTATTGCAGGTAAAAGATAATTTAGGTGTGATTAGTGGCAGCTTCCATTGGGCTTCATTTGGCCTGTGCAGGAATCAGACATGTAATTTGCCATGAAACTGTTAACATTGGTCTTCACTGATGAGAAGGAAGCCCAACAGTTGCCCAAGAGTCTTGGAAAAATATCAAAGCCTCAGTATTGCTCAATCTGTAAACTGAAAAATTAGTTTTGACAAATCACAGCAGACATGCTGTGTCTGCAAATAACACAGATCAGTGACTGGTGCTTTCTTGCACAGCTTGACTTTGTACAAAACTTTTTTGTCTTGTGGCAAAAAATATCCTAATCTTTCTCAAAATAATCCATTTTAAGCAGAGGTAATCAGAGTACTTGCAAGGTTTGTGTTGTCTTGCTGTTTCTCTTGCTGTGAATGTGGAATTGTAAGTGATACTACAGAGAAATTATATGAATTCTCTAATACTAAATAAATTGCCATTTTTGAAACTCACATTAGCACCATTATGTGGTGAACATATTTATATTATCACCTTCTCACCCAACTTAACTCATTTTTACCTGTATTTTCTGAGCTGAAACTTAAGTAATGAGATATTGTCTCTGTCTTCTTGGAGGCATTAGAGAGCCAGTACTTAAGCAAACAACTGAAAAAGTTTCTAATATTCTTTTGTCTGTGAACTTATTTTCTTCATTCCACCACATCTTTGCAAACTCAACAAAAAAACTGAAGTTCAAGTGACAAGTAGGATGGAGAGAAGCTTTATTTGAGATTAGGAATTAAAAGGATAGAACCCTTCTTTCCTCTTACAACTCATATTGAGCTGATGATATATATTTGTGAACTAGGGACACCTGTGGTTATATCACAGGTAGACAACGTGTGTGGTGTTCTCTAGTGCGTAATAGGGTATTATCTTTACTTTAGAAGAACACACTGGGTCAGACGACAGCTCCATCTACACCAAAGGCCCATTTGGCCCATCGCCTGTTTCACTCTTTACAAAATCTGTGTTGGCAGTGTCCCAGCCTGTTGTAGCTGCCCAGGTGACCCCTACTTCTATGTTTCTGTTAAAGGATCTGCTGGGTTGCCTGGCACGGGCATCAGGTGTTAGGTCTCTGTATCTCCACTGAAGCATTTGCCATTTGGGCATCTGTGGCTGAGAAGGATGATGAGAGGTTATTCACCACAGGTACTAGACCAGCTATTTCACCCTTCAGTTGCTTCAAAATTGAATGAGTACCATCCGTTTCCAATGATTTCTTACTGTCTATTTTGTCTATTTGTTATGTAACCACTTCTTTTAACACTTCAGTTTGAAATGAGAACATCAGAGTTTTCCCAGAAGAAGGATTTTAGCTTGGGAATGTCTTTCTAATTCCTTGATAGTGCACACAAGCAGAATGCTCATTTTTTTATGCCACCGTCATAGTTTCTTTGAGTACGAGTTTTATTTTATTTTTTTAGTCCTGATAATTGATTAAGTTTATAATGCTAGATTTTTCTCCTTAAATGAAAACAAATGAAAATAATTGACTCTCAATTATTGATGCCTTTTAGAAGTTGCTTCTCAAATATTTGGGGAGTGGGGGATAATGATTTGATATTTCTATATTTAAGTTAAAAATATTTGTGTTTCTTTATCTTCACTTGGACATAGATTTAGTTTTACTGAAGGGTCCCTTCTTGCTGTTAATAACCTACTACTTTTTATCTCTCTTGAGATTTTCTTAATAAAGAAGGATTTTTCTAAATAGAGTTGCATCTTCATGTTACATTTTCGTGTTACATTTTCAAAAAGATTTTGACCTTTCCTGTACTTGCATAAGGAATTATGTGTAACTTAAATGTAAATCAAATAAGGATATTTATGCTATGTACAAAACATATTTCTGGATGAAGTGGACGTAGGTGAGTATCTGTTTGTGTCTGGTTTAACAGGCAGAGAACATTTAATGGAGGACTCTATGCCCAAGTCTACCTTGGTAATGCTGCAATATATTTGAATAGTGTGTTATTTCAGAGTGAACTAGGGATGATCTGGGGTGGTATATATAGTGTTGGCAAAGAATGGATGTGGAAGGGACATTCAAAAAACTGTTTTTGTGCAAGTCTGTTGTACACGTTAAGGCAGAACAGCATTCTCACCTCACGGCTTAGATGAACATTTCGAGCTGCCACATGTTTTGGTGTGATCCTCCAGCTGGAATGTATTTGGCTCTGTATGTGCTCTTGTCCCTACACAGAGGAACACTCAGCTGGTTCCCTTAAATTACCTGTCTGAAAGTGACCTGGCTGAAGTTATGTGGGGTGATTTCCACACACAGGGACTAACTTGGAAGCACTGTGGTTAACTAGTTCCTCACCATTGTCCTGTTTAAGAAGTTAAAAATGTAATTCTGATTAATGAAACAAAATAAATTTGGAAAGGGGTTGTCCGGATCCCTTAATGCTGCGATTATATCACAGAATATTAACACCTCCAAAACACCTCCTCCCACCCACCAGCCTCAAAAAAGCACCCACACAAATAAGCTTGCAGAAATTGTGTATTAAAAAAAAAAATTAAAAATTAGGGCACATAAAATAGATCGCCTGTTCACTGGTTTCTGCACAATTCTGATTCAATAGATTACTACAGTTCATATGTTGAAAACTACATGAAATCATATCCAATATTACGAAAGTAATTTCCATAGAAGTTTCTCCTACCTCTGTAAATGGCCAAGTTGCATTAAAGCACTGGCCGTGTTGTGAGCTCACCTGAGAATGCATGGTTTCTATATCATTAAATGCCTTGTTTCTAAAGTGTAGGAACAAGATTAGATGTCACAAAGTCCTGGTTCTGCTCGGTTAAACAAATTATGTAGTCTACCTTATTTTTTTCATCTCAAATAGAGGCAATGAAACACTTGTGTTTGTAAAGTGACTTGATACCTGCAAAGAAAGGTCTGTGCAGAAGCTAAGGACTTCCACCCTTTTCATAGCAGCTTTGTAGAGACCCAGAAGTGAGCACTGGAATTGGACATGCTCCTAGAAGTGCATGGGCAAGAAAAAATGGCAAATTCAAATCAGTTGCATAGTTGTATTGGAGGCTGTATTTAATGAGATGTGAGTGGCCTGTTCGTTATGTTGTGAACTATTAATTTTTATTAAAAATAAAGGAAAAACTACTAGCTAAAGTTTTATCTTTAATAAATACTCTGCCTCCCATCAAATTAATGTAATGGAAGAAAAATAATGTGAAGAAGAAAAATACAAACTGTTCCCCAACTTTCTAGTGATGAGATTTTCTGTTTTCTTAAGTCTGTATTAATTTGTCTCCCATCCTTGACTTATATGTGATAATAAGATGTTCCATATTGGAGAGTTAGGCACTGAACAAGAGAACTACATTTACAGTGGATTTGACTGTGACTCACTGTAGACATGTGCTTTTTAACTAAAAATTGTTTCTCGTAGCCTCTGACTTTTCATTCTGCCATTGCAGACAAACAGAGGTGCAGGTGAAGGATAAAAATGATTTTTGTATGGGCACTACTGATGACTTTTCCTCTGCAAGGTTGTAGCTGCTCTGTGTTGCTCTGTATGAGATATTGTGGCGCTGCCAGTTGTGGGTTGTGTGCCACTGTGCTGGGTGGTGACACGGCCTAGAATTTTTACTGTGTGGCAACATCTTTTGGTTGCTTGGTAAACATTTGTAGCATTTAGTGGATCACTGCATTATCTGTTGAATTAATTAATCTGTACCCGGCCACCCCCACTTTTCACAGCGGGTGTCTGAAATTCTGCTGGGTGTGTCCAGCTGATGTCACGCTAATTAAATGACTCCTTGATCTGTGGTAGTGTAAAGCTGATGATTCTATAGGTGTTACTTTCTTAGAAACAATATTGGTAAAATATTTCCTGTAGGCTTTTTGTTGCTAAATAAGAAGTGATCTGAAGATCCATTTCTCCTCCTCTCTGACCTTTTTGCTAATGGTTCTCCATGTGCATGCACACATCCTCTCTGCTTCTTTCTTCCTACTTCCTCATGTGTAGCTCTTCCTATTGGTTTATCTTCTAAAAGTGTGAACCGTGTTCATCCCTAAAAATGAATATGTGGGTTTGCAGCTCAGGTTTTATGATCAGTTAGCAAACAACTGCACACACAACTGTGTGTGT
Organism: Lophotriccus pileatus; assembly: GCA_035583135.1. NCBI lineage: Eukaryota > Metazoa > Chordata > Aves > Passeriformes > Tyrannidae > Lophotriccus > Lophotriccus pileatus. Next base: position 99,555,817 of record JAWWES010000001.1, on the reverse strand, counting down.
ACTGTCATGCTAACTCTTCATACATGAATCCAGGCATCCTGGTGCTGCGCACTGGTGCCGTGTTGGGGCAGGAGGCAATCAGTGTGTGAGCTCTGCTGATGTAGGTAGCATGGCTGCAACTGGGCAAGCCAGTTGTCTTTTTAAACACTGTCTGAACTTGACCCCTGATACCTTATAAACACAATTAAGGAAAGAAAATTCCAAAGAATTCTTGTAATTTGATGTTGAAGGAGATAGAGGTAATTTGCTGGGGGGGACTATCACAAGAAGTGCAGAGTTAAATTATGATTTGGACACAATTAGGTTTTTGGAGGAGGCAGAACAGACAAAGTGAAACAGAAACTATCCTTCTCAGAAGTAAAGACAACATGGTTTCTCTGTGAAATAAAAATTAAAAAAAAAAAAAAAAAGGATTGTAGGTCATAAGTCTTAGACTTTGAATTGACCAGAATTAAGGTTCTTCCAGGCAAGATGATCTTTGGCCAACTGAAGCTTCTCTAGTGGAAGCAGGAAACTACTGAACGTAATGTAGCGCATGTAACTCAAAGCATCTGTGAAACGGCTGACAGAGGTAATCAGGGTAATTAATCTTTTCTGTGATATTAATATAAATCATTTTGGTTTTCTGAAGCTGATGTGTACTAGATTGGATAGATAGTAATGAAGATGCCAACCTAGTTTTTTGCAAGATAGTCTAAGTGGTCAGAGTTGTACGTAACATTGTAATTATCATTCTATGCTCTCTTTTGTTGTTGTTTGTTCTGATATAGTTTACAATAGGAAACCATAGGATTTAGGAAATCTTAGAATTAGAAGTCAGTGCCTCGATTACCCTTATATGATATTTGGCACTTGCTTTAGTTCTTCCAGTTCTCCAGCTGGAATGAGAAGTGTTTTGATGTATGTGGGGCAAGGAGGAGAACGACTCATGGAAGTAATCTACACTGCTGCTATTGAATTCATGGGGGAAAGAAAATCCCATTACTTGTTGCTGGAGAGCTTTCTAGATGTCCATTCTGTATGCCTATTGAGAGATCCAGCATTCAGATTGTTCTTTGTAATTTAGGAAAAGTTACAGGCATGAAAGATCAGATAGGCCATGATACTTTTATTGTCTTAGGCATGCCATGGAAGACAAGAGTAGTAATTAACATTACAGTGATTGTGCCAGAGGCTTTCTGCCTAGAAATTCCCTGTTATAATATGTCTGTTCTTCTCTTAGTCCATAAGATTAACTTACTAGAATGTCTCGAATTGGTAAATGAAATGGGGGAACTGCTAAGTAATGCAGTGATCAATTTAATTTCATTTGGTAGCCTTGTTAAGGGGAATAAGTAGTAGAGGTGAGGGAACTGGCATGCCATTTAAGCAGGAGTTTAGCCAAACCAGAAGCTTTCAAAGAGGAAGAGAGAAGGAGGACAATACAAAGATCCATGTGAAATATTTCAAGTTATCTGCATGGTGATATGAATCTCTATTTAAACAGTAAAGGTGATCCTGCTTGCCTTCCAGAACCATGCAAAAATGAGAACAAAGAAAGGAATGAGATGGAAGTAGGAAGAAGCATGGCTATGCTGTAAATTAGTATGAGACCTACTCTAGCCTTCATTATTTACGTTTCTTCATTATCTACATCTACTTTCATTTCTACAAAGTTACAGCTTAAATATAAAAGAAGAGTTGAAAAGAAAATAGACTTGTACATCAGAACATATTGCTTTAAAAGTTAAAAGTTACAGTGGTTGGTGTGATCTGGTTGCTTTTGTGTGGTTTTGCAGAGTGGATTCAGCTTAGCTTCCTGTTAAAAGAATCAAATTGACACAAGATTTTGGCACTAGATATAGAGCAACATTTATTTTCACAACTGTGTCCAGTTGTCTACAACTTTAGTGGGATTTTTTTTCAAAGATACACAACCTGCAAAATGCCTTGTCGCCATTTAACATGTTTGCTCAGCAGTGTCTGTAAAATATTTAAAGATATTTTCTCACTACTTTGTCTTTCCGTGGGATCTTGGGTTGTATTATGTGTTTTTTGTTCTTCAAAGTTAAGAGTTAAACACTAGGGAATTTTTTTTCTATGTGTATCATTTTTCCTTCTATTCAGGTGATTTTCATAAAATGTGCACCTGTGAGAGATACCAATGTAGCCCAGCTAATAGAAAATTCTCTTTTTAATGTAGAAATGTTAGATTTTAAATTCTGGTGTTTGTTTCAAACCACTGAAGTTTATGGTCTGCCCCTGATCTTTGGGCATAATATGAAGCATGATATCCTAATTGGACTGACTGGTACTGGGCTACTGCTTATGTATCTGTAACAGAGAAATCCTTATGGAGCTAGAATCCTTTATTTCTGTTTCATTTGTTTACCGCATATTCTAAATAAGGCATTTTCTTGTGTCAGTATCAACCAATGTGATTGTATTTTTTGTCCTTGAGTTTAAAACTTCAATTTAATCAGAGGTACAGTAACTAAAACTAGTTGGCAAAATCATCTTAACTGCTAGAAGTTATTAATCTCAGTCAAGCATGTGTTGTCAGATAATGTAAAAATTATTTATGGGGGTGAATCAAAAAGAGAATAAAGTAATTTCTCTTAAAACAGAGGTTAAATCACCAAAAATATAAATATATTTAGATTTGTATTCTTAAAACTGACATGGATTTCAAGCTCTAGATAGCATTTTCACTTCTTTCTTTCTTCTGTGAGTAGAGCTCTTACTTGAAAACTTTCAGTCTCTTTTTCAACTTTGAAATATCTTACTTTTTTTTCTCTTCAAATAGCTATTCTTTTGATAGGATGCTTTTCCATATTCAATAAATAAAATAATTAGTCCACAGTTGTATTTTTTTTCCATTGCTGCAACTTTTATGTTTTAGCATGTGCACACACAGTTTCAGTAAATTCATGGCAAATGTGCTCTGGCCCTGTCTTGGCAGGTCTGAAAAAGGAGGAGAACTTGCAAAAATAATTAGAAACAAATGGCTGTGGTCTGCTGTTTTGTTTAGCTTTTGAGAGAGATTACTTAAAAGAAGTCTTTCAGCTGACCCAGGACCTGTCCAGGGATTTCTTCTCAGCTCTGCAGTTAGCTGGGAAGTTTTGCACTACAACAAAAATACCTTCTAACTAGAATAAAAATTAAAATAGGGCAATCTGTAATTTTCTATTTGCTGCCCACTTGCTTCCTTTCTAAAAGAAATTACTCAGTTTCTGCATCCATGTTTATCAAGTACTGGCAGATCTGGAAGGTGAACAGAATGTCAGGATGATTGGTGACAACATTCTAGGAGATGGATCAGTGGTTGGAATCCAGGCAGTCTTTGTTACTCACAAGTCTGGTGGTGGTCTGATTACTTTAGAAAAATGGGATAAAAAACTAATTCTCCTCATCTTCCCTCTGAGGATACTGATTTTTATGGCAGATGAACAAATGTTTTGTTCTAGGACAGTGCTGATCATGGTACTGAGCATTGTCTGAAAGCTCATACCAGTAATTCTCAGTGAAGGTCTGGAGTAGTGACCCCTTGAAATAAGCAGTTTTCCTGCTTACTTTCCTTAAAGTAAACAATTTTCCTTCTGCCTCACTTGCTGAAGGTGGTGGTAACTGATAATGAAGTGATTCTTACTAGCACTACCATGTTAATGAATGAGAAACAGCTGCAACAGATGTTTGCTCATGCATAACTCAGGGTAGAGCAAGTACAGAACACTGGAGCATGTTGAGGGTAAAACATCTGCTATGCTTTATCTCTGCTAAGGATAATCTCATGCCTACTTGGCTACTATGCATTGCTTATCTAATCGAGCTTGGATATAATAGTTCTCTGAGTCAGAGACCATCAAATATATTACTGTTTAAACAGTCTCAGGTCGTAAGTGTTTGATTATCCCTGTCCCAACTTTGTGGCTAGGGTGTTTGAGGAAGAGAACACCAGGCTCTACCTTATTCTTTAGGTTCTTCCCTCTGCTTTAGGAGGCTCAGGGACACGGACTTGCTTCATGCCTTCCTACTTCTGATATACTTGATGTGGATTTAAGTGTGTTTGGTAAGGTCAGAATTTCACTTACTAGCAATTTCAGTTGGAGATTTCTCCTTCAAAGGTAGTGACAGAGTTCTGATTTTTTTTTTTTTTAAAGATCTATGTGCTAGAAAGAAGGATTTCTCCTAGCTACAGATGTGATGATCTTTCTGAAATTCAATTACAGTCATTAATTATAATGTGAGCTGGACCAGTCCAAAGCCTGAGAACACTCTTCCACTTTCTTTTTAGTTATTCAAGTCTGTGGCAAATCCTGCCCTTCATGGCATAGTGTGACTGGCACTCCAGTGTATTTCTGTAGCCAGCACTGTCTGACCCTGTTCCTTTTGCTAACACTAACAGTCTGAAACTTTCTACTTGGTTAACTCTTTAAGCTGATTCTGGGACATGTGTTTGGAATAACTAGACTGAGTTCTTAAAATGCTGTTAAGTAATATCTATATGGACTTTGTGTATCAACATCTCCATTAATATCCTCATTGCACTATACGTATAAGTGAACAAGCACTGTTAGAAAAGGATGTCACACCCTTTACGACTTTTTCTGGAGAAAATGCTACAAAACATTCTGTACCAGAAATTCTGCTTATTCAGGCAAAATCCTTCTTAGAGAATTTTCAGACTTGAATGAAATAAATGCTGTAGGGCAGTTACTTAATTCTAAAATAGGAAACAACAAATCTCTGGAAAAGAGAGTTGCCCAAATTGGAAAGTAGTTGACAGTAGTATACTATGGGATTTTAAGAGCTTTAGAAATGTAGTGTTTGCTGGAATGTTTGGATACTGTGCTATAGTTTAGTGAAGATAGTAGAGGACAGAACTTTTCAAGCTAGTTACTCATATCAGTATGTAACTGCATGAATTGGCTCCTGATGATTTCTTCTTTGATCTTATACATGATGGTGGTCATCTTTTTAAAAACACACACTACTTCAGTCAGAGTAATGGAGCTCTGAGTAGTCTGAAATCTGTAAGTGGTTTTGTGACAACTGGTTCAGTCCTAGAGGGCTGAATGTTTTAAATAGCTGGGCATTGATGGGGTTTGCTTGGAACTAGGATATCTCTGGGGGAAAAGGGAGCGAGGGATTCAGACAGATGTAATCCTTGCACGCTCTTTCAGTAACTGAAAATGTTAAAACCTGTTTTATTAATGAACAGGGAAAGTGTATCTTTTTGGTTTACTTGCCAAGTTGGAAGTTGTCGGTACTGCTCTTAGTGTTGCATCGGTCAACCTTTTCTTTAAAATGTTTATGCTATTGTTTCTATTGTACTATTTGTACTATGTTAGTATAAACATCCTATTTGTAAGTGTCAGGGTCATTTACTAATAAACTTGTGATTGATTGATCAGATCAAATATAATGAGTACAGACTAATCCTGCAGAGAAATGATGGAAGAGCCCATAAAAGGATAAGTTCCTTGAGTTTGGGACGAGTCCTTGACAGTTTATATTGCTGGATTTTTTTTTTCATGATCATGTTCAGCAGGGGTTAGTATTCATCAGTACCTGTCTCTGTATTCCCTGCTCCTGTCAACTTTCCCTCTGCACATCTCTTGTGCGCCAAGTGTCTTAGAGCCTCTATTCAGTGTTCAATTAATCTTTAGGGTTGTGGCATCTCCTGATGCTTTGATGAGAACTTACATGTGTAGCAATTTATTTCAGCAGTCACAAATCTTTTGCTCACCAGTCAAGAGTAAAAAGAAAAAGAAAAACTCTCATAAAAACATGTTTTCAAAGCTGTTTTACCAATGAGTTGTTCAAATCAAGTAATGCTCCCCTCCTTCCCTAACTCCCAGAAAAAGAAGCCTGCAAAGAAAACCCAGCCAGACACCCCCTACTCCCCACCTTCCTGCTGCCAAGGTAACCAGGGTAGATGGATTTCTCCAAATGGCATTGCAGGACATGAGGCAAAACAAAGATAAAATGTAATGGTCCTGGGATGATTACTGAAATGATAGGTGTGGGGCTTTCAGGGCTTTGGTTGCTCTATGTTGAGTGTCAGGGCTTGAAAGGTTTTCTTATTAGCTTTTATATGTTTTCTAACAACAGTGAAACAATCCAAGCAGTAGATTTCTGAAAGGAGATTTCTGTTCATGGGTAGTTGAAGTCACTATTCATCAGTAACATAATTTAATACTGATCAGACTGTTTCATATTTAGAATGTGCTTTGTGTTGTGTTACAGTAATTCGTTATTTATTTCATGTTGGCTGTCTGGTGTAATATATGATCTCTGTAAAATCCCTGTAATGTTGGCAGTTTTCAAAGAATAGTAAGAATAATGCATAGTAAGAGCAGATTTATTCCGTGTCAGGAAGCATAAACTCTTTGAAGAATCTAATCAGCTGCACAGTTGTTCAAAATGACCAGCACTTGAAAGGTCATGTTTTTCTGATTAAATAAATTCTGTAAAATATGGCAACATTTTCATTCATATGAGTTGGCTTTGATTTTCATACTGTTCTTGGGCTGTAGAGCAGCAATGCCACTTTGGTGTTTGAGTTTTCATTGAGGAGTTTAAAGAGCTGAGCAATGTCCTTCAAGAAGTTATTGTCCCATTCACTTTATCATATCACCATGTTTCCTTCTGCGTATGGCATTAAACTTTGAAGTATTTTGATAGAATATCTTAGTACAGCAAACACTGAAAGGTGAAAATAGTGACTTTTTTTTTTTTTTTTTCCTGAGCAGGAGAAGGGGTGAACGTGAAACAGCTGGGTATTACCATTATGCAGTTAGCAAAATTAGACCAAAACATCATGCCCCAAATTCTTAGGAATTAAAATCTAAAACTGATGCTAGAGGACGATGTTTAGCTGCTTGATACTCTTTTGAGAATGAAAGAATATCTACTTGATGTTAGCCTTCAAACTTAAGAAAATCCAAACTAAGAAAGAAAGAAACCCACCTCATTGCTTTTCTTATCAACTGCAAATACTCATTAAACAGCCCTTAAAGTGAAAATTTTGTAATTGGAAGAGAAGCATATACTTGAAAACTCAATAACTGCTTTTTACCACTTCCTCTTCTTTTAACAAGAGCAGTAGCACATCTTTGAGGTTATCTGTAGTGGGTGTAGGTAAGTAAATAACACCTCAAGGAAAACTTTGTGTTTGATTTCAGAGGGTCAGAGTGTTTGACATATACACACAGTCTGATGTATACATTCTTACTGCTCCTGATATCTGTGGTTTTTTGTGGCTACTGCTTCAGGAAAAAAGCAAAAATAAAGGGAGGGAAATAAAATCAGTCGATCTAATATTTTTTTTAAGTAATAAAGGACTCAGTGAATGCTTTTTTATTTTTTGAATTCATGGGGGGATTTTGTAGATGAACATGCTTCATAATCCTCACCTTTGTGATCTGAGAGGTAATTAGAAGATTTGTAATATCCCACTGGTTTGATCACAACTCAAACTTGTGACATTTTATAATGAGTATATAGCTTATAAATAACATTTTGAAGGTATAAGGTTATACGGAGATAATTATACAGCTGAAATGCATTGGCACAAGGCCAAAGGCTAAGCACTTTCCACCATCCCTCCTAAATTGAATAACTTCACTTTATGAAGTGTATCATCAAAAATTGTTTTCATTACTCCCAGAGGGCAAATTAGGGTTAATAAAAATCCAATTCCAGATTACCCATATATGTGAATATTTGCATTTGTAGAACCTTTCTTTGTCAATTGCATTCCTCACTGACTGTGTATATGTGAATACAAATACGTAGGTCAAAGCTTCAGCTCACATTTCTACAGTTTTGAACTGTTTTACCTCTCTGAGACAGATCTCCTCTAAACTTGATTGTGAGACCCTGCAAGATTTTTCAAACTGAGCAAAACTAAGTGCATTCCTTCTGTGAAGCTGTGGTTTCTCAAATGCCCTGAATCCCACCATCCCAAGTTTCACTTGACCCACATAGCATCCATTCAACCCTTCTGCTTTGGTCCTCAAACCAAGTATTTGTATATTCTTTTCTTTAAATGTTGTGTATGCATATTCTTCATACTTCGTACAAAGTATTTTGTGAATTATCCGGCAATCTGGGAAACCCTTTAGGTAGAGGTGATTTGGGGTGTAGGCTTTTCTATTTCTCTGTGATAAATCAGTTACATATGTAATCTGAATTAGCACACGCGTATTGGACTCACCTTTGCATACTCTGCTTTTACAAAATTGTAGTCTTACAAGTGTCTTCTCTTCACTCTGCTATTGCATGCCCTCCTCTTCTTCTCACTTTCCAAAAAAGAGATCACCTCATTTGATAAGAAAACTGTTTCTGGCTCTTAGCATAAGAAAGAACATTGTGTCTAAAGAACAATATAAGAAATGGCCGAGTGTACAGAAATATTTACCCAGGATAATCTTTCAGCCTCTAACACTGTGTGTTCGAGGGACTTGGTTTTTCAGAGATGGTGTCTTTATCACTTGGTGGATATTTCTGGTCTGTGAATTTGAGTTTTTAAAAATCTACGTACTCTTATAGCACAAAGAATAGCTTTGGGCAGAATTATCCTATTGCTAACGTTTTGGTATATTTTTTAAAAGAAAGGTTTTTTTCCACCCCAAAATTAAATTAAGAGATTAGTAAGTTGCTTTTGTTGATTGTACCATTAAATGAAAAAGTCTTTCACCAATTAGTTAATATCCTTAGTCTATTACAGTGCCAATATTGAAGAACAAAGCATTAGAAAAAACAAAGAGAATTAATAATTGGGAATACTTATTGGAAAAATATATAAAGTCGCCTTTTACAAATCTATGCAACCTGTTAGGCAGTTGTGGCTCGGAGTTTTTTTTATTTGTTGCATGAAACTATGTCTAAACATCTTCTCTCTACAGGTTATTGACATGCCAGAACACAATCCTGGAGATATGGGTGGAACGATGAGACTGGGGAAGAGGAGGACTGTTTTCAAAACAGAAAATTCTGTTTTAAGTAAGTAATTTTTCTGCTCTAGTGACTTGCCCTTCGGATTGGAGCTCTGTAACATGGAAAAGCAAAAATGCCGAAGGACTGTGAGGTCAAGCAAGCTTTAGGGTGACAACTTCCCTGAGTTCATTCACTTTGATCCTGTTCCCATATACATTTACTGAGGACTGGAGTGTAAAAAAGAAATGGGAGACATCCATAATTCCTAGTGAACCTGTCAGTTAGAGTCCAATGCTTTAAATAAACAATGAGGAGAATGTTGAGATAACTGAAATACATTTCATGGTAATTTAATTAATAGTGGTTTTGGGAAGATCAGAGTGCTTTCTTCCTATTTTCTTCATGAGCTGATAAGATGTGTGGACCGGGGCTTCTTGTGTCCTACCCCTGAAACTTTTTGGTAGAACTAACCTTAACTCCTACCCCTTAAGCTCTTCCCAGACCTAAAAGTTGCCTCCCTAGAGTTGCCAGTGCACCTCAGCCTTAAACATCATGTGGTGTTGCTGCCTTAGTCCTTACCTTGTCTTGACAATGTTTGCTAGTAGCCAGGCCCTCCTTAACAGCAGTCTTAGATCCAGCACTGCCTTAGGCCTAGCCCAACCCTGGAAACAGTGTTGTTTTGGGAAATTGAAGTAATACTTGCCTCATATTAATTATACAGGAGTAATATAAATGATGCTGTAAATGTGTAAGAAGTAGTTTCTTGTTCATTGATTACATATTGCTATATTTCTTATATTTCCCTGCCCTGACACTGATCTGAGCTATTACTTTATTAAGCCATGTTGAACTTATGGAATGCACCCTTCTGAACTTTTTTAAAATTACACTTGCTTCAGCAGGAGACCAAAGTGTAATACATGTGCACGTTTAATGAAAAATCTGCCTTTCTAGAGAATGCTTACGCTAGTGATCTCGCTGACTTGGGTGATACTTTGCTGAGGTGTGATATAGATATGCACAAGTTGTTCCGTGGCCCAAACACTTAGAAAAATTAATAAAAATTAACAAATGTTGTAACTCTTGACCAGTATTATGAATTGTTTAGATGATGATATTTATCAAAGAACCATAAGAAACTCTGGTATTTTCCTAATGCTTTACAACTTGAATGCAAATAATGGTTCCTAAGAGATGGTTCCTTAAAATTAACGCATCCACCGCTTCTCATAAAATTGCAGTACTATCATTTTACAATTTTTGGAAATGTTCTTGGCAGTCTAGTTCTTGTACCAACCCCTCAGCAAGGTAGTAATTCTAATGACCTCAGGGTAAATTGAGAGCAAAGTCTGAGCCAGGATTGTAAGTGAGAGGTATGATTATAATCTGGTTTACTGCATACCTCTAACTTATTCCTTATTGCTGTGAAATCTGGAGTGTTTCAGATTACACAGGGGACTGCAAGAGTCATTTGGGTAACGAGATTAGGAAAACAGAAAAAAGCAATATTCTCTGTTTGTTCTTTGGAGGTATTACGCCAGCTGCCATGCATAATCTATTAAAATGAAACAGATGCTTTTAAAAGCCTTCCTTCCCTGCACGTTTTGTGTACCACTGTTGTAAAACCCTGAAGGGATTTTATATTGCTTTTTCACTCGAACATTTTTTAATTTTATTTTGAGCTTTGCAATTTAAATTAGTTTGAGCATGTCCTTTAGACTCCAGTCTGCCTAAGGTATTTCTGGTCAAGGAATGTTGAATAGGAATCCTGAGTAAACTCAGGTAATGCTAAATTAAAAGAAAGTAGTCATCACTCAGGAAAAACAGAAAGCTGGAGTGAGATGAATAGTGTCTTGTTATGTTTTACATATGACTTTTTTGAGGTTTAAATTAGAAGAAATAGTTGTAACAACTATTAAAGCAAGACATTAGCATTAATTTATTTTTTGTTGTATATTCAGGGAAGCTTTATGGTGATGAAACATTTGTAGAGGAGCGACACAGGCATCGATATGAGGTAAGCACTGCTAATCTACTTCGTGCTCAAAAGTTAAAACTTGAGCAAACTGTTTTTCTTGGTAGGCAGAAAAAAGCTGATGGGAATTTTCTTACATAAGCATAAACCAAAATTTAGTAGTGGTTAGATGGTATAATTAAGATTGAAAGGAGCCTCTCTAAGTCTTTTGGTCCAGCTCCCTGTTTGGAGTTGAGCCAACTTTAAAATTAGATCATGCTACTTAGGATTCTATCTAGTTTTGAATCTCTTTCAAGAGAGAGTTTCCACAACATCTTTTGACAATTTGTTCCAATGCTTAAACACTTAGTTGTGAACCCTATTTTCCCTTGTATCTAACAGAAGAATTCCTTGAGCAGTTTGTCTTTTTAGTCTCAGTCATGTGCTATGAATCTCTGAGCAGAGTCTAAGTCTTCTTTATACTGTCCCATTAGATAGCTGAAGTCAGCCATGAGATCCGCTCGTGGCTTTTTCTTTCCTAGACTGAACAAATCCAGCTCGTCCAGTCTCTCCTCCCGTGTTGCACGTCGGTCAGCCTCTAACTGTTCTGCTTGGACTTCCTGTGAGCTCTCAACATTTTTTCAGTCTCTTTCTTGTATTGACGAGCCTGAGAGTAGACACAGTATTGCAGAGGCTTATTTAAAGGCTTAGATTATGTGTAGGTAGTGCATATTCTTTCATGATCTAAATGTAGGCAGACTTCAGACATCTACAACTCAGAGGCTAATTCATGTCACTTGCTTCCTACCATTCAGTTGTGTATGTCCCTTTTTATTCTTCCACTCCTCTGTTTGCAAATGGCTGGGAAAAGCTGTCCAAATACTTTCAAAATACTGTCACGAGGACATGGCGTGGACTCCTAGAGTTATTTCTGGATAGTTCAGAAGGGGCCTCACTCTACCAGTGTCTTAAGAAATGCCTGAATTATGGGATGTGTGCATGCTCTAACTGAATCAGACTATGTTGTTTCTTTAAAATGTGGGAGGAGAATGTAATGGTGGTAAACACACTCAAAGTTGGAATATTTACTGAGTGGTTAGAGCATCATCTCTAAGGAAATGAGACAGCTCACTGCAGAGCTGCTCAGTTTGAAGGAGGAGCTGAACCACAGCTTGTGTCATAACCACTGAAATGCAGTGTTCAAAGAGGTCAGTCTCTACAGTGGGCCATTGGAGAAAGGAGGAATGCAAGCTGTTCAGAATCAGGAGGACAGCAAGCAGAAAAGACCCTGGGTTTAATCTTTTGAATGTTGCATAGTAACTTTTAAAATTACTGATTCATCTCTATTTGATAAGCATGCACACTTTTACAAATTTATACTGGAGAGTTGTTAAAACAAGAAAGCAAGAGTTCCCAACCCTTTTCCAATTCTTTCCATTCTTGTATGCATGCTAAATTAGTATTAACTACTACTGTTTGTTAAATCCAAGAATAACAATTATTATTATTTCCAATATTTCAGGTGAACCCAGAATTGACTCACTGCTTTGAAGAGAAAGGTTTGAAATTTGTTGGCCATGATACGGAGGGGAACAGAATGGAAATTATTGAACTGGAGAGTGAGTGTCTTGTTTGTAGTACTTTTTGCATGTTAAAACTGTATAAACTAAAGGTTGTTAAATGACATGTAGACAAGATATTAAGCTGTCGTAACACCCAAGATCATGTTGGGGGATACTGCTGACTATTTGGACTATTACAAAGGGTGAAAATTAAGAGTGTGTTAGGAAGAGTCTTCCACTTTGCAAGGGCTGTAGATGTATTTGATTGTCAGGGACAAACATGCTCCTTTTTCAAAAGATCATAATTCTAGCTCAGGGGATTTGGCTGTGTAGAATCATTCTGTGATTTCAGAGGTCCAACCCTGTGCTTCCACACAGGGCTACATTCAGATATGGGTCAGGTTGTCAAGAGTTCTATCAGTCAAGTTTTGGGTATCTCCAAATATGCTGTTGCTTGGACTTCACTCACCACTACTTTTTGAATGCAGCAGTCTGGCCATTTTGTGATCTGCCCACAGTCACAGCTTCCAACTTGGATGCTAGGAAACCATATCGAAAGCCGCGTTAAAGTCAGAATTAAGGAAGGCTTCTGCTTTTCCTGCATCCAAAGACAGACTGTTCGCAAGCTTGTGCTAAACTATCTTCCTGTCCGTCAAGTGTCTGTAAATGCCTTGGAGGAGGATTTGTTTCATAATCGTGACATAAATTGAGGTTAGACTGACTGTTCTGTGGTTCCTTGGATCCTTCTTTTTGTCTTGGAGAAGGGCATGGTAACTGTCTTTTTCTAGTCATCAGGGACCACTCATGATCGCCTTGGCTTTGTAAAGATAAAAACCAGCTTCACAATGACATTGCCCTGCTCCCTGAGGACCCTCAAATATTCTTAGTCAGGTCCCAATAACTAATACGTGTTCAGTTTGTTTGAGTATGTGAACTGTGTATACACACAGTATAACCAACATATAAAACATTACTAGAATGTGTTACCTAGAAAGGCTGTGAAATCTTCATCCTTGCAATGGAGACCTTCAGAGCTTGACTAGACAAACTGTCAGCAACCCGATTTCACTTTGAACTTGTCACTGCTTTAAGCAGAGGGTAGGAATAGAGGTCTCCCAAGGTGCCTTCCATTTACTTTGTGTCTCTTTCAGTTACCCTCTGGTTAGAATCATTGAAAAACAGTGTGAAAATTAAGTACAAAGCATGCTTCGTTCTTACATGGAAGTGATTCAGAGAGATGAGTGACATTTTGGAAGTCTAGTAGATTTGGACTACTTTCCTAAGTAAGACAGTGTCTTTTCTAAAAGGTTCTGAAATAAAAAGGACCTACACTGCATATGTTTTTTTGCTGGTACACACAGTAGTTCTTCAAAACCATCCTTTTGACTGTGCATGGATATTTGGTTAACTCCTTGCTCTTAAATCACTGTTGGCTAGATGAGTATCAGGCACCTGAAGGTGCAGGCTACTCTGCAAGATTTTTTTTCCTTTTCTGTTCTTATGTGACCCCTAATTGCCACTGGTCAAGATAAACTCCATATATAGAAACAAAAATTCATCATAAGAATACATATGGAATGCTGTTTGTTGCATGATGCACCTGACAATTTATTTTATATACTCCATGGTATGGTGTAATTTTGAAGCAGATTTGGAATATAAACACCTACTTAGAATGTCAAACAGCTGCACCACAGAGAGTAACCTGAGAGCAAAGGATACATGTGAATTCATAAACTGCTAATTGTCATGGGTGTTCTTGGGTTACTTTGTTCCTGACAGATTGCCTCTGTTACACTCAGGCTACTTTCCCTTGCATGAAACAACTTCTACAGAGAACATCGTGAAATAAATCAGGCAGGATTTTTAAATTGCACGTTACTGTGAAAAGAAGAAAAGCAGCAGTGAAGCCTGGAATTATTTCATAATGGGCTGCAAGGAGACTCTGTTTACTGAAGAAAAACAGTCATCATAAGGAGTAGGGTGGGTTGGAGCAGAAGCACAGAAATAGTAGTACACCTGATAGCTTAGGCAAAGCTTTTTCGTTTTGGGACTATTTAGTGCTTTGTCATTGAAGTTATGGGATAAATCTAGGATCCATTTGCTCTTTCAGATACAGCAGCAGAGAGAAGAACAGTATACTAGACCATATAGTTTTATCTTCCTAGAAGAAAACCCTGATTTCTTTTTACCACCTACTCTGTACTCTGGAGAAATTCCTTGGATGTTTAGCATTATTTTGGAAAATGTAGAACCAGAGGAAATTTGTAGCTAGTTTTGCCCAATGTCCTGGCACTAGAAGTGATTAAAACAATATTCAGAGAAGGAACCGATGCTCAACATGGAAGAGTACAAAAACATTCTTTTTTACACTTTTGAAGAAGGCAGAAGGGAAGCAGAAGCAGTAGTAGAAAGGTGCTCTGAGTGAGAAACAAAGTGCTGAAGATTTAAAAGAAGATGAAGCAACATATTGTTCTGAATATGCGTGCATAAATATTTTTGGAAACCAAACTATGATGAAAATAACATAGTAATTGTATCTTTGTAACTGTTCCTCTGTGTGCCCTGCACCTTCCCCGCCTTACATGTTGGTACAGGTTTAATATTCAGCTTTTTTAAATCACAGGATGATTTTGCCTTAATTTGCCTTACCAACTTTCTGCCTCTGTTGTCACTAGCTTTTTGTGGAAAAAAAATTAAGTTTCCTGCTACCTTACCCTTAAATTCACATGTAGTGATCTGGCTTCTGAACACCTGTCTGAAGTCCTCAATATACTTTTTTTTTCTCAAAGTTTTCTAGTGTCTTCTTCCTACATAGTGTAATTTTCTTTGGCATCTATCTTGTAGATCACCCGTATTTTGTGGGAGTTCAGTTCCACCCAGAATTTTCCTCAAGACCTATGAAACCTTCACCTCCATACCTTGGACTGTTGCTGGCAGCAACTGGGACACTCAATGCATACCTTCAGCGTGGATGTAAATTGTCTCCAAGGTAATCTTTCTTTGTTACTTGCCTGCAGTTTGACAGTCACATTTTTGGAGGGACTGTTCCATCCTTCAGTTCAGAAGTGCAGAAGAGGAAGAGGAGTTCTTCATGTACTGATTTACTGTTTCTATACATGCCTGCCATAAACCCTAGTGTAAAATAATGTGTAGCAGAATACACAGTTCCTGACTTTATCCTTTTCAGGAGCTATTAGGGCTGAAGCCAGAATCCCATATTATAATTAGAAAGAAGTAAAAAAAACTTCAGTAAATTCATGTGAAGTTGGTGGCCTCCTGTGCTAACTTCCATTGACGGTAGTTTCCTAGGGAAAGACATTTGTTAGAGGATCAAGCAATGAAGTGAAATTCTTACCTACTTGTATTTGAATGATGATAGCAACAACAAAGAAAACACTGATTTTACTTTGAAGTAGCCAAATGACAAATACTATCTTGCAGGGACAGGCCTGAAACAAAACAGTTGGGGTATCTTTAGGGTTACAGAGGGGTTTGGATCTAGATCAAAACTGGATGGTTCAGAAAAACTAAAACTCTTTGTTTTAATTCTCTTGGAAACAGAGGTTTTCGTTTATTGAATGTAGCAGTATTTTTTAGCCGGTGTTAACTAATTCTTGTTTATTTCAATGATATTAATAACAGTTACAATTTCATTGTAGTAGCAATAATAAAACGGTCAGAAGGAAACTTAGGGCACAATAACAGAAATTTTAGAACATCATAAAATGACTGAATAGTAATGCTGAACTGATGTAACTCTGGAATATTGACTTTTCTTCTAAACAAGGCACCAAACTTATTGGTTTTGTGGGTTGGGCTGCTTTCTTTTTTTTTTTCCCTAACTGTTGTGTTCTATTAAAATGAAGTCCTTTTGTTGAGAAATAGAAATTTTATTCAGGTTTGAGTAGTAATGGAAAATAGCTGAGCCAGACCAGGCCAATCTGTTTTGGTACCCTAATCCCTTATGGGTGTATCAGTTGACTTTATAAATGCATTTAATCTTTGTTCATCCTGGCCAGTTGTGCAATAATGTACATACAAAGAGAATTATTATTTTTAATCTGCAAACTACAGCTTGATCGAAATATTCCTATTTACAGCTTGATTGAAGTATTCCTATTACCTTAGCCTGTCATTGTTATTAGTGGTCATAATGTTAGCTACCTTTTAAAATCTGTGCTGATGCAATACATAGGTCAGATTTTTGTGGTGCTTGGCAAGGGGCAGTCTTCAAGTGCAGTGATATTCTGTCTTTCCCTCTTTGTGGGTCCTCTGCCTCACACTTGATCTTGTTTCCGAGGTCACAATATCTTTTCTCACACTGCTTCATCCCATAGGTAAAACTGTTTATCTCTCTGACGTAAAGAAAAATTATCTTTTTTTTGATGAGTGATCTGTATGTGTCCTGCTAATTTAAATCCCTTAGCATTATAGCAGCTATGTTGTCTAACCTTGACTTTAATTTTCGGCAATTACTGAATGTGCCACACTTAGACTTGTTTGAATTAATCATTAAAAATGTATAAACAACTTTTTTTTCTTCATGTTCATATAATAAACTCCAAACCTTAAGCATTTAGCAAAGACAAAAATCCATACTCAAAACTTATATATAAAATTACAGACTTTACTATTTACAGCAATCAAGCAAAACCCCTGTGTCTTGAGAAAGATCATTGGAATAGAAAAACGTTTAGAGGCTAAAAGAGGATCATTTTGCAGGGAAGAATGTTCAGAAGGGAATTTCAGTGCTAATTACAGCACACCCACTCATATTAACATGTCCACCTGCTGAGTGGAAAGAATTTCCAAAGTAAACCTTTAAACCCCAGAATGCTAGTGATTTCACTGAGCTGTAAAGCTAAGGCATGTCATAGCAAGACTGAAACAAATCTGAGGAGAGGATTTTCTGCACAACTCATCCAGCACTGCCTGCATGAGCTGTAGTCATGCTGTTGACTAGAGCAAAGATGTAACCTGAAAGAGAATTTGTGGAGGTCAGCAAGTTGAACAGATTACTTACAATAGGCTGTTATAAACACTAAAAGGAGAGTCCTGAGACAAAAGGAAATATGTATTTCAGCATGAGAGTCTTAACAGGAAACCATTACCCCAAAACATTTAACAGCCCCATAATTAGGGTGCAATTTTAGAACATCTGACACCTGGACAGAAGCCCTTGCTTCTAAGCAAAGCTAGTAGTAAATTTAAAGATGCATTACAACTCCCAGGAGAGTGCCCTAAATAAATCAAAGTGAATAAACCTTCTCTTACGATTTTGTGAGGCCTAGTCTGGTAGAGACATAGGCATACATAGGCATGAGCATACCTAGTTTGAGACTGGAATGTATCCTCTGGGGTAAACTTAGCTCACAGAAGCTTTGGTGTGTACAGAGACAGTCAAGAACTGAGCAAAGTATCAGAGTAACTCAGTGATGAGCTATTACTTAGTTACCTGAAGTGGTAGTTGGGCACTCAAGTTGCCTTTGTGGTTTCAGCCTCTCGTGCTTCGTGGAATGAGTGCCCAACCATCAAACAAAGCCATGCACTTCATTTCCTTGTGAATGGTTTTAGATCATGAACTTTTCCACATCTTTCCATGTAAATACTGAAGGCACCATTTCATATAGAAGTGAGGCAGGTGGGAGGCTTCCAGTTTACATGTTTCATTTTCAAAGACAGAGAAAACTAGATCCATAGGAGGTTCTAGATCCACAAGAGAGAACAGAAGGTTTTAATAGAAAACTAGTGGATGAAGAGGGGAACTTCACATGTAATGTTGTTTGCTTTTACTGAGTCTTACATAGTTTCATTTGGAAAAAGTAATAAAAGCTGGCTTATCTTTGGGAACAGTGTAGTATGCAGAATCACTGATGTACAATAAAGCCATGTTGTTGGTTTGCTTTGTTTGGTTTCATTTTTTCCTTTTTTTTTTTTTTTTGTTTGTTTGTTTGTTGGTTTTTTGTTTGTTTGTTTGTTTTCTATAGCAAGTTTAGCATCAGCAGGCTTTATTTCTTTTTTGTCCTCAACCACCACCTTTATTAATGGCCTGCAAGAGTAAGCCAGAGTGCATTAATTATGTTTGCAAATAATGTCGTTTAAATAAGAGCTGAAAGCACTACTCAGACCAAGAAATAACATAAAAGTATGTAGGGAATGTAGAAACCTGTGCTGAATATAATGACATCTTTGGAGGAAGAAGAGAAAAAGCTGAAGATAAATAATTTAAACACAAATGTGAGGCACCAATCCAATGCCATCACATTGCATTGGAGTACTCTCTTGAGTTTTAGGCAGGTTATTAATAAAAGATGACTTATGAATTGTGTTCAGAGACAAGGAACAAAAGTGGTTAGAGAACAGAAGGAGTAGTGCATTAAGAAAACCACCAGAAACCTCAGAAAATTTGCCAATGTGGTGCTTACTGCACTACTCCAACTATCTCCCAGGTCAGCTATGGAGGAAAGTTTGGGAGAGCACCTTCTCACAGAACAGAAAACAACCTGTGTGACATGTTCTGGTGTGTGAGAAACAAGAGCAGTACGGGCAGGGCTATCGCTGACGTCCCCTGTACATTGTCCCCAGTCAAGAACACATCTGGCGCAGCATCTGCTGTTGGCCAAATTCAGACATATCAGATCAAAGTGAAGGAGATTATGTGATTTGAAGACTGTCAAGAGAGCAGCAAGAGAGGGGCTGCTCCACAAAAGATGACAATCCAGGAGCCAGGGGTGGCAGCTGTCCTGGTAGGGAGAGGACTAGCACGAGTCAGTACTGCAGTCTGCAGAGAGGGCAAAGGGCCTGGCTCCAGTGACAGTCACCATTGGGGAAGGCCCCCGGTGAGGATGGTCCAGGCAGCAAAGACTTCTTGTTACCTGCAGAGCTCTTACAGAAAACTGTGGAGGAGTTTTAAAGGAAATCTTCCCTTAAACATAGTGGCACTTAGTAATGGTTGGTTATGTCAGCTACTTTGTCATTTAAGTGTTAGGTGTTTACAGTGAAGACCCTTCTGAGGTAGTCACCTCAAGTCTTTTTCTGTAGTCATTAAGTGAAAATGCACTTCAAGGAGCCGAATAGCTCATTATAATTGTTACGTGGGTCACATACACATTATATGCTGCAAGTGCCTGTTTCTCTCCACTGATTGTAAGAAGCTGGTGGTAACTATCTGAGATGAAGATGTTATCCTAGGTCCAGTTATGTGAGTGCAAGTGTCTGGCAGGTTGGGACTGGGGAGTCTTGGGTATGTCCTGAGGGAATCCTTAATGAAATGATGTTTTGTTGAAGCACAGGATTGTATAATGATGATCATCATAATAAATGATGATATCATAATAAATGTTATATAATTTATTTGACCATATAATGATCATAGAAATGTGCACTGAATATGGGTGACTGCAGTTATAACCATTGCACAATCAAACATGCATTTATTCTAAGTAATGTTGTAATGACTATAATATCTTTAATAATTCAGCTTTTTGGGGAGGAAATAAATGATAATAATTGACAGATTTCCTTTTGCTGGGTTCTCAAAAGCTGAACAATTGTTTGTTTTAAATAACCACAGCCTGTACTAAATCTAATTACATTTATCTTTAATTTGCACTGAGAAAGAAATGCATTTAGCTTGGCGCCTGCCTTTGCAGGGCATAGCATTACTGTAACAATTGTTTAAATTGCCTACATTTCTGGAAAATGAGTTTTTTGTCAATTTTACATTAAAAAAAAAAAAAGAAAAAAAAGCTCCTCTGAAACTGTCAAATACTTTGTTTCTAAAGAATGTGGATTTTCCAAGTGAAACAAACAGAATGTTCAAGGAGTACCCATTTTACAGTTGCCTGTGTCTCTTAATAAGAATACTGAAAGCAGGCAGTGTGGTGCTTTTGAGCAGCTGTTCGGAAAATATAGGTTAAAAATTGATCTCGAGTCTTAATTCTAGTAACTTTGCAGCTGAGGTGATGCATTCCAGCTACATATCATGTGGCTCCAGCAGTTAGCTGCCTTCTATTCCATACCAGTAGGGAATCTTCTCATCTTGCTTCCTTACATGCTTTAGATTGATGAATAGCAGAGGGATGATGATGCTTCTCTCAGTAGAAAAGCAAGATCTGGAAGGGGCATTAATTTGATAATAACGGAGCACAAGCAGGGGAAAGCTCATTTTATGGCTTACATCTTGAGAAGACAGAGATCTGAGGAGATGAGTGAACTTCAAAACAAAATCCTGTAATGTAATTTCTCTGCAAAGGATGTTTTTCTTTGTTCAAGTCAGGAAATATGTTGCAGTTCACTACAAGGTGAAATGCCAGCTAGGTACTAGGAGGTGTTCTGTGTTAACTTAAGGTGTTTCGCCTTAAGTTAGTTAACTGCAAAGGGAAATACCAGCTAGGTACTGGTTAATATTTCACTGGGCGTGAATGTATTTCCATTAACTACAGCTAGATTAGGTGTAAGGATTAAAGTGACCAAAATTCTTCATCTTAAAGACTAAATTGGCTGACCAGGTGCAGTGGCACTGCATACTCTTAAGTTTTGTTAGGTTTTTTTTTTCCTTGGCTGCTTCTTTATACTCTAAATCTCACAAAAAACCAAAAAGGAATACAACTGCTGGGGTTAGATCTTATATCTGATGGCCTTAGATCTTCTCATTAGCTGCTTTTTGTTGGACTCCACTGTTACAAGAATTGTTACAAACAAGATGAAGTGTGTATCAGGTTACTGCCCAAGATAATTACTAATCAATTTCTGCAAACTGAGAAGAGGCTTGAGAAGTTGTGGTGACAAGTCAGGGAAATGATGAAAGCATCTGGTCTTGCGTGACTGTTTCTATGGGCAATTACCTCTGTGTCCTTGGTTGTGGAGGACCTAGGATGAGAGACCTGTCTGCCTTCAAGAGATGAAGCTGGGCAGTTCTCCACTCACCTCACTGGTCCCTGAGCATTTTTCCTTAAGCATCTGACTCCCATACTTTGTTGTATACAGAGCTCTGGCATGTTTTTTGGCTGTGACTGTCATTGGGCAGCAGAGCTAATTAAAAAAAAAAAAGTTCTCTGAAGACTTTGGTCTTAAATCAGGGCAGTCATAAGATTACACAGCTCTCTACAATCACAGTTTTACTCTGTTCTGTGAATGGTAATTGCTATTTTGCTGTGATGTGAAAATACAAAACTGTTTAATAATACTGAATTTTTGTTCCATGTTTCCATGGGTACTTTCAGAAAAAAGTAAGTACCACGGTGATGTTGTGTTTGTCGTGTGCATCTGGCATGCTTGATCATACTGTTAGCAACACTTTCCTCACTTGAACTGTGTAATTGATTGCCAGCTGGTGAAATTATCAAATTGAGCATTTCACACTAGGCTGATATGACATGCTCTTTGTAAGAACCACATCAGCAGCGTGTGTGTCATGCAAAGAAAGGGCAGAATGCTGTAGGCAAAATCTTAATGTTAGGACAGCCAGAATAGATATGCTGTCTTATACAGAATTGGTGATGGCTGTAACTGTGGGAGGCTTTCTTAACAGTTAGAGCTAGACATGAAATGAGATGACTGCTGGTGCCATTCCTCCTGTCCCATGCTATTTAAAGGCTGGGTTTTTTACCTGTTCTTTCTTGGTTTTTCTTTTCGCTCAAAGAAGAGACGATGAAATTCAGGCTACAAAGCAGTGCTTAATAACAAGCACTAGTATTGCTGCGTGCAGTTTGTTCACTGTTCCGCACTGCAGTCTCGATCAAAGATCTCCAGCTGTGAGGCTACATAGTTCCCCCTGAAACATTACCCAGCAGGCAGTCACGGGGGATCCACAGATAAGGCTGTCTAGGTGAGTCATGGGCTGCTTATGTGCTTGATGTCTTGGAAGGACATCTGCCCCTAGGTGGAGAGCATGACCTGACTGAGGTCCTGTTGGCTGGAGGATGAAGGTGTATGTGGTAGAAATGAGATGTGACAAGGCAGGTGTGCAGAGGCTGGCACAGAGTTGGTACCCAAAGCTGTCACAGTGTGAGGTCTGAGATCCCCACCTGTACTGTGTTAACCATAACCTATGCTCTGAATTGTCACGGGACTGACCAGAATTACTGCTGCTCAAGTGTACTTGTGAGTTCCCTGGGCTCTCTTTGCTGGCTTCTGATCTTGGGGAATTCAAATGTATGGAAAGTGGAATGTAGAAATGAAGTATGGTAGGGGTAAGTTGAGGCTGGAGGCACTTCTGAAGTGCACTTAAGAGTTAAGATAAACCTGGAGACCCAATAGACATCACAGCTGACTGAAAATGTGGTTAGTGGGCACTTATTTCTCTCAGTTGCTGTGGTGATTCCTGTTCTTCACTGTTTGCCTGTTCTGGCCACTTATAAAACAATCACTTGCATGGCTCTTTGTTCTGTGAAAACCAATCTGCTTCTCTCAGGAAACAGCAGAAGGGGATAAAACCTTAGGAAAAACTGTCAGGATATTGTTTGATGCAATGAAAATGATTTATGTTCTAACCGGAAGAACAAAAATTGTAATTTAAGTGTTAGTTGAAGAATTCTGAGTAAATAAAGTTATCTTTTTCTTTGGTCAAAATGATGATTATTGTAAAGGAGAAATTCATTTTATTCTTATTCTGAATACCAGTTATTCTCCATATTGTTAATCATGGTTGTAGACACACAGCACTTGCAAACTGTAGAATGAATGTACAGGAGCCAAGCAAAAAGAAATTTGGCATACTGTTTATTAGGTAGAATATTTTTTCTTGTCAGATCTTAAACTCCAAACTTAAGCCCATTCCTTTAGAGAAAGATGTTCTAAAATACCATGTTTTAAGCATGAGCTTTAAGAATTTTTCTGGAAATGGGTTACATTTGAGGAAAGTGTTGATCATATGCATCATGGGTTGGAGGGTTTGAAATAAAATATTTGGTTCAGATCCTTCTGAATGCTTATTGCTTCTAACAGCGACAGCTACAGTGACCTAAGCGATGACAGTTCTCCAGAAAAAGAGTTTCCTAATCCTGGCACAAGCTGAAATGATTGTATGAGATTACAGAAATGGATGATGCTGTTGAGGTAAACTGAATCATTTTGATACTGCTTTATGGTACTTATTTGTTCTAGACTTAAAACAGGAGACAAAGTTAACTTAATTCTCCCTTTTGTTTCAAATCCCATCTGAGAGCTTATGTCTTCTTTCTTGCCTGTAGCACTTAATTGTGTTCCTCTTCTGCTACTTAACTCTGTAACTGTGATATTAAAGTCTGCTAAGTGTTTTTAGTATATCTTATATGTAGGATGCTATACAAAATCAGGTTGTGTTACTGTTTGAAGATGTATTGAAAATACATTTTTAAATTACATCTCATTTTTTTGCTACTTCAGTTTGCAAGTTGGAATCACTTTGAATACACTATGTAGACATGACTTTTTATTTTGCATTAATATTCACCTTTAATTGCATTTGATGCATTGATACCACAAAGACATCCCAACATAAGTAGTTGGATTTAATCTGCAGAGTGATAGAGACACAAACAAGTTTTATAAAACCATAGCTTTGTTTGCCATGGGCTTTGCCAAAGTGGTGTTGGATCGTTTATTTATTACCTGTAAACATGGTAGTCATAAATTTAATTTCAGTTTGAAAGTTTTATTTCCTATGACATACCTGATCTCTGCAGGATCTGGGTTTGAAACTTAGCCTTACTCTGTTTTTGCTATGCAGATTCACCAGAGTTGTGGCTGGTGTGGCACTCTGATTCATGCTTTTCCATTTTTCTGAGAACTTCTGTAAGCAGGACACAACTTTCCCCTCTGATTTCATTCCTCTCGCGTGGTGTAGTCATTAAGCAGCTGTGCCAAACAGACAATTAAAGCTACACATGAATGATGCATTTCTGCCTGACGGTCTCCTGACTGAAGTACTGGCATGAGATGCTAGAAATTGGAGGTTCAGTCCTTAGCTGCAGCCTGGGTTTCTTCTGGGATTTTTAATTTATTTCTTTTTCCCTCTCATGTACCACATGTTAAAAATAATAATCCATCCTGAAATCACAAGAGCAGAATGTTAAATGATTTCATGACGTGGTACATATTGATACAATACTGCTGCATGTCCTAAAATGACCAAGAAATAAGTAGGCAAAATGTTCCTTTTCACTCTTACATGGATCCTTCCCACCTCCTAACATCACAATGGTTCTGTTTCTTGAGACCAGCACAAAGTTACAGGACAGTCCCATTAGCTTTGTCCTTACTTTACTCCATGGAATTTATAATGGTTGTTCTCTATTTACTGTTGCAGCTCTGACTTGTTCAGTGCTTGGATGAATGTACTTTTGTGATACTTTTAAGTGGTTATCAGTAGTCAGATTGATTTTGTTTGAATGTGTCACCAGTGGGTACCAATTGTATTCAACAGAATTACGCTAGAAAGGACTAAACAACTATATCTGGATATAAAAGAAGGATAGAAGCATTTGCTTATTTATTTTTGTCTCATGGTTAATTCTACCCATTAATCAGAGCTGGATACACATGTAGACTATATTTAGCTTTGTGGGTTTGTTTTGTGCTGTTTGAAGCAGATGAAACGAATCTACTTTAGTATTTACCATAGGACTACTCTGGAGTCAGTCAACAGATTTGAGTGAAAATTACATGACGTGAAATAAACTGAGTTACAGAGGAAATATTTTTAATCATTGATTTTTTTACATTTAATTTTCCTCCCCCTCCCTCTTTTTATGTTACAGAAACTTGGGAACAGGACAATATTAAATAGAAGAAAGTAAGAGAGTAAGCTGCTTACAGTTCTCGTACTGTCTCCTCCACTGCTGCTTTCCATAATTCTTGTTACAAATGACAGTTTAACTGTCCTGTGTAGTGAAAACCGTTGTGTAAATGCTGTTTCTCTTTAACAGTTACAAAACAGTTGTGCACCTTAGCTGTTAATCATTATTGATCTTGTCCTCTATTTCAGAGTGATCTCAGGTGAATATGTATTAATTCACTAGTTCACAGCTGTTCTTGATTTGAAGAAGGATTTGGCTGGTTTCAGTTTGCCTTTGAACAGGAAGACAAAGTGCACTAGTTCTTGGGAGTGAGTGGGAATGCACTAAAATATTTTAGGGAAAATTGTCTTATTCTTGAGCAGTAGAAAACTTTCAGATCTTTTTTCCCTATGAAGCTTGTATATATATATTTTTTTTAACTTTTTTGCAATTCAATATGTACAAATGAAAAATCATTGCTGTATTTCAGCTCTTTGTGATTGTAATAATTACTGTTGGATACACATTTTTTCACTTTGCTTTTATAAGGGATTTGATTCCACATAAGTTCATTTGCTCTATTCCTTCTGGAAGTCTGGTAATACTGACCTACAAAATTACAGAAGTGATATTAGAAGCTGGTTTTGTATTTGTATTTTGTAAGAGAGAAAGTAAATACAATCATACTGAATACTTGTGTGAAAGTTGTAGAAGAACCAGTCACAAACCTGGAGTGTTTTCTGGGATCCAGCTGTGTAACACTCAGTTAATTTCAGTAAATGAGTATAAAGTGAATTAAGTAAGGTTCACCCTTGTTTTCCTGCGTCCAATGACCACTCCACTGTCACAGCACTTATTCCACAGTAGAATACAATGATGTGTTTCGATTTAGAAATCACAAGTTTTTCCATGCATGACAACTGCAAGCAGCCCTGCAAAGCCAGGACTGGAGCCTGAATTGCTGAGACAGAAGAGGAAGGCGAGAGCTGCTGTGCTGGGTGTAAGCCTGGATCGCAGCACCAGTGGGGCATCATCAAACCTGTCACAGAAGCTGGACCTGAGCTATGTAACTGATGGGCTCCAAATGCCTGAAATGCACTTTCCTATAAAGAAAAATTCTGAATTCTGAGTGTTGTGTTTCATTTTGGTTTTGGGCAAAATGACTTTTTAAAAACTCATCAAAAATTAAATATCTGCACAAAATTAAAAAGCACCATATCCCTTATTACAGCTTTGTAAAACATCAAGTTTGAAGCTTTGCATTGCTCTGTGTAACCATCTCAGGTTACACAGCCAATTTATCTCTTCACTAAAAGAAGCTTTAATGGTAGTGAAATCCAAAATGTATTCCTATGGCAGTACTTTTCTAAAGTACTTTACAAATGCGTGCCTTAGAAATAGTTATTGACAGAATTGATATCACTGTGTGTCTTCCCCAATGAGAGACACTGGCCACTGGTTTGTGAAAAGTGAAGAATTTCCTAAGATTGTCTATAATGTGCAAATGTATTTTCAAAATATTTTCAATAAAGGGTGTTATTTGGAAGTGTTTGGATACCTAGTAAAGAATCATTGTGCCAATTGTGAACTGTGGTGTCAAGGAGGGAATTGTTCATTTAGTCATGTCCCAGTTGTATTGTCTGTGAGAAACTGTCTTTTATCAAAAAAAAAGAAAAAAAAGGTATCTTCTTTGAGCCAGTAGATTTTACTAGCCTAAAAATAGCTAGTACTAGCTAAACTACTCCCTTTAGAGCTGGGCTGAAGATCAGTTGGGTGTGCTGGAAGAAGATGTTTAAAATCTATGCCTGCCTCGCCCAGAAAGTGGTCCTGTGCTGATTCACCAGCTACATTCATTTCCTCACAGCAAGTTTGATAGCTTGGTTGGACCAGCAGCTCTGCTTGTTTTTAAACAAGGGGAGCAGCATCCAAGTTTGGATGTGACTGTGGAGTAGGTATTGCACTTAACTGGCACTGTGGAGAGCAGTATCTTACTGAGTATTTCTAGTAAAGTACTGCATCTCAGCAGCACAGGTACCTGTTTCACTGTAAGCTTTACACGTGAGGTCCTTCAGCGCCTGCCTAACATATTTTAGCACCTACTACCTCAAAGCTGAGGTTTCTTTTGCTTATTCAGCAGTTTGGAGAGATAACCTTCATGTGCTGGTGTAAGGCCTGCAGAGGTTGAATCTAATGGATCTAACTGATACGTATATCCAAATTTTCCTGAGACACTGAGGAGGATTTGCTCAGCCAAACAGATTATTCCTCCTGAGGGAGTACTTGTGGAAGGGTGGGGCAGATCCTGCACTAGCTTGCTGTTTTTGTGTAGTCAATGAAATGTGGTCATATTAATATCCCACAAAAATATTACTTTGTTGATTCAGAATAGTACTGAAGAGGGCTTACTGTGACCCAGGATTCATGGGGCTTGGATGCCTGCAGAGGAATTCAGAAGTATACCCAAGCCCTAGCTTGCCAGGAAAAACTAGAGGTTTTGAGCAATAGCTTAAGAGTAGAGGTTGAGTTCACTGCAAGATTCTGTGTAAGCAGGAATTGTAACCCCAAGCTAAAGGAAGTCTTAAGGAAAGAAAAGGCAGATTGAGAACAATCACAAGGGCAGGGGCTTGCTACCCGAAAGGATATGGAGTAGATGAAGGGAGGGTCAAGTGTACGAGTGTGATTTTCCGACCTGAGCTGACCTCCTCACAGGAGCTATGTTACAGCTACTGTATAATGCAAGCAAAAGGCTCTCCCTAAACTCTGTGTGCATCAGTAGGAAGTGTGATTACAGCATAGAGGGCTTCTGAGCTGGGTTGGCGACAGCTGGCAGCGAAGCCAGATCAGCATGGAAGTGAACAGGAGCTATGGAAACCTACGTGGGACTGGCTGAAGCTCATTTCCTGCAACTTCACTGCTTGCATATGTGAGGTGACTAAATCTGCTGAGAAAGGGAGCAAGGTGGAGCAAGGAGGTGATCAGAGTAACGTTTCTCTTGGGAGAGCACATAGCATCCTGCAGTAACTCCCTCACTGCAACATGACAGGGGAAGTAAACAATTGTTTCTGTACCTAGGACTAAATAGCACCTCATCTTTACATGCAAAGAGGAGGAGGCTTCTTCACTGGGACTTCTACATGAAAGTTGTGGTATATTTCTGTGCTTCAGCATTTTGTCCCGCAGAGTGCTTAGCTTGTCCCTGCTAGCATAGTGGATCAGTAGCTGTTAGCTCTGTAATGACTTGCAGGCAAACTCTTCCCCTTACCATTTCACCCTGTCCCCACTGTTGACATGGTCAGCGCTTTGTTCAAGGATTTCACATCTTTTCCCGATTAGCAGCCTTTATATTTTTGATGGCTATGAACTTAGTATCTCAGATATTTCTCAATTTGTCAGGTTCTCAGTACTGTCTAGATTTTTCAGGTATTCAACTGTATCTGAATTGGTAACTACCATGTGATAACAGGGTGAAATGAAGGAAGAACTCATCTAGAATAATTATATGAAAAGAATCTATATGTGTTCTACTGTATAGGAGATTCATATTTGTATAATTCCCCTAAAACGATTCAGAATATTTAGATAAGAATCTATTTTATGTCTGAAGAAAATGTCTATGTTGCCTCAACTAGAAATTCACTCTGAGTAGCAATTCCAGAAATGTTGATTTTCCAGTCTTTGGCTGATTCTCTTGATTTTATCTGTAAGCTTTTTTTCAACTTTTTTTTAAAAAATATGAATTAACTTTTCATGCATCACAGAAATGGACTGGTTCTGTTGGTCTTTATTCCTATACAAGTGAGTCATCTTCAATTCTGTCTGGTTCCTTGCTCCTTAAAATACCTCATGGATTGCAGGATTTAACATCGTGCTCTGACCTAGCTGACCTACTGCTAGAGTAATGTCTATTAAACTTTCATCTTGTAAAAATTGTGTACCTTAATCTTTACACTTTGATGGTTTGTTTGTACATGGAGTATTTTCTCTGCTTGTAACATCCTACTGCATTTGAGGAAATTGGTTGCTTTACTGGACTCCTGGTAACATGCTCTCACAGATTTGGATCAGAGCCTAGAAAACCAGATTTGCCTGAAATGTGGACATTCTGTGTTTCAGAAGTGCTCCTGGAAAAGCAAGTCTTTCTTTTCTACCTCTATGGGCTCTCTGTTAATAATTTAAGAAACTTTGCAATTGGAAGCTGCAAGTGAAGTTAGCAGTAGCATAGTTTGGATAGCCTAAGAATTGACCCAAGTCTTTGAATAAAGCATAATCCGAAACTCCACATATTTCATGAAAGATTTAGGACAGTCTGATCTGAGCTTCCACATGACATAAGCTCACCCAGTGACAGTTTCAATAAACCCCTGATTACACAGAGTCAATCTGAGAAATAAAAATATTACCTCAATTGTCTTTTAGCTTGAATATTGCTTGTGCTACATTTAGAACATGCTCCTCATTGTTTAAGTATAAATTAGCAATTTGGAGAAATAATGTTGTTTTGGAGCAAACCCGCTCCATTCACTACGTGTGATTGATTTCCCACAGCAGCTGTTGTGCACCAGACCTCAGATCCTTTTGAGGAAATAAAACTGAAGACCAATTCCAAAAGCTGATGTGATTCAGTTCTGAAACCACCTGTCATGTGAAGCACACTGTCATGGATGCCTCCAATAGTGTGTGTTTGCCAATTGAAAGCTGTCAAACCATCGAGTGTTCTGTGACACCCAAAAATGCTTCCTATCCTGTATGGATATTGTATTCACCTTCCTATCAGCTGTTTTGTTGTTTTTTTTTTTAACTGAATGCTTCCTCAAGCTTCAACACAGACACCATGCTTTGAGTTGCTGGGAACATATTCCCATGTAAGACCAGAAACCAGGCAGCACAGTCCTGGAGTCATCGTGGATGGGCCTGATCTGGGTCCTCTTGGAGCTTGTTAAGTGTTCTATTTGAGTGATGGGACATTATGCAAAACGCAGCATCACAGATCGTCCTTGTTTTAAAACAGTGCTTATACAAGCACCTGGGCAGTATCACCTTAGCTAAGCATTGATGCTTGCATGTGAGGCTCCTTTTGTACTCAGCAGAAGTACTAGGTGCTTTTCAATCATCCTTAGCAGATCAGATGAATAATGCTTCTTTCTTGATGTGACCCTGAAAGAAGATCCTGGCCCAAACGGCTCAGATTACCAGTGTTTGGTCAGGTGATTCTGTTCATCATGTGTAGGTGCTGAAGTGGGGATGAGTCCTTACCATCAGCTCATCATTACTAATCAGCTAGATGTAGCTGACTCTGTATTTTGGAAGGGCTCAGATAAGCAGGCTCACCCCTGGAGAGATGAAGCTTCCCCACAGTACAACATTCACAGTTCCCTAGGGCCTCAGATCCATCTTCATGTTAGTCAAAGCCTCACATTTAGCAATCCTTTCTTGCCGAAGCCCAGTGGGACCCTGTCCCGGTGGCTCCCCAGCATCTCTGGCTGCTGTTGACTGGGACCAGTTCCATGCAGCAGCAGCAGCAGTAGAATCTGCTGTCATGGAGTGTGCCTCACTCCCTCTCTTGTGAAATAATAGTCCATTTCCCAGAGCACTCCCCCAGGATGTAGGAGACGGCCAATTTCCTTCTGAGTTTCAGAGGCAGCCAGGCCCCTTCTCCTTAGGGGGCTGCCCACTCCTCAAGGTTAAAGGCAGTTCTCAGTGCCGATGTTCATTGCTGTCATAACATTAGCAAAATCTGCAAAAACACCCACTGGTCCTTTGTTGGAGAAACAGCAAGGATATGATTCTGTAGGTAAGGCAACAGGAGATTCCTTGGGAGGGAGGAAGGGAAAGCACCTGAGCCCATGTCTTTAGACCGCACATGGATTTAAGAATAAAAGACAGAAACAGTGCCAGTGTTATAACAAATAGGCTTTCTCTTTTTGGCCAAATAAGTCTTGAACCCTGTTTGCTGGGGTGGCACAGGCTGAACAGGGAAGAGTGACAGCACCTCACGTCTTTTTTCTTTCCTGTGTCTGGAACGTGCTGCATCTTTGCTTTGTCCATCCACTTATTGTCCCTGCTGGCACATAAGAACCTGTGCCAGCTTTTTCTTATGCCAGCCTCAGACAATAGCTTATTGTTTTCCTGTGTTGGATGAACCACTCATTCATCTGTCCTATCCAGGATTTTAATTTAGTTTATTCCAAAAGGGAAAGAAAGAAGCTTGTACACATAAAAGAAAACTGTTCTGAGCGTAGTTCCAGTGTCTGGAAGAACTTGAACTCTTGTTAACGTACCTGCCTAATAATATGCCTTGGTTGAGTCTCAAGGTTTGAGAAATTGAGAAGGCATTCAAAATTTTAAAGAGTGAAAACCTAAACTTCTAAGGCTTGTGGCTAATATACTTTCCCTGTGTTTAGTCTTGGGAGCGTAACGTGGCATCTTTTACAACACTTGTTCAGTACTAGTTTATAGTATAGAGCAGGTTCCCAATTTAAAGTTGTATCTGTGTATGCTATCTCTGCTAACATAATTATTATTGCCAGACTTGTGTACACAGACTTACAGGGGTACCACTCTTGGGAGCATCTCCTTTCAGTTTTACACAACTTTAAGAAAGAAAGGTTTTTACCAACAAATACTTCTCTCCAACTCATCAAAGATACAAAGCACTCCTGGCTATGTGAAGTTAGATAGCAACCCTCCTGGGGGGCATGAATTAGGAGTCTTGCTTCTCACATAACTAAGTGAATTAGGGATGAGATTATACATGTAATGATCTGCTTTTTACTTAGGGTAATGCAGCTCTGAGTTCGCTGGGGGACTAAGACATGATTGCTTGTTAATTTGAGAAGTGTGTAGAAGAACTCCTGGGATTGCTTTAGTTGAGACTTTTGACAGAAAGCTTACTAGGGCAGGTCAGAGGAATCACAGAGTTCATGCTTATGTACTTTTCATATTTAATGTTTCAGTGATGCAAATATAAAAGTTTAATTAAAAGCACAGATTAAAATATGACTGTGTAAAGTAAAAATCTAGGTACAAAATAAAATATTCCATTGACACTTCTCTGAAACTGCTTTTTCCAAGATAATGTTCAACATTAATTGGTCATCTCATTGTGTGAGGCAAAGGAATATGTGAGTGTAAAAAAGGTAAAAGACTGCTACCCAGCCTGCTTGCTCTGTTCTTTAACAGTAAAGAGCCTTAATTTACAAGGCTGCTAATTTTTGTCATTTTTGTTTCTACTTTACAGACTTTAAAAATTCGGATAATATTTTAGTAGTGTTCAGGAACACGAACCTGATAAAAGAACAACTGTGCTGCTATTTGAATTAATATCCTCTGCTGACTCTTTGACATGAGTTAACACTTTAGCTCTGAAGTTAGAGAGGTGAAGCAAACTTGAGGGCATATGTAACAGTTTTCATGAAATGAAAATACTTAAAAGGGTTTTGACAAGCATTAGGGTCATCTGACAGAGGGCTTATTTATCTGAAATTTAGTTTGTTTTTCCAAGCAATGTCTCTGGATCTGACAAAAACGGTATTCCCCCCAAATCCTGCCTTACTTTACCCTTGGTCCATCACTGCTCTGACAACATTCCAGTAGCAATTTAGCAGCATTGTTCGTCTGTATTTGTCTCTTTCATCACTAGGCCGTGATGCTCTCTTACCTGGGTTTTATCCTTTAAAGTAGTATTCAGGTTTTTAAAGGTTTTTAGGTACAAAAGTATGTAAAAAAGCATAAATATCATCAGTTTCTCATTTGTGTGTATTGAGTTTGTGGGGAAAGGTTTCGATACAGGATGGCTACAGGGGTGGCTTCTGTGAGAAGCTGGCAGACGGTCCTCCCATGTCTGATAGAGCCAATGCCAGCTGGGATAGAGCCAGTGCCAGCTGGTTCCAACTCTGCAGACACCAAGGTCAGTGAGGGGGGGAGGGGGAAGAGGGGCTCCAGGTGCTGGAATAGCTACATTGCCCTTTTTTGGACTTGCTCCAACACCTTGATGTCTGTCTTACAGCCAGGGACCCAAAACTGGACACAGGACTCAAAGTCCAGGACTCACCAGTACCAAGTACCCAGGGACAATCACTGCTGTGGTCCTGCTGGCCACACTATTCCTGATACAATGGCCAGGATGCCATTGGCCTTTTTTGGCCCCCTGAGCACACTTGCAGTCCTCCAGATGCCCAAAGGCAACGTTTGGTGCTCTCTTTTCAGCTAAGCTGAAAATGCTAGGGAAAACTTATGCTACAGTGCTTTAAGAACTTAATTGCTTTATAGCTAAATTACCACAAAGGATCTTCTACTGCCTCGATTTGGGTCTGAGGGGAAGAAAGAGTCCGTGGGAAAAACCCCTGGTGTTCTCAGGGAGCGGGCCCTGCCCCGTGAAAGGGACAGGGGCTGCAGTCCAGCTGGCAGAATAAAGAGAACACACAGGGTTGATGGAATATGGCAAACCCTTTATTAAGAAAGGGAACAAGGTTGTATACGGTTATGTGTGGAAAGGACCAGAATTCATGGGGGGCTATGTAAAACTAACCTATGGGATAGGGTAGTTACAGGCATAGGGGACGCTTCTACTGATAACTATAGGGTTTGCCATTGGGTCAGGACAGTGATCATTCATTGAGGCTGCCTTGTCTCTCTGGCTGCTGTTATCACAGCAGCCTTCAGGCAAGCACAGGGGCCTATATCTTGGTCTCTTGCTCTGGAGTGCTGTTTTTCCACTGCTCAAACCCAGCTTCAGGTTTTAATCTAACCCTGACATTCTACTGCCAACTTACAAGTAAAGATTTGTGTATTATGGTGATGAAAGCCCAACTTTGGAGAAAGACCTCCTATGTATTTAATAATACAGAACTGAGGTGCTACCACAGGACAACCATATTAGTTGCCTGAATTTAAAGTTATTCATTTGTTTATAAATAATCCAATTCCAGAACACAATCCAGAATTTTCCCTCCCCGATGACATGAAATACCACTATTTCTTTCCTAGTTTTAATTTATTCTATTAAATAAAAAAATCTTATTACACGTAAACTTTTTAGAAAAAGATGCCTGCCACTCATATTCTTTGTAGGGCAATTTCTTATTAGGGAAAACCTGCAACATTCTTGCTTTCACACAGTCTAGTCGTCCTTACTACCAACAGGATTTTTTTGCTATTTATTTGTAGGAGAATCCAGACTGAAAGCAAAATATATGCTTCTGCTCTTTTATATACTGTTGTATTTAGTCACCTAGAGATGGGCAATATTGTAATGACACATTCTTCTGAATTTCCCATTGATTTCAGTTGCTGCCTCTCAAGCAATATATTTTGACTTTGTTTTACTTCACACAGCTAAGGAGGCTAGAATCTCATTCTGGCTTAATTGAAACAAAAATGCCACAGAAACTGTGAAAAGGCATTCCCTAGATATAAAATACTACCTTTGTTGAGTCCAAATACTGAATAAACCTACTCCACAGTTGCCTTATTCTACTTCTAGTGTAATCTTCATTAAACTCAGTGATTATACTGAGTGTCTTTAACATGCAACCAGTGGGGAATCTGCTGAGGTAAAGATCCCTCTGTCTTCTCTGCTTTAAGCTTAGAAAGCTGAGAGATACCTGTCTCAGAACAGACACATTTTGCATGTTAGGATCTGATGATTGGCCACAGGTATTCCCCTTGGACAACGCTTGACCTTTTTTAGAGGGTCACTTGAAAAGCAGGTCCTTATAAGCTGGTATAGCTTATTAATGCAATGCAGTGTTATCAGATATTTATATGAAAGAATAAAGCAGAAATAGAAGTTGCATATATATAATTTGTCTTGCAGTAAGTACTGGGGAAAGCAAAGGAGGAGCAGGAAGGTAAAACCTCAGAAAATATCTCCATGGTATATTTTCTTCTGCTGCTTAAGCAGATCAAGTCTAATAAACATTGCAGCAGCTGATGTGCTGTTCTTACTTGTCCCAAGTGTAACAGACAGTTGTGGAAGATGTGTATTTTCGAGCTTGGTGTGCCCTGTTTGAGCATTTTCGTTACCATCAGAGATGAGGGGTGAGAGCAGAGCAGTTGCCTGTGACTTCAGGCCAGAAGTGCTCCTGCCAAGGCTTGCCTTGGTAGCAGTGCAGGTCAGCCCAGCCTGCTCCAAGTGATGCACTTGGCTGACTCCTTGGTGCCTTTTGGCAGTCATAACTGCATTTTACCCTGGTATTTCAGCCTATGTCCACAATATCTGGGGAAACTTAACATTTCTGACACCCAGTCGTTCTTTGTTACACTTGTTTGAGAATTTCTTGAAACTTACGAGAACTGACTGCAGAAGAGATTGGGAAAAATGCTGCCATCAGTGAAGTAATTTTTTTCTTATGAAACAGGACAAAAATCATTATCATGATTGTATTTTTTAACATCCCAAATCTCTTATTATGATCACAGCCTTATGGCATGTCAATGTGACAGAGCTCTTATAATAAAGACCTTATAATCTGTTTTAACAAGATAGACAATAGAGATGAGCAATTCTGAAGTGTTTAATATATCACTTTAGAAACAATTATGTTTTCAGGATTGGAGTCCAGAAGCGGCCTACTGTCGAGTATACTCATAGTCATTTCCTTTTAGTGCAGATTTGAAAATCCAAATATTGAATTTGGTTATGTGTAATGCATTTTGGGGAAAAGAATATTAAAAAAGATTCAAGTGCTAGTCTACCCAATGTAAAACTATACCCCAAAGGCCAAATTACACTGTAATGTTACTTAACAATGCAATGAGCTGTAAAATAGACAATTTTTATGCAGCTGAGCCCTCAAGCTTATTTTTCCTTCTAGGG
Organism: Lophotriccus pileatus; assembly: GCA_035583135.1. Lineage (NCBI taxonomy): Eukaryota > Metazoa > Chordata > Aves > Passeriformes > Tyrannidae > Lophotriccus > Lophotriccus pileatus. Next base: position 99,519,802 of record JAWWES010000001.1, on the reverse strand, counting down.
CACTGCTTTCTTACTGTGGAAACAAACAAGTGAATAATATACATTTCTCTTTTTAATGTTCATTATGCTGCTATCATTTTTGACCAGGGAGGACAATGAGATAATCTAAATGATATAGATCACTTGTTTACTTCCCTAATAGGAAAGAAAATGAATGGCTTTGTTTTGATGGCTTTATTGCCTGCAAGATAATGAAATATCCCAGCATGGATTTCATTAGACTTTCTTTAGTCTCATTATGATACACACATTAAGAGGCCATATCTCCTCTTCAATGTAAATGGTACCAAATATTTCAAAGATTTAGCACACTCTGAAAATCTGGGCATGGGTGTCACCAAAACAATTGCTGTGTCTTTAGATCAAGGCTGGCCTTGGCCATGAAACACCCAGAAGCACTAAAGAAGTTTCTCCAAGTGAAGTAGCTCATGATGCCATAGGTATAAGGCTATGAGAGCATTGGTGTTTAAACTTTGTCATTATTCACAGGGTTCAGGGTTAAAGAGCATGTGCTGCTTACGTATCCAAATCTCTGCACTGGTTTTGGTCACTGGCTTCCAGGGGATGGGAAAGAGCACAGGCCTGTCCTGTCACCAGCAAACCCTGCGTGTCAAGACAGCTGCGAGGAATGACTTCTTATGGCATTAGCTGGGAAGCAGTTTAGCAAATTGGAGTTTGAAAAGATAAGGCTTTAGTGTCCTTCACGCAGCCATATTGGCTGTATTCTCATCCCAAGGATGAAAGGAAAAGACTAGGACTAGAGGGAACAGAGACATATGAGCCCCATGGAGCTTTTTTCTGCTAAAGCATCATATTCTTATTGTGAACAGCTGCGTGTTCTATTTCTACAATGGTGACAACAAATGCATGCTGGAATAAGACCAGGAAGACACATTGTATAACATAAGAATAGTCTGTCTCTATTTGATGCTTACATGAATTAGAGATATTTGAAGCCAGAGGGTAAGGTCATACCCTGACTTTAAAAAATTGGCAATTCATTGTAATTTTCTTTTTTTTTTGTTTGGCTATTGTTCATTGTGAAAAAGCCTGAGACAGTTCTGAGGTTTCATACATGCCTCTCAGATACAAAGGATCAGGAACTATAGCAGACCACAGAGGGATGAGCTGCAGTAAGTAAAATAAAAAGAAATTAGGGCTGAGGAGATTTTGAGCACCAGAAGGCATCAAGGTAGTGGGCTATGCCATAGCCAATGTTTTATCATTTCTTCCTTTTCTTGTAATCTCTGTAATAGATAATGACTAGCTCCCATCAGTGATTATTTTCTTGTATCAAAGTGTTATAACAATGTCCCAAATAAAAAACCTGGCAGCAAATCTCTAATGAGCTAGTGCAGGGAAAAAAGTGTTACTAACGCTTCTTCCTGAGATCTCCTTAGGATGGCCCACACACTCTCTAAATCCAGGCATGCCTGCCAAGGGGTGAGGATCACAGGTGTGATGCCTGCCTGGGCTTTTGCCTCCTGAGTTTCCTTCTTTGCCATGAAAACTTATGTGAGAGGCTTCCAGCCAGACTTAACCAATGCTGGCACCATTAAATGTTGTGACTTGAGATGAAGAGAGGAAGGTGGGTATCTGTTCTCCTCTCCCTGTCTTTATACTTGCTTGAAATGGGATTAGTCCTTTCCATGTCTGGAACCACAGAGATGGCTTTCTAAAGGTGTCTGGGGAATGGTCCTTGCCCCATGGCTTTCTCACAAGACGTGAGTCAGTTCAAAAGCTGCCCTGAAAAAATCAGGTTGTCTGATAGCTGGCATAGATTGAAACAAGATTTCAGTTTTAGAACCTGTTTTGTGAAGACAGAATTGGAATACTAAGAGTTAAGAGTGTTTCCAGTTATTTCATAGCTCCTTTCTCACCAGGTGGATAGGGAAGCTGAAGGGAGATCACGCAATACTTACAATACCTGGCTCCGTGACTGCTATAGACAGGTAGCAGACACAGCAGTGGCTCTATCTGATGAAGTAAAATAGCAGAAATGCCAGGTTGGACTGATGGCTGATATTCTTGTCAGTCACAGCTCTGCATGTCTGATTCAGTATTGTACAATGACACCCGCTTTTTAAGAACACTAAAACCAAATTATTTTGAGATGAAATTCAGAGAGAGAGTTCCTGTCCATGTGCCACATTCGAATTCTTTCCTTGTGTCTGGCCTTTTTTGTTCATGCAAATTTATGTTACTTTTTTTTCAAAGAGTGACTTAATTCATGTTTGAACTGCCTTTGTTTTTTTTTCATGCATTTTCAGAATATAGATTCACAGGAGAGGAGATACAGGGAGTAGGCTGGCCTTCTCCTGTAACAGACAGACACTTTAGGGAACCCTAATATGAATGAAGAGTGGAGATTACTTTCATCAATTGGTTTCCAGCCTGAATGTTTGACAACTGCTGAAATGCATCAGCACCTGGGTTTTCCTCATTTTTCTTTTTTTTCAGTGTTACATGGACTAAATTTTGACAGCAAAGAGATGCTGTGGGACATAACCTTTGTGCTCAGCACTTGCACTATGTAAGTATAGGTTGGGGACAGATGACTCCTGCTGGAATACCTGTGATGATTTCAGAGGTGATTGCTCCCCCAGGTGGATGAAATATGAGGCCTTTTTGTCCACCTTTCAGCAGAGTAAGCCAGGGCAGCTTAAACTTCAGAATCACAGAATATTCTGAGTTGGAAGGACCCACATGGACCATCAAATCCAACGCTAAAGTGAAAGGCCCGTATGGCGATTAAACCCACAACCTTTGGTGTTATTAGCACCATGCTCTAACCAACTGAGCTAATCTCAGGGTCAAACTGCCTTCTGGTGGATATTAAGCATCTAGTACAGGACTTATTAAGAAGAATTCCAACCAATTATCCTGAATTCAAGCAGGAAGTATTCCTCTTCAGCAGGGAGGTGATAAAGAATGATTTGACAGTCATTTCTGCAGAGTATGTATGACCATGGTTAGATTTCACTTTGAAGCCCCCACCCAGGGAAGTGAGTAGAAAGGTTTTGAAGACAGTCCTTGGATGGTTGAATTTCTCAAATAAGAAATGAAAAAAACCAAGCCCAAACCCTCAACAAGTCCAATAATAAAATGTTCAGTTTTATTTCTTCCCTGGTGGCCTGAAAAGATCATTAGAACAGATCATCTGCTCTGACAGCTACTGCTAAGCTCACTGGGACTTAAATGGGTTAGGAGAGAATTCCCTTAGGCACCTTGGCAACAGAGTTATTGATGGCTCTGTTGCATGGTTGGATAAAGCTTGGTTACCTCTTCTGTTATGGCCCAGGAATAGTCAGCACACATGCTAGAGAAGAAGAGGATTAATAACAAGTAATGAGCTTATTCTGCCTTATTGTCTTTTTAGTATGTATATGGGGCATGCACCATCTCTCTGGGCAACCTGTTCCAGTGCGTCGCCCCCTTCACAGTCAGGAATTTCTTCCTGATATCTAATCTAAACCTACCCTCATTCACTTTAAAGCCATTACCCCTAGTCCTATCACTACCTGTACTTGAGAAAAGTCTCTCTGCTGTTCTCTTGTAGCCCACTTTAGATACTAGAAGGTGCTATAAGGTCTCTCCAGAGCATTCTCTTCTCCAGGCTAAACAACCCCAACTTTCTTAGCTTGTCTTCATAGGAGAGGTGCTCCAGCCCTGTGATCATCTTTGTGGTCCTCCTCTGGACTCACTGCAGCAAATCCATGTCTTTCTATGTCAGAGACCCCAGAGCTGGATGCAGCACTCCAGGTGGGTCTCACGAGAGTGGAGTTGAGGGGCAGAATCCCCTCCCTCGACCTGCTGGCCATGCTGCTTTTCATCCAGCCCAGGATAAAACTGTTTTTTTAGTCTGTGAGCTCACATGGCTGGGTCATGTCCAGGGGTTGCCCTGACCCAGGTGCAGCACCTTGCACTTGGCCCTGTTGAACCTCATGAAGTTCCCATGGACCCAGTTCTTGAGGTTCTGATCCTTTTGCTCCTCTGCCACAACCTCCTGTTCTTCCTGCCCCAGGCTTAGGACTGTATCTGCTGTACCTGACCAGTCTTTTCTTTTTTGTTATTTTTATTTGCATCCCTTTTCCATAAAGAACTTGTCTCCCTTGGATTGCTTGAGTGTTACCTAAGGTACAAATTCGTTATTAATCCAGGTGACTCAAAGCAGGTCTTCAAGGGAGTTTCCCAGTGCTCCTGCAGGTTGAACTGTTTTCTGGGTTGTGTCAGTGAGGGACATGGGTGCACTACCCTCAGGGAGGGCTGGACCTCTGGGCATCGCAGCTATGAAAGACTCTAGAGTATCTGTGGAGTGTCTGAGTATGGTGAAGTTTAGCTGAATTGGCTAGACACTGTGCGGAGCACAATTCCAGCTCCTGATGCTAGCTTCCACTTTCTACTGCATTTCAAATCCTTTTTCCAAAGCAAAGGGTGAAAAGAAAGGTCCTGGAAAGTTACATGGCCAAGCAGTATCCTGTTCACTGCTTTCATTCTTGGAAATGGGTATACTACTCTTCTTGATGCAATACTGTGGAAGAATCAGTCAAAATTAGATATCACATATGGACAGTTTCAGTTCAGACAGATGAAGTTTTGCAAAGAATAATTAGTGCAAAAGCAGATCTTCCAATAGGAAATGTCCAGCCACCTTCCTAACAGGCATCACTACTACATTTGCTGTGACTAATCTTTGGTATTGATTTTGTTGGCTGGTTGTAGAAAGGCAGTTGGTCTGACTCCTGTAATTAAGTTTAGTTAATTAGAATAAATGGCTATGCTATTTGCCAGGACCACTGCTTACTTGTCTGTTTTCTTGTTTCGTGCACAGCTTCTCTTATACTGCCCCAAGGACCATTAGACCATGGAATAAAGTTCCCACAAACTGCTACTGTCTTTTTGTATCTGAATGTTGTCTCTTTGCAGCCAAGTGTTTAATAACCATGTCGCATGATTTTCAACACTTCCAGTGGGAACTGCTTGCAAAGATATATTTATCGTCTTGCAGGCGTACACTGCCCCTGTCCAATTAGCATATTTTTGCCAAGGTGCTTCTAGTGTTGAGAGTCACACAGTACTAGACCTTCATTTTAAGAAGACAAACTGTCTTCAGTGGATGTTCAAAGCTACTTAGTGAGTCCAAGACTATGGAGATAAACTTTAGAACAACTGAGATTGAAAAGCCTAGGCTTTGTAACCGTGTCACACTACATCTTAAGTCATTCAGTGCCTGGACATGCCTCTGTTCTGGTGCTGGGTTTAAGAGCTGCCAGTTAAAGGGCATTTTAAAGCAACAATAGCATAGATTTTATGGTATTCTTGATTGCCCTATTTTTCACTTCTGGAGGCAGTTTCTGAGTATTGTCAATAGTGCTGCAGTAAGGGGCTCAGTGTAGGGGCAGAGGTGGAAGAAGATCTTTCTCTCTGTGCCTCTACAGGGACGAGATTCAATCAAGGCATTATTTTGATGTATCTAGAAAATGGGAAACTTCTTGTGTTGCTCACAAAGGGTGATGCTGATTAGGAGGGAATTGGTACATTGAGTGCTCAGCTGGAACAGGAACAAAGGAGAGGTGATGAGCCTGGGATGTGTCTCCACAGTGAACATTGCAATTCAGGGTCACACAATGAGTTCTCTTCTCCTGCCCCAGCTCTTCCCTACAGCATAAGCTTCTACCTCATCTCCTCCTCCAAGGATTCAGAGACCCTCCTCTACGCCCACTGGAACCAGGGCTCAGAGCCAGGAGAGCTACCTTTAGGGGCAGGTGGGGAAAACACAGCTTGCCTTCTTCCCTCTGCTCTGCTGCTGAGCGTTAGGAGTTGCTTGTGGAGCCAAGAATTCAGAGGCTCTGGGGCGGATCGCACAAAAGGCAGCTGGGCTGTGATGCAAGGCAGGGCGTAATGCCTCTGTTCTGAATGCTCTGCATTTCATTTGTATGAACTTGTCCGAACATGTTGGTATTACCTTTGTGTAACACTGTGATACAGTCACAGTAGCAAAGTGGCTGTTAGCAAGCCAAACCCATTCCTGTCCCCATTCTGTGGGAGTCCTTCAAAGCTGGGAAGTGCACTAAGTGTTCTCACAAAAACCCAGGTGAGACGTGCTCAAGTAATGTTAGTCCTTTGTTGGGGTACATTTTATCAGTGAAAATATAGCACATGAGCTCATTCTGATCTCAACTTTACTTATGGGTCTAACAGGTCTTTTGGTTCTATCCATATGGGCCTCTAAGAAACCACATCTCCAGCTTTCCCCAATGAAGACTTTTTTAAAAAAAATTTTGATGCCAAAAGCAAACTGTCCTCACAGACTTCTGCATCAATCAATGAGGTAATTAGTGACTGGCCATGAAAAACAAAGCAAAGACTAGAACTGGCAGCATGATCAGAGGAAAGGGATTCTTTTCAGGGCACTGAGAAACAGGTTAGTTTCTAACACCCTGTGTTACAATCCGCAGCAATCAGGATTCAGAGAGCTACCTGATTATTTCTGAGGTGAAATCAAGTTTCACATACTGCTGGCTTCCCCTGGGTTCTGTAGATTCCCAGGGAAGCTCAGAGGGAGCAACTGGTAGCTGCTATGGTATGATCTGTTAAGAGAAGCACTTTCCCAGGCAGAAGAAAACTCTCCTCTGGCTTGCAAAACTACCTCTGCATATGCTACCATAATCCTTCTTGCTCAAAGGAGTCCAACTGAGGACCTGTACGAGGTTTCAGCCAGGCTGGGTCTGGTTGCACTGATTCTCAACCTGGAAAATCAGAGCTGTCTAGAAGGACCAAGGAGTAAGACTTCCACAGGACTTGCACATTCTTTGCACAGAAATGCCAGTCCTGCCTTTGGAGTTCGAGTTTGGCTTTCCCTGTCCAGTGAGGCTCTATCCCACAGGATCTGAGCAGGGGTGGGTTGGTGGCAGTGGCAGAATCCACCAGCAGTCCCAGAGGAGGCAAGGTAGTGAGTCAGGTCCAGAATCCATTCAAAGACACTGCTGCAATGTGAGTTTGAGGTTCACACAGGAGGCAGGGCTGGGCAGGACTGAGGGCATGACAGTGACCATGATGCCCCGTGGTAACAAGTGCCACAGGGGACAGGGACCTGTGGCATTAGCCCAGGTGGGGCCAGAAAATCTCCAGGTTTATGTGTTTTGAAGTTTATCTTTTGTCTTTCTCTAAAGGGGTTTTACAGTGTGCTGTTTCATAACAAATATTTTGTTTTGATTGGATGCTGATAAGGTGAAATATGAGTCAATACACACTTAAAAAGTAGGTTTGCTTTTCTGGAACTCTTCAGCAGCATTATGAAGTCCAGTATAAAATATTAAGACTGTTCAAATTATGCCATTCTGGAAATAGTACTGAAACATCTTGACAATTCGGTTAACTTCCTCAAAACAAGGTCACCTCATTCTTTTTTTTTTTTTTTTTTTTTTTTTTTAACATAGAATATTTGGTTTGATAAGTAATAAAGAACAGATCGAGCCAAAAGCAGTGCTGAAAACAGTGTATTGTATTCCCTATCATCTATGAATGATATTCTCAAGATCTAGGTGTATGCACTTCTTTCAGTGTGTGGGCCCAGGAAACAACTCTGGGATAGTTCAAGTGCAGTGGAGAGGATTGCGAGAACAAATTCCTGTAACCCTGGCAACATCCTGCCTTGAAAGTCTCCAGCTTCTTCCTTTGTATGTCTTGTTTCTCTTAAACCTTGCAACTAGGGCAAATTCTCTAGTTCTCTTACATGTGAAGTTAAACATGTCAGGTGATTATGGAGTTACTAGTAAGAATGGCAATGAGAAAGGCTTTTTCTGCTAGTTTTAACAAAACAAATTTACTATTGTAATGTGTGATTCACAATTATTTCACACACATATTTCACTTTTTTTTTCCCCCCCAGTGTTTATTGTGTGGGTGCATTCGAGTAAATTAATATTTGAGTACTTCTCCAAAAAAAAAAAATCATTTTAAGAATTGCAATATGAATGAGGAAAATACCGTCTCAGGTGTAGAATGAAGAACCATGGAAATAACATTGTGTCAAAATTTTCCTGGATTTTTGCTGTGTAGAGGAACAGGCATTCTTTAGACTGATCAGATAAAAATGAAAGAATAGATCAACAGCAGCAAAAAAACGACAATTTGAAAATCAAGTTTATGACTGCAGAAAAATGGCACAAATAAGAAAACTTTCTTCAGTGGCATAGATGCCCAAATAGACATATTACATAACAGAAAAATAGCTTTACAAATAATTAAATGTGACTGTGTTTTTGGCTGAACACAGTAATTTTTAAATTGATGACCAAATTTGAATTCAATTGCTGAATGCAATCAAACTAGACACTTAAGCAATATTCATCCCTGAATTCTAAGAGAATAATTAAAGGCAAGGAACTAGATGGGGAATAGTATAAAATAAAACATAGATTTACCATCTCCTGACAGTAGCTTGTGTCAGTTTAACCTAATACTTGTCTTTCATGATTCAATTAATTTTTGATAAAAGGGAAGTGAAATAGCTCCAATCTGTCTGGACTTCAGTAAGACATTTCCTCACTGAAAATGATTAGTTGGGCTGAAGTTTCATGTGTTAGCATACAATAGCTAAGGAAATGCCTGATAAGCAGATTGCAAGTGGAGGGGAACTAATCAATAGGAGGAAAAAAAAGACAAACTGAATTCCTTGGGTACTGGATGTGGCACTCAGAAAAATCTTAGAATTTGGCAGAAAAAGCAGAAACATGCTACTGAGCTCTTGGTGGTAACAGCCGGGACGTAGGAAGGAACAGTACAGGAACAAAAGGATGACCTTAAATCTGGACATAATAAAGAAATAATGACATTGTAGAAGTCAAAATTACAAGGTTGCTAAGTAGCTAAAATTTGTGCTGTAAGCTGGAGTCCATCAGCTGGAAACAAGGAAGGGAACAAGACCTTGTCATACTAAGCAGCTGCAGGGTAAGCAGGTTGAGACACAACCGTGGGAAGACCAACAAGGGGCCTGTGGCTGGATCAGACAGAGTTCTCTTCCAGCAGAAACTGGAAAAGTCTTGTTCACTCTCTGTGAACCACTGGTAAGTTCCCATCCAAAACACTGCACACAGTTGTGGATGATCTGTCCTTTCTGAAGAGGAGTAAGAATGGGGGCAAGAGGGAGAGGAGAATCAGAAGAAAGGAAAACCCATTTTCTGGCAGCTAACCAAGGGACCTCGCTGCATTTAACTGACCTAAATGCTGATAAAAGAACAACTGGAAATAAACAAGGACAAGAATAATTTTGAAGTTGGAATGAACCCAATGTTCCTAACCAGTAGCTGATTACTAATAGGAGTAAAAAATAAACTTCTGTACTTGTCTCTTTGTGGAAAAATGTGTGTGACATGGCTCATAGAGATAGCAGAAAACTAGATCTGATGATCCTAGAAGATCCTTCCTCTCATGGTCTTATCCTTGGGAGAAAGAGGAGAACTAGGACAAAAATCCACCAAGTTCTCTATCACAAGGGCATGAAATGAGAAAAGGGGGCATTAGTTAGTATCTGAATATTGATCTAATCAGATATCCTGTAGAGTGCTTTATAGGAAAAACTTTCCTACTAGAATAAACCAGAATAGTTTGTTCGAAATACAGTTTCTCAGTACCAAGTAGTAAGTAATAAAAAAATATTCTTACTTATTTAATCATCATTATTAATATATTTACTAATACTCATCTAAAAATATAATTTGTAAAACATGGAAGTGGCTATACAGAGGTGTGTTATAATGTACAGACATATGCAGAGATAATGCAATTGCAGAATAGGAACAGGTTGTATAAGAATGCAGCAATTATTTAGATAATTTTAACTACGAGTGCTAGATAAAGGGAGAGTCTGTACATGTCTGTTTACTTGTTGACTCCCTTCTTATATATCTTGTATTCCATATCAAACACTGGGTATCCAATATGGAGCATACAGGGTTGATAGGGCCAAATCATAAGATGGGTGATGATGCTGACAGAAATGTTTGCCTACTGTAAAGGGTCTACTGAAAAAGAGAGGTGCTGCAGGAGAGGAAGATCAGGTTTGCATTTGGCAAAATTATCCCTGAAATCCAGCTTGTTTATGAATCTGCTACTTATATTTAAAAGGCCTCTGTATAGTTTGTAAAATGAGATGTCAGTATGATGAAAAGATAGGATATTTCATTTATTGAGATTTACAAGTAGCAGAAATTTCATTGCCTGCTGCTGCTGCTGCAGTTTTCAGAGACTCAGCTGAATATTTTAGGTATTTTTTTTCCAAAACAAAAGCTGCCTTATGTAACTGTACATAAGAACTTAAATAACTGTCCTTTTGTATTTATTTCTTACTTTTTAAAGTAGAAAATGTTGCTAGATCATTGATGTTATTATTTTATTCCCTTGTATCTATGCAATGGCTTCCACTTGACTACCAGGAGGTCATTACTGTAAATGCTTTTCTTTTACAAGAAACAACAAAAGTATTGATGTTACTTCTGGGAATGATGATAAAATTGTTCAGTTGGAGGGGGTCATATGTGCTGGTAATTACTTTTATATTTAGAATCGGAAATGACAATCTGAAATCAGAATGTCTCATTAGTGGTACTGCATTTTAATTTCTGACAAGTGAAGTATTCCCAAGGAAATGACAGATGTTGTTAGAACTACAGTGAATTACATATGGCTCCAAATACTTCAAAAAGTGGGAAAACATTATAGTAATTCCTTAATTAACTGGAGTAACAGTGTGAATCAGTTTTTGCTAATATCTCAAATTTTTACTAAGAATGCTAGAGAAACTCAGTTTTAGGACATTTCGATCCCTTCTTACCTAACAGCAGCTATGAACGGACCCTTTGTTCCATTGCTTTTAATTACAAGAAGAATAAAATATGTTTTAGATTCAAGATATTAGTAATCATTTCAGTTCATATCAAGGTAGGTACAGTGACACAGGTCTGTATCCAAACAACAGATCTTTTTCTTGTTGGAAAGTTCAAAACCAGCTTTAGAAATAGCTTACATGTAACTTAGATTGGTCTGAAGTCCTTACTCAGGACAAAAGCAAAGCTTGACTTAATCTGAAACTGCATTTACTTTTGAAGCAAAGCTGAGCTGAAAACAGATCTAAGATATCACAGTGAATGCATCTTCCAGGTATCTTCCATTATCTGTGTATGAATGTAAAGCAATAATGCATTACCTATTCTAGGTGACTGAAATGAAGTTAGCTGGAGTGGAAAGAGGGAAGCTGGATCTGCAACAAAGGCTGGACAAGAAGAACTTTGTTTCATGGCACCTACAGTGATGTTTTCTATTAAGCCCTTTGAACCTGTCAGCTTATCCCCTGAAACTTTTCTCAGGCTCTTTGCTTTGATTCCAGACAATGGTGGAGCAATAAGTAAACAGTTTTCAGGACAAAACTTCCCCACAAAATTGACTGCCAAAATATCTGATCAACAGAAAGGTGATGTTTGATGCCCAGGGCAGCGGTGTAGCGCATGTTCTGGACATCCTTTAGCTGACCACACTTATTGGTGGCAGGATGGCTGTCCCATCTGATTCTCTCACTTCCTCATCCATGTTGCATTTTACCCATTTCTCTTCCCTTCAGGGAGTCTGGACTGTTATATCCCTGCACAAGGGATTTTGCATACTTTTCCTCAAGAATTAAGTGGCATATGCTATAGCTTGCCATGCTGGTAAACACCAATGATCTTCTAGGAAACAAGTTGTGGATGCCAACTCCAGATTTGAGCAAGAAGCGTCTCTGAGGGCCTCAGCAGTGAGGACTGCTGAACCCTTCTTTCCATCAGCATGGCCATGGCACAAGTGTTGTGTCACCTCATGTTTGAACCATCACACCCAAGATTTTTTTGCTCCTGCCTCGTTTCAGAAAGTTCAATGTACTGTTTCCCCAGCCCTGATAGCGAAGGCTTATCCTGAAAGAGATGGAGTAAGGTGAAGAACATATATAGAGCTGAGGAGTAAACACTCTCAGTTCTCTCATGAGGGAAACGATATTGCCAGAAAGACACGTAGAATGAATAACAGAGAGCTAGTCAAACAGTATGATATGCAATACAAACCTCTTCAAGAAAATCAAGGGACAGATGTTACTTCTGTGTCTGCATTCAAAACACACATTCAGGAAGGAATGCACTTAAAACTCTGAAAATTACCCAGAGCCACTGATCCTCTGAGTATGCTGCAGAAGACATTTGGTGAAAGTGGTGCACAGAGAGATCAAACTCCTCACAACAACAGAGAGGGGAAGGAGTTCTTGAGAGCGTCTGTGGCAGAGTTCTATTTCTATTTCAAGTGCTGTTTTGTCAGTATGTTTTATGTTGCTGTTTTGCTCGGGAGTGCCTGCTTAGAGCAGGATCCCTGCATGCTGGGTGCTGACCAAAGACCATCCTTGCCCCCCACTGGACAATGTGATAAGCTGTGACAAGCTTCTCTGGGCAGACACAGATGGACGGATGGACAGGGTGCTAGACAGCAATTGCAGAAACAGCAGGTGCCTTTTCTGTGTCACAGTTTCAGCAGCCACGGAGCAAAAGGGGACTTGTGGAGGACAGTGAAGTAGGCAGAGAATGAAGAAGCTGAAGAACGTTTTTTTTTTTAAAATAATTATGTGCCAAAGCACGAAGAGGGGCTTGAAAAACTCCAGCAACACAGTGTTGCTTGGCTTCTGCGGAGTGACAGACAATGAAATATTCAGTGGTGTTAGCTCAGGCATGGCAGAAAACAGGGAGAAAGCAGATTGCGTGCCAGCCTGGATCCTGGGATGTGGGCCTCTGAAGAGATCCAGCAGGTGCTGTGCAGAAACCCCTGGATTTCCCTGCTGTGTAGCACCATAGAATGTCCTACTTGAAATCCAGTAAAAAATTTCAAGGCTACAATCACACCCTGCCTTCCCTCTCAGCCTTCTTCATTCAGACAACTGTTTTTCTAGGCAAACTGTTAGTTAGGAAATTTAGCTGATTTTAAAACAAGGTTCAGTCTCTAAGTGTGATCAATGATAGAAAAACATAGGATGAATAAGCAATTCCCTATCATTGCTCCCTGAATGCTACTAGTACTTGGGAAGCTACTGGTAGTGGTATAAAGGTGTTTTCTCCAGTAAGACAAAACTATCTCAGCTATCTCAGATCACAAAAAAAATGGCAAATACAGTAAGCCAACAGATCTGGTGTGTGTGTGTGTGTGTAGGCAAAAAGCAATCAATGTATAAGAGAAAAAGAGAGCACCTTAACCTTGTGACAACATTCTGAGGGCTGGAGAGAACCTGGTATTTAATTATGCTTTGCCTGCGCAAATACTTCATCCCCATATAATCAAATAAACCATTTAATTTTTTCTTTAGACGTCTAGCCACTCTACCAGCAGTGCCATTTATCATCAAATATACTGTTTGCAGATGGAGTAGAAACTATTTTTGAAAAGCAGATCACAGTCAATTGTGAGATCATTTTCTGGCTGTGTGCCCCACCCTCTTATCTTCCTGACCTGCAGATCACCTCCTTTCTCATCCTTGACTTGCTCTCTGAAAGCTAGAGCAACTCCCTATTTGAAAAGTAGTTTATTTTTTATTTTAACGTGGTTTGGCAAGTTAGCTGTGTTGGTGGCACACGCTGACTGCTCTGAATGGCAGATTGACAGCTGTCATTGGGTTAGTCTGTGATCAGCTAGTCTGCAGTAATACTCAGTTTAATGCACAATGTCCATCTCTTGTGCAATAAATCAAATATTTCCACCTGTTGGGCATGGACAGGAGCTACCACAAATGCAGGTGGGCAAGGTTGTGGAAATCCATCTAACGAGCCTGCTTCTCATTAGATCTTGTGCTGCCACTTCATCTGTTCCCAAGGTGCTGTGCCTTGGCTGGTGTCCCTCAAGCATGTAGCTTAGCCATCCACCTTCTGTAAAACTACACTCTAACAGGCCCCTCGTCTTCCCTGTTCACAATAGGCAAATACAAAGAATACTGTGGAAGAAAGTAAAATAAAATTTAAAAAAAATCCACTCATCCAGTGCTGCAGGCAACAGCATCACACAGTCCTTCTCAGAAACACACCAGGCTCCAGCTTAAGGGTGACTTATTTTGTTGTCCCGACAACTCTAACAAGAAGGTTGTTTTAAAACCTCATTGCTTTGATTTCTAGAAGCCATTATCAGGCACTGATTACAGAGTTACATGCCATCAAGGGTGTGATGATCTATATGTATCCTGTGGTCAATTCATTCTTGACTGTATACTGTGAAAATCTTATCATTCTGTGATTGCCCCCAGCTCAGGCTTCTTCTGTCATTCATTATTTGAGCTGTAAGCTTGTTAGAGGACAGACTATTGTTGCATCTGTTGAAAGTGCTATACCTCAAGAATTGAATTAATACTGTGTTGCACTCCTTGGAAAGGCCAAGTAAAGTAAAAAAACAATTATTAAGTAGCACTACTGGTGAATAAAAATGAAGCAAATTAGTTACTAAAGCTTAGTAACACAGGTATTTATGTCAATATTATGATCATCTATTTACGTAAGAAACACCTCAACAGAAGAGAAAGAAAATAAGTTGTATCAGATAGGGAGACTAACAGTTTAAATAGTCACAAAAGGACTTTTGAAAAAGAGTAAACATAAAAATGATTGTGTCAGACTTTCCTTGGCTGGGTGCCAGGTGCCCACCAATCCCCTCCATCAACAGGACAGGGCAAGAAAATGTGAAGAAAACTCATGAGTCAAATAAAAGGGCAGAGAGAACAGTTGATGTCATGGGCAAAACAGACTCTACTTGGGGAAATTAAGTTAATTTACTGACAATTATTTGTAAGAGACTAGCATAGTGAGAAATAAAATAAAACAAAAAGACCCACTTACTCTCCTCCACCTCCATTTCTTCCCAGGCTCAACTTCACTCCTCGGTCTTCCACCCTCTTGGTGGCTCAGGGTGACTGGGAACAGGAATTGTGGCAGAGACAATGTGTGATTAACTGGTACTCTTTCCTGGTTCCAGCAGGGGGCTTTTCCCACTGGATACAGGCCTTCACAAACTTCTCCAACATGCGTAATTTCCATGGGGTGCAGGCTGCTCCAGCAGGGGTAACCTGTAGCCACCACAGGCTCACAGGTAAGAAAGGCATTGGCTGATATTTTTTCTATGTAGGGATTTCATTTAGAAAACACTGTTTTTTACAGTCACTAGGAATTCCTACCTTATATACAGTCTGTATATACTCAATACTTCTAAATGTCATATTAACTGGGTTTGAAAGCCATGACTTGACTGTGCAGGTGTGTTGGCTCTAATAAGCAATACACTTCTCGCAGTGCAATAGAAAGAACTGGCCCAGGAGTTCCTTAGTGTTCAACCTTCTCACTGGCCCTATTATAAATACTACATACTCATCTAAAGAAATATCTGCTTTATTTTTTTTCAGGTTTTATTTTAACACTTGTTTTTACCCCTTCATTAGCTATTTGCTGTATCAAGATTCGTTAGTACAGTCATATTTGTTGAAGTGTTTGGTAAAACACATCACAGGAATGCAATTTATGAAAGGAATGAATGGAAGGCCAGAAGGAGGTGAAATAGTGACATTGTATAGCTGCATCTTGTGGCTACAAGAGATGGAAAGCATGGCACACATGAATACTAAAGCATTCATCAAGATTTCAGTTATGAGAACCAGAAAAGATAAAAGCTGGGAGTGAGGGAAGGTCATTAAATAACTGATTCTTGTGATTCTTTGGGAACTTTCCTCACCAGAAGTTACAAGGTTAGATAAGGTAAAATTAACAAAGGATGTGAAAAAAATAAAATACATCAGAAACACACTGATAACTAAGTGAAGTTGTAAACTTGAGAAATGGCAGTTGAATCTCTATGATTCTGTGTGTGTAGTGGGGCAGTAACGGTGAATTATCCCAATTAGTTGCTTCCATTACTGCATCCAGTAGTATATAGAATAAAATTATATGGATTACAAACACTTCACAATCAATGTAAGTTTATATAGGAGGCTTTACAATAAAAATTCTCCTCCTTCCAAATGCAAACCAAAGGAAACCCTTTTTAGGACTTCACAAAGAGAAATAAGGGACAAAATGTCACTCACCCCTGGGATTTGTGTAGTATGTATTAGCAGTTAGTCATCTAGCCAATATTTTGTAAATGGAATCAAAATACCTTAGAATGTGTTCTCAGTCTTTGAAGAAGCATCTTCATAGTCTTTGAGAAGTGGGAATAAAGACTGAAAAAATATATTTGGAAATAATCATGTTTTGAAAAGCACTGAGGCTCTTTGATTTTAACATCACTGGAACAGTAGTTGTTTGCTCCTTATCCATGCATGAGGAGAAAGGAGCCTCTGCAGCCTCCTGCTACCAGGCTGCACTGTAAACACTGGTCACATACACAGACCTATGTTTAGACTGACTCTTTGAGCAAACAAGCAAATCTATCTCTAACAATGTATCCGCCAAAAACAACCTGCCAGTGTCTTGTCCTGATCTCAATTTCTCCTTTATCCCATTGATTTGGAGCAGTTTTCCATGGGAAAACTTATGTCATACTTGATTTTAGAGAGTAGAAAGCTGCTTCTCTTGTGTTTGCCCTTTGAAGAGAAACACCTGTATTAAAGGCATGGATCTCTCCAAAGACAGGGATTTTGAGAGGAATGCATGTATTTTTACTTAGAGGCAAAATCCATATGGTGACACTGTTATCAGCTAGCCCTGGGAACCATAAAGGTGACAATAATGAAAACATATTTTTTATTATCCTGATTTCTGAAGAAACTAAGCCCAATCTCTATTGCTGCAGAGATATGCCCACCATTAGCTCCCTTTTCAGTAACTTTCAAACTTGCTGTTCAGTTTTGACCAGATTTGGCAGACTCCTGAAGGCCTCAAAGGCACTGCATTTCCACGCATTTTCTTATTCCAACTTGAACTCAAATTGCATCAGTTGCCAGAGGATCCATAAGACCTGAGGGATGCTCTGTCTGTCTTCGAGGCCTCCAGTTGTGTTTCATGGATGATTTTCAGCTGCACAATGCACAGGGTCAAGTGGAAAATCCTCTCCTCTATCAAAGGTTGTCTTCTAAAAAAGATTATTTGGCATTAACTACTACTAATAAAAAAACCCCAACTGGCTAACAGCAATTTTTCTCAGAATTAATATTATTTCTATCTCCTCAGAGTGTCTCTCATGTCCACTGACTTGGTGAGTTCATGCTGCAACTTTCATGAAATTCATCTGAACACAAGACAGAAATCCATTCGGAACTGAGCTCAACCACTTCAGGAACTACTACTTGAATTTTTTTTGGTCAAACTAATACTTCCTCTACAGCTGGTAGCAAGCACAATTTTAGTGTATACTAGACATCACAGCTCTTGTTCTCAACACCACTGTTTTATCTGGTGGGCAATTTGTCCATTGCAACCAGCAGAATTTTTTTACTTTACAGCACAATTTGGTTTTGAAAGAGAAAAACAAACAAACGAACAAAAAACCCTAAACCCAAACCTGACAGCAGAATTCATTGCTATCATTTAGGGAGGTTTCAGCAAAATTAATGAGGTGCCATTACCAAGGGAACATGGGCTTTTTTCTGCATAATTACTACTATTTGTATAACCATCAGATCCAATGTATTATTTTCACACGCTCGAAGCACAGACTAGGCTCCTTTGAGCTGGTGTGCATGCATAATACATTTTGGTGTCCAAGCATACCCCAGTAGGAAATGAATAGGGACCAGTTCAAAGTCACAGTGCAGCTGCCTATTGGTTTTCTCAAGAGTGAGGCACGAAAGTAAACCCAGGATGTGAATTAATTGGCTGTTCATTTTATTATAATATCCCATTGTTATTAATTGACAACAGCTGTATTGCAAGTTGTGTGACACCCACTGCTGGAATGAAAAGCTCCAAGTGAATTGAATGTATGGAATCCTAAAAAGAGGCAGATATGACACAGAAAGAAAATTCACATCCCTGTCTGCCCCTACAAGGGGAATTAGTTCCTTTCTCCACTGTTTGCAGTGTCAGTGCCTGTTCTTGTGTAATGCCAGTACAGTTCTGTGTCTCTGTCTGAAGAGCTCACCAAGCTACTTTCAATCATGTATCAGCAGTCCTGGCTAAGTGGGGAGGTGCCAGCTGCCTGGAGGATGACAAATGTGACACCCATCTACAAGAAGGGCCACAAAGAGGATCCAGGGAACAACAGACCTTTCAGCCTGACCTCGGTGCCAGGAAAGGTCATGGAGCAGATCATCTTGAGTGCCATCACATGACAACCAGGGGATCAGGCCCAGCCTGCATGGGTTTAGGAAAGGCAGGTCCTCCTAGTCCAACTTGATGTCCTGCCCTCCTCCAACCATAGTGATTCTACAATTCTATGAGTCTAATATATTTTAACTTTTCAGAATAAATCTTCCTACAGATGCAAGAGAAAACATCTGTTGTCACTGTTACAATCATCTGCCCTCCCACCCCCCAAATCAAACCAAGTTACTGGAGTTTGTTTCTATGCTTCTGAAAAAATGTTTTCCCATTTTTCACACTGGTAGGAGTGCAAACAGCTCCCAGATGTTTTATTCTGCCAGTGGGAATGAGAGAAATGTCGCATCATCTTAAAGGTGGTCAATGACAGGAGGCTTTCTCCTGACTTTGTCTTTTAGGGGTCAGGGTGAGAGCAAACTGCTTATAAAGGATTAAGTGGAGGCCACTGAAGCTTAATGAATGTGGATCTAATCCATGACACGGTGAAATTTTCAGTTCCCTGTGACCTTAATATAGAGCAATTGCTTTAAACAATGCCAGCCAGTCCCAGCTGAGCCAACATGGGGAAGACAGAGCTTTTTCTTCCTCTTGGTGTTCTCTTTGCCTAACCTAGGAGAAGTGGCCAACTCTCAAGTGGTGTGGAGTGTCTTACATGATTTTCCTTCACCCCATTTGATTCAACTTGAATCTCTTTCTCTATGAAAGAACTCACCTGGCTTGTGTCATTCCCTGAGCCTAGAAAAAAAAAAGGGTCTTTTTCCTGTATGACTACCAACAATAGTGCCTAAGTACAAATAAATTAAAAACCCAGTTTGTGAGGAAGAGTCTCTGTGTTGCCCTACACTAGCTGAATTTCTGTCCCCATAGGAAAGAAACTGGCAGATGAATTGAAAAGTGGGTTTCTGATGTTAGGAAATTGTTTCTAGTGTACTATTGAAAGGTCTTTTCAGTGAAACTTGAATCCACAGTCATGACCTTGATTTCCACAAAAGATGTCTTGCAATACACATAGAAACTTTTATTTTCTCTTCTATGCCATGCTATTTAATAACAAATGCATAATGGTTTGCCAGTAGGAAAATACTTTCTTTTACGGTTTAAGCCAGTGATATTGTAAATGTCTGAGGGTGGTTAGTTCTCTCTTCCTACTCCCAGAAATGGGAAGGATGGAGAGTTTTTAACTACCACCACTCCTGGACAAGTCCCTGAACTCCTCTGCTCATGTGAAGCCAAGCATGCTGGCAACTCTGAGCATCCCTGCCCTGTCCTGCTGCCTCAGGGCCAGTGTTGACAGGCAATAGCGCATCACATGTTTTTGTGACATTTCACTAAAAACCACTTCAATCAGGCTGGTCCAGCTATTTGACTCAAAGGCATCTGCAATACTGAGCTCTTTAATTATATATCAAGGTATTACCTAACTCCATTTTCTTTAGTTCCTTATAAATTAATTTGTATGAGGTAGCAGGAGCTGCTGCTAATGAATACTATTTTGAAGATATAGAAAACAAGTAAACTTCCATATTTATTAAGAACAAATTATGTGTATTAAGATATTTACTTTTTATTTGCCAAAAGAAATGAATAAAGAAGCATTTGATAGAGAAAATAACTTCATTCCCTCCCATGGATTGTTTGACTTGGGAAACCTTCATAATGTGAGTTATTACATAAGGATTCACACCTATAAAATATCCATATCTAGTGTTTATGTAATTGAAGTTTTTGTCCATAATAATTTTCCAGGTGGTTCCCCAATAATTGTCACGGAAAATTATCACCTTTTGAAAAGAATTTTTGAAACAATTTTTCTCTTTGAAAGAAAGACAAACTGCAACTGTACCGTTCTGGGGGATAAGATTTAAAAATTCAGGGTAAATAAAAGTCAACATAAACTTTTATAAAGCATGCAGAATTTAATAGACTGTATAAAAGCCTTCTCTAGGTTCCATTTAGCTTCCTTCCTGAGAAAGGCCTTCAGAGGTTTCTAGAGCCTGGCTACGTGACTGTAGTGGGTTGACCTTTGCTGGATGCCAGGCACCCACTAGAGCCACTCTATCACCCTCCCTCTGCAACTGCACAGAGGAGAGAGAAAAAATAACCAGCTAAGGATTCATGAGTATAGATAAGAGCTGGGAGAGGTCAGTTACTGGTTACCTTCACGGGTTAAACAGACTCGAAGTGGGGATAGTACTTAAATTTATTACTAACAGGATAAGAGCAAAAGAGAGAGAAATAAACAGTCTTAAAAACACCTTCTCCCCACCCCTCCTTCCTTTCATATTCTCCCTCCTCCCCCCCCAGCAGTTCAGGGGGACAGGGATGGGGGTTGCAGTCCGTTGTTGTTTCTGCCGCTGCTCAGGGAGAGGAGTCCTTGCCCTGCTCCCATGGGATCTCTACCATGGGAGACAGTCCTTGATGGACCTCTCTGGCGTGAGTCCATCCCTCGGGCAGCAGTTCTTCCCAAAGTGCTGGAATGTGGGTCACTTCTCCATGGGGCGCAGTCCTTCATGGATGAGCTGTACCAATGTGGGTCCCCCACAGGAGCCACAAGTCCTACTCAGGAAAAACCTGCTCCATCTTGGGTCTCCCACGAGGTCACAGACTCCTTCATGCATCCACCTGCTCCATCATGGGCTCCTCCCTGGGCTGCAGGTGGGTCTCTGCACCCCGATGGTCCCCCATGGGCTGCAGGGGCACAGCTGCCCCACCATGGGCTGCCCCACGGGCTGCAGGGCCTCAGCTCCGGTGCCTGGAGCACCTCCTGCCTCTCCTTCTGCACTGACCTTGGTGTCTGCATTGCTGCACCCATGTTCTCACTCTCAGCTCTTCCCTGGCTGGAATTCTTTCTGTTCAACAACCTTCTGTTCTTAAATATGTTATCACAGAGGCATTAATATTACTCCTAATTGGCTTGGCCTTGGCCAGCAGCAGGAAGGAAGTCCATCCTGGAGCCAGCTGGCATTGGCTTCCCAGGACAGGGGAAGTTTCTAGCAGCTCCTAACAGAAGCCACCCTGTAGCCCCCCCTGCTACCAAAACCCAGCCACAGTAACACACTGCAGTGATCAAACTGGATCAAAATGGAGACCGAAATTCTTATCATTGTGATTTTTCATATCTGGAAGATATGTCAGCAAACTCATTTGCTCTCAGATGTTCTTGTTCCTGCAACTCTGCCCTCCCCTGGGGCACAGTACTCTGCCAATTCTCCCTCCACACCCCAGTGCTGTGAACAGTTCTTTCCCACAGACTGCTCCTCTTTCTCCCCATGGGTTTGGCATGTTTAAAGCAATGCTCCCATTCCTTTGACCAAGTGTTTATAAAACAGCCAGATGGTTTTTCTGACCCAGATTCCTCAAGTGGGGATTCCTGGTCATCCTTGCTGATGCAGCACAATATTTCAGTGGGGCTGCCCCAGGCCCATCTCTCCCTTCATCACTAGCTCAGGCGCTGCTTCTCCACCCAGCTCTGCTTCTCACGTAGCATTCAGAAATTGGTTTTGTGTGTCTGTTTTTATTAATTGAAATTATTTGAAATCAGAAAAGAGAAGGCACTGCAATGTTACCACTTATCCATCTGTAAGCAACCAGCAGACACTCCAGTGATTGATTGCCTGTGGACTTCAGCATAAGGGCAAGGGGTTGTCTTTGCCAGCTCATCCAGCCATTGCCTGGAAAAATGGGTTGTTTCAGAGGAACAGAGACCAAGGCATGATAAATGGGAAGGTTAGCCTGAAGTGGGAAGCTTGGAGGAGAAAGCCTGGAAACCTGCATCACTTTTGGCTCAAAGCTACAAGAAGTGCAACTTCCCCTTGCTCCTCTGATGGAGGATCTGAACCTGCAGGGCTCTGGGAGGCAGGTCACAAACCACCAGATTATGCTCACTTGGTGGGAATAGCTGTGGGGATAGCTACAGCTTGATGAAGGCACTGTTACTTCTCACACTGAACTCATCTGGGAAAATGCCTTAGTCCCTCAATAGCAGTCTTGGCAGGGAAGAAGCCCCCAGAACACACCGTGCCTGTGGTCCAGGTAGCTAATGGTAGTTGCAAACTGGGAAAAACTGTTTTGGTTCAGAAGGAAAATAGCACTGGGACAACCTGTACAGTTGTGGAGATAAGGGCTCGGCTGTGCTGGTACCTTCACTGCCTAGGGTGTCTCAACCTCAGAGGCTGGTCCCATTTCACAACAGTTCTGCTCAAAATGCTGCCCACAGCAGCCCTCCTTGGGATGACTCACCTTTGCAGTCCTTCACAGCGCACAGAGTCATAGAATCATTGGTTGGAAAAGACCTCTAGGATCATCTAGTCCAACCATTAAGCCAGCACTGCCACCTCCACCACTAAAACATAGCCCTAAGCACCACATCCACATATCTTTCAAATTTCTCCAGGCTCAACCATTTCCCTGGGCAACCTGTTCTAATTTTAAAAGAAGTCCAATCATTTTATATTAAGACTCATCTGCAGATTTCAAAACTAATATGGGAATGATTCCACATATTTTATTCCTGGTTACATGCTGCTTTGTTTTTTCAGCACTTCTCTGATCAGCTTCTCTAGAAGAAGTTTTAAGGCTTTGAGAGGAAGCTAGATGAAACACAGCAGAGCACTTGGTTAACTTCACACAGAAAAAAAGGAAACTCCACATGTCCAGCACGAGGGAACTTCCTTTGTCCAGCATCTATTTTCCATCTTTAAAAAATTATTTCACTGTACAGCTATGGTAGATGAACGGGCAAACATGCAACAAGGCCAGCTCTTCCTGGAGTTTTGTTTAGGAGTGTCTTTACAGAAGGTGCCTAGATAACCCCCTTGCCTTCCTTTTCATGATATAAGTTTCAAATCCATAAATATGCAGGAGTGCCTAGAGTTAAAAGAGTAGGGAAGAATGTCCCAGTAAGTAGAGCTAACAAAGCAAGCAGAGTTTATTTTCATCATATATTTAGACTTTGGAAGAGTATATGAGACACAGCATTCTGCTGATAAAACTTGGAACACTGTGAACTAAAAATAAGGTTATTTATATCTGCTAAAAAGGATTTAGAAAACTAAGTATAGTGAATTGCTTGAGCATAGGATTCATATACCTGGAAAACTGAACATGTTTCAATCCATAGGCATTCAAGCCTTGTCCTTCACAGACATGCTGTATGAATTCAAACCTGTCTTCTGAACTGTACACCAAATATTAATTCATTCAGCATCTTGAGGACTTAGCATGTCTGCTGCGGGAGACCAAGTTTCAGTATTGAAAACAATGAGTAGATCACAGAGAACTTCAGTGTGTGAACACTAACACAGTTACTGTGTTGCTATTTAGAGCAGAAAGCATTTCTAGCAAAAACACTGCTCATGTCCTTATTTCCAACGCAAGACAAAGTTATGATGAGTCGTTTGAGCAACAAACTGATTTCCTGATATTAAGGTTCTGTTTTGACAGCTCATGAGGAGTTTGTGGAGCTCTGATCAGACAGCAGGGCACAGCCAGCAGTGCTGTTGGATGCACTCCGGGGAGGGCTGTGCTGCCACGGAGAAGGCATTTTGTCTTTAGCCACAGTTCTGTGACTCCCCAGAGGCACATGAACACCTGGGAGGTCCTGACAGCCCCTGACTCTATTGAGCAGATGTACAGGCTCAGTTTAGCTGCAAAGCTAATGCAGATTTTTTACTTTCCTTTTTGGAATTTCTTAAATTAGGGTGCATTCTTCCGATACAGTAGCTTTTAACAGACTAATTATTAGTGTCTGCAAGCTCCACTGGGATTGAGCTCAGCTGCAGTAGGTGCTGTGCACCCTTAGGGTCACACAGATCTGTGCCAGAGACCTTACTAGTTCGTATTTTCTTTTTGAGGTTCAAGAGGCAGGAACATCACCTATGGAGAAATAAATGTGGTTTGACCTCCAAAGGTTTTCCCAGAAGAGTGCTTAATGAACAGACATTCTGACAGGGTTTGATAACAGTTCACAAGATGACTGTTTTTATGGCTTCTACTAACTAGTGGAACTAGTTGACTATGTTTGTATAACTATCAGTAGCTACAGTGAGCCGCATTCCAATATTAAAGAATCCTCAGCAGTATTTACTGTTTATTTTCTTGGTGATTTTCTAGGAGAAAGCGACTTTGCCTTTTCTGGATTTGTTTTCATCATGCTCTGTATGTACATTATTGTACACATATGAGAAAGTCAGAAAAATGACTCTGCAGTCAGTGGGGTTAGGGAAGAAATTATGGGGTTTGTGCCCTCACAAAATCCTATTTCCATTTATTTTGTGGTAGTCCCAACATAGTGCAAAAATAGAGGCTTGCCTGTAAAGAGAGATAGAAGTAAACTGGATTCCCAACTAGAAATTAGAAGTAAGGAGAATGGAAATCATGTCATGCCTTAAGTATGTTGATCTAGTATATTATCTGATATTACAGCCTTTGCCCTCTGAAAGACTTGCCTTGCATTGTTTTGATGTTTGAATCTACATCAGTCTACAGATTAAGAGCTTTGTTTAGTTTTCTCCAGCTTGCCAGTCCTGCTTTAGAAAGGACTTCTGTAGTGCTCACAGAAGCCTTCTGGTCTGTGGAGTGTATGAGTTGGTGACCTGGCAGAAGAGTGCAGCCAGACACTACAGCTGCTTCAGGGGAACACTGCAGTCGTGAGAAACAGTAGCCACTTTAGCATTGCTGCACTGCCCTGAATTTGCTTTAAAGACATATTTACATTGAAGAGTAATTACTGAGGTTTGTTGTAGATAAAAAATGCTGGTTACTTCAACTGATTCATCTGCACTTCCAGATGTCAAGATAATTAGAGGGGAAACAACTTACCAGGATTCAGCTGATACGTTTTTATCCCTCCTACCCTATTGGCTAGGCTAAAAAATTTTGTACCTGTTCCATATCACTTATAAAATCAATTCTAGACTCACTGTCTTTTGTGTCATTTTGTACAGTCCCCTTGTGTAATCTGGACTTTCTTTTGGCTTGAGAGCCTCCACTCCCATTCTGTTTGATTTGCTAATGTTCATACCACCTGTTGCCATGGCACTTAAAAACAGAGATACAGGGAAGGTGCCCTAATTAGAGAAACACATACTCCCTGCAGAATGGGTTGGCTCTTGAGATGCTTTGTTTTGCTGGTTGATAAAGGGTTTTGTTTTTACACTGTGAACCGGTGTGGATGGGAAGGCATCCTGTGCTGCCACAGGACCAGGCTGCACGAGCATCTCTGAAGGGTTGCTAAATCAGAATGACAGTGTTTTTCCCTTGGGCATGGAGGGGCAGTGTAGCTTCCCACTGTCCTACTGACTGCTCAGGGCCAAGACTTCACACAGGACATCAGGAAGTGGGGATTAACATCCCCTTATTTCAGGTGTGGATTTTGCAGGGGGTGTTTGGGGGTCTGCAGAGTGCAGGTATCCCTGCCAGTGAATGTGAATGCACACAGCTGA
Source organism: Lophotriccus pileatus (assembly GCA_035583135.1). Classification (NCBI taxonomy): domain Eukaryota; kingdom Metazoa; phylum Chordata; class Aves; order Passeriformes; family Tyrannidae; genus Lophotriccus; species Lophotriccus pileatus. The sequence continues at coordinate 99,494,064 of JAWWES010000001.1, read as the reverse complement.
GCCATGGGGTCTTTTTCTGGTCTTGTCTCCACTGATCTGAGCCTCTTCAGCCTCACTCCAAGCAAAGTGCTTACGTAGAGCAGGTTGCTCCCAGCCCAAGGGAGCAAGCTCATAGCTCTTGCCTCCACTCTGCTTTCTGGCCCTCTTACAGAGCATGTTGGGGTGTTGTTGTCTCAGTGGGGGAAGACCTGTTGAACTGGGTGTTAGTGAAATGCTACTAATCTTAAGGAACAGTAAAGATATAATATCTGAAGTTTTGCAGTGAATCACAGGACTGGCTAAACTGGCAGTGGAAATGTGTAGCAGAAACGTGCACTGTCAGTAAACTGACCTATTTTGCTGCATTGGCCTCAGATGTTAAACATCAGCTGGGACCCAGCTAGGTGCTCTGGGCAGCAGGTACAGCATGAGTGACACACTAAACTGGCCTTGGGGGACCTGTCTGCACTGATTGGTGGGACAGAAAAATGAAACTGAAACATGACGCAAACTCTGACATTAATAGACGAAAAGGGGAATACTGAAGAGATGGATCAAATTTGAAAGGTTCATAAATATTTAGAGATTTTTCCTTTTAATAAAGCATACAAACAGGGAACTGTGAGCAGAGAAAGAGGCAGGATGCCCAAGATAACACTCTGACAGTTATCTGCTTGTGAGAATAATCCATAGCAGCAACATCTGGAAACAACTTCTGACAGAGCAGATGAGGACAGAGAAATACTTCAGGTGGCTTTTATAACTAGGTTTTCTCTTCTTCTTTTATTTTTTTTAAAAACTTTGTTCCCAGTTTCATAAATAAAGTACATTACTCTTGTCTCCTGTGACAATAAATACAATTTTGCTTTTTCCCTTAAGGTAGGTCTAGCACCAGATGGGGTTACAAGGTGAACTGATGCTGGGGGACCCTGTGTCTACCAGAATAGCAGATCTGGTGAAAGGCTGGGCTGCAGTACTAGGGAAGGGTGGGATGGTCATGGATCATAGCATCACTGTGGGGGCATGTTCTTCATGCCTCAGCCAGGGGACCTGTGATGTATCAACACTATGTCAGTCCTCTGACACACTGACTTGCCTGGGGTTTCCTCCAGGTTAAACCAAAATACAAATGTCCCATGCTATGCTCAGGCCTGCAGTTCAGATGCAATTTTACACAGGCACATTGACTTCAAGACCTGAGGCAAACTCTGGTCGCCGTTTAACTCACCAGGAATATTACAATTGACTTCCCTGAGGCAACTTTTTTTGTGCCATGCTCCCCCCCGCGGTGTGTATGTACGTACGTATGAAAGCGATGATATGAAAGCAGTGAGCGGAGATGCATTAGGCTTTTTGCATTTAGCAGCTCTGCATGTGAATTCTCATCACATTAGTAGGGTGGCTGGTGGCTTTTCTTAACTTTCTAAGTCATGCTGGAGGGTTTTGTCCCTGCTGCTATTTTTGTATTCTGCAGATAACATAGAGAGGCAAATTGTATAAAGAAAGACAGCTCATTTTTTTCACACATAAGCATAAACAGTGAGCTTAAAAGGGAAAGTTTGTGTGTCTGAGTGCAGCTGAGAAGAGCCTGTACTCAGTACTGTCTCAGTTGCAGTAATTGCTGACTACATTTGTACCTTACTTATTTACTGAAGTGGCTTGCTAATGCATATATGCTTTTTATGCATAAAAACATTAGTAAATAACAGGAGTTCAACACTGCCAGTATCAAAAAACATATTTCCCTTCTCAACAACATATTTGTATCAGTGCCAGTTTTCAGTTAAAGGCTGTAATTTTATACGTTGCAATTTCTGCATGTTAATAAGTTCAACTCTGTGGCTCCCAACAGAATAAGGACATGGACTTCTTGGAGTGAGACCAGAGGAGGGCCACGAAGATGATCAGAGAGCTGGAGCACCTCTGCTATGAAGGCAGGCTGAGAGAGCAGGGATTGTTAAGCTTGGAGAAGGGAAGGCTCCAGGGAGACCTTACAGCAGCCTTTTCAGTATCTAAAGGGAGAGAGATGGAGAAGGACTGTTTACAAGGGTGTGTAGTGAAAGGACAAGCTGAAAGAAATTAGGTTCAGATTAGATATTAAGGAGAAATACGTGATTGTGAGGGTGATGTGGAACTGGAACAGGTTGCCCAGAGAAGCTATAGATACCCCATTCCTGGAAGTCTTCAAGGCCAGTCTGGATGGGGCTCTGAGCAACCTGGTCTAGTGGAAGGTGTTCCTGCATATGGCAGGGGACTTGGAACTAGATGAACTTTAATGTCCCTTTCAACCCAAGCCATTATCTGATTCTATGATTCTATGATTTTTCATGATATAGACTATCTGAAACATTTGAGAGTTTCTGCTGAGATAAATTATATGTTTTTTCTTCAGTATGAAAGAGCATGTAACTACTAAGGAACACCAAGAGAAATTATCATTCCCTTTCTCCCTTACAGCTTACATCAAAGTTTCTCAAATGGTTAGTCACTGAGACTTCCCACCACACGTATAATGAGAATTTCCTCATCCTTGGCCTGCCTGCAAGAATTCCTTGTGACTGTATAATGAGGACAGGAGCAGGAAAAAAACATCCATATGGTCTGTAACTTTTCTTTAACCTCTTTGAATGGGATCCACAAATCAGTGCTACAGTCACTATTATCCAGCAATATACAGCTTTCAATTGACCTTTTTTGGGTACACAGTGCCACATAAAATAAACATTTCATTGTCCTAAGCTCTCTCTATCAGGGGAGATGATAACCTTCAATTATGAGGCCGGAAAAGGGATTCTCCTGGCTGTTTGTGAAAGATACAGGTCCTGAAGCGGGATACCTGTTTAAGAGAGCTATTCTGCTGTCATCTGGACTGGGCATGGGGAAGATATTAGAGTGAATTAGTTGAAGCAATCAAAAATGTATCAAGGGATAAGGAAAGTTATAGTTGCTCGAAGTTTCAGTGTGTAAACTTCCTTCCTGGCCCTTTGCATTTTTCTGCATTGACACTTCCAGAGTGTGGAGGGTCAATCCTTCTTTGTTAACTGCAGAAGGAGGTTAGGAGGGCCATAGGTGCATCCACACAGATCATGAGGAAGCTGGCAGAAGCATAACTGGAAGAACAGATAATCAATCAAATGAAGAGCAAAGTCTCAGTTTTACACCCAGTTCCTCCAGTAAAACTTTCATGGAAGTCTGTTTTGGGGTTGTATATCACTCTTCGATAAAATTAACCACATTTTGAACTTCCAGAGTGAGTCATACAACAAAAAGGTATTTAGGCAGAGAGTAACTCATGTGTGAATCTACAGGTTAAGTTAATAGTGAATGCATTTATTATCGGACGAGAACAGAAATCACGCTTCTTGCACCCGCAGATGCTCAGGATACATAAAGCTGTGTTACATGAGGCAGTAGAAATCTGTCTGACCTGCAAAAGCCCAAGGATTCCTAAACTGAATGAAGTAAACTGATGTTGACTTATCTTGGAAGATTATAATTTTTTGTCCAGGTCTGTAAGCAGACACAGAGAGATTGATTCAGTTACCTGAACGTGGTGTTACTTTTGCTGCTTTTGATCGCTGAGGCATCTGTGTGGGGCTGGGGAATAAACAGCCATGGGAGGGCTGTATGCTTGTGGAGCAGCATGTGTCAGCTGGGGAGATCACAGAATAATCTGAGTTAGAAGGGACCCACAAGGATTGTCAAGGTTCTGTATGACAGTTCAGAAGACAGTAAATGCCTCCGTGCTGGTGACTAAACTGTGCCCACTGTCTCAAAGGGGATCCTTTTGGAAAAAAAATCAGCAGACAATAAATTTATGTTCCATTCTGGTGTCTGATCCTTTCCTACCTGGACCTTTCAGTCTTTATGAAAGGTGCGGGTGAACCCAAGCTTGCCAAAAGCTGAAGGGCAGCATTAATAAGATGGACAACTTGAAGGCATCACCTCTGAGGGACATGATGAAAGAACTGCCTTTGTTTAGTCCTAGGCAGAGAGGATAGAGTTGGGGAACATCATAGCAGATTTCCATCGGTGTGGAGCAGGGACGAGATGGCCTCTTGAATTTCTCTTTTGCAGGTGATTTTCTCACCAGTATTCACAAGTGTTTCTCTGAGGGAGCAGCTCAGTCTGCAACAATAACGATGCAAAGTAGGGAAAACAAATTGAAGGAAACGGTGCTGTGAGGAAAAAATGAACAAGCTCTTGACTCTGGAGCCGTAAATAGACCTCGTGCAGCCTTGAAAAGTTTTCACTCGTTCTGCTAAAAAGGTTTAATAAGCAACTTTAAATGCTGTCCTTAACATCATGTCCAAGGAGAGTTAAGGGACTGCACACACACAGCTGTGCATGTGCTGCTGTGCTCAGTGCCTTTAAAATGCTCTAAATCTCTTTGATGCAATACCAAGTTTTGCAAGTGTTGCTATGTCATTTTAGCTTTTGAAGAGGGTGGTTTTCTTGCTAGCTTTTCATGTGGAGCTGAATGGCTCATTATGGCATGGGCTATGAATTTCTGTGCAGAAACTGTTGAAAAATTTCATACCAATTATTATGAGTGGGAGAATCTCATCAATTTAGCTTGATTCTGTGTCTAAAGAAAAATGCTCATCTTACATAAGCAGAGTTCAATAGTGAGACAGAGTTCCAAGAATGCTAACATAATACTCTACCTGAACATAAATTGGGATCTGGTATTTATTAGATAATAAAGCCTGAAAATGGATTTCGAATGGGAAAAAAATCTAATTGGGTAAAGGAATTTTTTTGTATTTGAATGGACAGCTTATTCTTCATACAATGCTAGCTTCCAAAGGCCAGATTTCTTGCTGTAGGGGGAAAGGAGTTGCTGAATCTAATATATAATTTTAATGTATCTATATGTATTGAAATTCCTTTGGTAAGTAGTTTTCATGCTCTTGGTATGGTTTGGGAGACCAGGTATAGCCTAGAACTACAGCAGAATGAAGGTAATAACATTTTCCTACTGATAGTAAAAATTAACCACCCAAGGAGAAGGGAATCAAACATTACCAATTGCTTAGTGACAGAGAAAGCTTGAAGGGACATGAAATTAATTCCTTTTCTCTATCACCATACTGTAAATGAAGGAGATATAATGGAACGTGCGTTGAATGTGCCTGAGGCTATTTCTATTGCAGTGAGGAGAGTACTTTCTGATAAATTCATTGGTATTTTCTGATCAGCCTACATGAATCCTTTGCACTGCTCAGAAAAAATATTTTCTGAATAATAGTAAAAACAAAAAGGTGAAGCCACATATGCTGATTTCTGAGTGCACTTGTCAGTGCTTCCTAAAGAAAAGAAAAACAAGAGCAATTTAAAGAAGGAGATGATTGTATTATTTGTGAAAATTATAACGGTGTAATGTTGTGGCCAGTGAAAACACTGTTAAAAATTTATGGAAGGTAAAGTTTTATTAGTGAACCTTGAAATACATCATGAATATTGAGGGATTGAAGGACTCTGTAATACACAAGATAGTAATTACCCTCTTTACAAAAAAAAAGACTTCTGTAGTCACCTTTTGCTTATTGACTATGGCTTTTCTAAGAGCATTTATTTTGTTATTATTCTGTCATGAGTAAAATATATGCCTGAAACTATTCCTAATGTTCTTGGACTTTGTAGATTTGGCCTGATGCTAGAACTGCATCTTCTCAGAGAAAGCTGGATTGCAACAGGATTACAGAGCTCTAACTAGTCTGAATCTGATGCCAGTTTAGTCATTCCATGCTGCAAGACATGGAAAGCATCTTTCTGTGCCTCTGAAACTCTCCACTTGGATTGGCCACTGCAGTGAGGGAATTGTCCTTACCCTCTCTGTGTCGCCTCAGCTTGGTCAGCATTCTCAGAAAGCCTGGACTATGCTCAGAGGAGCTCCTGGTACACATCTGAGAAGCTGCTGTATGTGTGTGGCAGCTGCCCTTGACTCCTGTGTGGTATTTGAGCCCTTTGAGTCTCTCAGGTGGACAGTTCCTGTTGTCCAAGGTAAGGTGGCATTGCCCATGGTGCAGATCCTAATTTGGTCACCTTAATGGTGCGTACCTGAAGATGCTCAGATGGATTGACCTATTGATCCCAATATTATGTCAATAGCTTCAGACTTTGTAACTGAGGTATTGTAATTGAAGCCTTTTGTTTCTCTTCAGCACTTCTTCCAGGAGCGCTGGAACTGGTTTACAATTTCTGACTTTCAAACCCCTTCTGGCTTGGCCACTGCAGAGAGGGAAGTGTCCTTGCCCTCTCTGTGTCACCTGAGCTTGATCAGCATTATAAGAAAGCCTGGGCTATGCCCAGAGGAGGTGCAAGGTATCCCTCTTAACAGTCTGATGGCATTATCTCCAAAGTTTGCATGGGACAAGGGCAGTGTTTCTAACTCAACTGCTAACCTGAGCTTCCTAAGGTAACTTCTGCCATCTTCCCTGTCAGAATGCAGGTAGCATTATGGTTTGCCTTGCACAAGAAACTTGTTACTGTGGCATTTCTCTGGCATGTAGCTTTACCTGAGTACCACCTTTATCTGCAGCTGTGACTACAACTTGTGTAGGACCCCTGAGACTAACATATTCTCACAGAGGATGGACATGCTGATCAGCTTGAAACAACACTAAATCATATATGCTTGGATATTAAAGAATGTCCATAGCATAGAATTCAATTTTTGGTCTGTGTTAGTATGGACATACAAAGCAGGATGATGCACACAAGGAGTTACACATTCCCCTTTCTCACTCCATCCCCTTATCCGGTCCTTAATCATGGATATCTTGGACTCCAGGGGAGATTTTGCAAGGCACACTAAACAGCAGAATGAGGGGATGTCTAACTCTCACTGCGTGTTTAAAATGCTGTTCAAAGCTTCTGTTTTTCACTGGCAGTAGAGGCTGGTGGAGAGCTCTTCCTGGAACACAGAGGCAAAAACCCTGGCTTTTGAACTGAACCCTTGTCTTCTGCTCTATTAGATGATGCTCAGATTTTGTTCTCGTGATGCAAAAACTCACAAAAACCAACTGACCTACCAAACTTCTTCCCAAACTCCCACATCTGAGTAAAATATAGACACTTAAAAAAAAGGGGTTATTTTTTTCCCCCAATTTCTGATAACTTTGTGGTTTACATAGGGAGAACATCCACATAGAAACTTGCCTAAGATATATTGACAAATTCATATTTTTTTGTTCCAAATGCTGCTACCTCTGGGTAAAAAAATTATCATCTACATAATTTGTGCTTAATTTTATTTCTCAGATCTTAGATTAAATTGCTCCCTGACATTCAAGTTCTTTGATCTCAGGAAATTACCTGATGTAACAGGCAGCAGGCTGAATTTTCAAGAAACTTCTATTTTATCATTTACATCTAATAGAAAAAAAAAGATTACATTTCTTCACTTACTTTCTCACAAATGTGAGGAAGATAAAAACTTTCAATACACACATACTCAGCAGAGATTAAAAAGCAGAGAATCAGTCTGAAGTGTCCTGGCCATCTTAATATCACAAGTGTTTGAAAGGAAGCTAGTAGATGAAGGAAGATTCTTTTTGGAAACCCAACTCTTCCCTCCTCCAGCCTTTGCAATGCAGTAATTCCTCTTTATTTGAACTTTCCTTTATGTGGACAGATGAGCACATACAATCTTTAGTTAAATGGAGAAGGCTGCAGTAGAAAGAGGACAATATGATAAAGATTTGCGTCTGCTTTGCCATATGACATATCAATGAAAGGTCCTGCAGACTAGAGTTATTGCTGGAATACAGTAACATCACTTAACTTGTCTCTTCCACATTTGTATTCCCAAGAGAAGAAAGCCACTGAGTGAGGGCAGCATGAGGAATCCCAGGAGTGACTATCAAGGTTGGGCAGAAGATGAAAGAAAGATAACATCAGTCATCTCTTTGTACTGTGCTGGGTGACACACAAGCTGACAAACTGAAATTGTCTGCAGCTGGTGAGGTGAAACTTTTCATGCTGCCAGAAAAAAAGGTGTCATTATTCAGAGGCTAAATACTTTGTCTGTAAGACCAGCAAGACATCATCCTACAGACTTCTAGCTGTAGAAGTTTGTCATATTGGCTGGAAGGCAGCAGTGAAGGCGTGATTGTTCTGTTCATCAGGGTGCATACTATTGTGTGGCACCTCCCACGAGCCCTTCTTTATTCAGAGAATCCAAGCTCAGGAGGGCACCTTGGGAAACAGAAGGGCAGGGCTAAGGTCAGCAACACGCTATGGGAAGGATGGATATGAGGGATTTCCTGCTGCACAATTTAAACTGTATTATTAATTAGATTTTCCTGTAATGATTATATAATTTGGACAATAAGTATCATCAGAACTGGACTAGTAATGACTAGAATGATTAGACTTTAATTAATATGGCTTTGCGTATAAGGTGCATTGCTTTAGCCCACTGAAGTTGCATAGGGTATTTTGTCTTGAGGTTTAGTTTGAATTTGGATGCACTGTATCCATGCCTTCTATGTTCTACAGCCAATATTTGATGTCTACATTGGGCACTCTCTGCTTGCTTAGGATATGCATTAGCATCTGGTGCACAGCAATATTCAGTAACCCTTTCACAGTAGTTTCTGTGAAACAACTGTTTCTAGCTAGCAGAAATTTTCTGTCATGTCTCAGATTTCACATTAACACATCAGATGTGGTGCTGTGGAAAAAGTGGCATCTTTTCCTCTTGGGAGAGGTAACGTGTTGCTGTTCCCTTACCCCCTGCAGGCTGCTAGTCACATTGCTAATGAAAATATGTTCCCTGGTGATGTGAATCTGCTGGGGTGAATTATTTTTCTCACAGTGTTGTATTTTTTCTGCTTCCCCATACATGTTATCAATCAGTCTGCCTTTCAGTGGAAGACCAATGTGAAAAATGCCCTTCTGTATTTTGTTTGAAGGCCACACAGCCCCCTGTAACTGAAAGAGAAAAAACCCCCAACATTTGGGTTTTGCAAACTTTCACTCAAAGTAGAGATTTCTGCAAAGAAAAGCAAAGAAATTTAATCCAGAGAAGACTGCTTTTCTCTCAAAAGATTGTAAGGCTTATGCGTATCAGGCAAATTCCTTCTTTGTCTGTTCAGAGGATATGAAAGACATAGACTGGAAGAAAAGACATAACAAAGCCTCTATAAATAGCAGTTCAAAATCTTATCAGCACAGTGCCAAGAGCTGGGTGATATTACAATAGGAAGGATGCTGCCATTTCCTTTTGTGGGGGGAAGAGCACTGGGTGAATCCTTGTCTGGCCTGAAGATAGTAGCTGAATAAATGGAAGTGGGAGCTGCAAGTCTGCATCTGAGGCTTCTGCTTGGGCTCAAGACCTGCCAAGGACAACACATGATGGTCTGGATTCTCTTGCCAGTCATTGCACATCTTGCAAATTTATTACTCACACAGTTTACAATCACAGAGGGAGCCCGTAAAATCTGTCCCAAGAGAAATGCTGGGAGTTTGCACCATGCTCTTTTTTTTTTTTGTCTAATTAAAAGTTGAAATTGTGCATTTTCCTTTGGAAGAAAAATAATCTGTAGCATTTCACCAAAGCTTTTTAATCTTTCTGTAATAAAAGTTATGCATTATTATGAGAAAATAGAAAATGGTAAAATGATATTTCTTTTCAGGTCAATGCGTTTCCACTGGATATCTTTTTCTCCTTCAGATCTTCCTCAAGAAAAATCAGTCTGTGAGAAAAATATTAACAGGCTCATTCATGATAAAAGTGGCAGAAAATTAAACTCTGTTCTGTAAGTCATCTGAATTCAAATTTTTCTAGATTTCCTCTAGCTTAGCACAGTTAAGGAATTCTGACAAGGTTTTCTATTCACATCATGTAAATTACAAGGTTGTGTTTTCTTTCCCTCTGCCACTCACATGCATGTGAAAGGGCCTGGAATTTGGATCTTAATGACTATTTTATAGGAAAAACTGAAAACAGAAAAGGAGCATAGCTTTATGGAAGAATATGGGGGAAAATTGTCAACAAGTTTCTTTATTATTGCTCTCCAATAATCAAGATAAGAATTTCTCTCCATCTGCAAGTGGTGATGACAATTATTACATTTCAATCCTTATGTCAGCAAATCAGTAAAAGTAGGAAAATATCTTTTTCATGTGTCTCTAAAAATGTCAGCCTTGAGAAAATGTTTAAAGGGAGCTTTCTGTCCTACTGAGCTGTGGTTCCTTTTCTGTGGCTCCACTCCTTGGTGGTAAACTGAAGAAACAGAGCTGGGAAATAGTATCTCCCTCCTGTTGATTTGCCGTTGCTCAATAGGATGGCACAAGCATGTGGCAATCCAATATTCAGTTGAGTCGTCGATGTACAAGTATTTTGTTTTTTGATCTCTGCAGATTAAAAGATTTCTCTTGCTGAGAAATATATTTAATTTGCTGTTACTTATGTTAAATCTCAGGCCTTATGCAGCTTGGATGAGAGGCAAAATGGATAACGAAGGGCAAGTTTTCCAAATAATGAAAATGTCAGCACTGTCTGAAAGTTTCGATAGCATCAGCAGTAAATTAATTGACAGCAGTCTACCATAAAGAGGGCAAAGGCTTTTATCTTAAACAATATGAAACAAAGATAAATTTGAGTACTCAGCATGTTCTCAGATCCCCACAGAGCTTCTGACAGGCTGCTGGCATCACAGATGACAGGGATACGCAGAGATGCGATGGCACTGCTTGCTCACACGCAGTGTACCCCAGGCTCATAGCTTAATCCCCTAGAATTGTAATGATCAGTTAAAAGACCTGATAAACAGGATGAAAGCTGTTCAGATAAGTGCAGTTTCTAAATTCCTGCACTCAGAAGTATTTTTTGGAGTGTGATCAGAAACTGCATGAGCACTTAGCACATTAGTGCAGACAATAGATTTAATGAGTCATCTTTCTGCTGGTTAGTGGAAAATGGAGAGTCTGGACATGTGTGAACTTGGTTTTGGTCAGAAAAGATGCTATAAATCCAAGCACTCAGAGGTAGACTGCACAACAGGGGTTGAATAAAAGTGCAAGATTCCTTTCTCCTTAGTAAATTATATTATTGCAATGACTTGATTCAATTTTGCAACAGGTTATTCACAACATGAGTGGGGAATCCGCAGCTTGAGGCCTTCTGATACTTCAACAATTTCTTAAAATCTCTCAGACACAACAAGTAGCTCTATGCAAGTTTAGAAGATGAGGCAGCTCAGACACCCACAGGTGACCCATGACTCTCTAAGGAGAGCAATAACTGCTCTTGGACAAACAGCAGTGCTCCTGGAGTGATTGAGATACCTGGGACAGGCCCATTTTAATCATTTATACAAACATAAAGTTGGGCATCACTAGAGGCTTTCTCTTGTGCTTGCCACAATGGTCCAGTAGAGAGAGCCTGCGACCACAAGATCTGGGAGGCTTGGATGCTGCTTCTTGTGGACACAAGGACAGAGGAGTCACCCTTTTTCTCTTAATCAGAGATAGCTGTAGGAGATGTCTGCTGGGATCTGTATTCTCTCACCTGGGCACATCTTGTAGAAACCGGCAGATCCTCACTCTAAGAGATGTGAGATCTTTTCTTGTTAGTGGTAAGGACAAGGTTTTCAAACTTTAACATTATCTTGCAGTTAATTTCTCTCTGTACCCCACGGCTGCTCTCACTGAAGTTTCCTTATTTCCACTTAAATAAGATCTGTTGCTTCAGAATTTAAGATGTCAAAGCCATTGTTCATGCCTTTCTCCCTGTGTTTCACATGCTGTGGTAAGAGAGGAACTCTGTCCTCTCTGGATGGCAGTATCTGCCAGTGCTGGCTCAGGCCAAAGCAGAGGAGGATCCTCTACAGGCTGAGGGCTCCTGCCCTGACAGACTTACAGAGTGGCCATCAGCAAGCTGTCTGTGCCTTGCTTTGGGGAGAGGCTTAGTTCCCACATTCCCTGGGGATTTGGAAGGATATCATAACCCTGAAACAGAGGCTGCAGTGTTATGTTCAGTAGAAACAGTGGCCACACAATGAGCTGCTCTGTGGTCTTCTGCTTCCAGTGGTGACTGCATGTCCTCCCTGTGACCCCTGCCTTGGGAACTGTGGTTATAGGTGAGCTAAACATTTTATTGATTCACATTAGAGGAAAATACAACCCCACATCCTGCTTCAGATATTAAAGCTACTGGTTGAAAGCAATGTAGCATTTAGGGAATTTCTAATTTTCAAGACAAGCACATCTATACATATATATGTCTTCTTCAATTCTCTAGATCCTATTTTTAAAGACATTTTCGTTTTTCAGAAAAATTTTTTTTAATATCTCTGTGCTCAGTAGCTCTCAGAAATACTTTTGAAATCAAACATTAGATCTTCTAATGGAAAACTTAAATGGTTTATTTGTCTTTGATATAGTGTCTATATTATTTCTCATTGATTTTCCCATATGTCCTGAAGTATAAACATTAGTTTCTAAAATGTAGAATGATCATTACACATATAGATCTCCTCCCCCTTTCAGTCCCACTTGTCTCACCAGCAATGATATTTTCTGCCATGCTTTTTTCAGAAACACAGGTATTTTTCTCAAACTGTAAATGAAACATTTTTCATCCTGCAAAATTTCTTTTCATATGTTTGTCCAATACCTCATATAACCAAATTGTTCTTGTGCCTCAGGGTCGAGAAAGGATAGTCTGATTTTTAGATTGCTATACTCCTAGATTTGCAGAACTTGCAGTTTCTTGGTGTCTGTAGTGCTGTTTATTCCCACTTCCTATTCTTTCTTTGACTTCGCTGCTGTTCAGCCACAAAACTCCACCTCTCTTTTTTTTTACCTCTTTTTTTTTTCTTTGTCTGTTTTCTCAGGCTTTTATTTCTTTCTCTGTAACTCTCAGATTTTCTTTTTTATGGACAAGTTAGCAAATGACAAGGCTCCTCTTAACTTTCTCTCTTACCACTGCCTACCATTCCCCTGACCTTGGCACTGTCATTCAGTTTCTTAGCTCACAAGCATAATTCACTCTTTTGTTGCTTTCAAAATATGCCTTTCTTTTGCCAGTTCGATTTTTTGGAGGGCTTTCTTCATCTAGCTATTTTATTCTATGATTGTTTAAATGTCCTTGCAGAACACTCTTATTCATGTCTTGTCTTTTCCTTTTCTTACAGGTCCAATATGTTATTTTCACCTGTAACCTCCAGACATTGACTGTTATTATTTCTAATGGAATTAATGTGTCCATTTCTACCATTTGTGTAGCTCTTGGATCTGAGATGCTTCAGAGTTGATTGGTACTACTCCAGTTAAACACAGTTGCGAAAATTGTGGTTCAGATAATTGAGGGTTTTTTTATAAGAGCACACGCATGTAGGAACTACTGTGTAATGCTCTTGGAGACTGGGATTTTCTTTACGTATTTCTATCAGTAAATGATCTAACAAAACAAGATCCTGATCCACTCTGGAGTTGTATGCAGTATAAATACACATGGAGAAAGGGATAGTAATACCAGTAACCTCCTTTTGTTACTTATGGATTAATAATTAGTTATGTTTTCTTTCATCCATATCTGTCGAGTTGGTTAGATATGTCCATATGTTTTGGATAACAGATACTACAAGCCATAAAAACAACATCAGTGTTATCACCCATGTGCTTTGGTACAATAAGCATCTTATTGGTGTGCTCTGCCAATTTTAGTGGTCCCAGGTTAAGACCAGAAGTTTATAAATGTTAAAATGCTTCCTGTCACTGTCCTAGAAGTGATCTTTTTAACAACTGCCAAAGCAATGCTCTCATGAAAAGAGTACTTTTCTTGGTGCTGCTGTTCTATAACCTTAGGCTCCACATGAAATGTTAAAGAGAAATGCAGTCTTCATCAAGGAAAGGATTTGTGATACTTAAAATGCATCATGGCAATTCACATTATTATGCCCAAAATAAAGGGACATTTAGGCACATGGACATTGCTGGAATGACATTTCTGGAAAACAAGTCACCCACCAAACAGAAAGAGCAGCCAAAGCTGGTACATGAACGGCTCTGACACCACACATACAGCAAGAGAAGCGGGAGGAAAGCACACAGCAATGGGCACCCCAGTCACAGTCGGACCAGACATGGTACGAAGCCAGCAGTAAAATCAGCACTGACACTGGGAATTGCCTGAACTCTTGCATGGGCCTTCCTGTGTCCCAGAACTGTCCTCACCTGCACTGTCAGCCCCACCATGTCCCAGGGCCAACCCAGCCTGTTTGGTAGGGCCATGAAGTATCGGCAGTGAGAGCTGAGATTTTCAGACTGTGGGTTCACAGGTACTCCACTAACAGTGAAGACAAAGAGGCAAAAGACATTTATTGCAGTGTGAGCTAGCTTTTTATCAATAGAGCATGGAATGTGTGGAATCTGGGAGGATTTTTAGGGAGTCTAACATGCAAGGGACTATCTAAACATGGGTAAGAGGGATGGAGAACAGGGAAAAGCCATAAAATCTACTAACAGGGCTAGTGAGCTTAGGGTTTACAATTGCAGATAGGGGCAGGGTCTAAACAGTAATCAAAACTGCATATTACATACAAAAGCAGGGTATTTTCTAACAACATTGTTACTAAATTAAATAAACATAACATTTTTATAACATAAAAAGCAATCTCTGAGGTAGGAAGTTATCTGTTGGTCAGTAGTTTAGCTGCCTCCCAAAGCTGCCTTTTCTTCAGTTCTCTTTTTCTTCAGACATTTTTCTCCACCAGGAATAAACCTCTTGGGAGGAATTTCCAACAATGAAGAACCCAGGGAAAAGAGGGACATGAGGGCTTGGTCAGCAGCAGGGCAGGGCAGGCATGGCTTGGGGAAGCTCAAGGAGGGGAAGTATGGGGAGGAGGTCTCGGGGAGAATGTGGGACATTTTATCTCTGCTCCTACTTCTTGATGAGTGATCCACATGCTTGATCTTCTCAGGCATTTATATTTCTGGCTCAGACCAGATGGACCACAGAAACAACAGCCTCAGTGATTCCTGAAAGCACTCCCCACTGCCCCCACACAGGGCTCACTCCATGCTCCCACCTGCTGCCCTTGCTGCTATCCCCCAAAGTGCTGGGAAAAGGAGGATCAGGAGTGGTTGGCCACCATGGCAGAGCACTGTGTTTGCTCATGAGTTGGTCTCAGGCGCCTGGAAGGGAGTACATATTCTAGGCAGAAATGGTTCTGGGGATCTACACCTGAGCTCCAGCCCTCTGGTAAAATTTGCCATCCCTACGTCTTGATTGTTTATTCTAACATATGCCAAAACACAAGCAAAAGGAGAGAGAAAAAAAAAGAAAAACAATCAACAAACTTAATTGTCAAAGATTTATGTATTTGTCCAAAAAGAAAAATTAGTTTGAATGAAATTAGGTAACCTCACAGACAAAATAGCTGTTACATACGGTGATGAGTATGTGACCAGAAGAATTCCTTAAAATTCTGGTTTCTAGAGACTGTGAGGATCTGTAAGGATGGATGACTGTTTTTTACGCTCTATCCTTAAGTGTCTTTCAGGAAGAGACTGTTAGAATAAAACATCCTTGCTCTGAATCTGGGTATGTTGATATTCTTAAGAGTCCACTTGGAAGTTGCCTGCACTGCAGTGGTGCATCTCAAATCCCAAGTTTATGGCTCCCTTGAGCCGTGGATTTGGAGCAGAGGATGTCTAGGAACTGATTTGTGATTTGTGACAACTTCACCCACATACAGGATTCTCCAGGCCTATAAGTGTGCAGGAAGACAGCTCTGTGTGGAACCCTGGGGCAGAGCCACGGGGGGGTAACGCAGAGCCTCATGAGAGATGATTCCTGAAGATGAGAAAGGCAATGAGTAACCAGGCAGGACAGACTTGGAAACCTCCACAACAGATATAGCTGACATGAGGCAGTCAGCTGTGGCTGACCTCTCCCAGAGGCAGGCTGCTATTTCTGGTGTGGGGGAGCTGCAATTTGGGTCACATCACACTGCAGCCAGGAGATGAATGGCAGTGTTGCCCTGTGGGGAAATACAGCTCCGTGGAGAATCACAAAAGGCTTCCACAAGCCAGCAGTGCACTGTGCAGCACAGAAAGGAGAGGGCTGTGCAAGTGTAGATGTGCCTTTTTTTTGCTGTTCAGAGCCTGCCTTCTCCAGGCAGCTACAGGGGATTTCTTAGCTTTGTAAAACACTCCAAACAAAGATAATTCCTGGGGGTGACAAAAGACCATTTTTAAAGCAGAGCTCCTTCTGAAACCAGTTCTAAATTCCTTACCCAGCAAAGCTGTCTCTTGACAGGAATGCATAGACATCCATGCCAGGTAGTTCTTAAATTGTTGTAATTTGTGCAGTATCAATTACATCAAACCTGCTCATGGTGGACTTGAAGCTGTTTCTGTTTCACAGCCTACCTGCCAGTTGCCTACTGTGAGGGTGGGATACACTGTGATTAAAATGGTTAATGACACTGGCTAGCTAATTTTCGTATCTGACATGTTTCACTAAAGGATAAAGTGAAAAGAAAACACCATCATTATGTAAGGTGTAATCAGGAAATACATTCTTAATTCATACTAATTAAGAGGAAAATTGCTCTAATATTGGGAGACGGCAGCATAATAGGAGCAGTTAATGATTAGCTCACCTGCCTTACAGTTTTTCAATAATATGCTGTTTTCCTGAGATATAAACTACATTGTAATTGTTGCCTTTAGTTTTTCTTACCTCATGCAATAAGAATGTGCTTTTACTCCATGCATCTCAATTTCCTGTCTCCCTTACACTGAACATTTTGCTGTATTTTGTTTTGAACTATACCAAACTGGTATGGAATTGGTAAAAGTCATTAGCAAGGGATGTCATTGCCTCAGTTGTGACATCACATAAAATGTACTCATTGGTCATACAGGGTTCAGTTATGTTGTCAGTGCTCAGTCCTGAGTCAGGTGGAGAAAATCTGCCCCCAGCTCTGAAAAGTGTAAAGGTATCATTTGCTAAAGTGCCACCAACACCCTGGCCACTGAGTTGTCTTTAGATTGGGTGCCTTGACTATTTGCATCCCTCCTCCCTGATATGAGGCAGAGCAGATGTGGCTGGGCTTGCTGTGCACAGGCTGGTGCTGCTCCCCAGGAGCATGTGTCAAAAGTAATGGTGATAGGAGGTGACTCATTTGGACTTGCTAGATCCCAGGTTCTCCTCTCTGGATCTTGCTGTGTGGGGAGAACAGCTCAGACCCATGGCAGTCACTCTACTCCATCTGTCTATGGCCAGTCTAGAGCCATACTGATGATGTGTATCAAAAGGTTTACAGGTCCATGTGGCCCAGAATCCTCTGTCCCTCCCTGCAGGCACTCTCAGGTAAAATGAAAAGCACTCAGGCAGAGAGTGGGCACACAGAGTATGTTAAAATTTGTGCTACCCCAGTAAGCTCTCTCATTCACAGCCTGCTGTTAGGGGTTTCTTCAGCCAGAAGGTGTGGGTTTATATAATAAAGCTCTTTTCTTCTGTGAATTTGTCTAATTGTTTTTACATTTTACTTCCATACTTTTATGCGGCAATTATCTCAATAATTTAATTATATTGGATAATTTGGCCTTGTGAACTATTTCAAATCTGCCTACTATGTGATACTTTCATTGGAGGGCTCTCAGTTCTCAATTATTCCATTACCAGCCATTCCTATTTTAATTTCTCTATGCAAAAATATGCCTACTTGAAGGTTCTTGGTCTCTTTCCATCTGTTTTGTTTTCTTTCCAAAGCAATTATCATCCTTGTTGCTCTTATCTGCATCTTTCTTAGTTCTTCAGTGGCATTTTGGGATATTCTGGATTTTGTTACTAGTGATAAAGCAGAATGTGATGCCAACTATGTGCCATGCTGTGGTTCTTCAGAAGAGCTACACAGCCACTGACCACAGAAAACTGTTTGGCTATGAAATGTGACAAAGAGAGAATAAAGACACCACTGAAACAGTGGTCACGTCTGTCAGTAAAGTTTTGTCAGACACGTTCTCATGTCCCTTACTTTTTATTTGCTTTCTGTTTCTTACCTTCTTACTCTTTAAAATCCATACAGCCTCCAGATGGCAAAGGTCGTGTAACAACCTCTGAAACAGTGCATGCATGTAGTCTTCAGTGGAGGCCCTGGGATTTACAATAAAACAACCGATGACAACTTGATTCTCTGGCTGAACATTAATTCTTTCTTGAGGACAAACAAAGGAACAGGAGTTAGCTACTGAGCTCATTGCTGAGGGCTCCTGCTTCTGTGGGACTCGGTAGCTCCCTAGGAGGAGATCTGGTCAGCACTGTGCTCGTCAGCCTGGATAATGCTCCAGTCCTTCAGCAGCTCCTGAATGTGCTCTGAGTGGGACAGAGAGCAACTCCAGTGGGAAAGCATCTCCTCCTGTTCTCACTGACTCTCACAAGAACTGCTCTTTTACCAGATCTAACCTGGCATGCCCTGTTTGGAAGGCTGATCAGAGAGGTCAGAAAGTGGATAGATGTGAATGGTGGGAATGACTGCCAGATGGGATCAGCCTCCTGAGCTCTTCTGGAGGAATATAGTCCCTGCTGCAGACCGGTGTGCCAGCAGGGCTGAGCAGGACTGACAGCAGAGGTGCCTATGGGCAGGGCAAAGCATCAGATGACAACAATCAGGGCAAAATTTCTTTCTCAGTGTCATCCCAGTACTGACAGCTCTGGGACAGGCCTTGCCAGCTGCCTGCTGCAGGTAGCAGCCAAAGCTCAGGCAGAGTGGGTTCCTTTCTGTCCCTCCTAAGATGAGACAGATTTAGAAGCAGAAAATGATCTCAAAATATTTTGGGCCATAACTGCAGCTTCTGAGAAGCAACGGACTTCCCAAGGAGACTTTAAATGCCTTCGAAGTCGTAACTGCAGAAGCACAATAAGG
This sequence comes from Lophotriccus pileatus, assembly GCA_035583135.1. Taxonomy (NCBI): domain Eukaryota; kingdom Metazoa; phylum Chordata; class Aves; order Passeriformes; family Tyrannidae; genus Lophotriccus; species Lophotriccus pileatus. The sequence goes on along the minus strand of JAWWES010000001.1, from coordinate 99,475,195 downwards.
TCATCACCATGTATTGTCTACGGGAACCTGCTCTTATGACTGGACATCTGCTCTGCAGCTGAGCCCTGCCACTGGAGGGAGTGGTTGCTCCATGTGCAGAGAGGAATGGACCGTACAGTGGTGGTTTACAGAATCCTCTCCAATATCTGAATGTTAAATTATACCAGTACCTCACTGCCATTAAGAACTGAATTACCTCTCATTACTGAATTACATTCAGTACATTCGGTTAATACTATTTGAGACATATGGTCCTTGGCATTTATCTTTTATTGTTACTGTAAAGGCTAAACGTATCTATTATCATCCCGTTCATTGTAATGGTTCTCTCAGCTCAGTGATGGTAATGAAAGAGATTTTAATTATGTCAGGTTTCAAGACTAACTGTCTTAAAACTCTGTCTGTGCCCAACCTTTTCTGCTGATAGAGGTAGAAGGCACAGGTAGAGGAAAAAGAACAGACACACAGAAAAGTACTTGAGCATGAAGTACCTCCCTCTCCCATCTGCTCTCACAGCAGAAACAAAGACAACTCATTTTACTCCAAAAGATGTGGCTGGAGGCATAAATTAGAGTGAAAATACAGTGATGCTGTAAGCTCTACATTTAGCAGTGGCAGGAGCATCCAGTAGACACTTGGCTTCTCTGCTGCTCTGCAAGGCACAGTTCAGACACTTTCCAGCAGTTATGTAGGGTGGGCAAATTAGAAAAGGGTACTCTGGGATCACAGAGGTGGCTGCAGGAATAGAACAGTGGAACGAACAGAGGGGATCAATTTGTGAATTTAAAATCCAGCAATAGACAGAATCAATAATACATACATCTTTGACCTACCAATGTATAACCCCTCTCCCTCACTGGCTGTCTGAGAGCAGATCTGAGAAAAGAGGTGTCTATATTCCTGTGAGCTGCATGGCTGCCTGTGGGATCTGGGACCTCTCCTGTGTGCTTTCCCAGGCAACCAGCTCTGAAGGTATCACCACAATGTTGCACTGGAACTTATGCTTTGTAAAAGTGACACAGCACATCCTCACCTTCTGTTGTCCCTAATCCTGAAGCACTTTAAATTCACTGTCCCACAAAAATACTTCAAAGCACTCCTGACATTAAGATGGTAGGCATTTTTAGTGCAAACACTTGAAAAAAAATCAAGCCTTTGAGAAGTCAAACATAAATTTAACATTTCCAAAGAGAAGTGACTGCCTGAAAGGTCATTTCTGTAGCAACAGTGCCTTTGAAGGGCTGTAATTTGATAAAATATGGGGAAATTTGATTTCACACACCTCTTGCTAAATTTCTTATGTGTATCACTTTCATCAGCTGATCGCTCCCATACTTACGGATAATTAATCTGTTGCATTTTGATTTCTCTAAAGAAAACCTTCTTGGTGTTGTTCTGATCTTTGTGACCTAGAAATACGAATGGCTGATATGGTTCTGCTCGCTGAGACTTGCTCAAAATACCCCCTGAAGGGTCTTTGCATACTGCAAGGCCTCTTTTCTACCTTTGCCTCCTAATTGTTCTTCTTGGGTCTGTCTCTTTAAACAGCCCTTAGCTTTTTGTCCTTTCCCTTGAGAAAAAACCTGAATATTCAAACAAGACTTTCTCTGAAATGAAAAATGGAAGTGAAAAAAAGTGACCTTGTCAAGACAAAGAAATAAAGCTCTCATTGCAAAATAAAATGAGGTTAATAGGTGGGGCTGTGCAGATTTAAGAGTGGATTCTGGAAATCTGCACATACAAGAGCAGCCTGTATTAGGTTTTAAGCAAAAATACATCAGTGTGATGCGTATGAAATAGCTCACACACATGACACTTCTGATGCAAGCAAAGACTAGGTTATATTTGGATTTTCTTTTTTGTGGGCTCCTTTCTTTCTTAGAAAACCTAAGAGTAAAGTAAGTAGATATAATAATTTGTTCCTATCCTATTGATTTAACTAAGTTTGTTATGCTCCTCCATTCTATTGGCATTATATGAGGGATCTGCCCACAGTTTTACTGGATTACTCAGTCATGTGCGTGATTGTCCTGACAAATTAAATGCAATTGACATTTATTTTGTACTTTGACTCTAAAATAATTACTTTTAGTTTCCCTTATTTTCATTAGCCTGGTTTGTTCCTTAAATGACCTCAATATTTTTTTTGTTTGAGAAACTAGGAGCCTATTAGATTAAGTTTGTGTCTATTGATGTAAGAACAAAATTTTGAAGAAAAGCCTGTGGCAGAAGCAAAATGAGACAGCTTTTTCAGTGGCCCTGTGAAATAACCTCCCTTCTTTTCTCTGAAGCTGTGTGGTCATGACTAGCACTTGCCTGACACACAATCCAAACAGTGTGAGCTGCAAAGTGTTATCTTTGTGCTTAAATGCTTCTCCCAGGTCCACAAAGGAGTACAATTGATTGTATTAGTGTGTAGATGGAAAACCAAGCTTTTCCCTGCATTTTCCTTCCATAATTACTTGGGAATGAGCCTCCAAGCACAGTTGAACTGGAAGACATCCTGAAACTAGCTACAGTGCTAATGGAAGAACATGAACCTGCTCCAGAAAAGGCTAAACCCCTCTTTCTTCTATTTCTGCTGAGCAAAGGTGCAAGTGAAGTCAACCCTCTGGCAACCACACAAAATCTGTGTCCAAGAAACATGGGGACCATCTTGGAATACCATAAAGGTTCTCTGGCATTGCTATAGTGTGTGGTGGTGGTCTTGTAGAAAGCCTTGTATCCCTGCCCATGTCAGCGGGTTGGAATTAGATGATCTTCAAGGTCTTTTCCAACACAAACCATTCTATTGTTCTATTGTTCTATGATTTCATGATTCTATGATCATCACATACTGCCAAGAAAAAATGCTTTTAAAGTGTACTTCATCTAGGCACTGAGCAACTTGTGCTTTCTTACTTGTCATCCCCCAAACAAATACATTGAGACAAATTAATTACTTTAAGTATGAAAAATTAACCTCAATAATGTGTAATTCTAACTCTGTAATGAATTGGTAAAAGGAATTAAATTATTCTCACACATAATTGCATGAATTCAATGCAATTACATAGTAAAGTTGACAGTTTTCACTTCATTTACTGTCCTTTAAAATAAGTGTGTTTCTCTACTTCTTTAGAGGGCATGAAGAAAAGAAATACTTGGAAATAGAGACTACTTGGCAACATGTTTTTGGAAGAAGCTGCTGCAAGTTCAGCAAATGTTTTGAACCCTTTGATCTGATTCTTTATTTTTCTGTCTTCTTGTTTGATCATAAGCCATGGACAGATATACCTGCACTCCTTGCAGAAGCCCAGTGGCTGTCACCCAAATCAGGAGTGAACCCAACTTCAGGTGTTGTTGCAAAGACTTGAAATAACAGGCACTTCTGGCAAAGCTGCTCTGCCCAGCTGGTGCCATGTGGAGCACCCTTTAATCACATTTTTGGCATTAAACAAACTAATTGTGTTGGCAAAAGGAAAAAGATAATTCTCTGAATGCCAAGAAGCTTGGTGTAATTTTTCCAGGTTCCTGGGTAGAAGCTCTACGCAGTGCTTCAGTGGCAGGTCCTTTACATTGGATACCAGCCCTTACTGCTGCTCTTCAGTTCCCAGAGAGAGGTCAACGCTTGGGACTGACTCTTTGAACTTGATTCTTATGCCTGCTGCGGGGCTGGTACCAAAAGAAGCTGACATCTGCCCTGGAAATAACTCACTCTAGCACCTTTCCACCTTTCCTGCTTGGCCTCTACTCAAGCTGCGGGTTTGCACTCCATTTTAAGTGCCAGTAAAATGGTTTGTGAAGCTAGACTGTAATCCCAATTGCTGAAGTGACAGTAGGAATCTGCTGGACCCTTAAGCCTGCAAATGCCTGCAGAAGAACCTGGAGATTTAGCTTGTAACTTCTGTGGAATATGTCTCTCAGTGTTGTCCAGACATTAAAAGAACCAAACCAAGTTTTAGGAAAAGTAGCTGAATATTGACATAAACAAAATCAGTGCAGTGAAACCACAGGATATGACTTACTGTCTAGATAAAATGCAAGTAAAAAAAGGAAATATCTAAACCTCAGGAAAAAAAATCTGCATCTCCAAAATAACAAAATTAAATCTATCCTGTCAGAGCCGTGCCACAAAAATATGCAACCATATTGAATGAAGTGAGCTAACTGCTGTTTTCTATTCTGTTCAAATGCCAGGAAAAACTTTCATTGGTCTCACTGATATCAAAGAAAGTAGGTTTAGGTGCCCAGGAAGTAATTAAGAACAAGCTCACCCTCGAGAAAGAGTCTCTGAAGTCAATGATCTAATTTGGTGATTTGTCTTTAATGCACAGACATAGTGAAAAGCCTGTTTTATGACTTTAATATCAGGCTCAGAGTTTTAAAGATCTCAGCCAAATTTTCTAGCTCTCTAGCCATTAAAATAATTATTTTAACATTTTCCTTCTGTTATTTCTCTTGCCCTTGGTGCTCCAGTGAGAATGGCAGGGAGCCGCAGAACGGGGAAAGTGGGCAGGGACAATGTCTTATACAATATAACAGCACAAGGAAGACAGCTCTTGTTCCTGTGCTATCTGAATGTACAAAGGGTTGAAAAGGCATGGCGTGACTGCTATTTCAGCATCCTTTAAAATGCAGATGACATTGTTTGGATGAGCTCTCTGTGTAAGAAAGTTATGACCCATCTTGATACTCTTTCACTGGAAATCAAAGATAAGAAGGATTTAGTGGATTTACAAGCAGTTTAGAAAGATAATTCTTGCTGATAATGCACTTAGACATTTTTTAATCTTTTAATTTAGCCTAGATTTGGATTAACTTCTCCTGTGTATAATGTTTATTCTCATCAAGAATTTAAATGCTAGGTGAGATAATCTACTGGATGTTTACTGAACTTTACAGAATTAATCAATTCACTGGTTTTCTACAGTACTTTGGCTTGCAATTTGCTTAGGCAGTTTTGACTGCCTAGGTAATCTGTTGATGGATGTTTCTGCCCTATGATGAAATCGTGAGAGCCCTGTGGTGAAATGGCAAGAAATGTTATGTTTCAATGGGAAACACTGTTCTGTAGTCCCAGAATTCAAGAGAAGCCTTTCCAAAGATACTTGGCAAAGTTGTACAAAGCAAGGACTAACGGTGGTTCATTGCTAACTACATAGTATATTAAATAGATAATGCATCTTAGTGCAATGGAAAGACAGGCGTGTTTTAAATGTGTCTGTTTACTGGCAGCATTTGTTTAACCCATGTGCATTAGTGCTAATATGCTTTTTTCCTGGTACTCAGTTCAATTAATTATCACTTCAATATCTACTTCATCCAAAGGGAAAATACACTCAAAATACCTTGCAGGGGGATGGAATGGCTTGGCGTTAATTTGATTTAGGAGGTAATTTATTCATTCCCTGTACTGAATCACAAATACTCTTTTTTCTCTAATATGTAGGATTTTACTTTTAACTTTAGATAAAGCTCTCTATGTTGCTGACACTCTTCAGTACCCAACTATAAAAGACACAATGGGGTTGCATGCTTAGGTGAAGTCAAAATAGCATATAGGTGTGAAGATGCCCTTTAGTTTGATTTGGACTGCTACCTGCCGGAAAAAGTAATCAAACAAAATCTTTCCAATGTCTAAAGAACTCATTTTTAAATCTTTTCCATAAAATTATAGTAGCACATCACGTTTGATAGGCTCACCTCTAATAAGCACTGCCAATGCAAAGAGAGTGTTCTAGGCACATACCTACTAAATTCAGTATACTTTTCCTACTGATTAAAATGGGTAAAAATCCCAAAGCATAATAGAAATTCCCAACCTCCAAAACATCTTTACTTGGCACTGAAATGGAGTTGAAGAGATGACAGAGGTTTGGCAAGTGGCTGAGGATAAGGAATCATTCTAGATATCCTAGTCTAGATTCAGAAGAGTACAAAATCCTCTTATACAATGTATGGCTTAAGAGACTGGGTGAAAAGCAGGTGTTTCTAGGTCTTGTATGTCAAAAGACTTGGGATAGACAGCCAATGATTTAAATTCTAATTAATCCCTGCAAAGACGTAGGCAGCCAGTCACCTTTTCAGATGTCTGCATCTACTTCCAGTTTGTGCCAATGGAACTAGCTTTCTAAACATCTCTGAAATTCATTTGGATGATTCCCAGCCTCTTTAAGCACTAATATTCTTAAGAAAATGCATATCTGAATACTTAATTGGAGATGCTTAAAAGTGACCCATTCAGGAGTCACTGTTTTGCTGTCTGTTCCTATAATATGACAGATCTACTTTAGTGCATTACTACTTTGGAAACTTAGCTTGCCACTTATTCTTTCTGGATCATTAAGCTGCCTCTCCTCTCTGGTCTTCAAATAGAGTATGAAGTGGCAAATCCAACTCAGCAGCAAAGGATCTCAGTCACCATGAGAGCACTGGTTTTCTGCAGGTGCTGATTATCTGTCTCTGTCCCACAAAGACCAGTGACCTTAAAGCTTGCTTCTTTTGCTTGTATCTGCCTCTGCTCCACTGGGATAACTACCCTTTTCCTCTCAAACTGTTGAATGAGTTTATATAATCATGTCAAACTCCAGCAATTGCTCTTCACCCAGACTGAGCTTTAGATTTCATGTATTGCAAAAAAAACCCAACCCCAAAACAAACAAACAAAACCCCAAATCCCAAACAAGATTTCTAGGCATATCAGCTGTTCAAAAGTGCAACAGTTAAACAATAAAAGGTGTTGCATCCCCTACTACACTTGCCTTTCTTGTATCTTTACACTGTTGTGAAAGCTGCAAATACCAAGTCTTGTGTTACATTATATACCTCTTGACCCAAATCCCCTGTTCTGAGCTCACTTCCACTTAGACTTTTGATTTGTTATAAACATGGAAAACTTATTACTAGGTTTGTTAAGAGTATGTCTTGAGTTTTTATTAGGAGCATGTATTTCCTTTTATCTTGTTCATACTTACTACATTATAGCATTTTCCAGATCCTGTGACAGATTTTCACCATTCACACCATTATGTTCTTTGAGAAAGGGTATTTTCTCCTTATTTTGTCTGGTCTTTCTATCATCCATAGATATATCATCTTCCCTTTCAGTAACTGTTTTGCAGACTTTGGGCTTGTCATATGTACCATGCACACAGTCACTGCTTTTCGGTTTTTGGTACTTTTCTGGTATCATTTAGTCATATCATAATGGGGTTCACTGTTTCCTGACCATTGTCCTGAACTGATGCAAGTCCTGGGATTGTCTCAGTGCACCTTCTATATCAGAAATCTGAGTGTCACACACAAATTAAAGAAATGGGTGAGACATAATAAAGAGTACAGAAGGAAGGCTTGCACTTAGTGATTTGGCAATGACTTTTCAGAGCACTGCCAATGACTATCTGAACTGTGCTGCTGATTATAATGATCAGCTTCTAAGATCACCTCAATAATAAAAAAAAAAAAGAATAATATTGTGCAAAATTTTATCAACAGAATAAGGTAAAGATTTGACCTCTTAATTTTGGGAACCTGAGTTCCTGGTTAGACCCTAAACCAGGATTACTTTCTGCCTGTGCTGCAGCGGTCCCTGCACACATCTTGTACCCTATGCAGCTCCCACAGGAGTGAGGAGTAAAAGGCTGCTCTCAGGAGTGGGTGACTAAAGGGCAAGATCAGGAAAGCGCCACCCACACTGTTCTTCTTGGCTGTTTGCAGAGGGAAAATAGCAGCCTAGATGATTACGGCCCACAACTCTTTTGTGCTGCTTCTGACTCAGCCGCTTATTGGCCACCAGGGAAAAAAACACCGCAATTTTCTTTCAGATATAGGTTATTCTTCTTTCTATCAGTGGCATCATACCAGGATAAGAGGAATCTTTAGGGAATCGATATTTTTCTGTGTGTTTGAAATACAGGGCCGTAATGATGATGAGATAATCAGTGACTGCTGCTGACGTGGTGGAGGGCTCTTTCTGGTTATACCTTAGACCCTGAAAAAAACAGACGAAGAACAAAATGGGAGCACAAGTTCATGTTAGGAATTTGATTTTTCTGCAAGTTGATGATTACTATATCTATTCTGTTTAGAAGTTTTGCTGGCCAACTTGAGTCAGCAAGAACTTATTTACTGACTCCAGTGAAGTCAGCATCAGGACCTCTGTGTGTGTTTGCACCATGAAGTGTGAGCTAGACTATACTCAGTACTCCTCCTCCTAGATTACATGACATCATAGCTGATTTGGCCACAGAGGATTAAAGGAATTTCTGACATTGCTTCCTATGGCTTCAGTCCATTTTTTTCACCCATGCAACCTTCTTGCTCTCACACATACACTTTCAGACTGAAGCTCATCACTACAACAATCCCTAATGCTCTCAGCAGCTCCATCTTTCTAAAATGAAAATGTTCTTAATTCATCTGAGTTATAAAGAGTCCTGCAACAGACTCAGCTTGCCTAATCTGTAGCCTTTCACATTTACATAGCAGGAACACAGAGTTTCCAAGGAAAATTAGTAATGCTCTAATTCAGTGACAGCAAGAGAGAGAGGCCATAAAGCACCTGAAAGATCTTTACAGCACCAGAAAGAAAATCTTTTTGCACAATGATATTTAAGCTGTGTTTCTGCAGACAGGTGGAAAAGATGTATAAACACCCTGGCTACTTGAGAACCTAGGGTTACAGAACCTTAACTATATTAAGGAGTCATTTAATATTTATCTCTTTTTTAAAAGGCACATGTGTTTGAAGAGTGACTGCTTCATGCTCTGACAAAAATAAACACAGGCCTCACTGTGTTCCTCGCCAATTGCGTAAATTACGTGCAGCAGTTATGTCAAAGGTTTGAGGTACATCAGCATTAACGAATGCATAGTGGAGTTTTACACTAATTAATTTGTCTTGTCAGATTGTGACAAAGTACTTTCCAATAAAAGTTGCCAAGTCACAACCCCTGATGAGCAACCAGACAGCAATTAATAAGATGCTTCAATGATTTTACTGTAATTCCTCATCTGCAGCTTCAACGTAAAACCCTGGAGTATCAGAATACACTAGCAGAAGAGAAATGGACCTAAAAGTAATTACAGAAATCTGAACAATATTTAAATTAAAAAAAAACTTGCATAAAGAAGGGTAGAAAATTTTGTAAAATACCTCTCTTTTCAAGCTGTGACTATCTTGGCATAAGGAAGAAATAAAACAATGGATCCAGCAAATGGATTTGGAACTCCAAACACTGAGGATAGAAAAAAAGGAATGCACCTTTCTTTACTGCCTACTTCATCTTCTGTTTCTTTTTGTTGCTGATACCAAGACATCACAAGTGTTATTTGCTGGAGCTCTTTCATATAAATGTAAAATATTTTCTGTCTCATTATTTTCCTTCCAGAACTTCTGATCTGGAAAACTAGTGGTATTCATCTTCTGCTTTTATCTGGAAGGATATTCTTGGAGGATCAAATGTGATTATTCTGAAATTCAAATTCAGAATTATGCAAATCTGCCTTCATTTTCATTTCCTTATCCCATTCTCCATTATTCACACTATTTTCCTACATATAGCTTTTCCTCTTTTGTGTACAATACCTTTTTTTTTTCCCTGAAGAAAATTTATAGCTTATTTTCTAGGGAAGCACAGAAGATATGCTTCCCAACAGCTTCTGGCACAGACCACAGAGAAGTGATCTGTACAAGCTGCTGATGACCTTGTACATCCAAATAACACATGGTTCAGTAACCATAGGGAGCTCATCATAATACTGGCACATAAATCAGTACATTAAATTTAAAGCTTGATAAGGTGTCAAAACCTATATTAAGATATGAACCCCCAAGGCTGCCTGCACAGATGCAGTTCAGCATTGGTCTGCTATGCCACAGTATCCTATGGGTAATGAAAAGACAAAGAGTAAAGCAGGATATTATCACAAATACTTTGAGCACAAATCACTAAGACTAATGAGACTGATTATCCTGCATCATCTGCGTTTCATTTGATGAGAGGTAGAAGGAAGCTGAAGTTGAAAAGAAACTTATTTTTTTATCCGTTTAATTAAAACATACCCCCAGAGACAATTACATGTACTGTGTCAGAGTAATAACATTAACTCAAACCAGAGTCATCTTAGTCTTTACAGCTCTTCCACTGTGCTGCTACTGAAGTGATCTTAGCTGTTTTCGGGATGCCATGAAAGCTTCTTGTCCTCCAAAAAATCATAAAGCACTTCCCAGGAATATTATTATTCAAGAAAGCTCTTGTGAATGTGCTCAACTTTCAGTCACCTTTGGCTTTAAAAATGGGCTACAAATACAGAAAATACTCAAGGTAGGGAAGGGGAAAAACTATGTTTTCCTAGTTGTGACTAAAGGATAGGTTATATCCAGACCTTCCTGGAAGACGACACGTGGTTTTGGTAAGGTGCCTGCAGCTCTGGGCCAAATCTCATTCTCTGACTGGGCCCATGTTTTCAGTGAGCTCTGAGTTAGATGTGGCTGTCATGTAAGTGGCTGTGAAATACACTGACAGGCTACATCTCTCCAGCTTGGCACATATAAAATATGTACAGCAAGATTGTGGCTGGGTGGCTGGTAAGACGCTACCGTGGTTCATCTGCATCGTGCTGTGCTACCTCTCGTGGGCTCAGAGCATTTCAAAATGGGCAGGCTCGGGAGAGAACTTCCACACTGCTAGCCATGTGAGTGCCCTCAACATGAATAGATATGTGACAAAGAGCATTTAAAAGTGTGAACAAATTATTATCCTTTTTGAATGATATTTGAGTGACTTCTTTCTTAGGGATTGACAGCATCTATCCAGTGAGCTTCAACACATGAGGCCTTTTTCTGACAGGAATTTTGCATATTTATGTAGTATAAAGACAGATACTTATGCATTGGTCATTTTCTGCTTGTTTTAATGTCAGATTTTATAATGAGATAGTGCTGTGGTCTCTCTTCAAAGATATATCTATATGTGTTTTTCATACATAGCTGACATCTCCAAAAAGGATTAATTGCAACTGATTTTCTACCCCTGAATTTATACTTTAAAAGCAGTGGATGTCTGTGATTGCTGTTACCATCTGACAAACTTACAGGCACACTCTATCCATAATTCTTTTGTGACTTAAAGTAGCTGGAGGTTTTTTCTATGCCACGAACACAGCAACAATGCATAGATGTGGATGTACTAAAGGAGAATAGGATAACAAAATAATCTAGCAGGGTGTAGATGCTCATTCTTGTTTTCCTCCTGTGTTAAGACATCTTATCTGATATGCTGTTGTTATCAGCAGTACTGTGGACAGACTGCTTTGAAAAGTGTTCTGAATTTGCTACCAGTTTTCTTGACAGAGGTGACCATTTTGTTAGCCAGAGAGCAGGCTCCATATTTTGCTGCTACTTGGTAAATAGCTCAGAGCATCAAAGCTCTGGGCACAGAGCATCCCTGACAGTTTCAGACAGTTCACAGTGTTTCCTACTCTGGCTGGTGACCTAGCCCCGGCCTTGGCCTGGGCAGCAGCCCCCTTGCTGGGTCCTAAAAGCCAGTGATGCGTGAGACTAAATGCTGCAATGCCTCCATGCATGCATGGTGGGAAATTCCCCTTCTGTGGGCTGCTCAGCTCTTGCCCTGGCCCTGGGGGACACAGTGCCATGGAGCTCTGAGCAGCTGGGGAGGGACGTACTTCCTTCCCTTTCCAAGGTCATGGAGAGAGGGGAGAGACACTAGACTCACAAAATTACCTAATATATTTTAACTCCCTTTTGTTCTTAGCCACCTTATTTTTTAGTCACACCTCCAAATAGACTGGATGATGATGCCTAACATGCCAAAGGAAGTGACCAGTGGCAAAAAGAAGCAAATAATCGTTTAAAGGCTGCATCAAAAGAAAATGGAAATGTATTAACATGATTATTAGAAAAAAATCAGGTTTTCTTTCCCATAGCTACTGCCAGAGTCCGTTTTACTCATGAGACACAGTCCACTACTCTACAGTGACTGATCCTGCTTATCTCCAAGATGCCAGAGGCTGTCAATTATTTTCCAGTCTGGGTTATGTACAACAGTATGTCATGGCACCAAAAATAATCTGAAAAGTTCCACTCATCAACAAGGCATTTCAGATAATGCTTAAGCTGCCAGAGACTGGCAAATGTTTTATCAAGTTATTTCTTTTTCAGGCATGAGCAAGCCAATGAAATGAAAGGTAAATTGAGTTTGTTCAAAGCGTTGTCCAAACCAAGGAATCTAGCACACAGAGCTGTTCTACATAAGAGTTTTAGATCTTTGCTCCTTTGAGAAAAGAGATATATACTAACCAGAGACACATTTCAAATCTTTTTGTTGGGCAAAACTTATAGACTTTTATTATCAAAAAGAACGAAGTAATGACTGTGGAAATAGGAGTAATTTATAAATAAATTGCATGGACAGTCAGATAAAGGGGAGAAAAGGCACAACAGCAGCTAATGATCAGGTATCAGAATAAAAGGGCTTTGTGTGCTGAAAGACACACAAACGCCCAAAGCTATCATAGCAGCTGAATTTCATGGATGTGCAAAGTCTGCAGTTCCCTGACAGAATTTCACAGCAAAGAGATCTTGTACTATAAGGTGCAGCAAAGAGATCTTGTACTATAAGGTGCAATGTTGTCTTGGCCACAGATTTCAGAAAGGGATTTTTGGAGGCTCAGGTTTTTGAAGAAAATGTTCAACATAGAGTACTGGATCCAAAGCAAACATTCACACTGGAGAGCAGCTCTCGTACCTTCAAGCAAGACCTCAGACGAAATCAATCCTAAACACTCTTTTTTTCTTTTTTCTTCTTTTTACTTGTCTTTTTGTTTCTCCAACTCTCCTCTTGCTACCAGTGCATATTCTTTTCACTTCAATGACCTCCACCAAAACAGGTGCAAGATAGGATAAAGCAGTTATCCAGCTCAGACTGGCTCTAAGCTTTTGCTACTGCTCAGCTGACCTTGCTGTCTGACTCAGCGCAGCTTCTCCAAGGGGCTTCTGTGAGTCCTGCAGGAGGAGATGGAAGGCTGTCATAGGGGGATGAGGAGTGCTGCAAGAGGCTGTTAAAAATGAGTGCTTCAGTGGTGAGTGCAAACATGCTTGAGGAAGTTCCAGTGATATTCTCAGTTCATTTACCAAAGCAGCTGCAACATTTATTGTGGAATTGGTGAAAAAAATGGCAAATGATGTATCTCTTGTTGTATATCTGCTTTCAGGGCATTTTAGAGGCATTAAGATTCGCTATAACAAGTGCTCTGTGGACTTTTAGTCTTTAATGACTCTTGTTTTAGTAGATATTCCATCAGAAAACCTACATGAGATATTTTTCATTTCTTGTTTGTAAGGCATATCACTAAAGGATATTTCTTACGTGTTTTCTCCAAGATTCCAACAGAATAACTTTCTCAGTGTGCTGATAGCACTTACACTGGCCCCCCAGACAGCAATTTTTCACAAGTACATTAACTTTAGACCAATGTAAGTTTATGGCCATGTTTTCTCTGCAGCAGATCTTTCATTATGCTTATATAGAAGGATGCCCCTGTGGATGGGCTGTGAGATTGGATGTCAGTAGAGCTTGTCAGTCCATTCTTCTTGTCTCGTCCTCGAGTGAATGTTGTTTCCAGGCTACCCAACTCTCAGACATCTAACCAGCTGGTTTATTCTCATCTTAGCTGGTTATGCGACATTGTGACAACATACCTGATTTCCCTACGATACAAATCCCTTCCAAAGCCTCACAAATAGAGATCTCCTGAGATCTCTGTCAGTCCAAATGTCTGTCCCTCTGTCACTGCTCTCCTCAGGCTGTAACTGCTGCAGCATTCTGCTCCTGCCCTGCTCTCTGGGTGACCATTCCCCAGTCTGTAGCAGCCCTGTCTCTGCATGGGGGCCTCTTGTGTCAGCTCCCTAGTTCTGCACAGGCAGCAGAGGCTCCACGCTCATGAAATCAGAAGTGTGGGTTGGCAGGTCTCTCTGGATGTCCTCTAGTCCCCTCTTCGGCTCGAGCTGGGACTATCCCCAGTGTTGGATTGGACTTTATCTCATGTTATATAGGTTGTCATACATGAGAAAAGCATACATTGGTTATATTTTGGGTAATACTAAATGGACATGGTGAGCGCTCATCACCCAACTGATGACAACTACTTCTGGTTGAGCTGGCAGTGCTGTTGGCAGAAGCAGTTCTGGTTTGAAAGGGATGCATGAGTGCCAGTTAGTGCCAGTGGGTTCGAAAACAGTTTGAGCAGAGTGAAATCCAGAAGCAGTGAGTCTCATTGGGTGTAAGATGAGACACCCTCGGCTTAGCATCAAGTACTGTTGCTTTTGTGAGTTGTTGGACCAAGTAGTGCCACTTGGCAAGAGCAGATGACCCAAGCAAGATCTCCACTGCTTTTGGCCCTCAGCAGGTATCATCTGTCCTTCTGGCTCTTTCCACAAGAGTGTGGACCAGCACGTCCATCTGAGTGGTTCCTTGCCAGGCTATCAGGGATGCAGCCTCAAAACTGACCATCCTTTCCCTAGTGCTCTGACTTCTTCACCAAACCTGCCACTCCTTTTGCACTGCTGTTTCCAGCCACAGGGTTGGGAATCCCAGTACCTTGACCAGAAACGTGAGTCCCACCAGTCCTCTGATATGGTGCTCCTCTCTCCCTTCATAACATGCTGCTCAGGCTCTGCAGTTCTCCCTGTCCCCTGTGCTCCAGGGCTCCCCTGGTCAGGCCCATCAGGCCAGGTCAACCTGCACCTGACTATGGAGATGGGGGCAAGGCCATGGCACATGAACAGCTGTTTTGCAAAAGCCCAACACCATCCTTCTTTAATTTTCACCTGTCCAAATTTACAAAGAGATATTTAAAAAAAAAAACCAGCAAAGTAACTGAGAAAGAAACATAAAAGTGATGAGGATTTTTAGCTTTTTGGGTTTTTTTCTCCCAGATCTTTAGGCAACAAGACAATAAAACATATTGCATAAAGCCAAATTTAAACCTATAACTACAGGTTAGGTAAGCAGCTCTGGAAGGTCTGACTAGGAGATTTTGCAGAGAAAGAGGAACGATGCATCTTGCTCACTGGCAGCCTTGATGTGGCTCTGAGGCAGTATTTGCTTTCTTGTTTTCTATTTTTCGGTGCATCTGTGAAACAGTCAACTCCTGATGCTTGTGCTCCTGCTCTGCACACCCTCTCTGTCAGCCAACTGCCTTTCTCAGTGCCCTCTTCATAAACCCAGAATAAACCCTCATTTTTCAGTTGTCAGTCACATCTGAGATTCTCCAGAGTCTGTGAACCATTTTAGTGTGAAGCTCACCTCACTTCTGGAGTAATATTTTACCACTTTGTAGATTTAAAACCTGATTGCATTCAGATAGCTTCCCGGGCAAGTTAAAACTTGGTGATGTACCATGTCTAGTGAACCCACTATTTAGTACAACTGCTTATTTTATGGAAATGTGTAGAAATATCCCTTCTCTTCTTGACTGACTCTTCTCCTTTTGTTTTGGCTGCTGAAGCCAAAGAACTTTGCCATAGCTGTCCATTGATGTTTTGGCTCCCTCTCACCCTGAAAACTAGGATTTTTACTGAGAGGGACAAAAATGACATTTTCAATCAAAATTGAAAGTAGTAATTTTATCTCAGAGTGGGGAAACTGAGCTTTTCCGCAAAGTAGGAATGTGCTGAAAGCACAATTAAACCTAGTAAGTCTGCAGATATCATTTGGATTTCTGCAGCTTGACAGAGTTCTGAAGAGTTTTTTAGTGAAAAAATCATCACTGTTTATGTACGAAATGAGTTTAATCTTATTCTTGATTTTTTTAAAAAAACCATTTCTTTAAAAACTGAAAAAATCTACAAAATTCCCCTTGCATAATTCGTAGTGTAGACTATGCCAGATTTAATAAAGACAGGATGCTAGATGAGCCAAACCACAGAGCCTTTATATGACTCCTGTTTATTGATATTGTTCACTTCCAGTAAACTCCAGCCTGTTCCTGTAGTGTAAAGTTATGAGTCAGGTCTTCTTCAACTGACATGCCCCTAATGGATGCTAACAAGATGTATGTTAATACATTGCAACAAATCCTACCTATTTGAAAGCAGAACTCTCTGAGAATGTGCTGTAAAGTACCATAAAATAATCATGAAATGCAATTGGGAGAGCTGCATCCAGCATTAGTCTCAGTGCCAGGTTTGCCTTTAGGCTGTCCAAAGGTTCAGCTGCTTCAGTCCGGTGTGTGGTCACTGCAAAACATCCACATATCCCATGACTGTGCAATAAGGATTCAAACAGATGTTGCTGAGATGGAGAAATATCTTGAAATGATCCAGTCTCCAGAGTTTGCTGTTCCACTGAAAGCCACCTCTTCTAACTGTTCCAGCCCACCCAGTCTCACTCTTTACAGTGGGTTTTTTTGTTTGTGCTGGCAAGGAAGACTTTCCTTCTTAGCTGCTGGGTTTTTGAGTCAGCTTTTGTCCTCTGACCTTGGATTGTGGACTGACTCAGTTGCAGTGGATGTCAATGTCTTGCTCACAGCTGTGTAAATCAGGATGAGAGGCTTAGGACTTTGCACTGCATAAAGGAGAGAAAGTAGAGATGAGAAAACACATTAAACAGTGTTCTCTTGAACAAACATTTTGCCTTAGGACCTGTTTTACTGTAGAGTGTGATTGAAGAGTTTAATCACCTCTGAAGGAGGGGAGCCTGTCTTTATCATGCACTGCAAAAAGACTAAGCCTTACAAGGAAAAAAAGGGGGAAAAAAACCCACAGGAAGACTTATGCACCTTAAGAATGGCTTATCAGAAGTGCAAAGGGAGATAGTGCTTTGCACGTGTGATGAAGCGTGGAAGAAATCAATCACATGGCCTGTAGCCAAGTCATAGCAGGAAATAAGCATCTGTAGGGATGACATCTTGTTTATCTGCTGCCAGATCCTGCAGTGTTTTGTTCTTGTGTCTTCAGTTCAAATAATTCCAAGATTTACCAGAATCTTGCTTGAACACAAAAGGATCAGTGAGCCTCAGTCTGTGCAGGTGATGTGGCTCCTTATGCATCCTTGTGGAACCATAAATGAAAATAAAGCCATAAATCCATACTTACTTCTAGCTATGTGTGGGTGCTTGTGGAATAGCTAGTCTTGGATCAGTGAAAAATGAAGATGTTTCTTAGTCATCAGAAAGCATCAACCTGTTTCAGTTATTGTGTCCAGGGCTAAACTTTGACATTCAAATACCTGAAATTCTGACACATATTCTTTAACTAGAGGTCCACACAGGGGAGATCCTCTCAAAGTTCTTTGATGAAAAAGCTTCTCCTTCTTTGCTTTCTAAGAAGTTGTTAAGGGTCTGGGATGTTTTACTAAACTTTCTGAAGTGCTCTGGCTCTCTTGCAGCTGGCTTCTGATAAATGGAAGCCTTGTTTCTGGTTACAAATCATAACAAGTTTAATGAGTGTAATGAGCTTTCTGCTCTCAAATTACTTATTGATTCTCCTAGACAACAGACTAATTTGTCAGTGAAACGGAAGTACACATTAGACATTCAGTTGGTCAAGGGATGCTAACTCATGTGCTTTATATACATTATACAAAACTTGTCATTTTTATGTAATTTGGACTTGGCACCAAGTTGGCTCTCCGGGATGATTTTCTCAGTAAGGCAGTTGTTTTCTGGAGAAAATTAAGTGATTCTTAGGACATTCAAGTGATTTACTGAGTGTTTTATGGTCATGGTATTGGTTTTTTTATTCAGTTTCTTAAAAAGTTAGGACTAAAAATGTTCTCAGTCCAGAGAGCTTCTGCAGCATGGATAGGAAGCAGCTTGTGCTCACTCACAGACAGCAGTGATCAGAAATGGAGAGAAGCTGACTCATCTGATGAAATAGGGGAAGAAAGAGAGGGCACCTTGTTCTAAAAGCAGCACTTGGGAAGAGGGAAGAGCTTGATTGGCATCTGCCACAACCACCCATTTGCTCTATTAACACTCTCCATTTTGCCTACAATTCGGCTATAAAGTTGCTTATTGTCACTGACAGTGGGGTGAGTGCAAGGGAACTATTCACACAGTGCGCAATCAAATGTTTCCACAGCTCTTCAAACTTCCCCCCCTGGCAGTGTGGAAGCAGCCAGGGCTCTCCAGTGCGCCCGGGACAGAGCAGAGTGTGTGGGGACACTGTGCCCCAGCTGCTGCAAGGAGCATCCAGCCTTGTCCTTTGCTCTCTCCCCCCCTCCACTGAAGGCTCTTGCAAGAGCTTTGGCGTGACAAGGCGGTGGCTGTTACTGCCATATCTGGGACTGCCTCACTGTGCTGCTGCTTCTTTTTGCTGCTACCACAAAGAACAGGAGTTTTTCCTGCCAGTGCTGCTCAGTGAGCAACTCACTGCTCCTTGCTTTCTCACCCCAAGCATTTCAGTCCCATTCAGAGAATTGGGACTGGTACTATTCAGACACATGTAATCAGTAACAACCCACAAAGAGGAGGTTTCTGAAGCAAGTGTCTTGGCAATAGGCCATTAACTGAAAAACTGTTCAAAATTTTTACTTAGGACAACAATTTTTATGACAAACCAAGGTCGGTTTATGGCTGATTCACAGAAGGAAGATTAGATTTATCAAACCATGTATTTAAAATGAATAGTTTAGCATGGTCCTGGCTGAAAACATATCTCTGCTAAAAAGGTTTATACAAAAGATTAATACAGGATGACTCTCATATGTATAGCCCAGCAGGTTCATGAATATTTTCAGGATAATGGCTTTCATTTCCCTGTTAGACAGCCTGCAAATTCACAAGTCTCTTTCAGCTCCTGATTTCTTTTTTCAAGATCACTGAGTCCTGAGGAATGTATTACCATTTCTCAGATTGAAGTTGGGTCTCTCATGGGCTGCTGTATTTCAGTCACATGAATGTTCACTGTATTTTCATATTTTATCACCATAGGTAAAGTAATATAACTCCATAATTTTGCATTTTTACGTAATTCCCAATTTCATGTTGCATAGTAGCAGTTCCTCTATTTGCCAGCAGGCTGACAGCTCTGGCTGTTGCAGGAAAGCAGCTCTGTCACTGTGCTCCACCACAGAAATTAATATATTTACACTGTAAGTGACTCATATTTTTAGACCTCAGAATTTCATGGAAAACTTTTAGACTTTGGGCCAGAAATGTTTAATTAGGCTTATTTTCTTTTCCAATTTAGCTGAAGGTCAGGAGTTTCTTTTTTCTTCTCTCTTGTGAGTCAGTCTCTGGGAGCCTTTTTCTCCTGGCATATAAGGACAGTGAGAGAGACACCTCCTTTATCTCCCCCCTTTCCTAGGCAAGAACAGAAAATATGTGCCAGTGGTGGCATCCTGCTGTGGGACCGTGCATGACCTAGAGCCTAACTTGGTTCCCTCCAGGGCTTTATTAAACACTTTCCCTTGGCTGAATTTCCCCTCCTTTTGTTATTAGTGTCCTCTCAGTCACTTTGTGACTCCTGGAAGAATGCTTATATCCAAATCAAAGAGAATTTGGAACACAGTATTTATGTGCTATCAAATGCCTTGCCATAATTTAAGTTTGACACCCCCCCACTATTTTGCTACCAATGAATTTATTTTTAATTCATCCAGAAAGTAATCAGAGCAGTGTGACAAGCAGTATTCTGGGCTACTTATCACTCACAGTTTCATTACCTAGTAAAGGTCTAGTGATTTCTTGTTGTCACATTTATTCTAATCACTTACAAGGAATAGAAGTTTAGAGTTGATCATGAGTCTCAATTAGACCCAGTCTTTATAGTATGTGAAAACATTGCTGTCATCCACTGTTTGCAGTAGCAGTGATAAGGTTAATTGGAAGAGAACTCTTCACTGATAATTTTCTGTCACCTCCAAAGTAAATATTGAAATACATTTCTCTTTGTTTGGCCTTGACTTTTGTGTTCTCAGTGTTGGATCATGACAGGAGAATAAACACATATATCATTAACATTTCACCAAGAAGGTCTATTCAAACAAATCAAAAAGAGTTTCCAGTTGGGGGTGAAAGGACACCTGGATCTCTTAATAAACTGTATTTAGCTTTCTTTTGATGGTCATAGATCCCATTTGGCCCTGAGAGGAAGATGCAGGGCAGTTAGGATAGCGTTTGGATCCTCAGATGTTCTAGAGAGGTTTGTGGGCACAAAGAGTCACCCCAAGGTGGGGAGGCTTGCAGATGCACTTGCACATGAGCCTTTGAGGACAAAACAGATGGAAAAATTGAGATATGTGAGTAGCTGGGGTCTTTTTTTCTTTTTCTTTTTCTTTTTTTTTTTCTGATAACCCCACAATACAGGGCTGGTTATGCAGGAAGATGAAGAAAGAAGGAATTCAATACGCAAACCCTCTGAGTTTGAAGTCTTCTCTGAACCCCCCTGCCCACAGGGTCAGAAAGACTTGTGCACTTCCAGTAACTTTAAATTCTTCACACTAGAATGGTCTGGTGCCTGGCTGGGCTGAAGAGGACTGGCGTGAGGATTTCCCCTGGGATACAGAGGAAGCTACTGAGGGTGTTCACTAATGTACTTTAAAGAAGGACATGGGATCAATGGATATGGGGATTTCAAGGAACTTTATACTGTCTGAAATAGCTCTCACTGTAGGAGATTCAGCCTCTTGAAAACCTTTAGCATTATCCCTCCAGGGGCTGATGAGAGGCAGAACAGATTGACTCCCCTCCTAGCACACCTTCCTATGGCTAGAGGTGGGCGGGTGTGACTCACTGCATTACTACGTGGGTTTTTTTGCTTTTTAAAGA
Source organism: Lophotriccus pileatus (assembly GCA_035583135.1). Lineage (NCBI taxonomy): Eukaryota > Metazoa > Chordata > Aves > Passeriformes > Tyrannidae > Lophotriccus > Lophotriccus pileatus. The sequence goes on along the minus strand of JAWWES010000001.1, from coordinate 99,454,420 downwards.
CTCATGATTTCTTTTCAAATAAAAAACAAACCCTGCAAGACTTGTGTGGACATGGATCTCTACAGTTTGCTCAATTTTTTTCCATTTCCAGTGAAACATCATACCATGTGCACACTTTTCTACTCTCCCTCCCAAACCTCTCTGCCGCTCCAGTCATACTGCCTTCCTTAAAATCATCCATTTCCCTCTGGATAAGAAGCATGTGATTTGTGTTCTGTCAGGTCTGCTGCTCTGAGAGCTCCTTCCACCCAGTACAGATGTCTTCAACTTCACTTTCCAGCCCAAACAGAGGGACTGCTGTACGAGCCGCAGACTGGTTTTGGATTTGTTTCCACAACAGTTTTTATGGCTGCTGGCTTCCTACTGTAAGCTCTGAAGCTTTCACCCTCTACTTTGCTCTGCCTGTGGCTCCGGTTTCACCACTAGAGTGCCTGTGTCTGTCCTTTGGTTTGCATCCGACTTTTGGCAACTAATGTCTCCTTTTGCTTCAGACTGAAGGTTTCTCCTGGGTCAGTGTAGCTCTGCCTGCATGGAGTTCCTCTGAGCCAGCAACACTCCCTGTTTGCATTCCATCCTGTGCACACTCGGTGCAGTCTGGTGTCTGATGGCTTTCATTAATCTTTTTCAAATGCTAGGAATTGCTTCATCATGTGATGTTTCCTTCAGTGTGTGCATGGTACCCTGGGGACTAGAGCACCAAACTCTATATATGCTCCTCTGCCATGAGTCCCTTAATTAATTAACTTTTTTTCATCTCTGTATCATCATGAGGAGATTAGCTGTTTAGGCATCCTTTGCATGGTCATTTTCTGGTGGTGTGTCACAGATGAATTCTGGGTCATCTCTCCAGGGAAGGATATTCAGTCCCTATCCAACCTCTGAACAAGGCAGTCTTGTTTTCTGCTCTGTCCTCTGATTAAAAGAATTTCTCACATATTTTCCCTGTTACAGAGAAGTCAGTACTTCAGCTTTGCACTACGGTTACAGTCGGCCTCTCGAGGCGATTAATATATCCAGCACTTTATGGTCCCCCGTTGTCACATACTTGACTATTTCCTCTCTTGCTGGCAGTCACTGCTTGTGGATGCAGAGCAAAAAACCTGCTTTGCCTTCACTTCCTGTAGCTGCTCTCCAGTTTCCAGTCCCAGCTGCAAGGGCTGCTCTGGATCCCCACTCAGCAGGCTCTTGTCATTTTGTCAGCAATGCGTCAGGGATGGGCTTTGCCAGGGACCTGCCTCTGCTGTTGCCTGCTTTCCAGGTTGCTCTGCCCTGGATTACATGTCTCTGCACAGCACTGGCTCTTCTCTGTGCCAATATCTGCATTTGGCAATGGAAGTGCTGCTGCTGGAGGGGGACTGTGAATCTTGTGCCTATAATCCCAGGCCTTCCATGCTTCCAGCCTCCCCTTCACAGGAAAGGTTTGAGAAGAAACATCCAAGAGATGTTCTTCTCAGAGGCCTTCAAGCTAAGCACTGCCAAATAGGTAATCTCAGATGAAGGGTGTCTTGACTTGCCACCAGCTTCTGTGGTGCTTCTATGAACACAGGCTGTGCCGCTGCTTGAGGAGCTGCCTCTTCTCACCTTGCCTTAACTTCTGGGTAGAGACTTCACAACAGTTGCTGATCTTACAAAGTTTTCCCAAACTAGGAAACATATGTAGTAATATTGCCTCTAAATGTGAAGCACTGTGACTGAGAAACAGAATCATAGAATAAGAAAGTAATAGGCAGGACATCTAATAAAGTCAGAGTTGAAAACAGTTGCTGGTTCATCTTGCTGAACTTACTGCCTCAAAGATTTCAAAAGGGCTGAGATTAAAAGGCATTGATTCAATACAAACAGGCAGCAGATGTGGTATATGTGGAAAAGAGTAAGAGAATACAAATAAAATGACATTCATTCCTATGCTTCAGGGATGAGGTGAATTCCAAAATGAAGTACTTGTCTTCTGTATACCCTGAATGTGCACCTTCTTTACAGTTTGGCTTTGACTGCTAGGAAAGGAATAATTCCTGTCATCTACAAAGCCCAGAACATGTGCATTGATAAGGAGACAAATTAACAGAGCCACACAAGGAAGAATTAGAGCACTAAGGATCTTTCTTTCATCCCCTCTCCTTTCTGTGAGCCCTCAGACATGTGAATGCATATAAACACATACATATGTACACATCCAAGTTGTAAGGGGGAAGTTCAGTTTTTCAGTTAAAAAAATCACATGCCTTCTGTCCTCAGCCATTTCACAGTTATTCAATCCATTCTTTCTGGGTCTTGAATCATATTTTTCAATTCTTTAGTACTTTAACTCTCAATTGCCCCCCTTTTTTTCCTGGCATTCAGGTCTCTGGTAAATTTCATGATCTTTCTAAAAGCCTTCCTCTTTGCTCTACAGAAAGAATGCCTGTGAGGTCCTTCTAGCTTTCCCTTCCTATGTATGTATTTTCCTCTCTCTGTTTTCCTCAGAGGTCAGCAACAAAACATGAACCCAAAGTTGGCTTTGGATTTCCCAGTTCCAGAAAATGGCAAAACCCAATCCATCATAACTGCACCACTTGAATTAATCTTTCCTTACAGTGGGACATTCTTAGTAAGTCTTCAGTCTTGGTGTGTGTGATCCACCTCTACAACATGTAGTTTCAAAAACATGTAGTTTCAAAATTCTAAATTGCATTCATCTGCATCAGACAGGATGGAAACCATAAAACTGATGTCAATATGGAAGATATTAAAGGCTATAAAAGAGTTCTGACTTCATGGGAAACTCTGTTAAGGAGAGACCATGACTGAAATTTCGGAAATAGGGAATTTAAATGGTTCATGTAACTGGGAACAAATAGCATCTAATTTATGAGAAAAAATGTCTGATTATTGCAGTGCCCTGGAGAACTTTCCCTGAATTTTGGATTAGTAATATTCACATAATCTATGAATTATGAATCTGTCATTAAGAATTAAGGCATTGAGTGTACAGTCTTACTCCCACTTATTTCCAATCAGTTGCCCAGCACAAAATATTCCTGTGCCTAGCACAGGAGTCAGATGTGGTTCATTTACTTATTAACTCTCAGCGGATCCCTCTTCCAAATTCTTATCTGGTGTCTCCTGAGCCTGTGGTGTCACATTCTTCCATCTGAAACACCTTTTGGCAAGGAACTCCAAGTATACTGTCAACTGCTTTGAGAACCACCTCTGTGGCATCTATTTTCACAGGTAATCTGTCATTTCATATCCTATTCACCTTGCCAGACCTTCACCTTCTTTCCTTCAGTCCTCATCTTTACTAAGATGAGGAAATTCTCACTACTATATTCACCTCATTGCCTAATTCCTCATTCAAGTGCTTTGTAGGTAGGTGGAACAGCTCACAGGTCACAGCAGAGGTTCTGCTGAAGTCCTTTGTCAACCTCTTTCCAGCATGTGAACCAACCACTTCTTTCTCTCCCTTCCGTTTCAGAGAGATCTTTTGCAGAATCTCTGAGAAGTGGTGGGGACATGGGAATCACCACAGTTTCTTCCACTGTGAAGAATTAATTTCTCTGTTGTGCAGCCACCTTATCCTCTCTGAGAGGTTGCTAATACCCTGAGCATCAGTTGGTAGTATGAATTCTTTCTTTTGATTTTCTTGAGAAAGGATTTAGTCTATTTTTCGCTTTGTGTTGCTAGTTGCTCCTTGGATTCTTTTTCATCTTGCCAATTTTATTTTCTCACTTAGGTTGCCAGACTTTCTGATCTGTTCTAATCTTTTTAATTTGAACTGTCCTTTCTCTTTGGCCATGTGAGCTTACTCTTTACCTTCACTTGTGGTGTGTATGGCTCTGTTTTTAGCCTAGTGCCAACCTGCATGCTTTGTGTAGGTATTTAGCCTCCCTGAAAGGATTTAAAGTGTCCAACAGATAGGAAGCATCTTGAATTCAAAAGAAATATTGGCTTTAGCTTTAAAATATAGTCTGAAAACAAACATTCCCTTCTAAAGCAACTGCAAGATTTACTCAAGAGGTGCCTGATGTTTCAGCCAGAGTAAAACCCAGTCACACTTTGAACCTGATCAGAACTTTTAACTTGAGATCTTAGAAATGAACTGAAATCAAATAAAGAACTATAATAACCAGCAGACACAGAGGGTGGTTGAAGCTGCAGAGTAATGGATGTATGTTTTTAAAGGCCATGGACTGGTACAGGCTTGTAGCCATAGCCACGCCAGTACATTTAAGGCTGTAAAACAATGTATCAGTGCTCTTCTTCTTTTACTAATCTTCCAGCCACTCTCAGGTCTCAGGCCGAGAGCTAAAATAGTTTTTTTGCCAGACCTTTTTTTTATTTTACCTGCTGTCGCACAGAGTTTTCCAGTGAGATGTCCAAAAGGATGCTCATCATTTGTAGGCTCTTACTATGCGTCAAAGCATTTCTTCCAATTTTCTGGCTTTTATCCCTGCTTGAAATAATTTATCACTGCTGAAAAATCGTTACTGCCACTGCTCATTCACCTAGTTTTATTTGGCTTCTGCTGAAGTCCCTGGCCTAGTCCAGTTCTCAGAAAATCCACTTTGAAATAAAAACAAGCCATAGGAATCTGGTAACAGAAATGGCCAAAAGAGAAGATCCAGTGAGATCCCTCTTTTCCACCCGTCACTATGTGGTAGAGGTCTCTTTTGCACCTTGCTCACTAGCACAGCTTCCAAAATCAAGGAAATTTGATTTCATCTGCCCCTCTCTGCCACTGAATTTGTGCCTCCTGATTTTTTATTTTGGCTGTGTGCCCCTTCAGATATGGGCAAGTGACAGACAGGGAGGTTAATGCCAGCAATGAACTGCTTGTTCTTGGTGCTCAGTTTAAGGGTGATCTTTCCTGACTCACACAGCTGCCAAACAGACAGCAAAGCAGCTGTGCTCCCTTTCAGCAAAGTCTGTGTCTCCCTGTGGTCTGCACTGTGCCAGCTGTCATGAGGCTGTGCCTGCACTTAGGCTTCACAGCACTTCCACTGCCAGGGCAGAAAGCATCCCACCTCTCCCAGACCCCACACTGGCATATCCTAGCATGTGGCACTATGCTCAGCTGAGGAAACTCAGCCATCACAGGGCTTAGTCTGGAGCCTGCAGCCAGCAGCTTTGATACAGGGAAAAACCCCCATGGCCCATGGACACGCTCCTTGCAAAGCAGCCCCTTCACCTGCAATCTCTCTGCCCTGCTCCTTGGGAAAACTACAAGTAATTTGGAAAAAGAAGTATGGGAATGAAAATCTTTAATAATAATGAGAAAAAGCTTGTTATAGCTGAGGTATTGGTTTTGTGGTCAGTTCTGTGACTTCTCCTTGTAGGTTATAAATTATTTTTCTAGCCGTTTTCTCTAGGAGGTAGCTAGCTGGTCATCTCTCACCCCTTTCTGCCTTTGCTGCACAGGTGCCAGTTTTTAATTGATCCAACTTGTATACATGCAGTTAAATTCTGAATAGTTTTCTCTACATGTGTTTAGCTTGCTGAAGTCAACACCTCATCCAATTTTTCAGTTAATCTAGCAAAATATATGCATGCAAATGCAACCCCTGTCTGGACTGTGTCTTTAGCTAGCTGGGGCTACAGCAAAGCACTTTCTCAATGACACCATGGTCTTCTCCTGGCATGGCCAGCCCATGGAACTGGGTACCTGGGGTTGCATCAGACTCTCTCAGCCCAGCTCTGCCCTGGGGAAAAGCAGGTGAGTGTGCATGGAGTCAAGAGGTGCGTCCTTTTTATTCTTATGGAGCATCTTTTGGTTGGAAAAAAAAGCTATTCTGTAGTTCTAAAACCATGCAACATAAGACGTGCAGTCGCATTATGAAGTGATTGCCCTGTCGCAAACCAGAAGTCATCAGAGAGGCTGTAGCTTGTTGTGGAACAAGCAGGTTATGGAAAGTGTGGTGAAAAAAGAGGAAGTCATACTGGATATAAAGGTAGCATGAATTCAACTAAGAGGTGAAAAAAATTTAGCGCGAGATAAGTTGAAGATAATTGTAAAAAGATTCACACTAATTCATGGCATTCTCTTGCAACTCTTCCTTTGGGTAAGTAAGTTATGCAAAAATCACACACACACACACACACACACACACACAAACACCATGAAAAACCAAGCACCCCATTTTTAATTTTATTTCCCAAAATTACTGTAGTCAAAATCTCATTGAAATTCTGGAGAGCAACTGCTTTTAAAAGCCTGAACGATAAAGGCATTTTTGGCATTTAAGATGAAAACATGAAACTAGGAATTCTCAAAAGAGTTGCTACATCTCGAATACACTTAAAAATCTAAGGGATCTCTGTGTCTTTATTCCCAATACTGCCCTTTTAAAAAAAGCAACCATCAAACTCAAATAATTTGTTAATCTTCTGAAATTCCAGCACACTTTCAGGTACATTATAAATATATATATAAATTCAATAAATTACTTTAATTTTGTTGAGTTATTATCTGAAGTGCTGAAAAGTTCATTTATGATTTTAGATGTGTCATTCAGTTAAATCTATTTCAGGTTGAACTTTGAAAAATACAGGCATTTTTAGCACCCTTGATTTATTAGAAAACTGAAGAACAAATGTCAAATTCTAAGTATTCACAAAAAGTTTTAGTAGTGGACCCTTGCTGGTAAAGTTTGACATCCCACTATTTGGAAAATTACATTTAACTAAAGCTATTTTGAACCATGTTGAGGAAGATGAAAGCTACATCTATTAAATCATGCCATATTTTATAATGCTATAATGCTTTTTTAGCTACTGTCAATTGGTCTAAAAGTCAGAAAAACTGCCTGGCAGACGAGAACATTAAGTTCCTGGTTTCTGGTTCATTACTGAACGCAAGCAATCATCCCATTACCGGAATAGATAATTGAAATGTAGGGCTATAGATTAGCTGAAATGTGAGGAGTGGCTTTATTTTTTTCTTTCCATAAACATCACCAATATGCACTTTCCATCTCCCCTATCAGGATTGTGTTGGATTGCAGGCCGGCCAATTAGCCACATTAGCAGCTCATCTGGGCTGGAATGAGTCAGTAGAGAAAGCTGACATTTTTGTGGTCTCTGTTTCAAATGGTCGGTATGTGTGGGTTTAATGTGATAGTCCAACAGACACAGAAACAGGCCTATTTGGCAATCATCTTGTTCTGTGTTTATAGTAATGATTTTGAGTTAAAAATGTATCCCTGTAGACATACCTCCATGTTAACAGACAGTGTAGGCTGACTCCCAGCTAGAACAACAGTAGCAGTGAATCAGACCTGCACTTTATTATGAAGAATGGCTTGAAATACTCTCAGTAGAAAACAGGAGCATTGTTTCCAATTCCATTACAAACACAACTAGGCAAAAAAATAGATTTGTTATGAAATGAGTTATTCTATTCCCCCTAGATGGGTACTAACAGTTTGAAATTTATCATAGACTTATCACAGCAGAAATGTGCTTTTTAAAAATAGGTGTTATTAGAAAGAACAAATTTCAGCACTGATTAAAGAAGAATCACACACAGGAACACCCTTTCATCCTGCACAAAGTAACTTCAGAGACTCAATCCATAAATATATTAAAATAACCGAAATCAGCAGCCAAATTTAAGTGGAAAAATTTATTTTCCTTTGCCTGTTTTGAATGAGAGACTACTGTCTGGCTGGTGCAACTCTGACTGAACAGGAGAGCATTCATTTATTGCACTGGGGAAACAGAAGGAAAAAAGTGTCTGCCATATATTTGTCTTGTGTTGTTTTTCTCTTCTGACACCTTTGGTTGCAAAATTTCATTAGGATTCATGATTTGCCTGATGCTGTTTGACATCAGTGTAAAGATTCATGTTTGTTATTAACATACAGATGCGAGCTGAAATTCTGATTGCTGGTAATCCTCTAATTTGATGTATTCTCTCTTCTGGATATTTTAATGAAGTCTAAATGACAAGAAGCCTAGGCACGAGCTAAGATCCTGCTCAGTTTTGGCCAGTGGGATACCAAGCTCTTCTCCTCAAAAGAGGCAGGCTCAGGGCAACTAGTCTACTACTCTAATAATCACTACGTGATTGACTTTCCACTGGCTTTTTAAAATACTTTGTGCTCTTGATTACTTTGTAAGAAGGTCATTAAGGATTTCCTCCATTAGCAAAAATATGTGCTTTGAGGCTCACTGCAGTTCCTCTTGGGATGTAATTCCTTCTCTGAAAGCTGCAGCTACCCTGGTAGCTTCTCCGTGGCTTCAGGGAGCAGCTGTCTGCAGGCAGAGGGGGAGCTCTGAGCAAAACCTTGTTGTTCCCCACAGACAACCCTGCACATGCACCATGTGAACACTCCTGCAGAGCCTCACATGCCTGACTAAAGGGGCCAGGCTTTCCTACATGAGCTGAATTGTTCATTTTATTATAAATCAGCAAGAGATTTATCCCCAAGAGCAGAATTAGCTGATGACTATCCACCTCCCATTGCTCTCTGATTGCATGGCTGCTCCCCTCCAGCGTCAGCTGCTTGCATCCCCTGGCACTCCTTCTTCCTCACACAGCTCTCAGTGGGACTCTGTTGTGCTTTCCTTGTCCCATCCCGGATTTGTAATCGGTTCAACAACATTTTACATAGGGATCTTCTGCTGCAGGCTTTCCTGTCATATGATGCAGGCGAGTCTCCTTGATGGTACTGGGGATCTGTCAGTGCTCTTGCCTTTAGAGGAGCTCTGGTTTTGCCTGTGGTCCTTAAGGGTACTTAAAGGTACTTAAAGGTACCCTTAAGGGTACTTAAAGAAACTAGTGGAGGGATAGAAACAGGAAGACTCACAATCTACTTGCAGATGATTTGTGAGCAGGGGAGGTAGTGAAATCATCAAGAAAATTATCTGCAATGAATTATTAGCCTTGCTCTGATTTGAAACATAAGATGGAAAATACATAGCAGATTTAACAAAGACTATTCTCCAGCATTCATCCTGATTGGCAGTGTAATTACATACAACCCTCTTCACAGAGAAGCAAAGGAGAGGCTAAGTAGCTTCATTCACAACTCGAACTTTAATACACACATGGCATACTTCTCCTGCTCTGCCTAGAAAGTGCCAGCATTGTGCCTAGTTTTTCCTGTGTTTTACTAATCTAACAATGCCTGATAAGTCATAATGATGGGTGGAAGCGCAGATGTGAGCAGCATTCACTGCAGCTGAGCTTACCTCTCCCTAGGTTTGGATACACACAAACACAGAGCTGAGCTTTGAGAAGAGTTCATACTGTTAAACCTCTAACTTTGTTGTTATTCCTGAAGGGAGGTGCACTTATACTGAAAATTATGGCTGCCAGTGGAAACAGAAACCCTTAGAACCATCCTGACCCCCTGGAGTCGAAGGGCGGGATTTGTTATGCCTTTTCTCCGACTGTAGTATAAAACAAAGCTATTTAGGATGCATTTCTGACAAATGACAATTCTCTAAAATTATTGTATTTTTCTGGAAGCCTTATTTGTCGGGCTGAAGAATGTGGTTAGGTTTTTTTTTTTGTTTTTGTTTCGTTTATTTGGGGTTTTTGTTTTGTTTTTTTTAAGAAAAAACTGAAATTGTACTTTTTGGGGAATCTTCTGCAAATTTGTTCCTCAGTTACAACTACAACCCCAGTTCCATTTCTGACTCTTGTTATGTGTCTGGTCTGTGTGGCTGCTGTAGAAGAGATGCTCTGAGTGGGTTTTGTTTCAATCTATTTAATGGGGAGCTAAGCTGTTCTTATTCTTTTAAACTTTATTGACTGTGTAATAGTTCCTTCAAGCTGGACTGGCCGTGAGAAGACTGGAAGGTTAATGCTAGCAGAATGTGTGCCTTCTACACACAGTAAAACACTTCACTGGCAGAGATGCTGCATCCTCATGTCTGAAACCAGGCAGGCACAGGAAGGGTCAATGCTCACCAGCCCTGGGGCAGGCTCTTGGCCGCTGCCTTTTCCCAGGGCCTGCAATGTCCCTGGAGGAATTATGGATGGCTCAGCATCAGTCTCCTCGTGCCTGGCTATGGGACCCTGGCCTGAAACACCCAGACCCATTTCCCACCTGGGCTGAGCTAGAGTTTCCTTGGTGTGGCAATCTGGTCAGGTTGGCTTTATTCTGAAGAGGGGTCAGTACATCACTGGGAGTATTTCCCAGCTTCCATGGTTCAAAGGGAGCCTGAAAACTTTTCTGTTACATTCAATAGCCTTTTGATTAGGTTGGAGGGATAGAGATAAATATTCAAGCCTCACTGAAGAAAGCTTCTCCTCTTTTTTCTCCATTATGTGTACTCCCATGGATGGTAGTGGCCAGGACAAGCTGCATTGCTGTCTCAGAGAGGCAGGAGTCCTCCCAAGACATTTATTAAGTAACTTCTTGCTTTTTCACTTGTATAATTTCCACGATATTTTCCTTACCTGGCTTCACACCACCTTGGAGAAGGCTGTCCCTGCCCAGTGCCAATGCTGCTGTGAATCAGGGCTGTGGGGCTCAAGGAAAGGAGTGCCCTCTGCCTAGGAGCATATGTCCCGGGTCTCTTAACTTTTAGATCTTCTTTGAAGCACCTTTGCTTCCTGTTAAAAATACTTGTAAGAGCAGGGTTGTCTCTGACACTCTTACCTGAGGACCACTCCTGGCTGCCATGAAGACCTTAGCTTTTGATGTCCATGCAATTCTGAGGACCCAGAGTGGCACATAACATGAATGACTGCTGTAGACAAGGGGGATGGGTCTCAAAAGAGAATTTGAGCCTTTTAAAAATTTTCTACATAGAATTATTTACCATTTTTCTCAAGCTACATGAAAGGCATGATCTCACCTGCCCTTTATTAGGGAAGCATAAAATGTTATACTCAGCCAGTTCAAGAGCCAAAACTTTGAAATGAATTTCCACATTTTGATTATTTCCAACATTATTACAAGAGGAGATTAAATGTCAAGGACCCTGGGTGTTTTATTAGTATCTATAATGAGTTGAAAAGCATGTAGTCCCTTTATAGCACAGGGCTGGGTTGTCTATAGATAGTGTAAGCCTGAATTGCTTGCGTGATGGAAAGCAGAGGCAAACTCAGAGACACAGAAGCTGAGGTTGAACTTGGGGGCCTTTGAAGGCACTAATTTTCCTGATTCAGTGCAACCATGGATCTGGCCTTGTAGAGCTGGGTCCTTTTAAGTTAAAGACTGCTAGCAGTGACAAACAGCTAGCAAACAGCACAAACAGCTGTTTCTTTCTTGAATTTAGGTAGTTTAATGAAATACAGCTCATAGAGTTCTGCTAGTAAAAGGAATACTTGTCTACTGCTGATTGTGTTTGCGGTGATTACCATCTCTTTCAATCACATTTACAGATGACTTACAGCATTTGACTTGTTTCCCAGATCTTGTTCAGTCACCAAGGCAGTTTTGGCAGTCTCTTATCCACCAGTGTTGACCTACAAGAGCATCTGCTTTCTCACTCTTCCTCAGTCTCACTTTAGACTTGCAGATCTCAGTATGCCACCCTAAGCTTCCCTTATGGTCATTGGAGCACAGGAGACACAGTCAGGATTTGAACCACGTTAGATGTCTTTGCAAGAGGAGGGGAACACAGGGAACGTGTATTTCAAACAGTAATTAAGGCTGGTCTGAAAAAAAGAAAAAACACAGAGTGGTACATATCTAAATTACTGCCTTTGATCACAATCTTCTGGAACTCAAGAGGGACAAAAACCATCTCATGCTCTTGGCTCATTGGTACCAGTGGTGCTCAAGAGTAAATACAGCTCAATAGAGAGAGTGCCCCAGGGTTAGGTTGTTAGGACTTTCCCTTCGCAGAGAAGTATTGTGTCTGTATTACTAAGCAGGAGAGGCAAATTTTGAGCTATCAAAACCTAGGAAATAGAATTATTCCTTTTACTCTCTGTGGGTCTGCTAGGCTAGCTCTATCCTACATAACTGCTTTGGTCAGATGCACCTGCTTCACTGCTGTTGTATCCATGATAGTGCTGCCAGCCCTTGGACATCACTCAGAAGATGGCAATGGACAGCTGAGATCCTAAGAACAGAAACCTGAAATGCAATGTATAGCCTGGGAAAAGAAATACTGGGTGCAGCCTGTGCCTTAGGAAGCTGAAGGTTCAGGGGTCACTCCTAAGGCCTGGCTACTGCCAACATAATTCCACTATAATATGCAGCAACACCATGGTGCTGATACTAGGAAGACATGATGCTCCAATACCTTTGTAAGAAGGCTAGAAATGTCCCTTTTTGCAAGAGCTGGCTAGATTTTTATGCTGCCTGAACACTGACAGTCATCAAGACTGTTCAGGTCAGCTGAGGGGCAGCTAGGAAATGCCTGGACCTCACAGTGCAGGGATATAGGATTGATGTATTGCCCTATGTAGGCTGATACAAGGATCACTCACTCAAGCTAACTGCCATAGAAAAACTCTTCCTCATGAGCAAGAGAAAGATGAGACAGTGAAGTTAAGAAGAGTAATGTGGAAATGGAAGCAGAACAACAACACAGAATAACAGTATAACAACAGCACAGAAAAAGAAAACTGTGTCTAGGTGATCTGGCAGGCTGATGTGACTGGATCCAGATAGGAGCTCCGGTAATGTCGGGTGAAGAGAGTTGGCATTCTTAGTCTAAGCAAAGAAGGACCATGTTTTCCAAACTGAGTCAGTGCTTGGCAGCTCTAGGCTGTGTTAAAGATCATTTCCAGTCCTAGAGAGGAAATCTTGAGGAACAGGCTAAGGACAAGTTTGGGCCTCAGCTTCTGTTCTACCTGGTTGCCCTGATTTTTGCTAATCTTCACTACACCGCTGCCCCCTTTCCCCCATAAGTTTCATAGGTATTTTTTAAAAAATTTTCTTTCTATTCATGAAATCATGACTCATTTGAAAAACAACATACAGCACAAGCAGGTAACCCATCCTCGAGGAACTCTTGAGAATGAAGTTAAACAGGCACTGAAAGTTTTCTAGATGGAAATTTGTGCTTCCTTTCACATAGTCCTGCGAGAATCTCTCTTCCAAATAATCTCGGGGACTTCCCAATGCTCTGGCCTGGGTTCTGTCTGAGCCCTCTTCATCTTATATGATTTTTCAAAGCCCTCACACATCTAACTCTGAAGTGAAGGGAGCCTTATTTAAAAGGATACTAATGTAGTTCTGTTGTTTGACCAGTGGGAGGCCCTTAGAGACCATCAAGTTGTCACAATCAATAAAATTTACACTTTGGATTCACGTAGCCCTCTTTATTTGCAAACCTGCAAGTTCTTCTTGAGGAAAAGTGCTGGTCCCAGTTTTACAGACTTGAGATATAGACAGAGAGGTGAGAGGACTTTGGAGTCATTGTAAAGTAAGTAAATTACAATAATTTGAAAGATTTTGGAGAATATATAACAGTGTAATGTCCCTTCCCTCACAAATAGTAACATCATGTTCATACACTTTTATTGTTGTTTTCTTAAACATTTGGTTTGCCTTAGGAGTTGCTTAAGAAAATAAAACTTTACAGCAATTTCTTTCATTTGTCCCCATGCTATGTTGAAAAAAAGAAATGGTGATCATTCCTCTCTGCCTCCAGAAAACCGAATATCCAACAGAAGTATTTAGTCCTTTTCCTCTGAACAATTGCTTCAAACGCTGAGCTGTTGTAACTTTCTGGATCACCTCCTCTGTTTTCTATTTGTTTTCTCGATACAGATTTGAAGCACAGACCCTTTTGTCTAAGGCAGTCCTCTTAGCAGCTGTGATTGAACCTGGAAATGTCTTTGCAGCCTTTTGAGAAAATTCATCTTCTAGTAAGAATGAAAACCTGCTGGAAATTATCATCTTTCTTAAATGGGCTGAACTTTGGTCTCAGCTGCATCCAAAAAAACCTTCCTGTGATCGTATCAATCTCTCCAATAGTTAGAGGCTACAGAGTATGTCAAACAAGGAAGACACCCTAGGCTGAATGCCAGATTTTCTGGTTGCCAAAACATTCATATTTCAACTCTTGCAGAAATATCTGTTTATCAACATAATGGTAATGTCCACTTTGATCTGCATGTCAACCTTCAGGTGCTTCTTTTTATGCTATTAGATAAATAGAAAATGCAAGAAACAACATTAGACACTATGAAAATATATACCCTTAGTGGAATAACAAAAAAGCGTTTTCATGTTCCAAGTGGCCCTCTGAAGGCATGTGAAATCATTTGTGTTTTAGGAAAGAATATTTTTTTCTTACATGATCAGGTAATGATAAAAGAATTCAAGCTGGTTGTAAAGGTACAGGAATTGATTGAAATTTTAGTTCCTTACAGTCCTTACCATCTCTTTTTGTGGAAACAACCCTTAACTGTTGGACTGCAATACTTACTGCTCCTGATGGCAGCCTCAGTTTGACCCTGATTCAGTGGCACGTTGAATTCCAAAATTCAACAGCAGAAGCAAAAATGAGTGTTGCATTCGTATTAGCTACAGTGGCTAATCTGTAATGATCTCTCTGGAAAACAAGGGTCTGGTTCTGTATGGTATTAACCGATCACATTTCATTGCTCCCCAACTTTTCCCATACTGGGACTAGTGGCATTCAGAGCTTTTTAAACAGGGGGGTCATGCAAGGATGGTTGCTGGGTAGGGGAAGTGGGCAGGAAGGTTTTGCAGATCTCTTTGCCAGTGTCAAGACAATCCTTGAAAAATGGGATTTGACCTTTTGAAGAGAAAGAAAACAAAACATTTCACCTTCTAGCGCTGTCAACCTTTTTCACACAGAGTGACAGTTTTCAGACTGGGGTGCCCAAAACCAGATGAACCCCTTTTGCAGTTAAGCAGCATATTTCTAACCATCTAACTATGAATATGGGTAGCCATCTCCAGAGAACAACTTCTGAAAACTTGGTGGATTATTGTGGAGAGCCATACAAGACAGCATGGCAAGAGGTGGCACGACTGCAAAGGATGAAAAGGAAGGGACCCACTCTATAGTCACCTCAGCTTTTGAGAAGTGCAGCAAGATTTGCAACATCCAGTTCTTAGGCATATCATAGCTTCAAAGAAAATGGTAAATACACTGACAGTTTTGGCTCCAAGCCTGCCCAAGTGTCAAAGTGCACAACATAAAACCCAGGAATTTAACAGCTTGATTACAGTTGTGAAATGTCACAGAGATGAAGAAACAAAAGCCAAGCATCTGATCAGTCTAACCTGGTTCCTACAGCAGAGGATGTACGCCAGTGTTTGCTGTGAGGTTGCTCTTTGTTTCACACCAGGCCCACACACTCCAGAAGGCAGATTTATTCTGAGTGAAGCAACAGGGCAGTGGTCTGTGAAGGACACAGCAGGGGTGACAAACAGGAGAAGATCAGTACAAGACAGTGTGTCACCAAAGGAGGAGAGTAGACAGAAGAAAGCATCTTCCTTCCCTTGGGCTTCTTCAGGATGACAAGAGAGGAGTATGTGAAAAAGGAAAGTACAGCAGAGGGAACTCTAGTACTGAGCAAGAGCTAATAATATGATTGTATTTCATTCTTACATTGAAATAATGGAAAAATTGGGTTTTTTGAAGAGATTCAAGAGATCATCTAGTTTACCCATGTGTCTAAGACAGGATCAACTAGTTATACCTTTTCTAACCAATGTTTGCCTAAACTGAGGTCAAGAAAGCCCTCCAATGACACATTAAAAATGTTGGTGGAAGCTGTACAAAAGTGAAATAGAGCAGAGGGATTACTCTGTGCATTTTGCAGGATCTTTCTATTAAAAAAAACCCATTATTATATCTGTTTGTTTTTTTTTTTTTTCCCACAGACTGACATTACCAACAACTCAGTGTGTGTTTGACAACCACCACTAGATCGCAATTTCAAAGAAAAAAGGTCCAACCAGGTGCCCTTTGTCCTGACTTTGTGACTATTTCCGCCTGTGTAGCAAGGTAGCTTGTCCCACCAAATTTAATCTCAGTCTATTGAGTCAGTTTCCCCAGCTGATCCTGGCAATTCAGAAGTCCAGTCTTCCACTCAGATGTGCTTTCAGTCTTGCCTAAGGTAACGTACCCTGCAGACTTCTGAAGTGTAAAATGTCATATCAGCTCAGTTGTTATGGAAAGTACCAGGCAAAACCATATTCAAAAGAGGCTCCTGCTGAACCCTGGTTGTTCTCAGACACTTCATACACTTCATACCATCTTTCTGAATATTACTTCCCAACCAACTTTTCATCCACTCAGCCCCTAGCTGCAACAAGTTTTTTTTCCAAAAGTGAAGCCAATGCAGCATATTGTGCTTCCTCCCCTCCTCCTGTGATGTCTGTTACCCTAATACAGAAGGTAATTAGATTCGTTTGATGGAATTTATTCTTGACAAATCATATTTAGTTGCTGAATCATTATAAACTTGCTTGTGCATTAAAAACCAATAGCAATTGCTTTCGTACATGCCTGGAGATTACAGTCTTTACTTACCTTTTTGTTTTAGATACTTGTTTTATTAAATGAGAGGCTAACCAAGGGAGTTACAGGAGGTTTCTGTTTTCTATCATCCACAATCAAACTTCAAGAGCCAAAAAAAGATGACACCCTTGGCCTTAGAATACCCTGCTGCGTTTCTTCAGCCTTCCTGCCTTCTAGTTTGCTTTACCACCTGTGCTTTTATGAGCTTGACTTCAGAAATATAAGACTTTGCAATAATATTTTAACATAAATCTCCAGGAGTTGTTCTGGGATTTTCCTGGTGTAAACCAACCCATTGCATGAAATCCTTTGTCAAAAAGCTTGTCATATCCAATGCTTTTGCATCACAGAGATCATGCTTCTCCTGGGTCCCCATATGTATGTAAGAACACAGGTTACTCAGGAGTTCCCAGCTATGCTGTTTTACCTGATTCCTGAATCCACTTGATCCACTTCACATACAGGATTAATGACCAAAGCCCTAACCAAACAAAAAGCTAGGTCTTTATATATGAGAATTCAGATCAGCTTTACAGTAAAAAGAAGGTAATTGAAAACTCCAGAAGAAAACGGGCTTAATAATAGCAGGCCTGTGTAATAACTTGCTCCGTTCTCCTTGGAATTCCCCCAAGGTGTGCCCAGAATTTTGAGCTATGGTCAGCTTTGCAGCAGCATTGTCTTGTTCTCAGCACTGCCTTTGCTTCATCTCTGCCTTCCCTTCCTCTCAGTAATTTACAAATATGATTTCAGGATACAAGCACCTAAATTCTTTCCAGAATCATCTGAAGTGAATATAGGTAATTTCTCCTATAGCTTCTAATGATCTGATCACGTAAGTGTTGTTAATCGCTCTTGCTAGGCCTGAGCACTTGGGGTACCTTAAGGCTGGTATCCCTTCATTCTCAGCCAGTTGGCCATTGGCCTGTTGGCCATTTCCTGACTTTATGCACCAGCCCACTCATCCAAGACCACTTGCATTTTAAATCTGCCATTATATAAAATGCTGTTGAAACAGGAAAACTTGTGAATTAGGTGCACTACCAGATCTCTACAGATGTGCTCAGTACACACCCACAATTACTTTGTCTGTAGGAGTTGCCACTTTGCCCCCACCTCCTCCTGGGTGTGCCTGGGTCGTGGGGGTGCTGCGCATCACAGGCTGCCTGCTGTGGCACAGCATCAGCCATGAACTGCTTTCTCAAAGGGCAAAAAAACAGCAGCCACCTTACAGGAATGGACACCTTTTCTTAAGTAGATAATGAACCTTCACTCTGATGGACAAAGTTTTATCCCAAGAAAACAAATATCACTTGGCTACAAAACAAAAATAGCATGTTATGGTGTTTTACTTTTTAGCAGAGAGAAGAGTGGAAAAGGCTTTAGAACCAGTATAAAATATGCTTTAAGAACTGATCTTCATCATCTCTTTTCCAATTTTCATCTGCTTAAAGAAATCTAGCCTTTATTTTAAATAGCTTTTCTATATATATTTTCTCTAAAGTATTCAAATCCTAAAGATTGGAAAATTTCTGAAGGAAACGTTAAGTCTCCTTATCTAACTCCCATTTAATGTCAATGCAATAAATGATGATGGTTCTTTAAATACTTGAAATATATTTCTATTGATAGATTTATATTAGGTCTCTTTAAACAATGTTTCATTTAATTACCTCCTGATATCTTTTTTTATGTGATTGTAAAGAAGTCAGCTGAATTCTCCAGTCAATATAATTGTTAACTGGCAATACATTAGCAAATACCTCACCGAACTCAGCTGTAACAATTGCTTCCCTGAGGTTTTAAAGAAGAAAGTCTATTGACTGGAGAGAGAATGGGCTATTAAATGCTATGGATTCTGTTCATGAACTAATCTGATGCCGAGTTTCTATTCAAATGCTGGAGCTTAAAATCACTTCTCAGAAAATAATTGAATAAAGAAAGTTATAGCTCTAAATATGTCAGATGATTTCCTGAGAGCTGTGGGCAATTTCCAGCTTTACATCCTGCAGGCTGTATAAGCAGGAGATGGTGTGGTACGATTAAACATCAACTCATAACCCTGCCACTTGAATAAGAAGAGAGCAGCTTCAGCCATGTCAGAAGGAGGCCACAGGAAACTCCTCTCCATGCAAAAAGCAGTGCTGATAAGCTCTTCCAAACTGAGCAAAAAATACTTCCTTCATCTCCTGCCTCACAGTGACAGTGCTCAAGCAGTTTCCTTGTTTCACCTCTGCAAGCAAGCGCAAGAGACAGCCTTCAAGAGGGCAGAGCAAGAACAGCCTCGGTGCGGTGCTATGACTGCTGGGTTGTTCCTGCAGGGGTGAGGTGGAGGGAATCAGTGCTTCCACGGAACAGAGGGGACTTGGAGAGAGAGAGAGGATGCACAGGCATAGGAGCACAAATAACTGGATTTAGGATCTTTCAGTAATTGCCCTGTGGCATTAGAGCTGGTCAATGGCTGGTGTTAACTGTTTTCTTTTTAGATTTTCAAAAGGTGTGTGTGTGCACAGGCTTGTTCAGATTATTTCAAAACCAAGCAGATTACAGCAAGGAGAGCTCACACCTTTTAAATAAATTTTGCCCTTACACAAGCCACTGGATCGGTGACAGTCTGAAGCCAACCTCAATAGTAGTTTGGGAATCCCTTTTGAAGGTCACTTTTTCTCTTAAAAACATAATCCCTCTTAGAAGTAATTCCAAATGAGGCATATAGAAAGGGCAGAGATTGAAGTAATCATTTTTTTCTTGCTTCTGTTCTGTTTGGCTTTTTCTTTGGTTTCTTAATCTTTCTTTGATAGAAAGCCATTTTCAGATATCAGCAGTATTCAAGCTGTCTTTCATTGTCATGGATGATGATGTATGTTGGAAAGCCAACAAA
Organism: Lophotriccus pileatus; assembly: GCA_035583135.1. Lineage (NCBI taxonomy): Eukaryota > Metazoa > Chordata > Aves > Passeriformes > Tyrannidae > Lophotriccus > Lophotriccus pileatus. Next base: position 99,435,150 of record JAWWES010000001.1, on the reverse strand, counting down.
AAAAGGGCAAAAATTTCCCTGATTTAGGATTAAAATCTTCAGTTTACTTACCTTTGTTTTTTTTTCTACGGTATTACATGCTTACTAAAGAAAGTATCTGCCGCTTGAAACAGAAAAGACCCACTGTACACTGTCACAGAAAGGTGGAAGCAAGACAACCATGGATTTCTTTGAACAGATTAATGTTCACTTGTTGCAATATGAGAGAATAACACGAATATTGAAAAAATGTAATCTGTGACTCCCACATTTTATGAGTCAAAGTTGTTTCAGCAGTTTCATGCTTGGGTGTCTCTGAGAGCTGTCGAAGCCTTTGCAGTCCCTGTTTGCAGATACAAGTCTTAAAGTCACTTTTAGGTTAAGTCTCTGTGATTTTTCAGCATATTTCTGTGTATATTCAAGGTCAGTATATATTCTTAAAAGTTATTGCACGTGCCAAAGTCTAAATTGTCACAGTTAGTTCATAATCAGCTTGCTGACATAACATATTTATAATCTTGCTGCCATAGCAAAGACACTGTGTAACAGCCAAAATCAGATGAAAGCTTTCTATATTAAATACAGGATTTATTTCTCCACATACCAGTTTACTTGCCTTTATGTTTTTTTTTCTTTTCCTCCTTTTTTTTTTTTTTTTCCCAAGGTTGTGTTTCAACTACACTTATTTGTGCTGTGATTCTTCTGGTAAATTCAGTCTTTGCCATGCTAGTAATTTCAGAGAATTTACAAATACTTAAATCACTGAACCAAAGTCCTCTGACAAAGTGGTTCAAAACCAACCAGAAGCAAGTGGTTGTTACCTGCATACCACTGCCTATAGAAAAAGGGTGTTAATACCGGGAAAGTGGCTACCCCAGGGTGCAAGTTATATGATTTAAATAAGCCATATGCATGTTTCAAAAGACTCTTATTTGGAAAACTCCTGTTAGCCTGTGTCCTGAGATTCCTTTTATGTGCCACAGCTGTTGGCAAACATTTTCAACAAAGAAAGAAAACATACACCAGAAATAAAATATTCTGTAGATAGCTTACAAAAAAGGCCAGAAAAAGTAGAACAAGTAATTCTTCACAAACTAAACTGTTATTTGTGTACATGGATTTTGTTCCCTTCCCTTTCCCCCTCCCCTTCCCTTCTCCTCCCCCTCTGTTTGTCTTATCTGTATGCAATTTCCAAATTTGGAACCGATGGAGCTGTCTCATGTTTTAAAAGATACCCAGGACACAGTGGCTGTAGGTTGTGCTACTGCATAATTCTGAAAATATTTCTTAAAAATAGGTTTAATCAGATTTATAAAGCTGAGTATGTCAGACATTCATCTATCAACATATGCAGATTTGATTATCTCAGGTAAAATCCCCTACTGGCATGGAATTTACACTGAGGAGTATTTCTGCATTCTGTGGTCAGCATGTGTAATTGTCAGATGGTAATTAGTGTGCATCTATTTACTGAGGCTAGCCATAGTACCCCCTAGAAAAGATTATTATTGGTGTTCATGTAACAGCAAAGGTAACCTATTACATCAGCACTTCACTGAAGTACTCTCTGCATCATACTGCAATTTAAGATTATTTTGTTATCTCCTATTAGGCCTAAATAAAAATATTTTAGTCTGTTATTTTCTGAAGCACAAGACTGTTAGCTATTATTCTGATGCATTTGTTTTCTGCTTATCAAGAAAAATGCTGTTATGCCGCCAATGTTGTTTTCAAATCAGTAAGGTTGAAAAAGAGCCGATGGTCATCAGCTGCTTTGTCTAAGTTATTCATTACTTTTTACTTGTTCTTGTGAAGGTAAAATTTCCTTGGGGGTCAGTATAACTCTCATTTCCAGAACCTACGCCTCTGTGCCAAGATGCAGTGTGGGACCAAGACAGCTCCTGTAGCCTCCAGAAGCCTGTCCAGCTTTGGTCCTCCCACCAGACCCACAGCATGTACAGGGTTTTTTCCCATAGGTCTGTCAGGGCTTCACATTGGAGGCTGGATCACAGGTTGACACACCAAGTGCTTCTCACGTGGACATATCTGAGCATAGCACTCTAGGTGGGATATTTTGCAGCAGCACTTGGAGCTGTGCTCATCCTTCTGGGGGGTTATACTGCTGCCAAAATGCTGTCTCCCATGGTCCCCACTGCTTTGAATGGGGGCCCTCGTCATGCTCCCTCCTCTGCCACTGTCTCCAAGGGTCTTTCTCCTCTGGAGGAAGCAAAGTCCTTCCTCTTCCCTGCCAGTGCCCCAGCTCACAGTGCTCCATCACCATTCTCAGGCCCTGGGGTCCCTTGGATGCCCAGCCTTGTCACCCAGCTGCCCATAAGCTGCAGAGACAGAGGACACTGTGTAGTAAAGGCTCCTGGAGCAGATGCTGAGTACCTTGGGGGCAGGAGCGTGGGTTCGGGGAGCACCCAATCAGGAGGAGAGCAGCTTGCTGGCCATGGGGCTGGGCCAGGGAAATTGCTTTCCTGTAGGTGAGCAGGCATGAGGCTCATGCTGGCCCACCATTACCCTATCCTCGCAGAGGAAGGAGTAATTCAGACAAGTATTTATTTATACAACAATAGATGAAGATTAGGATGATGTTTGGCTTCCCAGGGGGTGAGTAGAACAGAATCACAAGATGAAACACGGTGTGGAAAACATTGTTCTCGTGGTGTTCCCACCTGCTGCTGCTGCTGCTGAGTTTACAACCATAACCTCTGCCAGTATTGCTGCCACTTCAAATCGCAGCCCATGCTGTGGGGAGCCAAGTGGTTTTGCCCTCTCAAAACGGTGCCTCTTCAGAGCCACCCTCATCAGCCTCAGTTGCCTCTTTCCTTTTGGGAATTGAAGATTAGTGCTGGCTCAATGATTAAAAGGTAGTGTTGCCAGTCACTCTGTCCCTCACGGCTCACGCTGATTTTGCTCTACCCCATCCTCCACGTTACAATCCTTATAGTCATATTTGGCAGATATTTGCTTTGAAACTTAATCACACCTACCATATATCATTTATACTTTCTGTTATTAGGCCTGCAATTTGCTGCTGTCTGGCTGGGTCCCAACAGATGATTTGTGTCCCAGCAGTGTTATTACCCTTGCTGAGAACTGACATTTTGTACCGTTTAGCATCAGCTCATTCAGCTAAATTTCAGATGTGCTTCAGCTCATCATGAGGCCTCAGGCTGTGCTGAACACCAGTGAGGGTATAGAGCTGTATTAGGTGTGAGCCTGGAAACACCTCCAGTCCCAACAGCTGCAGGGACCTCCGACTGCAAACTGGTTCCTCCTTCCCACTTCTTCTGTTTGAACTCAAGGGCTCTAATTTGCAGTTTGGAGCCCCACTGAACTCATCTGCTGGGGTGAGGTAGTTAATTTTCTTCACAGTAGCCACTATGGGGCTGTGTTTTGGATTTGCACCGAAAATAGGGTTGACAATATAGAGATAGTTTTGTTATTTGCTGAGCAGCGCTTGCACAGACTCAAGGCCTTTTCTGCTCCTTACTCCAACCCACCAGTGAGAGGGCTGGGGGTGCACAAGGAGTTGGGAGGGGACAGAGCCAGGACAGCTGACCCCAACTACCACAGGGATATCCCACAGCATATGGTGTCATGCCCAGTGTACAGAGCTGGGGGAAGAAGGAAGGAGAGGATGTTCAGAGATACAATGTTTGTCTTCTTGTCACCCTTACAGATGATGGAGCCCAGCTTTCCTGGAGTTGGCTGAACACCTGCTTGCCCATGGGAAGCAGTGAATGAATTCCTTGTTTTGCTTTGCTTGTGCAAAGCTTTTCCTCTACTTATTAAATTGTTTTTCCTCAACCCACAAGTTTTCCCACTTTTACCCTTCTGATTCCCTCCCACATCCCACCAGGATGGAGGGAGTGAGAGGTTGTGTGGAGCTGCGTGGGCAGCTGGTGTTAAACCACAACACCTGCTCAATTTCTAATTTCTGTGAAAGAGTTCAGATGTTAGCCTAATGCCAAAAGTTAGCTGTCAGAAGTATTACTGCAGTGCATTGTACATCAGAAGGTGAATTTATGGAGGAGCTCTGTCTCATAAGCATGCTTTGAGAGTCTGGAAGAAAAAGAAAGCAATATTTCTGTTTGAGGCTATGAGTATTTAAAAAGCAAACACAGGGCTCCCTGCAGGGCCTTGCAGACTCACACTGTCTATGGCAGGGTTAGAGCCCCATACCAACGAGGCCAGCATGTCTGTGGAGGTGGTTGTTTGATGGGGGTTTGGGTAGAAGTGCAGCAGCCAGGGACTCTCCAGCCCCAGTGCTTCTGCCCTGATTCAGTCAATAATTCACTGCACACAGAAGGACACACAGAGAACTCACTCTGCATCCCTCTCCTTTTTCTTCATGAGTTCTTCCATCTTACGTTTGTGGGATTTTTCTTTTTCGTGACTGTATTATAGATTCATCTTGGTCAGAAATGACAAGTGAGACTTTTACTTTCTTAACCTTATTCCTAGGTCATTAGGAACATGACATTCATATCATACTGAGTTTCCTCAAGAAACACTGAGGGTGGCCTTTGCAGCATCCTTACAGTATTGCTGAAGCCTGGGTGGTGCCCACTCAGGGTAGTCACTTCCACCCCTTGCTCAGAAGCCACACTGATGCCTCCTCTTGCTCTAAGACAGATTTTTCTCCTCAGAAGCAAACCTGCCATTGAACTTGGTGTAGCTCTGCTGCTGCTACAAAACCTCTGATATCAAGCCAGAAAGAATGTTTTAACTATGGTTAAAACATTAACCACGGTTTCTTTGATTTCAGACAATATTTACCTTTAGTTCACTTATGCTGCTTAGCAGAAGGTTAGCCCAGGCTCACTCCTACCTTCTGGATCATTGCTAATCCATACCATGAACTGATCTCCTAGTGAATTCTCCATTAAACATACTATGATGAGCCTGAAAACCACATACTAGTGCTTCTAATTCATAGATACTCAAACACTAACCACCATGCCACTGACATTGCTTTAGATGCACTTGTTGTAGGCTCAGAGCTTGAATGCAGGATACTGGTCAGAAGTGACAAAGTTGTTTCAGGACCTCTTCAAAAGTCACTGGTTTTGGTGCAGGTTGGGTTTGCATATGTAGCCAAGGAATCTCCTTGGGAATAATTACAGCGCCTGGTTAATCTGAACATACTACAGTCTGGAAGAAACACCTAGGAAAGAATATTGTCCTGGTAACTGTCAGGTACCTTGTGCAAAATGCCTCAGCTGCCTTTTCCTGAAGTTGGACAGAACATATTTTTATCCTAAGCTTGTCAAATTTGAGATTAAAAACACTAACAAAATAAGAATTTATGATTTTTTCTCTCCAAAACAGAAAGAAAATCCAAATTATGATACTTCTCTGGAACAGACAATCCATCCTTTTTACCAAAATGTTCAAATGATTCATCACCCAAATAATTTGATATCAGAGACTTTGGTTCTGATTTAGAATAGCAAATTCACCTTTCAATCCAAAACTTTTGAATTGAATTCAAAGCTTTCATTCAGAGAATGATGAAATGAAGTATGTGGGCAGTTTCATAATTCTGTAATGTTATCTGAATGGGAAATTCCACCTTCCTGCTGAAAAGCTTGTCTTCATGACAGCATTTTTCTATGAAAAAACATTATTCACAAATTCAAAAAGAATTCATCTGTGATATTTTCTTATGTACGATTAGGATGCCTAGCCATGATGATGATGATAGATGAGAGGACAAAACCTGCATTTATATTGGCTATGAAACAAATTATCATGGCCAGTCTTGGGAGATATTTATGTTTGTATTCTATTTCACTATGTCCAAGTGTCACATCTATAAATATATTTGATTACTTTTCTTCCAGAAGGACACTCTACACTGCAAACCAACATAAAAAATAACCAAACCCCACTGTTATTACAGATATTACTCAGCTACAGCTGTGGTCTGAGTTTTGCGGAAACATTTTTTTCATCATAAATCTGCTAAATAACAACCATGATGCTCAACAAAAAGTGTTTTAAACTTTATTTTTCTGATATAATCTAATGTCCACTCAGCAAACCTACACTTCTATAGGACTCTGTGAAGTTACTTTCTGGTTTTCATGTACTTTCCCAGACTAAAAATGCGTCATCATAAAACGGATGACAGTGGAAGAAGAGTGAAATTTCCCAGATATGACTTATTAGGTCTTGATCTTTATAACAAAATAAAACTGAGGCCAAAGGAGAATGGTTTTGTTTGACATGTTAATTCCTTTTTATCAGTAAGTCAGTCCATAGACTGGGCTGGAACATCCTTGTCATAAGCAAGGCATATTTTAGAAAAGTAATGGGTATGTCCCTGCTTATTTCTGTATAAGTCATAAACCAGTAGAAACACAGACCTGTGGAGGGTTTCATCTGGCCTGTTATTTGGTTCCTTACTAGTATTCTGTTGTCAGGGTTCTTACATTTTGAAACAAGAAACATTTAGAAAAACAAAAGTAATGTCCTAAGGCATGTGTTTGCACTAGTTCTCTGCACTAAACCTGTATCAAAACCTCTCGTGCTCTCTACAGACAAGGACACCTGGTATCACTGTTTACCCCCTGCCTAGGAAGCAGGTGCTGTTCTTTACTGCTGGTTACAGAAAAGCTCAAGAATAGAATATAACCAAATATGATGAGTGTGGCAATAAGTCACTGTGCAGTGTTCAAGTTTTCTCCCTTTTCTAAGTTTAGGTAAAAGCAACCCATCTTCACAGCAATGAAAAAACAAAAAAGGAGATGAAGCAGGTAAACTCATCTACTCTCAAAATGTGCTTCCAAGCTCCAGACTTTCTCCCTGATCCAGTGCCTCTGACACATCTCCATGAAAGACTGGTACTGCGATCTGCCCTTGGGCAGGTGTATTGTACTTTTGACAATGACCTGAGCAAACTAGTGATGCTTGTGATAGGGTTTTTGTGGGAGGAGGAAAATCCCACATAGGGGAACTTCTGTTTTTCAGCCTCAAAGTACTGAAAGCAGCTGTTTCACACAACTTTTTAACAGGTTGTTGTTTTCATTTTTTTATGTACCAATGCTTTTCTCCAGCAGTTCAACAGTTTCCAGGTATTTAAACAATTTGTAAAACAAGCAAGAAAGAAATAAGGTTTACCCATAACAGTTATCTGTGTTAAATTGAAAAAGAATATGCTGTCTAAAATGAAAATTGCTAGTTAGAGGTCATGGCTCAAATACTTCTTAGTGGGGAACATTTTGGCATTCTTGTTTAGCTCAGCTGTATGTAAACACTAATGCACTCCTTTCTGCTTTCATATTCCCTGCAGTGCAGTCAATTGCCCATATCATTCTCCCACATGACTTTTGTTTTCACATCAATCTGATGCTCAAAACAATATGGATCCCAGTTACAAAACCTTCAGTAAGAAAAATGAGCAGTGCTGTCATATATTTTAGACTCGATCAATTACACAGATCTCAAGCTGCTACAAGCTAGTTAAATCTGGGGAGCTGTCATCCTGCTCAAGTCACTTAAGCTTTTGGAATGAAGTATGAATTTGATAAAACTGAGGCAATTATTGCTCTTAGATTGCTCTGCCTTTTTTTTTTTTTTTTTTTTTTTAATCTCCCCAGGGAATGAGTCTGTTTTGTTTAAAGACATTCAAATATTTAATTGGCAAACAATACAATGTATAAAGTATTATCACATTGACATCAAAATAACAGATTAAGCTTTTAAACTCTCTGCAAAATGAGTAGAAAAGAAATTTCTGTCTTGGATCAGAAGTGCTATCTCAAAGTGGAGTAGCTGAAGAAGTCTTACAAAAAATTATAGTGGAATAGTAACAGGCAAACAGGACTAGATAGCATTCTTCCTTGTATTCTCAAAGAACTCAGTTCTGAAAAATCCCAAACTAATTTTTCTGTTGTGCATATCTCTTTTAGACTAGTTTTGTTACAACAGAAGAACAGAAGGTTTCAAACATATGACAAATTTTAAAAAAGACCAAGTGAAACAAATTTCACTTGGTGAAATTTCTCTGCCAAGAACACCAGAATTATAGGACCATGGAATATCCTGAGCTGGAAAGCACCCGTAAAGATCGTGGAGTCCAACTCATCACCCTACACAGGACACCCAAGAATCACATCGTGTGCCTGAGTACATTGGCCAAAAGCTTCTTGAACTCTGTCAGGCTTGGTGCTGTGACCACTGCCCTGGGGAGCCTGTTCCAGTGCCCAAACTTCACCTCTGGGTGAAGAAACTTTTCCTAACATTCAAACTAAACCTCACCTGACAAGACTTCATGCTGACAAAATTAGTAGACTCTCGGCTAAATACGATGAAATAGGGCAGAAATTTTCCAAAGGGAAAATTGAATATCTTTATAAGAATATTATGGAAGGGATAAGTAAGGAGATGTTATATGGTAATCTTTGAAGGGGTTTTAACAAGTTTCCTCAACAAAGATTCTGTAAATGGTTACAAGAGGAAAGTTTCTTTTCAGATTAAGAAATTGTTAAAGGACAGGAACAAAAAGTTAGAAATAAGAAGTCCATCTTTAAAAATGGAAAGGTTACTTATGGAGTACAAAAGAAACTTGTATTTATAAATTATATGGAAGGAAGATAGAGTAGTAGAATCATAGAATTGTCAAGGTTGAAAGAGACCTTTAAGATCATCAAGTCCAACCATCAACTCAACAGGTGATGATATCATGCTGGAAGGAGATGATTCACCCCCTCTACTATAGGTCATGAAGGAGGTGATTCTCCCCTTTTTATGAGACCCCACCTGGAGTCTTGCATACAATTCTGGTGCCTTCAAGATAAGAAGGACATGGAACTGTTGGAGCAAGTGCAGAGGGGGGTCACAAAGTTGATCAGATGGCTGGAGCATGCCTATGAAGGCAGGCTGAGAGAGCTGGGGTTGTTCAACCTGGAGAAGAGAAGGCTGTGTGGAAACCTCATAGCAACCTTCCATATCTGAAGAGGGTCTACAAGGAAGGTAGAGAGGGACCCGTCATCAGAAACTGCAGTAACAGGACAAGGAGTATAGGGTACAAATTGAAATTGAGGCTAGATATTAGGCTAGATTGAGGCTAGATATTAGGAAGAAATTCTTTACTGTGAGAGTAGTGAGACACTGGAACAGGTTGCCCAGGGAGATCGTGGATGCCCCAACCCCAGCAGTGTTCAAGGTCAGGTTAGATAAGGCCTTGAGCAACCTGTTGGAAGCTGTCCCTGCACATGGCAGGGGGAGTTGAGACAAGACCTTCCAACCCTTAACATTCTATGACTCTCTTATTATTGAGAAACTGGGTAGTAAAATAGCAAATGAAATTCAGTGTTGATGGGATGCAAAATAGGACACATAAGGAAAACCAACTCTAACTATATTTACGCAGTTATGAGCTCAAAATTAGCCATTATCATTCAGAACAGAGATTGTCCCTGTTTTTTCTTTACAGAGAATAGTTCAGTCTTGGCAATAGTTGAAAAAAAACCACACCAAAAGAGTGTTACGAATGACTATCAAAGGACTGGAGAACAAACCAGAAAACCTTATTATACTGTGTATATATTCATTGTGTGCCTTCGTATTGAATGTTGAATACAATTTTGGTCTTAGTTCCCAGTATATAGTAGAAGAAAAGAGAAGGGAAATGAAGAGGATCAACAGCCCAACTCAGTCTCCCAGTGAAGAAATTAAACAGGTTGGGGTATTAAAAAAAAGTCTGAGAAGATTATAAGACATTAGATCATAAAATAAAGCCTAGGACATAGCAGTGATTATAAAACATTTGTTTATTTTTTTCTCCTAACACAAACTCTGAGAGATATCCAGTGAGGTTATCAGGTGGCAGTATAACTCAAAGGAGTATTTTTTCACCAAATACATAATTTAGTGAAACAAAGAATATGTGGAGGCAAGAGCTATAAAAGGGTTAAAAGAAGTTTATACAAGGTGTGAAAATTAGGTTCCAATTAAACACATGAGCTCAGGACATCCCTAAATCATGGGTTATTGGGAGGATGCATGAGGAGGAAAGTACAACATATGTCTCCTATTTCTTACATGGTTTACTAAAGCTTTTGGTATTGATCTGCTGTACACCCAAGACAGTGGAGTAGATGGACCTGTACAAATGCTCTTATGCCCATAAATAAATATATTACCAACAGATATATTAACAAAAATAAAAAAACAACAACCCCAAAAAAAGGAGTATGTGGTGTGTTGATTTGTACAACTTTGTCAACAAGTTTCTGATATTGTGCTCTGAAGAGGTTGCAAATGCTGCCAGCACTTCTTAAAATAAATAATCTTATTAATACATACAGTCGGACAAACATTAGGAAGTGATCACTCCACTGACACTTACAATTCTGCATCAGCTGGCTATCAGGATGCTTGGCAGAGAGTTTCCGTGGTAATTTTTCCCTATAGTGTAGTAATGAATTGGCCACTGAGAATCAATTCATTCAAAGAAAGGCCATATGATTTCCAGTGGGGCTGAAAGATAAAGCTAATGTTGCAGAAAAGAATAAAAATGGGAACCTCTCAAGTAGATATTCAAGTGCAATGGAATTCATAGGGGACTCTAAATCCAATCTGACATTCTCTTTGCATCCATGAATTGCCAGTTTTGGTCTAGTGACAGTTGCTCTGATGCTGGGAAGACTGAAGCTCAGAAGCAGATTTGTGTGACTCGGACAGTCCCTCAGCCAGCACAGGTGTTCAAAGGAATGCTGTGACACTATTCACAGAAAGCTGAGTCCCAAAGTCCTCCCTCCAACCCGTTTCTTCCCAGCTCCCTGTGAAAGAAGATTTTAAGCAAATTCTACTCCTTTCCAGACTGTGTTAGGGATATGTAGGGCAGGGAAACCACTGTACCAGTTCAGCAGCGGGGGCAGGAGAGCTGTGGGCACCACGTGTGAGCTGAGCTGTCTGCAAGGAGGACACAGCAGAGGAGCAGCTTAGAGTCAGGCAACCCTTCAGAGATTTTCCTGAAGGCTTTGTTTGCAGGTAACATACAAGCATTATGGGTTTGATTAGGCACTCTCTCTTTGATTCCACTCAAATCCACTGAGGAAGATCAGGGTCAAGTTTTAATAAGGATTTGAAACCTCTCCTGCTGTTGAAACATCATGAAAAGACTGACTTAATGAGCTGAGAAAGACAGCAGAAGTTTGAGATAGACAAATATTGTGTGCTAGTGTTCCTTGAGTGCAGGTTAAAAGAGATGGAGGCTAGCCCTGGTAATTTAAAGCAAATTCCTGGAGTTTGAAGCAGACCAAACTATTCACAGAAGAAATACAGCTGCCAATGCAGTGCTTCATTATAACAAATGGACATATTTTAGAAGCATGTCTGAGTGGAAGACATTGAAAACAACAGCTGTATTATTGTGTGGGTGTTTTTTTTGGTGATCAAGAAGTAAATGTTCCTTGAGCTGAATGCCACTTACTTCTAATTAAATAGGTATCTTAAAAGAAACTGTGGCATCTTACGGTGCATCAGTTGCTAAGTGTTCCCCAAAGAGTGTTTCTGGGTCCAAAAGCCAGACTGAGATCTCTATCAGCTGTAAGGTATTTCAAGTAACCAGACTGCTTCATACATGGGTCAATGGACACTAAAGCATTTCATTAAATATGAAGTGAATGTTTTTTCACAAATCCCAAATACCCATCACCGTTGCTGCAAAGTGCTGGATGGAACTGCAGTCTGATGGAATGGCCTTACAGCCCAGGGTTTTGGGAAACACAGGTGCAGCCTGGCTTCTGACACTGCCTTTGTAATGGACCTGGAGCATAACAATAGGCATGACTTCCCTTCTCCATGACCTTATCCCTTCAGGGAAAGGGCCCTTGGACTGGGACTTGTCTCACCTTGCTGAAGAAATATACAGCTCAGCTGGCCATCAGTAAGGTCCCTTGAAGTAACAGAGTGAAAATGACACATTTGGGATTTGAATTGTCTGTTCTATTTTAGCTGTGCATGATAGAATAGGATTAGTCTCACAAGAGCTTGTTTCTCTCCAGTGATGATAACAGGGAACTGGAGGGTGGCTAATTCAATATCTCCTTCTTGGATATGTCAGTCTGAGCAAGTCCCATTCTCACTCTTTGTACAGTGACATCCCAATGTCAGCAGTTTCAGTGTTCATCATGTGCAGTATGACATTCCAGGTTAACATACGTGTCATTAACATAAACATGAACTAAGCCATAGCCCAGAGATCAGCCACACTTATCTGGGAGTTGGGTGGTTTAAATGAAACTCAGGCCTCTGCTCTGCTGGACCTTCCAAAACGTGCAGAGTGCCTTGACCACCAGACTACTCGATAAACTCTGGGGTCTGTGTCTGTGTAAAAGCGTCAGTGGACAGAAGAGAGCTTACCATTGATCTCTGTCTGCACTTCAGTAGGAATGCTACTTCATTAAATATAGAACTGAAAACTGAACACAATTTCAGGATTTGACCTTATACGCATGTGGTTAACTCATACACACTTTCCACAGTAAGATAAAAAATAATTACATGGAGGCTGTTTCATAGGAATCAATAACTGACTCGAAAGAGTCAATACTCCAGAGTACAATTTATACCTATTAACCTGAGTCTGCCTGAAGCATCCTGTTCTTTCATCATTATTGTTTAAGTAAATGAAAATGAAGATTGAAAGTAACAACCTTTCTAGGTCGCTAAAATGTGGCACTTGTGAAGCATGCCACTTAACCATCTGGTCTTAGAAAATATGCTATTTAAATACAATATGCAATAGTGTTTGTGCAGTGCCATTTAATTGCAGGTAGATAATTGTATCATACCAAGCTGAAAATTCACTCTGTATTTTTGGAAAAAAATCACTTATCCCATTCTTTTACCTGCAGCAGTATCATATACAAATTTCCTACTTTTTGAATGTTGTCTCCTCCACCTTTTGATGCATCAGTAGTCTTTCTTTGGCATGTTTTACAAAGAATGCTTGAGACAAGAGATATTTATTTTTTTCCCCATAGAAAGTGATTAATGGAGAATTTAAAGTATTCTTCTTGCTTGATACCTGAAGAGAATAGAGCTTGTATTGCATTGACTTCTGCCCTTTTCACACCTTTACATCAGCAACCCTGAAATTTGCTGTCATATTTAAACAAAATTTCACTTTTTTTCAAAATCCATATTTGAACTTTCTACTACTGTTCTGCTCTTGGGACTCAACGTTTGACAAATTTTACTATGTATTTTCTTTCCCCCTGCCCTGCCTTGTAACATCACTCAGACTTCAGGCTTTCCAGGCAAGGTACCTTTTCAGGAAATAGCACTAGGTTCTGAAGAGAAAAAAGATGCTGCAAAGGCAGGACCAAGTAAAGAAAAATATGGTGCCAGCCTCCTTACATATTAAAACCTTCGGATCCTGGGGTGTTTTGAAGCTTATCTTATTTGCACAAATAATTCATCACCAGCCAGTTATTTTATAATAGCTGTGAAATATAAATACTCGTGTACTGTGTGTGGCTGGTTTTCCTCCTAGTGCACTCTGTTTATCCTGTCTTTGCCTGGCTAACTTGGTGTCACTGTGAGCCACAGGTATGTCTCTTTCTATACTCTTTAGTTGTGATTCCTCTTATCTACCCAAAAGTGACAGCTGAATTGCCCTGTGGAAGTACCTGTTTTCCTAGGGAAGCCTAGGGAATTCAGACAGCTGGCTTAGCCTAGACATGTTGCCCATAATGGCTGTGATGCTGTGATGATGCACAGGAAGAAATCCTCTGGGGGGAAAAAACCCCAAGGGTCTGATGTCATTTCAGAGGAAGACATGTAGGAGTGGAGAATTTAATTTTGTATTTGCAGAGTAATTTAATCTCTGCCACAGATTACTGTGGGGCTTAAGGAGCAGATCTAGAAGATAAAAAAAGCATTTAAAATATTTATTAAAATTAGAAAGATGAAAATGTATTAATTGCTCTTCTAATCTCTTGTTGTAAATGATGAATCTCTGTCTCCTTTTAAAAGTTATAGATTCATTGAAAACCTCATCTCTTGCACTGGTCTCTGTCAGTCAAACCCACCTTAAGAAAATTGGACAGGGGAGCTGGTTGCTGTGAAATATGTCTGGTTTCAGTAAAAGGAACAGTGTTTTTACCCTCCTAAATGCTATGGCTCCTTTGCCATAGATTTTAGCTGAAGTAGCAAGTTGCCAACAAAATTCAGAATTTAGTAGGGTATTTTTAGTATCCAAGACTAAGCTGATCTCCAGTCTAGAAGATGGAGATTCACAGATGTGAATCTCCTGTGTGTGGTTGCCATGGCTGGAGAAAAAGCATTCCCTGCTGCCTGTCAGGTTTTTACTGGGTTCACATCTCTATTCTGCTTGCTTTTTTTTTTTTTTCCTTAATATTTTTGTCTGTTCTGCTGTACTAATTTAAATACACATAATATACATGCAGAATATATATGTCCCAGTTTATCTGGGACAGCAAGCTATAGGAAAGGTTTAGTTGGAAGCACAGGTAATTCACAAAGTTGACTGTTTACATCGATCACTGAGGTCAGCCAGTGTTTTAATGTAGATTTGCAAGAATAATGAACACATGTAAAAATACCTCTATTGAATAGTTTGCAATCATGCCACAGGCTGACATTTTGTTTCGGAAAACATTCATTAAATTATTTGGCATAGCAACTGAGTAAAAATCAAATTATTTGTGGATACAAAACAAAAAACTCTGCTGAAAGCACGGTTTACTGTGAGTCACTTGCATTGAATCCAAATAAGAACTTTTATGATCCAGTGGTAGAAAACAACTGATGTGTCAGAAACAGGTGTTAAATGAGGAAAAAATAAAATTAGGTGTGTACATGCTGGCCAATCCCTAATACCTGAAGGTCTAAGCTCAGATATACTGAAAACTTTCCCTCTGGAACTGCGTCCTTTTCAAACTGACTCTTTTGAAATCCCAACTGTCACACTGTATTAACAACAGCCTAAACATTCCTCTTTGAAACTCAGCTGTTTGCATGATTTTGATTATTATAAATTTTATCACTGTCCTGAAACTCAGATTTTCTGTGAGATTTTTGCATGCTTTCTCACACCCTTGGCTTTCAAACCTGCCATTCTGCAGCATGTGACAGGTTGTGAGTCCGAGTCCACTCCAGGTCAGTTTTACTTCAGTTTCAGATACATATACTCTGAGTTAGCTCTGTGAGAGGGCACAAGAGGCAGCCCCTCTGGGGCTTTCCTTCCTCCCACTGCAGTTCATGTGCTGAGAACCTGGTGTAGTCAGGCGAGCAGACTGATGAAGGAAAAAAGCTTATGTCATGCCAACAAGAAGTATGTCAACTGGAAACATTTCAATTTGGCATTTCACAGCAGTAGATATTCAATCAACCTGGTTTGCCCAAATTGCAAATATTTCTAAATTCCCTCATCAAATGGAAATTCTCTGCCAGAGTGTTACCCAGAGGAGGAGATGCCAGCTTGCCATTCTCACCTCTCACAGGTGCAGCCCTGCTGGCACCAGTGGTGTGCCAGTCCCCTCTCCCATTTTCCTGGGCACCACAACATGCTTGGTCTGCACCAAGTGCTGCCACAAACATCCAGCTCTTTTGTTGTCTTTTGCTTTGCAGTGAGGCAATGACCCTTATTACTTACCTGCCTGTGAGGTCCTACAGGGAGACAAAGCACTTGCTTCATGAATCAGAAGGCAGTAAGGCAAGAAAACAGCAGGCAATGTATTTGCTTCATAAATCAGGAGATAGTAAGGCAAGAAAACAGCAGGTAGTGTAATGCCTGCCTTTCTCCAGGGCTTAATTCAGCTAGCTTGCCTTGGAAACTCCTTGCCTTCATGAGAATAACCAATGAATATTAGTTACCCTGCTTTTCTTTTTTTTTTTAGATAATGAAGCCATTGCAAGGGAGGGAAATTTGTTATGGTACTTTTGTCTGAAAAAAAACGTGGGACTGTACCTTCTGGAGATTCTAGTTCCACTTCTATATACTCTGGTACTAAACTCCTGGCTGCAAAAATTTTGAGTGAAAACCAGAGCTGCTCTTGTCTTGTGAACTATATTCATGCCTTTCTGAAGGTGGGTGCAAAAGGAGCCCGAGTCCTCTTTGCTGAACAACTTCAACAAAGCATATGAGAGCTTTAAGTGCACAGTTATTGCTCATGTCAACTTCCCTGTCATGGAAGAAAACGTAAAACATTACTTTTATAGCCAAGTTCCTAGTGTTATTGTCCTCATTTTCCATAGGGAAGCTGTGATGCATATTAATGAACAAAAGATCAGTTTGCAACAGTATGTTGCCTCAGGTAATCACCATTACTATTTAATGGGTAAGAAGGACAGTAAGCATTTTCTTTTGTTCATTTGACTGAGTCAGTGCAAATGTTTCAGCTCAATAGCCTGAATGCAGTTGTTTGTCAGTGTAAACAGTTCCTCATTAAGTAGAAGCCCTGGCATTTACATCAGAAGTTAATGGTTCTTCAAATATGAAAATAAAGATAACAGTAGGCTTCTCTCTATGATTCTAACAGAATCATTTGTTCGCTAGAGGAAAGATTTCATCCATGTTTGTGGTTAAGGTCTGTATTGGGGAACACATAAAAACCAGAAAGGTTCTGCCTCACTAAACAGCAAGCACCACATGCAAAACCTTCACTCTGCACTCTGATTCTGGACACAGAAGGGGTGAGAAAATCCACATATTCATAGCAGATCTCATCTGTTATATCAGCATAGTATCATATCCTCCACCAAAAAAAAGGACAATTACAATAATTACAATCAATCAATCTGTATATTATGCAGATTAGAAATTGTGTGAACGTGTGGCAATTAGGGAAAGATTTATAGAGGAGCTGCAGGCACTGTTTGTTTCCTTTTCCTTCAAATAGTTTAGTGCTTGCTGGGGAAAGCCTGAGGAGTCTGTACTGTGCAGTTCTGGGGTCACAGATCTCCTGAACACAAGAGTTGTCCTGGCAGGTCAGACCAAACCGTATCCAGCTCAATCAGATCAAACCCTATCCAACCCAATATAGGAGAGCATGCAAGCTTCAGGACTTTTGGTGATCCATTACCTGGATGCTGCGCCAGCATCCAAAACTCTTTTATTAATGTTGTTAAAGGTAAGATTAGGTGGGATGTACTGGTTTTTTTGCATTTCATTTACCGTCCTCCTTCAAGATCTTTTAAACCTGAGTCACACTCTTTTGTCAGTCTCCTCCTCAAAGAGCCCCAGCCCTTTAAATCTCTCTAAGCAGCTGCTCCACAGCCTTGATTTTCTGTAGTTGCTTTTTTCTGCACTTTCTCTATCTCCACTCCATT
This sequence comes from Lophotriccus pileatus, assembly GCA_035583135.1. Classification (NCBI taxonomy): domain Eukaryota; kingdom Metazoa; phylum Chordata; class Aves; order Passeriformes; family Tyrannidae; genus Lophotriccus; species Lophotriccus pileatus. The sequence continues at coordinate 99,417,852 of JAWWES010000001.1, read as the reverse complement.
TCTCTTGAGGTACGAAGTCCAGAATAACCCATAGAACACAGTACAGGACTTGATTATATATAGAAGCAAAATGATGCCCTTTATTTTATTCCTAGGTCCCCTCCTGATGTTGTTCAATATTTTACTGGCCTTTTTGGCTGCTAGTGTTTGTTTAGTCAATTATTTTTGACCTGCCAATGAGTACTCCGAGATATCTTCTATACTAGACAGTAGTTTAACATAATAGAGGTGTGTTTTAGATTATTTTTGCACCACTTCATATTTCTCTGCCTTGAGTATGTATATCTGCCACCTTTCTGCCCACATGAGTTCTTTCTGGAGTTATTTGCCTTTGGTACAGCACTGGACTGCTGGAAAAAGCTCAGTACCATCTGCAAACCTGGGGATGTTAGGATGAACTCACTTCTTCAGGTCATTGACAAAGATGCTTAATTAAACTCTTGCCAGCACTAGTCCCAAAAATGGGACTAGGCATTACTGGTTCACATTTGTCCTGAAAAGTCTTACTTGTTGTCTCCTATTTTTAAAAGTTTTCATTCTGCAGATAGATAGCCTTAATTCTTTTTTTTTTCCCCCAGAGGTACCAAGACAATTAAAACACAGCAATTATACAGAACAAGTAATAAGATCAACAAGCACATTGGGTACCTATTTAAAGACAAACCTTAGTGGCATGAGTCTAATTCTGTCAGGCACCTAGGAAATGGGAAGAGAATAATCTAAGTTAGATTTTCTGCCCATTACTCTGTTTTGTGCTCTTTGTCCTGAAACATTGGATATTTTGTCTTCTCTCCTTTATCCCCTTGGACTGGTTCACCAGTCTTAGCTTTCCTCTGTTCATTGAACTGAAACTCACTGAGGCCCAGCACAGTGATTATAAACTGTTGCAAAGTTAATATTAAAATTGTCTGTTCAAGTATACCAATATTGAGGTACATAATATACAAGTTCACAGATGATGTCTGCTGTTATTGCAGTAATTTTAATTTTGGTTTGTGCCTTAATGGTTGTTTTGCTTTTAGCATTGACTTCTCTGTGGAAGACAAACCAAGTGTTAGTCAACAAGCCTGAATGGTCAACGAAAATCAGCAACCAAATACAAAGGTGAGAGACAAGAGTGTCTGTGGTGCCACACTTAGAGCTGTAAAGGTAGGCCTATTGCCATTTTGACATGTTTAGCACTAGTTTGGTATCAAAGTGGGGAACCTGCTGTGTGCTGACAATTTGATAAAAACTCAATGTAGTTGAACTCACTGGTAGATTCACATGGATCACAGACTTCAGCTAAAGGAATTCTAATAGCTTACTCCATGTTTTATTCAACTGTCATTAGGCCTCATGAGCAATAAGGGTCAAGCACTTCTTCTCTTTTGGGTCACAACAAACCAAAGGCTTTTTATATTTTTTTGGTGATGATACAGGTTTTCTTGAGACTGCTGTCACTTGTTTGGCAGCTCCTTTCCAGAAGGACAGAAGATAATACAGAGCAGAGGAACTTTGCTCCCTTTTCCTGCACCTGATAGTACCTGCCTCCAAAGGGACACCTGCAGCTTTGTGGGATGCTCTGAGATCAACAAAATTGTTTGATTCTCAAACACCTCCCAAGGTTTCTCAGAAATACAGTTCTATTTGCATCCATCATTTAAAATGAAAATCATATGTTTTTTCCTAGTCACTTCTTCCTGAGGAGGGTGCTAGCACTAGACTTTGAAAATCAAGTATGATATTAAAGGATTCTCTCTAATCCCCCTAATACTATAGTCGATTTGGGGACTTACTTCTCTTTCATACTCCCCCTTGACTCTTAGACTTCTATGCAAGGTGAATCAAAACAGCTCCTTCCTTTATTCTAATCTCTTTGTGCTGCTGTCCTTGCTCTCCAGTGCTCTCCCAGTAACTATTGGTGCAAGTGGAGCTTCATAGGGCTTACTGGCTGAGTGATGTGGGGACAAATTTCCCTTCTCCTGTTCCATGAGATTTGCTTTCTTTTCCATCCATACATACCATTTAGGTTTGTTTCTATTGTTTGATTTTTTTTTAAGAAACAGTGACATGATCCAGCCTTGCTTTTGTACAAATTAAATTTTTGAGGTGCATTCCATGCTTTGTAAATCATCCCTTAGATGGTCACTGTATGTACATCTTCCATTTTACAGTGTTTAGCTGTCTTTTGAGATTTCAGACAACAGATGTAGTATAGAGTTGGCATTATTATTTCTCCTGGTCTCCAAGCTCCACTATGTACCCTTCTGATGGCTTTTGAATTTCCTGCCCTCCCAGCCTTGCTTTATATTCATAAAGTGCACAATGCTGGCATTTCAGCTTTGTTAGCAGAAAAGGTCATTTGGTTTAGGATTCAGGTATCTTCCTGATGAGGACAAAAGAAAGGAAGAAAAAGAATATGTATTCATATTTAAATTTCAATTAGGAATGCTTAAATCTCCTAAAACTGGTACAGAAAATCAGGGAGTATATATGGACAGATCAGACAAGAAAAAGGCTGTCAGAGAGACTGTATCAGTTTCTTCGTCAGTGAAATTCAATCAAATTCAACATTATTCTTAAAATCAGTCAAGAGACAAAACACTGCTAGTCTTATAGCTCAGTTAACTTAAGCTTACCTTCTGTCTCAAAAAGTGTAAATTATTTTGTTTTACACTACCTGAACTCAAGACTTTGCCATCCAGAGTGACAAATGCTGTTCAGTTACATATGAAGACATTAATTTTCATTTTCTAAGGGATGTAGCTAATATTATCATGGTCTTTTCAGTGAATAACACTCAGAGCATACTAAAACAGAAGAATACCTAGTCTTGTTCACCAAGAGGAAAATTAGAATTAGACTTTTTGTAGGTTGTTTCTGTCCCTAGTTACTGTCATACTGTTTGCATGCTGATAGAGTCATTTCTGTCTTGATGGCAAGCAACAAGAAAGAGGATATTGAATATTTTTCATACAAATGTGTATTGTTTCATGTATCTTTGTACATAATAATTATTAGCAATCACTGCTGTGCATGTGGTCTAGAAGAATGGCTTTAGGAAAGTTGCTCTGTAGTCTGACAGTTAATACATTCATCCTCTTCAACTGACTGCAGTGTTTGCACCTTCGACATCATCACTGTCAAAAGGAAAGCATAGAATCCATTCTCCAGAGGCTACTGAAGCTTGATTTGAGAACTCATTAGGTGAGGGACAACTGCAATGCAACAGATGGTACTCACTATCTATGAAATAAATGGTGAGTAAGAACCTCATCCAGGTGATTGAGATGGACATGATTTGTGGGGTGAGGATGGGATTAGAATTGATGGGATGGAATTAGAATTGAAGAATACTACACACAGCAAGCCTGGGTCATGAAGTACCTGGTCAGCGAAGACCAATGAAGTGCTACAGAGGGGTGCAAGGCATAGATGCTGTGATGAAAGTAGGAAGTCAGGAAAGTTATCTCTGCAACACAAATTGTATTAAGTTGGGAGGGCTTATAAAGGTAAAAATTGAGAACTTAAAAACTTTCTCCCAGGCAGAAGAGGAAATGGATATAAACATGCAAATAGAGGAGAACACAGGAGAAGGAAAGCTAGAAATGAAAGGCTGTACCCTGGACAGAGTGGCAGGAGGTAGCTAAACATCTATCTAAGTAGTTGTTAATCTTGCTTGATTTTCATGCCCTCAGACTTTTTCATCTTATTCTTATCTCTCTTATGGTAAGAACTGTACTGTAACATTGCAACAGCAACTTAGATGCCAGACATATATTGCAGAAGCTCTTTCCCTATTCTCAGGTTTAACTAGAACCTGATTTGCCAGGCAGGAGAGGATTTGTGCTTTTAAATGAACTCATTGTAAATGTTGCCTGCATATGAATACCTATCTTACATCCAGTGTTCAAGTCAGCCTGAAAAAAGGCAATAGCTGGAGTGTTAAGATTATTTCCCTGGCTGCATGGAGTCTAAGGGGCAGAGAAGTTAGGCTGGACTAAAGTGGTATATGTAGGATGAGTACATAATGCCTAAAATGGAAATTGGCAATGAGGCCTATCTCCTTTTACTCACTGACTAGATGTACAGAGTGTAAGGACACACCATTTAATAACATGAAAGGCAATGGATGAGTTTGGTGACAAAATGGGCACAGCCTGAATTCCCATTTATGGAACCTCAGTCACTTGTGTGCAGCAGCTGGGCTGACACAATGATACCCTTTTCTATCTGTCACAGTGGGGATTACAACTAATAGTAGCCTCTTCAAGGGGCAATCTGTGCTCATGTCTTAGTTCTCATTAACATACAGCACTTCTGAGTTTTGATCACTGTTTTAATTGCCCTGAAAACTAGTTAAAAACACCACTGGAGATATTTTCACTACTGTGAATTAAAATAAACTTTTTAGAACCCCAATGGCAGAAGAAAACACAAGCACAATGACTACCTTTCCTGCCTAGTCATTTAATGCTTTGCGTATATCTTGTCTCATCCTCATCGTTGTACACACTCCATGCATTATAGACACCAGTCTGTTTGCCATTCACACCTGGCTCCCCATCTCATCTTCCTTGTATTCTGCTTTCCTTATAATTTTATTCCTCTTTTCTTCAAATTGCTCTTCCTATGTAGATTTCCTTTCCTACTTCTTCCTGCTCCTCTTTCTGCTCACCCTCACTTGTTTAAGTGAAATTTCTCTATCCTTCCTCACCTTTTCTTCACTGCAAGAGCTGGAAATCTCCTCAGAGTGACCTTCCTGGAGAGGTTGATCCTTTTGCCAAGAGGAAATGCATTATACAACTCTGCACCAAACTTTCTGCTTCTGTTGCCTGCAGTGTCTTTTCATCTCAGGCTGGACTTAGACTGCATGCCAGAAAATAGACATCTGCAGCTGGAACCCAGTAACAGAAACCCAGAAACTGGCACTTGGTCAATTTTTAGGTTTGCATTACAAAAGAAAGACCATTCTGCTTTTCTGATTAAAAGAAAATGTATAATAGCAACACTACGCAGTTGAAAATCACATTGAGAAACACCAAAGCTTACCTAGTTCTGTACAAATAAATTTGCTGTCCCAAACATTGAATGAAAGCAACAGAAAAGAACAAAAGATCAGTCTTTGATATAGATGGAGATAAGAAACCTTGAGCACACATTGCTGAGAAAAAAAATAAACAAAAGGGTAAATCATGAATGATGTGGCCCAATTTCAGCCTGAGTGCTACCTTTTACTGAAGGTATTTCAGATTGTTTCTGTGAAGAGCATAAAACTGATAGACTTATCTGCTCAGGTCTGTTATTTGTTGTGGTCTTGTTTGCTTAGAAGGAGTGGGTAAAGCCTATTTTCCCAGAAAAGCAACAAGGGGGCAATAGGAGACAGTCTTCCTGTGCCTCAGCTCAAGCACCCTTCCTGCCAGAGCCTTAGAGAGAAAGCTCTCTTCCTTTCATTGTCTTTCAACCAGATTCCATCCATTTGGATGCCATCCCATGAAGTTATAGTTAAAAGTTCCTGATGTTGTTGAGAGCTTGAGATGGCTCCTTGAACAGCTCATGAACTTTGTCACTCCACTGTTTGCAAACTGTCAAGTTAACCAGGCATGTGCATTTAAGGCTGATATCTGTCTCAGCAGTATCCTTCCCCAGCCATCTGGAAAAAAACACATTAAAAATCAATCTAAAATGCTCAACTCAATCCTCAGTAGAGTATTCAGGAACATTTCTAACTGAAGCTTATTTTAACACTATGTTCTCTTTGGATTTTCAAGCATATCTGATGGTGAAAGAGTTTACAACAGGTCTTGCTATGTGATTGTTGTTTTGGTTGATGGTGGTTGCTCTTTTACAGGAAGTTTAATAGTCCTAGAAAAACCCCAAGCCTCCAAACAAAGCCAAAGTCAGAACTGAAAAAAAGGCAAGTATGTGCAGAAAAGGGTGTTTTCAATGTATGCAAATACAGTCACAATGGTTTAAAATAGAGATAGAGGTTAAAAGGTAGAGGTTTAAAATGAAATAAATTCCATTTTTTTCCATCCTGGACATAACATTCTTTTGAGGTGCTGAGTCAGGAACATCTGGGACATTCTGTACCGGGATGGAACGAGGCACCTGAAGCCACATATCGGTAAAGATACTTTGCCTACCTTGTGTCAGAGAGGATTTACAGAGAGACAGACAGACAGACATGGGGCAGGCCTTATTTACAGAACACAATTAGTCAAAAACCAGCAAGACAATGGGAACTTTGGTTTGTGCCAGCAAATGTTGTACCCTGTCACATGTAATGAAGCTGTAAGGACAGACCATGTGGGATCCAGAATTAAGTTGTGCACTACTTAATCTCTTAGTCCTGACCTGGTTTCTGCAACCCAAACTCCACTTGTGTACAGAGGAAGAGCCAAGGGGGCAATAAAATGAGATGGGAAAGGAAGATGTGTCTGTAAGGCTTTTGGTGAACTGTCTCCAGTTCTCTGCTTTCTCCCCAGGATTCCTAAACTCCCCTTATTCCTAAACTAGTTTGTGGGAAGGCTGATAATCATGCATAGACTAACAATAACCTGATGCACCACTGCTATCTTTATATGATACTGGTTTGTCCCTTGGCTAGGCCAGTGTGAGAAGTCTTCTGAGGCAGGATGGGCTGGAGGAGGGACTATAGATATGTGCTCTACTAAACTAATCTCTTTCATTTTTCTAAGAGTAATCTGACTGACAGCATGAATCAGATTACTGACTGAGGATCTCCCAATAACATTTGCAAAAATCACAGACATGCCTTGATCCTCACATCCTGCAAAAAGACATTTCTTCATGTGGTCTTTAGATCCCAAGCCAAGGTGCAGCTTATTTCAGGTATAGATTCCCATGGACTGAGCAAGATTCCAACTTCCATTCAATCCCACCACCACCACTGTAACGCAAGCCCCCCTGCCACAGCAGAACCCACCAACAGCCCACCTAGCAGGGACATGCAGGATCTGCCAGGACCAGATATTCTTTGCCACAAGGACAATGACTAATAGAGGAAAGACAGAAAAACATGATTTTGTATTTTTTCTTTCATGTTCTCTCTACTGGGGAAGGAAAGGTGAGTTGTGTTGTTAAGAGATTAATGAGTGGTCTGGTGTGTGTCCCAGTGCAGATAGTCATGCAAGGTGCTTCTGTTAAATAGCATCAAAGGAGCTGAGGTTGACTGACTGCACAGGGCATCTCTGCCAGCTAGACCCTGGCAAGCAGAGCCTTCTCCAGGAAAAAAGCTGGGGCACAGCATCTTTGTCCAGGGACAAAGATATTATGTGATTTTCATAGAAACATGGTTAAGGTTGGAAAAGACCGCTAAGATCATCAAGTCAAACTGTTAACCCAGCACTGCCATGTTCACCACAAAACCATATCCCAAGTTGCCACATCTACATGTTTTTTGAACACTTGCAGAGATGGTGATCCCACCATTTCCCTGGACACCTAGTTCTAATGCCTGATCATCTTTCCAGCAAAGGAATTTTTCCCAATATTCAATCTAAACCTCCCCTGGCATTAATTGAGGCCATTTCCTCTTGTCCTATCATTTGTTCCCTTAGTTACTCCTCTTAAGATGTGCTCCAGACCCTTTACGAACTCTATTTCCCTTCTATGGACATGTTCCAATGTTTTTCTTGTAGTGAGTAACTGATATGATATGATCTTATACAGGAATCCCTCTCTTAAGTCCAGAACCGAGATACCCCACTTCACTAATGTGATTGTCCTCCCACCACTGGGAAGGACTCTCCTTACTTTTGGAAAGTGCCAAGACTGGAGAGAGTCATACCTTGAGCATCATTACTCCCAGATGCAGGCCCTTCCCTCAGGGTCCTTTTCCCTGACAACCTTCCCTCTGCAAAAGGCCTCCCAGGTCCCCGCTGCAGCACTGGGGAACAGAGTTTGCACATCCTAGACTGCCAATGCCCAAGTGAAACGCTTTCCTGTTTGGGGTCCCCCTCCCTTAACCATCCCCTGGCTCTGATGTTGGGAGCCAGCCAGAGTGGAAACACGAAGTCAGTCAGAGCAAAAAAAGCCACCCTTCAGGGGTGGTCTTGCCTAGCCTGGAATGCTCTCCCCAGAATTCCCCTTATTCCCTGGGATGTTCTCTGGGAAGGAGAGGTGGTTGCAGGACAGGCACCATGTCACCCCAATCCAAGGTCTGAAATGCCAGAACCATTAATAGTAGGTGGGAACCTTGTCATGTAAAGATGAAAGTATCTGAAAATTTGGATTTGACAGTCCTCTGGTATCTGAGAGGTTATGTTGTCATGACATTAATTTCTTTCTCTTGAAAGAGCTCAACTGCCAGCTGTGGTTGATATATGACACATCTCAGCTCCCCAGCATTTCAGTGTGGGCTTCTGGTACTGCTGTGAGCTTACAGACCTTTTAATGCAAACCCAGTCTCAGTGCTCAAGTGGATTATACTGCACTGGCTGGCCATATGAAAGAGATACGTTCTTTGAACAAAATTAATTCTGAGCATTTACTCCATCACTGACTGTTGACATTTGTCAGTGATGTCTCTTTTCTTCAACAGTCTGTCTGCAAGTGAAATAAGCACCTGAAAATAACAGTGTTAGACACTGTTTTAGCAACTGAACACATAATCAAGTACTGAGATCAGTATTACTTGGGGATACATTTAAGTCGTAATTCTCTCTTTATTGACAGATTTTCTTCCTGTCTCTCTAGGCCCCAAAGGAAATTAAGATTCCTTGGCCTCTGTGTGTTTGCACATGTCTGTGTGTCTATTCCACTCTGTTAGCTTTTGAACTATAGGCAACATTCAACCCACATTAGGAAACAGTTTCATGAAAATAAGCAGACAGGTAGAAGCCAGGTAAAAGACAGAGGCTGCAGTAGTGTCTTTATAGAGCAGAGCTATTGTCAACCCAGCAAAATCCAACTATGTGGAACAGATGGCAACGGGCACTGAGCTTTGCTCTGTTGCTCATGTGATTATTTGTTTTCTGTACTAAGGCTTACAGAAAAGGGATAAGTTCTTTCTGGTGAGTACCTCCACAGTAGATTCTGTAGAGGGTATTTCCAGATAGTCAATAGTCAAATGAGATGGCCTGTGCTGGAATAATATTATTAAAGAGTGCTGCTGCAAGCTACCTTCTGATACTTTGGTCTGGTCCTTAGGCAATACTTGGTCTTTCTGATATTGTCAGGTGGCATTTTGACTAAAACACTGGCCAATGTTTCCTTTGAGAGCTGCTGTATCTTGACAGCTTCACTATGCATGGGATAGACAGGAGCTCACTTCAGGTAAAGTCAGTGCTGTTATGCGCAGGTATCTGGAGCCAGATGACGTGACAAATTTAGGCTATGTCCAGGCTGCCAGGCAGCGACAGAGTCTGAGGGTTGCTGCTTCTCAGCTTTAAATCTCAGCCTTGCTGACCTCGGTGTCAAATGGGTCTAGAAAAAGTGGCTCCTATTTTTGCAGCATTTTCTTCCTGTACTTTCTTTCCTGTACTTTCCTCTATGAGAACTTCCTGAACTTTCTCCTGCTCTGAGCACTGCAAGAGGCAGCCCAATGGGTTTGTGGGATAGATTCCATGGTGGGGAAGCTCTTTGCTGCAGCAGATCCAACAAGCAGAAGAAACCAGCTGACCCGCTGAGTGTGCCAGGTGCGATTTATACATGCTCATTTCAGACAAAAGAACTCACTGAGGATTACCTGGTAAAAAACTCTACATCATCTTTGCTGCTTAAACATACCTGGCTCAAAATGCCTTGCTGTCTGTTTCAAACTCCCTTCTAGATCCCTGCTGTTACTTTTACCTTTGTCTTATATTTGCAGAGATTGCTGTGCGCTTTAAATATGCAAAGCTAAATCTCCATGTGGTATCCGTATAAATACTTCTGTAAACTTTTTCCTCCATCGATAACGTATGGATGCTCCTTTCTACTCAGGAAGACAACACTGGCATGCAGGAGCAGTCCCTACTCTTTCTTTTTGGGTACCCCTGGCTGGCAGCATGGTGCCTCCTACACCCACTGGTGGCCAGTTGTGTGGACAAGTCTCTACTCTTCCCAGTTGCGTGCCTGCTAGCTCATGCTGCTGCCCACTGTCAGTGGAAGGGCTCCTGCATGATTGGGTGCTGGGACAATAACTAAATCTCAGGATAACTCTGTGCCAGGACAGCTTGGCATTGACTGGTTTTTGCTGATTCCTTTCTCTCATACGCTTTTACTTTCTGTATCTTCCCTTCCAGTGCCAGTCATCTTTATATCTCTCTCTGCTGTTGTCCTGTTGCCAACCAACCTTGGCTCCATCCCATGTGGGCCTCCTGTGCCATCACTGCCCCTCTCACTTCTCTGACACTGGGAGGTGGCAGGAGGTCAGACCACTTGCTCCAAAATCCTCTGCCCTTACCACCTGACATCAGTGTTTTCAGCATATTCTCTGCCTGACTCAGACTCTGTCCCACAGCCAAAAAGTTCAACACTGCCTATGTTCCTCTGTCCTGGATCCCTTCTTTATGCCTGCATCTCCAGCTGGCAGAGCACCACAGTCCACGCCTTCAGGTGGGAAAACAAGTGCCAGACAGCCACCCATGCCACTGCACCCATGCTGCCAGGCATCTGAAGGGCTGTTGAAGCTACCACTTTAAACACTGAACGTTTTGGAAAGCTGTGCTATCACAGGGGCAGATGTTCCTCCGAATCTTGTGTCTGTGCTCCAGGCTGCACGGCAGGGAGACAGCTCCTCCTGCCTCAGGGTGCCTTCATCTCATCAGGCATCTGCCTTCCTACCTGGGCACTGACAGAGAAGATGAGACTTTTGAAGAGGATTTTCCTTAGCATAGAGAAAGCTCCCTTTCAGACTGTGGTTGTTGTTTTCTCCATACTGATTCACATACACTTTTCCACCATACCATGGAAAGTTACTTGTGGCATTTCAAGGAATTAACTTGGCCATTGCTATGGATTTCTGAGATTATAACACAATATGTCTCAAAAGGTCTTTACTGTCCTTTTGCTTTTTTTTTTTTTTTTTGTCCTTTTACAGCAGTGATTTTTCATTTTAGCTCTACCTGTAACTTTTTCTTATGGCCTTATACAAATATGATTTACAATGCCCTGATATATAATAAATATAATAAATACCCTGATGCCACTTGTTCCCATATACATTATCTCCACTTACCAGTCTTTGTTACTTCACGTGTCTCCTCTTTCAATGAGATTTGTTACCTTTCTCCTCACAGATACAAGTCCGGTTTGAATTTTACTTCTATTCAGTGCTTGTTACCTTTTCGTTTTTGTTCAATCCTGACATTCTTTCCAGTGGGAAAATGCTTTTGGCAGTTGCAGATCTGTGCTGGCTTTGTGGCCTTTCATGGGCACAGAGGCAGCTTTTCAATACCTGTTTGAAGTTACAGGCTTTATGGTTCTTATGGAAACATGCAACAAATTATGTATCTCATTAGTCACTTAGAAGCAAATCTAAGTGTTTACTGTGTGTTTACTTACTAACACATTCTGGCTATTTGTTTCTTAGGCAAAAATATTCCTTTCTGCAATGACAGAAAAGCAATAAGCTCTTAGTATTTATTTTGCACTGGCTTATGTTATACTGTAAAGCAGAGCAGAACCTTAGAGGTATGCAGACAACCCCACACATTCTGCCAGCTGCCAATTTCAGGGACTGGAGGCCACTGCTGCAGAAATGGGCAATCTGATGTGAGGCAGCTACCAAAACAGCCATAGAATCTTATTTCTCCTGACTTTGGAGAAATATTCCACATAGGCATTCCACACAGGGTTTCCTACTTTCCCAGTAGCTGTCTTGTCTACAGTTGACCCACAATGCCCTAGAGGAGCTGCAGATGAAGTCGTGAGTGATGTAATCACTGAGAACTTCTTCTGAGCCATTTCAAATGACTGTACAATGTGTGCAATTTTGTGCAATACTTGAAGCAACACTTTTGTGTGATGAGAATTTCAAAATCTTGCTTGAAGCTCAAGTTTTAAAAGAGGCTAAAAGTACTGTCAGAAGTAGGAGAGTACTGAGGATGGAGAATAGAAGGGCTTCATTTTTCTACATTTTATCTTTGGCATCTCTTGGATTTCTTGAGTCTCTTGATTTAAGATGAACCCTTGGCTCCCAATGATAACCATGCTTCAGTGTGTCATTAGGAGCCAAGCTTCCTTTTACACTGTAGAAGTTTCTTTACCTCAGACTATCTTATTTAGAAATCTCTTGCTTGACTTTTTTTAAGATCACATTTAATTTTTTCCCCTCAGCTTTCATTGCATTGATGACTTATAACCACCCTGTGATTGATAAGATGCATTCAGGTATTTTTTGAGCCTTTTCCCAGTGATGACCTTCTAGTAAAAGTTCTAATCATGGCTTACAAAATCTGCAAACTTGTATTTGGCATAGCTGAAATTCGACCTATGCCTATAACTCCAACTTTCAAAATTCATCCCGTATGATCTGCCAAGCCTTTTCTGAACTAATGGTGACCCCAAATACCCATCTTCAGTAAACTTCAGTGAAGAATATCCCATGCATGAGTCAGGTCTGTTGTGAAAATACAAGGTAAGAGAAACTCCAAAATTTCATCCCTATCTTTGAAGCCTTCCCTGGTAAACTCCCAGCACAACAGTATTTACTTTTTCAGTACTAGATGGAATTTCCTTTCTGAAATAATGACAATGACAACAACAACAAAGTAAACAAAGACAGAAAAAAGAAATAAAAGTAAAACGATCAGATTGATCATTTTAAACTTCTCATTATATTTTCTTATCCAGTTTCAACAATAAATTATGATATGAGCAGTTTGTTACCTACTCCATGAAAATCCAGATGGGTAAGATCCAGCATACAGTTTAGAAATATCTTTTGGTTTTGAAAATCAACTTCTTACTGAAAAGAGATATTAGGTGTCATGAGCCACATTTGATAGCTCACACTACATTTTATCCTGTTTCGCATTTGCTTCTTTGGCTTTGTTTTAAAAGTTCAGGCTTTACCCTGAAGCTGTGCTTACTACCGAAGCTGTGCGTACTACCGAAGCTGTAATATTTGTCATCCTTGCCCAAGCGATTAATCTGTTTTCCTCTGTTTCTCTCCACCTTTGTCTCTTGAATTAGTTTATTTTTTTGCTGTTCATCGTCATACCATTTTTCATTTCATAGATTTAGTGAAAAATAGTTAATCTTCGATCTTTGTTTTCCTCTTCTGTTAAAGCATTTTAGGGAGGAAGTATTCAGGCCTGCCATATTTGCATTTATGAGTTTTTGTGCTAGATCTGTTATGGTAATTTTCAAAACCCCATTCCCATTAGCTTTGTGTTCATTATTTTGCACCCTTAATTTCTTAAAAAAACCAACCAACCAAACAATCATCTTGAAGTCAGAGTTCTTAATTGCAACATTTAATTTTGTTTATCTTTTGATTTACTTTAATTTCAATGATCTCAGTTCCCAGAGTATTTTCTACAGCCACCAGTAATTAAAATCAGCTAAAACAACATTGCCTATGCCTCATGGCAGGACAGTCACAGAAGCTTAGCACTGGGAGTGGTGCATGGTAGGCAAGCACGGAGCAGATCTGCAAATCTGCTTGAAGATGTTAATGTGAAGTGAAGGGTGAGATTACCCAGAGAGAGTGTAAGAAGGGAGAAGAAGAGCAAGCCAAGGACAGACCCTCATGAATAAAAAAATCTCAAAGACTTGCGGAGAAGTCCATGGTGAGATCACAATATACTATAGTTGTGGAAATATATAGCACCAAAAGCTCAGTAGTGAATATGTGAGAGTAAATTGAGCAATCCTATGTGACTGATGATTCCCATTGGTAGAACTGAAAAGCTCTGGATAGCAAACATGGGCAACATATGTTCACCAGTTAAAAGAGAGAATAAAATCCTGCTGCAACTGTAACTTGTGAATGTTGTATATAACACATGTATTGTTTCCAGAATAAATTCCAAAGTAAATAGTTGCTAATGAGGTGTTACATACCCAGAACAATCTCAGAACTGAGGAGTATGAACTATTGCTTAAGTCTTGTGCTACTGTTTAACTATGGCTCAAAAAAAGAAAATGTGTCTTGATTGTTTCATTGCCCATGTCTGCATTTGAGTGCAACAGCTACTGCTCTAGGCATCCAGTCAGTCTTGTTACTGCAAGTTAGTTGTACCTGAGAACTGAATTAGGATGGAGAATAACCATGTGTGATGCTTGGTGACAAGGTCACAGAATCACAGAATTGTTAGGGTTGGAAGGGACCTCTGGAGGTCATCTAGTCCAGCCGCCTGCCAAGGCAGGGTCACCTAGAGCAGTTTACACAGGAACGTGTCCAGTCGGGTTTTGAACCACAATCTCCCTTGGCAGCCTGTTCCAGTGCTCTGCCACCCTCAAAGCAAAGAAGTTCTTCCTCATGTTGAGGTGGAACTTCTTCATTTTTACTTTATGTCCATTGTTCCTTGTGCTGTCTCTAAGAACCACCAAAAAGAGACTGGCAGATGCTTGTGGCTAAGTTATGAGCATCGTGGCACGTTCTTCATAGCTCAAGCAAAACCACCATGGGTTTTCAGAAGTCATGATCAGGAATACAAGCATGTCACCAGTTGATAAAAAAGAGACTTTTACCTCCCTGTTAGAAAGCCTATTCAGATTAGTGGGAAAATTGCCACTTTACCTTGTTGAGAGATAGCCAGCTCAGAATTGGGTCAACATGAAAAGATGTCTTGCTTCACAGTAAGTTAGCTTCTACATTAACAAGACTGAAATAGCACATTTTTTCCCCCTACTTTGTTAGCACTTTGTCCCTCAGAAGAAATTTGATGGTTAATTTGCTGTATCCTCTTCTTTTGGTGTAGCAGAAGAAAACGGTGAAAACTTCTCACCAGAGAACAGAGAAAGGTTTATATCCAGATGGCAGCACCTGCAGAAGAATTTATGTTGAAGCCAGCCCAGTCACAGCTGTTTGACTCATCTGACTGCCCAATTCATTCTCCATTGTGGATTCACATGATAGATCCTCCATCCTAGAACTGCAGAATGCCTTTTAGTTATTACTTTAGTAATTACTTTTGGTTTATTACTTCTTTTTATTCTTCTTGGATACAATCAATTATCCTTTCACATGATGATATTTTAAAAGACAGATCCTGACATAATTTTGTAATCTTAATTTCTGTCTGCCATTTCTCTTTTTTTCAGTGCTAGAACTTAATTGAATTAATAATACAGTAGTTATTTGAAATTATGCTATCTATTATAAGCATGTCTTTTATTTTCCTTCAGTAGTTGCCTTCCTCTAGTCTTGATTTTAGTTTCAGACTCAAATTTGGTTTTCACTGCATTGACTCAAAGACAAAAACTGAGAATCATTCAAACTTTATCTGGGGTGGGGGAGGAACAGAAGAAGGAAAACTTTTGGTACATTTTATTTTTCAACATTTCTCCTCACACTAAGAAAATTTGATGTAGTTCAAATGCCATGGCTGAACGGGTTTATTTTAGCTCTAAAAATCCAGTTGAAATCAATTTTTCTTACAAAAAGGAGGGTTACTGGGTAAGTGATGAGTGTTTCTCATAAAGATTGCTTGGCTGGGAATAAACAAGGGAGGAAGGAGATATGGGTATGTTAGCTAACAGAATGACTAAGTCTCCATGTTATGTCAAATAGGATACTGGGAAATAGCAAATACAAATATGAGCTACAAAATGAGACCTTCTGTGGAGCTCCATTCTCTAACATTAAAATTTCAGAGTCAAACTGAGACATATGTACAAAGAGGATATCTGGAGGATCACGGGTACAACTTTACAGAAGGAAAATGAAAGATCTTTGCTCTTTTTCAACCTAATATTATAAAGGCTGAGGTAAGATTGCTGCCTCTAAAACCTTTGTAAGAGCAAATATTGGGGCAACAAAAGTAGTTTTTAGGGTACAAGAATAGTTAAAAGTGCCCCAAAATATAGATTACTATATTTTGGCTGGAAATGAGAAGACATTTTCAGTGTCAGGGTAGGCAAACTGGGATAACAGTCCAGAAGGAGGGGCATAAAAGTTCATAAAAGTTCATGTGCACAAAGGAAAACATTGTCTGCAGAAGTACTGTGAACAACTCCTGTACTGCTCCCATGGCAAGATTCTTCAGCCAGAGGAAGGAATTTGGGGAAGGGCAGAAAGAACACATGCATGGAAGGTTCCCAAGGCCAGATGAAACAACTGAACACGTTCTAAACCAGACCTGTGCCTTAACTCTTGAGATGCTGCCTAAAGAGGCAGCATCCCTCCACAAAAAGATCTGGATAGGCTGGACGGATGGGCCTTGGAGGACTGACTAAGGCAAAATGGCAAGTCCTGCACTTGGCTCACAACAACCCCATGCGGTGCTCCAGGCTTGGGGAAGAGTGGCTGGAAAGCTGACTGATGGATGTGATTGTCCCCTCGAGTACTGTGTCCATTTGGACCTCTCACTTCAAGAAAGAAATTGAGGTTCTGGAGAGTACCCAGAGAAGGGCAATGGAGCTGGTCTAGAGAGTAAGTTACCTGAGGAGTAGCTGAGGGAGCTGGGGCTGTTTAGTCTGGAGCAGAGGAGGCTCAGGGGTGACCTTATCGCTCTCTACAACTGCCCAAAAGGAAGTTGTAGCCAGGTGGGTGTTGGTCTCTTCTCCCAGGGAACCAGTGACAGGACAAAAAGACATACATTTAGGCCGTGCCAGGGGAGGTTCATGTTGGACATCAGGAAGAGTTTCTTCACTGAAAGGGTGGTTAAGCATTGGAATGGGCTGCTGAGGAAGGTGGTGGAGTCACCACCCCTGGAGGTGTTTAAGAATTAAGAAACGAGTGGACATGGCACTTGGTGCTATGGTCTAGTCAATATGTTGGTGATCGGTCAAAGATTGGACATGATGATCTTGGAGGTCTTTATCAACCTAATTTATTCTATGATTCTATGATTTTACGTGGTAGGGCAGTTCTGCAAAAACAGCGAAGCTCCCCAAAGGCCTTTCCTCCTCCTTCCCCTGACAAACACACACAAATCAGCAAAGAGTGCTAGTGCTGGATCTCTACACAGATGTCCTTCTCTCACGTTTGCTTCAGCACCCTCCTCTTCTGTATTTGGCCCCTCAGGATTGTAAGCTCTTTGGGGAAGGGATTAATTCTTATTGGCAAAAGTATTAAGACATCTCAGAGAAGAGGATGAACAACTGAGGTGGGTTGTTAACAGAACATTAGAAAGAACTTCTAGTTCCATGAAGAAGACAAGGTCAAAAAGTAGCCTAAATTGCAATATGCTCTTTTATTCTTCAGGTTACACATTATATTAGCCACATTGTTTTGAAGCTGGTTCTGGAACAAACACTCACATATTGTT
Source organism: Lophotriccus pileatus (assembly GCA_035583135.1). Lineage (NCBI taxonomy): Eukaryota > Metazoa > Chordata > Aves > Passeriformes > Tyrannidae > Lophotriccus > Lophotriccus pileatus. The sequence continues at coordinate 99,400,483 of JAWWES010000001.1, read as the reverse complement.
AGTTTACAATCCAGTTTCTCTGTTATTTGTTGCCTATTCTAAATAGAAAGTAATAGATCTTACAGCTTGTCTCTGGACCCTTGTCTCACACAAAAAATCAAATTAGAGAACTGTGGGTTTGTGTGTGGGTGTAGTAGCAGAGAAAGGGAAGAAAATGGCTTTCTATTTACTTCATATACCCAAATGCTCTGTTAATTGCTTTCTTTTCTTCTTCCCTCTTCTCCCATGATGACAGCAGTGTCAGCCCATGTCTATTGCTGTAAGTTGTCCTTGTGTCAAATGAACACATGCTTATAGAATCTGATAGCTTAAATGTTAGACATTCAAGTCTTAAAAAGAAAACATTAAAGTCTTAAGAAGTCTTAAAAAAAAGTCTTCTAAAATATAGAAGAAATGAGTGATAGGTTTCCTGCTTTTGGTAGAAGAAAGAATATTTAGCTTTTCACTGGTCACAGATGGGAAGGACAGGTCTCCTGCATGATGTGTTGCAGTGGAGAGGAAGGGTTTGTTTTTACACACACATACCTGAATGCTGTTCCCTGACTCAGGTGCCACTATGCTGTTGGGCCAATGTCTCTCGTTAAACCAACTGCGAAACAAAATGAAAGAAATTCTTTCATCCCTGAATTAAGTTAAAGTCAGAGGTCAGGTACAAACACAGATTTAGATATTCCACTGGACATGGCCAAGTGTGTGCTGTGTAATGTGATGCTGTCACAGCATTTGTAAGCTGCTGCTGAGATAGCACAAATATTCCCACTGACAGACGTGAAATTGGAGGAAAACATTTTTCTGCAAACCCACTATTGGTTCCAGTGGTATCTGAGCTTTTGGGTTCTTCTCTGGAAAGCCACCCCAACCCAGCCACAGCACATGCAGACCTAAAATTCTCATTTGCATGCTGGCAATGAGTGCTCCTGGGTGTTCACGGTGTCTGCCGGCAGGACTCCTTCTTGGCATACTATGAGAAAAATGCACCAACCTTGAAACCTTTTACCCAGGGCTGTGCATGGCATCTGTGACAGGGCAGCTTTCCCGCCTGCTATAAGAGGAAATCTGTAAGTGAGGGAGGGATGGACTGGATGAAGGCAGCCACACCATGCTGCATTCCCTGCCTGGGGAGCACAACAAGCGTGAAAATTCCCTTAGCATCCCTCCTGCTCCCTAACAAGGGGCACCACTGCAGCAGTTTGTCATTAAGGTAAGAAAAACAAATTTAAACTGTGAGCAGAGGAAGGAAAAGGAGGAAAGGACTCAGTGTTTACAACAGGTATGGAAGAAAGTCCTACTATCTTTCACAGCTTGCAGACTAAGATCAATCATAAGCAGCCAGCAGGTAAACACACTAATGAATACCCAGATGCAGGGAAAGAAATACAGTTTACACAGATTGAAATTGGTGGGAAAAAATTATTAGAAGGGCATGTGTGGAAAAACTACAGCTTCTGCAAGTTTTAGAGCATCCTGCTAATCTAGATGTGAAATACAAGACACTAATCTCTTCTTTGTGGTGACCAGTGACAGGACCTAAGGGAATAGCCTGAAGTTGTGTCAGGGGAGGTTTAGGTTGGATATTAGAAGAAGGTTCTTCACCCATAGGATGTTTGAGCACTGGAACAGGCTCCCCAGGGCAGTGGTCACAGCACCAAGGCTGCCAGAGTTCAAAAAGCATTTGGGCAATACTCTCAGACATGTAGTGTGACTCTTGAGAGTGGTCCTGTGCAGGGCTAAGAGTTGAACCCAGTGATCCTTGTGGCTCCCTTCCAGCTCAGCATATTCTGTGATTCTGTGTGATTCTGTACTTTTTATTTGTCAGGCACTGTGTGCCTGACAAAATTTTGATTGCCATATATAATAGAGCAAGTTCTCTTTGCAGAATATTTATATTTCCTAAACCTCATCCCACCAGTTTCTTTAAAGAACCCCGGAGCTTCTGTTTATTTTTTAATACTTGCAGAATACAACCTCCCTAGTATTACACAGGAGGTATTTCTTTTCCTTTCACCCTACTTCTCTCTCTCTCTTGAAGTCAGTATTCCTCCCAAAAGTAATTTGTTCTACTGTAAATTTAGTATGTGCTCAATAGTTATTGAAGTAGAGGATTAATGGATCTGTCTGGGGGAAGGCAAAGATAATCAGCAAACCTCACCCCATGGCTCTTCTAATACAGTGCAACCCTTGATATGCTATTTCATTATTCAGTCTCTCTTTTTCAAGAAGTATTTAGCAGTTCTCACCGTCATTCTGTCCATTATATGACTATGAAGACCTTACTTAAGCAGAGGAACCAGCAAACAGCCCCTCCTGTGTTTGCTACAAGTTCATGCCAGGCCTCATGCCAGCTGATCTGTTAGTTCTGCACTTGGATTATAAAAATATAGCTGTAACAGGGTCCGCTTTTAAAAACTATTATTAATCCCTGGCACTCCTTCAACCACGAAAAGACTGCCCTGTTTTACATTCTATCCTTGTGATAAACAGCCTCTCCTTATGTAGGAGATGTTAGCACAGTGGATGAGTGCCAGTTGGCATAACTTCCTATCGTAATGATGAGCACCTTCTCCCCAGTCAACACCAGCTGAGCGTGCTGATTTACATGCCCTTTGCACTGCAGATGAAACCGCCTCACAGATTTTTATGGGGGAAGGAAGAGAAAATGACAGATGCTCCGAGCTGCACCCTTCGTTGTCACATAGGGTGAGTTTTCTTGCATGTGCACCACTAAAACCAGAGTCAGGGCTTCCCACAGGATCTCAGCTGTTATTCAGGCTGTCGTTTAGAAGAGCTCTCAGCTAATCAGTCATCAGTTCTTCAGAAGACAACATCACATATGTAACAACTATTCCCTTTTTTGTTTCAATTCACCCATGTAGTGTTCCAATGTTAATTTATCTGCTGAGGAATTAAAGTTGCATGAGGCCAAAATTAATAAATGCTCTTTCTTTTGGTTAGAGAAGGACTAGAAACAGGAACTTGGTTCTAGGACTAGAACAAGAAACTTGATTAGAGAAACAGGACTTCGTTTTGTGTTGCTCTCCACATGTTAATAGAGCGCCTGCTGAATAAAAGAGACGTTTCGACTGACACAGCTTGGTAAAAGTGCTGTGGGCAAAGCAATTGCACAGGCTTGTTAATGTCGTGATATAGAGGGGGCTCAGAAAATGAATTCTGTATATGTTGTGTAGGACTGTGCATGCTCAGCCCTGCTTCTGTTGATCCATAGGGTCAGCAAAGGTGAGGGTCTGGGCCCAACTAATATCATTGAATGTGTCCAGGTAATTCACTCCTTTCCTTGGAAAAAATCCAGTGACCAGAGCACACCTTGTGTGTGTTGCAGATAGTAGCCAAGACTGGCATGGAGAAAGGAATGGGGTAGTTTGTGTCCATGTGTCTAGAGTAGTCTATTTATCTTTATAATTTGAGTTAATATTTGGGCTTAGAGTCATTGTCTGCTGGAGTTACACCAGACAAAACTGGAATGCTGTATGAGTGAGTGATCCCAGGGTCCCTTACTGGCTAGTGGGAAGAAACAGGCATTTACAGACTGGATTCATTCTTCTTTGGACAGAGATGAATCACACTGTAGAGATGCCTCTTCTTCTTCATTGACCATAGAGGGAGGTCAGAGTGACAATTTCAATGCACTATAATATAAAAGCCTACCTCTGGTGAGATGAAACTCCCAACTAGTGTCAGTTCCCAGTACTTTAGTTCCCAGTACTTTAAAAAGAGAAACTAACTTAAAAGAGAAATATGTCCAGTTATTTCTGAGATGAGTTTGCCTCTCTCTATATCTATGACAATCTTTCTGAATCACACTTGGTGAGATGAGGAGGGAGATATGACCAAAAAGAGATACCCTGGGGTTGTAACTGAGGAGGACACAGGACAGAAAGACAAAAAAAATGGAAATCTACAGACCTTTTCGTTATTTAAAACAAAATAAACCAGAGAAAATAAGAAACAAAAGAATTGTGATTAATCATGAATTAGGTAGCTTTGATTCCTGCAGTGACCCATCAGCAGCCTGCCATTTGGAGATGAATCATTCTTTAAGGTCAGACAATCATTTCCACTGAGCTGATACTGAGCACAGTTCACAATCTAAATGTGAAAAAATCCTTCAGCATTGCTACTCTTCAGCGGGCTCAGAGGAAACTTTTCAAAGATAAACGGGCAGCTGATGTTTAACTATGCTTGATCTCCACTTGAGCAAGGATTAGACACTTTTTTTTACACCTGCATCATAAATTTTGTTGCTTAAACTACAAAAATAAAAAGCATTAGCACTCTAACTCATACTCCTTAAGGAAGCCCTTTGACAGCTCTTGTTCATTTCTCTGGTTGGAGTTCTGCTTTGTGTAATCTGAGAGTACATCCATGATAGAATTTTTTAATAAATTGTCACCTCTTTTTTTCCTGTTCATTGAACATTCAATACTTTGCAAAATAGCTGTACTGTGCCTAAAAAACACTTCAATTGCTGTCTAAAAGGTTTTCACAAAGACTTATAGCATTAGGTAAAGGTGCTATTACTGCACTTTTACCTACCTAAGTGAGTGGACAACCTGGGGATACAACAGAGGGTGTCAATGCAACTTCAGCTACGGCCAGAAAGGAATATAAATGGCAATTACAGTTGCCTTTTCTGTGGAAAGGATAATGCTGATGTGTATTAACTACTCAGGGAAGGCTTTCAGGAGAGGAATGTCACAGCTCTGTATCTTGGCCAGGCACCTGGGTGAGACACCCCGAGGTGCTGACTCCAGGGTGCTGGATGAGCATGGTCAGAGAAAGCACAGAAACACATCAGTGAGGCTATGGCCAGGTGTGTGGTGGTCCACAGGTGCCTGTGGGGTCATGCAGTAAGAGACCAAAGCTCATTAAGGTCATATTTTTGGGCTTTGATGTTTTTCAGAAGAATGCATATGGACTTTCTCACTACATCATGATGTGGCAGACTTGTTTTCTGCTGAGAAAAAGTAGCACTGTCGTCATGATCTTCATGGGAGTGATGGAAGATTGAAGGAAGGGGAAACTACTGGAGACAATGGAAATGAAAAAACTCAGTTCTTGCCACAGCTCAAAACTAGACAGTTTTATCAAATGTCCCCAAAAGAAAATGAAGGAAGGATATTGGCCAATATCCTTGCCAATTATTACTCAAATAATCAGCAGAAATGCTTTTGGGCTTGTGTAGGTTTTTGCAAGGTTTATAAATGCTTCAGTCTGCATCTGCACAATCTCTCCTGTGTGAATATTTCTTTGCCTAGAGTTTTTAAGGTGGCTATTTAATGCGGTGTTTGACATTTACAAAGCATTATTTGCCCGTGTGGAAAAGTAGTGATTAACATTAATAGACTTTTGCTTGTTACAAGAAGTCTATAGCCTTTAATCACAACAGGTGCTGGAAGAAGGTCTTTGCCTAAGAAATAGGTAATGTCTGAAAAGCAGACAGAAAAAGTAATATATTTAAGGATTTGCCTTTTCCTCCCCTTTTCTAGTGTAATTAACTACTTTTTTGTTCCAACCCATATGCCTGCTGTTCCTGTTACTGCCTTTTTCACTAACAGCCTAATTCTTTTGCTTTTTACTGTTTGCTGTATTGTCTATTTCTCCATCAGCTGTCTCAGCTATGGGAATTTCAATTCATTTAGCAAGTCTGAGTGGCTCCTAGGCATCATTCAAACAGCACTCCCGCTCTCCCCCTCCTTGGGATCCTATGCCCCATGGTTTTGGGAGCTCCCTCTTGCTTTCTGACAGCTGCATCTTTGAAATCTGCTATGACATCCTGGTTCAGTGACTCCTTACATGTCTTGTAGCTTGGAGGTTGGCTCTAATCCACATCACTACCCATCCCTGCCACAAGTATCTTTGCTTGTTGTGTGCTGATTCCACTTAATAAATACCCTTCACCATCACCTGTTTCTTCTCCTGACCCACATTTTCAATCTGTTTTCACAGGACTGTGACATATACCTCAGTCACAGTTAGCTTTTACTTAACACTACAAGAATACTATAAAATCAAATACTTAGCTCAAAAATATGGAGGGTTGGAGAAAAACTGCTCATTGTAAATTGCTTACCTCTCCTGCCTTGCGTGGAAGGTGAGTGTTCCTTTCCAGTTATGCTTATTCAGCGTCTTCTCTCTCTCACTCTCTCTGTATCTATCTATCTATATATCTATATAGATAAATATCTATCTACCAGAATCCAGAAATAGAAGCCAAAATTTCTTATCTGTGTAAGTGACCAAGAAGTTCAATTCTGCCCTATAATCACATTGTCACATTAGGAAGAAAATTTACAGGCAGTGCAGAATGAATCAATCCTGGGTACATGTTAACATCCTCTGTGATGTGTGGAATATTTTAAAACCCTAAAGGGATTGCTAAAGACAGTAATAAAACTCCCAGTGACTACCACATAGGTAGCATTAGACCCATTGTTTGACTTTAATAGTTTGGTAAGACTTGATATTTTCAGGTTCAGGTACAGTGCAGCTTAGAGGGTGCATAAGCATTGGGAATAGATGAGTTCTCAATGTCCTGTGGGTGTTTAGAGAAGGACTGCAATTTTGACAGTCGTTTGGCATATCAACCTTGTTTTCCATGGATCTTTTTGGAATGACTGAAAGATAGAAACTCATTTAGACTGTTAACACATGCTTTCAAAAGGGAGGCCAGAGGCATGTGCAGAAATTGATAAAATCTTGCCAGTATATCTGATTTATCAGAGCATTTTGTTAGATCAGGATTTATTGCTGAGAAGTTGAACTCTGTTTCTATGGTTCTTTGCTCAGAGCTGTATTCTTTGAAGACTTTTATCTTGGGCTGAAGACTGCAAAATATTTATCAAGCATCTGTCACTCAGGGACTCTAGTGGCAATATGTTGTATACCATAATAGCAGGCAGTAAGATTGGAGTAGCTCACTGGAAAACAAGTCTAAAAGTTGTTTTCCCATTTGGCCCATTTAACCACCCCTGGAGGAAAATTGGACTCTTGTAGTGAATCCAGCTGGACACAGTTTTCTTTAGGACTCTAACACACTCATCTGCTTTTACTGTCCTTGGAAAGGAAGGGAAAGGCAAACATTTTCAATTAAAAGCCCAACAAGTTGTGGTGAAATTTTATATTGCATACTCTAACCACTTCCAAGCTTTTAGTCATATTTTCAAGCTCCTTTTTCCTCTCAGAGAAGTTAAATGACTGTATAAGGATGACAACAGGGAACAAAGTAGGTTACTGTTATTTTGTTATGAGGGTTCCGCTGGGATTTTGAGCCAACCAACAGAAAAAAACAACCCCAACAGAATAAATCTGTAGGGGCAGTGGAGAGGAATAATATTCTTATACTCTGCCTGCCAGTGGAGAGGAATAACATTCCTATACTCTGCCTGTCTGCATCATCATTATTCTTAATGGCCTGTTCTTGCATTTCTAGAATTCAATGTATCTAAGGCTGGATGACTGCTTGTTCTTTGGGTCTCAGTGCATTAGGATTCAAAGCTGCATTTTTGCTGGGTATAGAATGTAAACCTGAGGGAAGCTCATGTCATAAATACATTATCACTGTCAATCTTTCTCAAGCAGTCTCAGATGCTATATGTATGCCTTTTTGTGCTCTTTTCCTTTCTCTTTCTTCTTTTTTCCACAATTTGTTAAGGACTGCTGGGATAACTATGGAACACAGTCTGACTTCTAATGCACCTCTAGAGAACGACTGGATGAATTGCTTTTTTGTCAACAGAGTTCTGTTTCTTCTGCACAACATTTAAGGCATCTGTCTGCCATTTTCACTGTAACTTTGCAATGGATTTTCCTAGATGCCACAGCTGTCATCACTTCCTTCAAATTATTTTTGCACAGGAAATTCAGTTTACATTGAGATACAATCATACAGGTGAGACCATTCTCACAGATCAGATTTGCAGGTGTATTCATGTGGTCAGAAATCTTTTGCTATCCAGATACCATAAAAAAATACACCCATTTTTTCAGAAGTGGCTATTTAGAGAATTTCATTCATTTGGGAAATTAATGGGCATACTAGGTTCTCAGAGTTTTGTCTGTTAGGTATGCTAAAGAAGCTTTTTACCATCCACCTCTCCTCCCAAACATGCAAAGAGACTTCTCCTTCTTGAAAATATTTTACACACAAAGACTAATCATGTTGGAGCAAAGAAGTATTAGAAATGGACGGTGCAAGTCTTATGAGGAATGGCTGAAGCTTCTGGGGTTGTTTAGCCTGCAGAAAAGGAGGTTCAGGAGAGACCTTATCAATTTTTGCAACTTCCAGAAAGGAGGTTGTAGCAAGGTGGGATTTGGTCTCTTCTCCCAAGTGACAAAGCAACAGGACAAGAGGAAATGGCTACAAGTCACACCAGGGAAGGCTCAAGTTGGATGTTAGGAATAATTTCTTCACTGAAAGGGTGGTCAGGCGTTGAAACAGGATGGCCAGGAAAGTGGTGGCAGGAGATTGCATTGTGCAGTTCAGCATCTGCAACTTTAGAATGTTGCCTGGTATAGATTTTAAACAAGTTTTTTAAACATTGTGTTCCCAGGGTTGCTCTTTCTTGTGGAGTCCTGGAGGCCCAGGCTAGGTTTTCCAAGGCATTACAGGGAGCAGGGATGCAAAGATCAGGCCATGTTGACAAAAGTAAGTTCCAGCTACCACTTGGGGTCTGTGTGTCTCCTCATGGAACAAGGGCAAAACTAGAGCCTTTCCTGAACAACACAAGAAGGAAAATGTCATTATCCTACATGGTATCCTTCAGGAGACAGCAGAAGCACTGTGTCATTCAGATTAAAAACCTTCTCACTTACAAGATTAGTGGTCAAGGAACAGGCCCACATATGTGCTCCTCATTATTTGAAAGCTTACTGGCACATTAATGAGATGGATCCCTCTCTCTCTTAGAGCACTACTCTGAGCTTTTTGAAAGCAGACACTTCATGGGGAGCCAGCTTTTTCTTACCTCAACTCTGAAACAAAAGAGGAGCCTCACTTTTGTAGTGGACTTATATGTTCCCCTGAGAAAGCTTTTTGTCCTATGTGAAACTGGAGGGCTCTTTCTTCTCCTGGGATAGACTCCAAACCAATTTAAAGAGCTGATGCAGTATAACACAGGACAACTCACTCAAAAGTACAAATACCAAAGAAATCTGTACACTCAGATATAACTTAAATGCCTGATGTTGGCATTCACAACACACAGTAGATGTTTAAATACAAAAGCCTTTGATCTTAGCCTTTTTGGTCCAAATTCTCCCCAACAGTTCACTCTGGAGATGATTTAGGACCTCAACACCAAGTGTGTTGGTGTGCGTTTTTCGATATACCAGTGAATGTCAAACTCTCCCCAGTTTCAGACCAAACTGAATGAAATCCACAGATTCATCTGAGGATGAGAGACAACACTAAGGATTATGCCCCAAAACTATTACAGGAGGCATTTATTTCAATGGGTTTGACCACTGTGAACAAAAAAAAGCTGTCTTTTGAATGGTCATGCCAGGCATTTCAGACCAGGATAAAGGTCATAAAAACATAGACTTTGTCTATTTTTATAATTCAGACAATATCAGAGTGTGTTTGTGGGAAGTAGGTGTAAATGGGTAAAACAATGGAGAAAAATGCATGCAGTGCACACTTTTCCTCCTTGGTTGAATTCTCCACAGGAACTCTCTACAAGATCTTGAGCTCTCACTGGGGACCAGGCTGACTGACTGCAAGCTCTGTGATGTGAAATAATCTCTGAAATGAGTGTCTCTGTTATTATAAGCTACCCTTTGGACCTACTTTTGGAGTCAGTTTGGTTTGTCCTCTCATCTCTGAGATTGTTTGGTCCCTTCTGCAATCTAATTCACTTGACACTGGTATTACACATCTACATAAGTAAACTGCAACAAACATTTGTGGTTCTACATAGTTGAAAAGCTTTCTTCACTAATGATAAGTTTGCAATAACCTGTAATAGTATATACATCTCTTAGTTGTTGCTGTTAGTGGTTGTTGGCTATTTGTTGCTTTACAACTGATTGTTCGTATACCATTGGTTGATGCTATGTTGATTTCTGATAGTAATTTTCAATAGCCTGAGATCTATATAAACTTTGTTAGTAATATGTATAATTGCTAATGGCGATTTTCGTGTTGCATTTGTGGTGATCTATAACAAAATGTAGAAATTTAGAAGATAAAGACTCTGTGTCCTTGTGTATTAAAAAATTCTGCAAACCCACAGTGTTGATCTCTACCCACAGGCTGAACAACCCTTTAGGTCATGACAACCAGCCACTGGCCCAGTTTGACCTGGGACAGCTAGCACTCTCCTGAAGAGCTGCAGGACATACCTGATGAGTTAGCTCAGGCCAAGGAGCTGTCTGCCTACAGCCAATTTTAGAGGGGGAAATAGTTCCACAGTACAGATGCACTCACATTGCTCTTCTTCTGACACTCTCTAACTGGCTTCCATCTTCATTGAACCACACTGCCCAAAACTGGACAAGATATTCCTGCTCGGTTCTTACTGATACACTGGGTGTTTTGCCAACTCCACGTGTGTTTATACATCATGGTACGCTGTTTGCCTTTTTCATAACAGTACAACATTGCTGTGTTCTGCCTGTGATCTATTACAATCCTACAGGTCCTTCTCCAAAAACAGCAACCTAGCTACTTGCTATATATACTGTACCCATACAGCTGAGCACTCATCTCTTAGAACATTTCCTTGCAGTTGTTTTTGGATTTTATGCCTTTTGTCTATTTTGCCAAGAGAAATTTGAACTCAAACCCCATGTTCCAGCCTAGCTTTGTTTCATCTCTGTGTGATTGGGATCACCAGTGCAATCACTGAGCAGGATCAGAACACAAACACCTCTGGAAGAGCCCTTGCTGCCTCTTTGTATTTTGCTATTGAACTAGTTCCCAGTAGAGATACTGAACATGTTTTGTATACACCATCTAGTGATTTCATCCAGACTGTATTTCTTCTGCTGACTTATAAGAGCATCATGTGAGATCAAGTCAAAAGAGTGATTCCCAAAGTGAAGTTGTATAGATTAGTTCCACATCTGCTTTTCTGCTGCAGAGAAAAATTGGATTTTTATACAATTTTTATACAATATTTTTATACAATTTTTTCCTTACAAATTCCCACTGCCTCCTTAATGATCTTCCAGGTACTTTCTAAATAGTTCATTATTTAATTGGAATAATTTCTTAAGCTCACTGATGTGTAATTTTCCACATCCTCCTTTTTTATGATCATTGGGAGAGTCACTGTCATTGACATGAAGAAATGAGATGGCTCCTTCTAAGAAGAGGAAGGAAGTAAATTATTGCTACTGAAATCATATACTAGACCAGCTGTAAAGGTCTAGTGTAAATGATAAGAGTGGTCGCCATTCCTAACAGCCTCTTCCTCCAGTCTCCAGATCTATAACCTGACATGACAGTTCTGAAACACATGCTCAGAAAAGGCATTGAGTAGCAATGTGTTTTTTACACTCTGCATTTTGGCCAAGCTTCTGCCAAGTCTGATCGGTTGTGGGCAGTGGACTAGGTACAGCAGCAGGGACAGTGAGTGTGGTAGGCATGCTGAGACAGATCATCACAGAATTGGGTACAGTGTACAAGAGGGAAGAAGGGAAAGCAGAAGGGTGCAGAAGAGCAACTGTGCAAGGGCTGATATGAGCTGTTCCCACTTTTCCTTCTGAAATGTGCCCATGGTCTTGACTAGGCAGGGCTAGGCTGTGATGAGTCATAACTCTGTTGTATGTAATCAGCTTGCTTTTCTTCTTCTTTCATAACGCGTTGCTGTGGAAGGAGAGAAGGCATTGAGTGAGGAAGTAGCAAGGCACATAGTGATGGACACTTCACCTGGACACTTCAATATCTCAGCTACAAAGTGCTTCATACTGATTAAAACATTCCCTGTTCCTGTACCACATCATGTGCCTGTGCCTTCAGCACATACACAGGGTTGTCATGCACCATGGTGGCCTATTGACTCCCTCTGGTTGGGAGGAGATGAAGAAAAATAGCTGTGGTGCAGGCTGAAATGTCAGGCTCTGACTTTATGAAAGCCCTTATCAGCTTCTGAGATGAGTAATGGTTAGGATCACCTGCCAGAGTCCAGAGTCAGAATTCCCCAGTCAAAACCAGGGTCCTAGGAGAGAGACTGTGGTACAGGAGCCACACTGCCCTATCTGATTATATCCGTGCTTCCAACTGTGGGAGTAAGTTCAGCTCTGACCATGGTCGCAGCTGTCAACCAGTAAAAATGCCATGTGGACTTCCCCCAGACTGCAATTCAGGTGCTCATCCAGCTTTCCAAGGCTGGCCCAGCTGATCCCAAATACTCGCCCGCCGCAATCGATATTCCAGCAGGGTCACTCATTCAAGCTCTGCAAGATGTCTGGGACCCAATCCATGCAGATCCCCAGGGATCTGAGCCTCAAAGGAAGCCTCTAGAGCAACGTGGACCATTAATGACCAGGCACCTTCGAGTAAATTTGTGGGGGAAAAAAGTCATATTTCCCAATAGGACACCAAAATAAAATTCAATAGAATGTTTAAACTCTTGGCTTATCAAAGGCATATTTTACTTAAAATTGAGAACAGTCAAGAGGTCCAGAAATGCCCAGAGCTTTTGCTTTGAATAAAAAGCAGATAAGCAGAGTTATTGAAAGGGTTTGAGCTCTGAAAAATAAACATTTGAGTGAGAGCAGGGTCCCTTCCAAGAAACTGTTCTGTAATAATACATTTAACTAAACAAATAGAAATAAATATCATTCATTAGTAATTCAATTTTGGGATTTTCTCGGCAACTTCCAAATAGAATGTATCCAATGTTTTATCATTTCAGTGCTCTGTACTTCATCTTAAGAAAGGGAAAAAAAAAATCTTCCATCTATCTTTGCCTACCTTGGGGGGGGGGGGGAATAATTTGTGTATTATTACTAGAGTATATTTCAAAAATTCCTCAATTCTTATAAATGGATTGGGATCACCTTGGGCAACACTGCACAGAATAAAATGCCTAATGATGGGTGGGAGAGGAGAACCTCCTATTTTCTCCATTCGAGGAGCATTTTTTCATGGTCCAACCTGACGTAAATTGCAGTTAAAATACCAGAAAAGCTAATATAATGGTTTGATTAAAAAAAACCCAAACACCCACAAACTAAATTATATGAATATAGTTAGTGTTGCTTATCAAAATATTCTGAATAACATAAATCTTGTCAAACAAATATGATTTCATTCTTCAATAAGATGACATTTAATGATTAAAGAGAAGTGCATTGATATAACAGTCTTACGCTGTGTAAAGGTTTCTGATTTAGGAACTCCCCACAATACTCTGATTAAAAAAACAGAATTACAAGGAAAAAAAGACACGGGCTGACAGGAGAAATAATTAGCTTGCTGACAGACTTCAAGCTTCTGTCAGCAGGGAGCTCACTGAACGGGAATATATTCCTCATGGATTTGCCCCAGGTACTCAGCATTCCACCAGTGATCTGCAAGTAGATATAAAGTCACTTTTGGTAAACCACAGGCACGACAGAGGTTAGCAGGGAGGTCAACAAACACTAAGAACTGGGGCAACAGAGCACTTTGTGAAAAATGCATGTGCAGCTAAATGCCAATTATACTTCAAGGCAGGAGGAAAGAGAGGCATTCCTGTTGAAGACGGGTCTGTGCCTAGACAACCAGAGTGTCTGAAAGGTGTGCTGGTCTTTCAGAGGGGAAGCAATCTCTATGGAAAATGTTTTGGCAAAAAGGGTAAGCAAAAAAAGGTCATCCTGAAGAATGGACTGGGAGAGACCAACATTAATTGGTTTCTTAGTACCACAACTCTGGGGAGCAACGTCCAGCAAGAACAAACAACTGGAGAAAAGAGAGCTGGACCCAGACTTTTCAACTGGGAAATCAAAGAAGGACACCCCTTGAAAGTGACTGCTGAAGTACCTGGAAGACCATATCAGCTTTGGGGTGACACTGACACAAGAAGAGCGCACTTAAGCTGTTTCTGAGGCTGATCTGTACAGGTACCCAAGCAGCAAACTGCCTGTACAACCTGTAAAACACTCAAAGAGTACTCAGGCTGAGATCTTCTCTTACACTTATATTGCTTATTAATCCTGTAGATGTAATGGATTCATGCTATATGGAGGGAATGCAAGGCTCTGAATAGCAGCAATAACCATTTATGTAACTGCCTGTTTCAAGTGTAACACAGATTTATTATTTTATCATTGAAAATGATACTGTGTTTTTAAAATATATCTGATTCCTAATTAACTCAATGTGCTCATGTTCCTAACAGTTATCATGAAAAATGTGTGAAGGTAGATGACAGCGGAAGTGCTCTAGGGAATGACAAAGGTGTTTGGAAGCCAGGTGGCATAAACTGCCCGACTCTGCAAGTGGTGAAGCAATTGCAGTGCTTGCTGACTTCAATGGATGGCTTGGGCTTCCTGAAATTCTGGCTGTAAGTTATTGTGCAATGAACCTGCCAAGATAACTACGTGCATGTGTCTGAATTAATCACAGCTGTGATTGATATAAGCTGAAATTTATTGGAAATACAGTTTTAAGTTTCTGTGTTAGTGGGAAATGTGAATACATAGTAGAGAAAGAAACAGACACAGCTTACCTCTTGCCCTGACTGCCAGGTAGAGCAGCCTGCATAGTTTCTTTGAAGTTAATGGCATTAATTATGCTGATTGAAGGTGCACCATTACAGGTGTCTTCTGAACACATGGGTGCTGTGGTCCTAATCCTCAGCCCATGCACTCGTGAGCTCCCGTGGGAGTGGGATGTGTCTCTGAGCTGCATCCTCCCAGAGTGGCCATCCTCCAGCTCCCAGGTATGAACACCTTTCCCCAAGGTGAGTTCCTTGGAGAAAAAATGCAGAATATGCTGGGAGGGTTTGACCACAGTGTCTTCAGCAAGAGCCTCAGCTAATTCTGTATCCTGTCCTGAGTGTGGGCTGATAAAAGAGGTTTAGGGAAGTGACATAAAAATAGTGCATGTGTGAGGGGATACTTCCTGAGCCAGAGATAATAACAAGACAGCTTAGAAGTCTTAGATAGGCTCTCCCCTCACTAACTGATCTAATCAGTTTCTGAATCAGTGTAAACTTCAGGCACTCACAAGATCATGTAATAATTAATCCATGGATAAATTCTTAACTTTATAATCTCCACCACCGTCTCCTTTAAAGTTTTAAACAGCTACCTGATAATTTAATAAATTGACCTTTACATATTTTGTTGTGAGAAATAATAAATATGAATTCCTATCCACTGCTACATGCCATTCATGACTGTGTACAGATGAAGATACACAGGCTCCTTCCTTGGCCTTTTCTTTTAAAGATGAAAACATTTTGACCTCTTTAACCTTTCATCATATAAAAAACTAATATTTGCAATTTTGGGCACCACAATATAAAAAAGACATTGATCTACTAGAGGGCATCCAGAGGACAGCCATGAACATGGTGAAGGGTCTGGAGGGGAAACCACACGAGGAGTGGCTGAAGTCACTTGGTCTGTTCAGCCTGGAGAAGAGGAGACTGAGACCTCATTGCAGTCTACAATTTCCTTGTGAGGAGAAGAAGAGGGGCAGGCACTGACCTCTTCACTCTCTTGACCAGTGACAGGAAACATCATGAAGCTTTGACTGCTCTTGCCTTTCTCTATATATATTCTACCTGTGTTTTCTTGGAGGAGTAAAGAATCAGAACAGCACATAATATTCACAATATTATCATGTAGTGACAGAGGATTATTATTCTGTTTGTTCTCTGTTCCTTTCTTAAGAATTCTTAATGTTTTATTTATTTCTTGATGGTTCCTAAGCATGACACTGAGATTTTATTGAAATTGTAAATGTTAAGTTCAAGATATTTTTTCCTGCTTGCTGATAGCTAATTTAGAGCCCATCACTATTATGCATGTTATGCATGGTTAAGAATGTTTACTTCCATGTGCAATACTTCATATTTATCAGCATCTCATCTGCCATTTTTCTCACAATCACTTGGTATTGTGAGACATCTGCAGCTCTTCACAGTTGAATTACATTTCATTGCCTTAAATAATAGAGTATCATCAGAAAATTTCGTTACTTCATTTTTCCTGATGACATATGAACATATGGGATAACATGAATTCCAGGACAGATCCTTTCAAAGAGCTACAGAGTGCAGTCTGTCTGTTAGCTTAATGATTTAAGGACATGCAATGACAAAAAAAGAGAAACTTCTTGATAGGTGAGCAGTAGATGTATCTCTGCCTTTCCCTGGGATTTTTGCATTTAGTAGTTCTGTAGGGAGTCAAAATGAAGAATCTACAGAGGAGATCACTGAATGTTTCTAAAGATTCTACCTTTTACTTTTTTGACTATTGCATTGGTTCTACTTTTGCCTAATAGTCTGCTCTGCTCTGTACCAGGGCAAGATCTCACTTACCACTCAATGGGTGTTACTGGTCCTTCATGCTGCATGTACTTAGGCTTCTCATCATCTGATACAGAGATATACTTTTCATTTTCATCCTATACTCTACATCTGTAATATCACAGCATGAGAAGTCTTTAAGTCATGCCTTTCCACAGTATTTTCAAACAAAAGTTGCAAAATCAGTTGTGCTTTCACATCGTGTCTTTTGTTTGCTCCACTAGTTTCATAGCACAGATGAGAATTTCTCCATCCCCTCCACTGTCCTTTCTCCCAAATAAAGTAAAGGGCTGCATATTAAAGAACTTTTCAGAGAGGACCTGTTGATGGCCTCATAAACAGTTAATTTTTAGTCAGTATGTGTCCCTTTCCACATAGCAGGTATACTTGGGCTCATGTCATGAAGGAAGGTATAAACTGAGTGGCAGCTTGGATAGAAAAGAAAGAGGAAGGCAGCTAAGTTAATGTGTGGTGTTTTTCCTGGATAAGATATCTGCTGAAGGCATTCATAGTGGATGGATTTCTCTTCCCTGAGAAACCACAGTGAAGCTCCAAAAGGTATTTTGGGAGGAGACTGGTGTTCCTCATGTGTGGTGTGGTGTGAAAGAGATAAGCCTTCTTCCTCAGCACACAGCAATCTCCCTCTTTTCTAGGAGATGACTGAGGTGGTGTTGCAAGGTGGAGTGGGATGAACTGTGGATCAAACAGACACTCCCCACTGAGTGAAGCTGTGCAAGGAGTAAATCAAAAGAATGCATTTAAGGCTGGATACAGGAAAGAGCAATTCAGAAGAGGGTTTGGCAAAATTTCCATAATCAGCCACCTGAGGCAGCACTGGCTCATGCCTATGACAGAGGAGAAGCTGCTCAGACCCCCTCTTGCATCTTTCTGATATCTGTTCTGTTTTCTAGACTTCTCAGTTGAGTCAGTCACTGCAACAGAGAAGAACAGTTGGAAATCTTTAATCATGGTAGCTAATGTGGCTTGTAACATAACTTTTGCCCCACTGCAGATGTGTGGGACTGCCCAAGCAATACTGTGCTAATTGAAAATTGTGGGTCCTATATAGAAAGAATGGGATAAGTGATACAGAGGCAAAATGGAGGTGAATACACTTCAGTTATCACTCTCAAATGCACTGAGCCCACCCATTATTTGCAGCCAGCAAACTGATTTAGTAGGACTTTACTCCTTGACACTTCCCCATTCCAATCTCCTGAGGATTCAGCACCATTCACCTCTAGCTCTCCACAGTTTACAGCTCCTGTCACATAAGACTACATAGTCCTGTGTTGTCTGGTTTGTTCTCTTCCCTTCTCTCCCCTGCAGTCAACATGGAATCACAGAATCATGGCATGTTAAGGGATTGGAATGGACCTTAAAGATCATCTAATCTCAACTCCCTCTGCCATGGGCAGGGACAACTCCCGCTAGACCAGGTTGCTCAAGGCCTCATCCAACCTGGCTTTTAACATGGTTAGTGGGGCATCCACAACCCCTCTGGGCAACCTGTTCCAGTCTCTAACCACCCTCACAGTAAAAACTGTATACCTATTTTCTAACCTAAATTTCCCCTCTTTCAGTTGGTACTCACCAGACTGCAACCAGTCTCTAGAATATAATAATCTTACATCTGTCGTAATTTAATTGGCTCAGAGTTCATTTAATCAGACAACCAAAATGTTACACGGAAGAGTTATGTATCTTTACAGAGGACAACTGAATATCATTTATGTTTACAGTAAAGTATGTACAGCTGTGCTACAACTCACAAATGGATCACTAGATACTTACTATATGCAGACAACAGTATTTCCATGTAAATACAACTGCAGAAGGGAGAAGGAACAAAATCCCAGGACGGCAAGGAAGAAGAAGAGTAGGTACATGCTGACCATGAAGTATGACATACTCTGCTCTCTTTGACAGTCTGACCCTGCTGGCTCTGGCTGTGTTCCCTGGGTGAGGTGCTGCAGTGAAGAATTTATGCCTCTCCCTGGTAATGGAGACGTCAGAACAATTTAAGTCCCTTCTCAGATGGCTCCTCCTGAGTCAGTACAGAAGGAACTGCTGCAGGCAAGAAGCCCTTTTCATTTCCTGCTCATTCACTGCTCCTTTTGTCACAGCTCTCTAAGTGTCTCATTTCCTAAGCCTTTTTGACCCGGTGAACCAGAGTAATGAAATTTTTGTGAAAGGCTGACTTAGCTCTGAGACATCACTCACTGCTTATCCCCATGCGAGGTAGGAAAACTTATCACTAGACCATTCAAGGAATCAGAGCACAAACTACAGGTCATCAAGGCCCAGGGTTATTATTTTATTAGCTGCAAAAGCTTTCAGGTACAACTGTCACAAACAATTCTCTTTGAAGGGGGCCATAAGGGCAACTGACCCAAGAGAGAGCTGGAGGGGAGCATTAATGAGGTGTGCACAGCTACAAAAGTTGGTGTCATACCTTGCAGACTGGATGGCTTTTAGCTGGGAAACTTTCATGAGAGAGAGAGAGAGAGGTAATGTTTGATAGGTTGTCCAAAGGGATGTATTACAAAATATAAAAAGTAAATAATAATTTTTATTCCTTCTTCTAGCTTTTGGAGGAGGGGTGGCAGAGGGTGGGGGTGGAAATTGCCCCTCTGAAGTCAATAGAGCACTAGAGAACCTTTTAAATTGTCTGTTCTAGTTCAGCTGGCACAGCTAAAAGAAATGGTGTATTAATCTCTGCTTCATCCCCTCTGATTTCTCAAACACAAACATCCACTAGGGGGAAAAAAAGTCATATATATTTGTGCTTGGCAACATATCACAAGAGTGGGAAGTTGGGTCTACCTCTCCATCTGTTGCAGGTCACTCTAAATGACAGCAGATTTATGCCCTGGTTTACCCCCAGCTGGCAACTCAGCTCCATGCAGCCACTCACTCACTGCCTCCAGTGGGATGGGGGAGAGAACCAGAAGGGTAAAACTGAGAAAACTCATTGTTGAGATAAAGACAGTTTTAGAGAAAAAGCAAAATCCACACACAAATAAAACAAACCAAAGAATTAATTCACCAATTCCCATTGTCAGACAGTGTTCAGCCACCTCCAGGACAGACAGACTCCATCATGCATAACAGTGACTTCGGAAAACAAATGCCATCACTCTGAATGTCTCCCCCTTCCTCCTGTTTCCCCCAGCTCTATATGCTGAGCATGATGACATAGAGTATGGTCTTTTTTTTATGGACAGATAGCGATAGGACAAGGGACAGTGGCTCTAAACTAGAAGAGTATGGGTTTAACTGAGATGTTTGGGAGAAATTCTTTACTGTGAGGGTGGTGAGGCCGTGGAACAGGTTGCCCAGGGGGGTTGTGAGTGCCCCATTCTCGGAAATGTTCAAAGCCAGTCTGGATGGAGCACTAGCAAGCTGATCTAGTAGGGGGCATTCCTGCCTGTCTCATGGGTTTGGAGCTAGATGAACTTTAAAGCCCCTCCCAACCCAAACTTCTGTGATTCTATTTTATGATTCTAAACATCCTCGTGTAATCAGCACTATTTTCAGTGCAAATCCAAAATATAGTCCCATGCTGTCTACTATGAAGGAATTAACCAGCACATTCTGGCAGAGAAAAACCATAGCAGAACAGATTTTCCTCTCACTTCTTTCTAGCAGCTCGAGAGATATCAATATTGCAAATAATCAAGCAATAAATTTCCAAAATATCTGTCTTATACAGTTATACAGAGAATTATTCCTCACTGTTGTTTCTCATGTCGTAGTTTTCTGCATATTGTCTGGATGATACCCTAATCTCCTGATGATAATAATAATTCACTATTAAAGTGCAGATTAAAAATTATATTTTAAAAGAAATTCTGGTATCTATGGCACTAAAATAATCTTTCAGAAATGCAGAGAGACTTGCATAACTCCAGAAGAATTCAGAAGACTAACAAGTTCCGAAAGACAATTTAAAAATAGTAATAGAATTTGTGTCTAGAGAGATTCAAGAGAAGATTCTGTAAAGACAGGAAGAATGGATACAGAGTATCTAATAAAGGTTTTGCTCACAGCGCATGAGTGATGAGCTACCCTGAAAGGTTTGGGCAT
Organism: Lophotriccus pileatus; assembly: GCA_035583135.1. Taxonomy (NCBI): domain Eukaryota; kingdom Metazoa; phylum Chordata; class Aves; order Passeriformes; family Tyrannidae; genus Lophotriccus; species Lophotriccus pileatus. The sequence continues at coordinate 99,379,910 of JAWWES010000001.1, read as the reverse complement.
TTTGGAAGGCGGCACCAGAGCTGGTGTCATGAAATTTATTTCTCATCTTAGGCTCTCGCAAAGTGTCTTAGTGCCTTCAAAATGTTAATTAATCTAATGGGAATTTCAGGCTTTGTGATCTACTTCAAGAGGTATAATAAGGCATCTCTTGTCTAGGTTTGAAGAAGATTGGATTATCATGGAAATTGAAATTCTGTGGCATAAGCATTAAGTCATGATTTTATGCAGGGTGCCATAAATCTCAAATACAAGCATGTCCTCACTGAAAAATGCCCTTGAATCTCTCAGCTCAACTACTGTTTACTGTTCTGCTTATGAAAACTCTCATGCAAGCAAGTTACTGGAAGGTAACCTAGAGTGTAAGTTTGCAGTGTTCTGATGCAATAGAGCACATGCACACTTTGTCTCCACGGTTAAGCACGAGCTTGTTGCCCCGAGGGTGAGAAGACCGGGGCGTCTTGTGTTTACAGCTGGGTCACTTGGGCAAAGAACAAGTTCACAATGTCCACATCTGACTGCTGCTGCATTTGCACCTTCCCATGGAAAGGCTTCTAAGCATTCCTGTAGGTTCTGACAGAATCAGGTCTTGGATCTTCCTCTGGAAAATTCTGGAGCATGCCAGTACCAGCTAGGATCTCTGCTTACCTTAGGTTGCCTGAAGACAGGTATGCCACCATCAGCTGAAGGCAGACTAGATTCATTGTAAGACAAAACAATTGCCACAGTTACATGGAAGTGTTCTAAAAATCCCAACTTTGTGCATAATACAGTACTGGAAAGAGACACCAGAAAAAGTTAGGGATGCAGAATTGTAGCAAGCTTGTGTAGCTGATAGACTTGTACTCCATCAAGCATGAATGCTGTTCCCCTGCCCTTTACTGTGTTCACCAAAGCACTGTTGAAAAGAAGTGTGAACCCATGTTTCAAATCTTCAGTTTTGGTGACATCATTACCAAGGATTAGAAAGGACTTCAGTGGTACAAATGGGATCTGCCTTGGGATGCCTCAGGATGGTTTGATACCAATATCTGTGGCTAAGAATATTCCTTTTAAGGTGAGAATTTACCATTAACACTGACCACAGGAATGACTTATCCTGTACTTGCATAAAATGACAATTAAAAATGACATTTTGAGAATTCTTTTTTAAAACATCTCTAAACCCACACCACCCTGACTAACTTTCCCTTCAGCCTTTAATCTTTTGTGGGAAAGCAGCCTGACAAGACCCTGCACAGGCAACTTGGAAAATAAATAGATCTGAGCGTGCCAAAAGCAAACAGACCTGCTGATGTAGGGCTTTGCATCTCTGCCCTTCAAACATTGTCAGACAAACACGGGAGCAACCATCGGTAGGTGAGCACCATTCAGATACACACGGTAGAAGGCCCATACTCACACGTGTCTTTTCAGTGTTCGAGATAGACCCATGTTTCTCCATTTTGGAAGGTGTGGAAGGCTATGTTCAACCCAAACCAACTCCTAACTCCATGTATCTTTCTGTAAGAAGAGTCTAACAGGTTCTCACAATCTCTTTGAAGCTGGTGAACCATCCATTCCCAAGGCAAGTGAGGAGTGCTCTGTGTTCTGTCGTGTGTGTGTCCAGCTCAGAATCATTACAGCACACAGGGAGAAGATGAACTTCGTTTGTCGTTGGGATTATAGTTTAAATTGATTGACAACACTGATAAATGCTTAATCAAAAAGACTACTTTATGAGGGAGCTGTCAAGATTTCCTACAATTCATCATTTAGAAGCATGAAAAATTAACATTATCTTTTTGTTTCTCTGATACCTGTGAAGATGTAGCTCTTATGGCAATGATGCCTATGAAAGCACAGAACCAGTGTTTTTATGATGTTTGCATTTTGTCTATAGGCACCTAATTTAATTGTAACATTCACTGCAAAGAGAAGCAAAGTCTAAAATCAAAGAATCACTATTTTGTCTGTATTCATGTGCCTTTACTTTTGTTTGGAAATTACTATAAGACCCATTTTAAAATCTTCCATATGCTGCCAACAGCTATTTTCAGATGACAAGCTGATCCTACGCTCTTAGAAAAAGTCAGAACAACAATTATGCACATTCAAATAACGCAATGAAAAGAATTTAAATGTTTAGCAGGAGTGAAAACAGTGTGACTCCCTCTCTTCAATGAACAGGGCTCAGCAAAGGCTAGGTAAGGCTCTAGCTCTCTGCCGTGCCCATGCTAGAGGTATCTGCAGATGCTGTGGTGCTTTGAGAAGTGTCTTGATGTTTGGATCCTCAAAGAGAGTAGGGTAACCCTGTTTTCTTCTCTGAAAGTAATGCTAGCCTGTATGGCCAATCATTTTTGCAAACTTCAGTCTTTCTCTTAGATATCCCCATCACTTCTTTTCAGTTGTCTCCTTGCTCATTTTCCCAGGCACAGCAACTTGGCCTGCTTTTCTCAAACATTTTGTGCTGCTTAAGAAGGCTCTCCTCATCCTTCTTTGCAGTTTTCTCTGAAGCCTTGTTTTCACATGGCAACTAGAAAAAATGTGCTAAGAAGCCAGTGCTGCTGTAAACAGCTGACAGACTATTTAACATGGACTTTATGTCACCTCTGTGACTGTACTCCCAGTGTGCTCACAACTGGTTCTCTGATCTATCCTTCTGATCACCAGTAAGTGACAATTTTGATGCTCACAATATATACCTGCTCGTATGCATACACTGTATTTAAATCAGCATGGCCCTGCTACAGAAATCAAAGAGAAGATAGCATGTTTAATTAATCAGGGTACACTACAGGGTCATACAACATGTGTGAGTGCTGGTTCAGGTCCCACTGCTTGCAGTAAAACAGGTTTGCTGTGTGAATGTCAGAGTGGCAGAGGTTTGTGCAGGTGGACACATGCTTTTATAGAGTTGCCTTTGTGCTCATGTGGAACTGAAAAAAGTACATTGGTAGGGTTCAGGAGATGTTTTAAGATTGATCTGCCACTACAGCCTTGAACTCAGAGAGGCTTGTTAATGGGCTACATTAAACGAAATTAGACGGAATGAATAGGAGGTATTTCCTTTCCGTAGGTAACACTTTATTTCTCACATCTGAAATGTTTCAGTTCAAATTTCACAATTTCACAGCTGGCACACTACAACTCAGCTGTAGTGATGATTCACTTGGTCCTTCTGCATATGCTCATTCTTTTTCCTGGAAAATCTCTGTGTGCTGGACAGACTTTGGAGAATGTCATTGCAGAAATTTATCCTGGGCTGGGAAGGCAGCAGAGAGAGTACATTTTTCTGTCAGCAAACATTTGTTTCTTTCCCCGAACATCATATGCTTTACTTACTTTTTCAGTGCGAGAGAATGTGCTTGTAAAGCCTCTGCCTTGATTTGAATTTTAGAGCCCTTTCTAAGATCTGTTTGTGTTTGTGTGAATGTATAGTAGCCTCTTATTAGATCTGTTCTCTTCTTATGTGGAAACTGCAGGTCCAAGTTTCCTGGAGTGTCTCCTGTAGCTTTAAGAAATTCAAGTACAATTACTACAAATGAATTAGAAATTATTTTAAAGATAATAATCTACCTAAATCAAAGGCCAATATTCTCTGCTCTTGAAAGACTAGCAGGAAGTTGAGGTTACACAGTATTGTGAAGGGTGGAGAAAGCATAAGAATCAGTTCTTAATCAGATTAATTAAACTGAATTGATTAAGTGACCTGAAGGACCCTTGAGTAAATTCCAGTAAAAATATCCTTATCCACATTTGAGCTGCTCTGAATGAGGGTGCAGATAAAGTTCCTAATATAAATAGAATATGGAAATAGATGCTTCATTAACTCCATTGCCTGGTAAGGATCTTCTTTAAGCCTGTGGCAGAAAACTTAATAAAACCCAGTAAACTTAATAAACCCAAAATACTTAATAAAACCTACTAGGTAAGGGATTTGACATATTTTTGTAATGACTGTCTTAATAAACTCCTAAGTCTGTGGTAAGAAACAGCAAAGAAATATGTTTTCCCTGTAGAAAGTTTGTGAGATCTACCACGCAGCAGAAACAAAGAAAAGCACGGAAGTTCTGCTCCAGAACATTTCTACTATCTGCAAGTGATATAATGCAGCACAAGGTGATTCTTCCTGTGTATTTATTGTATGACAAAGCAGGTCAAGAATTGCAGCCAGCAAGGTGTGCTCACAGCCCAGGAAGCCAACTGTGACCTCACCTCAGCTGCACTAACAGCAGTGTGGCCAGCAGGTCGAGAGAGGGGATTCATTCCCTCTGCTCCACTTTGGTGAGAGCCCACCTGGAGTGCTGTGTCCAGCTCTGGGGTCCTTAAAAAACCAGATATGAACCTGCTGGAGCAGGTCCAGAGGAGGCTGCAAAGATGATCAGGGTGGTGGAGTACCTCTTCTACGAGGGCAATGAGAGAGTTGTGGCTGTTCAGCCTGGACAAGAGAAGGCTCTGGGGAAACCTTAAAGCACCTTCCAGTATCTGAAGGGGGTTACAAGATTGCTGGAGAGGGACTTTTACAAAGTCATGTAATGTTAGGACAATGGAGAATGACTTTAAGCTTAAAAAGGATAGGTTTAGACTAGATTTTAGGAAGAAAATCTTTGCTGTGAAGGTGGTGAGGCACTGGAACATGTTGCCCAGAGGAGTTGTGGGTGCCCCATCCCCAGAAGAGTTGAAGACCAGATTGGATGGGGCTTTGAACAACCTGGTCTAGTGGAAGGTGTCCCTTCCCATGGTAGGGGGATTGGAACTAGATGATATTGAAGGTCCCTTTTGACCCAAACCAGTCTATGATTCTACAAAAAGAATTGCTAATGCATGCTAAATACAAAAGTAAAAAATGTTCCTAAGGTTAATCCATACCCAATTTAGTATAATTTTAGAAGATATGATCTGGCATTAATATCAAATAACACATTTACATTTTAAAGCCATAGAGATAATTTTGTATACATCAGGATTTTTGAAAATATCGGTAGGCATCTAGATCTCCTTAAATATCCCTGTCTTTAAAGCTATGCAAAGATACTTAATTATTCCTTTACTCTTTCATGTGTTCAAGTCATGAGATCACTGATGTGCCAGCACAATTTGTACTAGCCTTGTCTGCCTGAGCAGAGAGAAACCAGACTGCGGACCATGTAGAATTTGCAGTCTCCAGGCACTTCATCATGTGTAGTGCTGTGAGACGTCTTGTAACACTTTTCTTTGCAGTCTTTTCACTGAGTATCAGGGACTTTCCAATTTCTGCAAAGTGACACATTAAAAAAAGTTAATGGGATATTGGTGTACTCTGTTCCTTTTCATGCCAAATACACAGGAGAAGGTCTGAGTTTTAATACTCGTACAGCGTGAAAATACCTACTCAAACACAGTATTCTGCTTATTTCATAATGTTTAATATCAAAATACACTGATCACTTGCAAAAAATGCAATATAAGAAGCAGTTTCATGTAATAATATATAACAGAACTGTAGCCAACAGGATAGAAAAAATAAATGAAGTTTTTAATAGTGCAATATTGGATAGTGCAAACATATAAAGAGAACCTCACCAATAAACAGTCCTTTCTCAGTTGCCCATACCGTTTAAACTTTAAATTATATTATTAATAGTAAGTGAAACATGGAACAAAGCATAAACTGCAATGTAAATCTGAACCAAAAATGCCAAGAAGAAGAAATTGAAGTTAGCATACATTCTGCCTCCTGCAGCACTCCAACACACCTAATGTCTGCATCCAGCTCTCAGTGTTTGTAATGAGAATAGGAAAGATGTTATAGGCTTGATTGGATTGATGACCTCCAGTGCAATAATGCTCAACAAAAAGCATTGTCTCCTTCAAGCTGCAAGCTGAAAGTGATTCCTGGAGGGCCAAAACTGCTGTGTAACAGATGTTTGAAGTAGTATGGATCGTGAAGCAAAGGTCACTCCTAGTTTTTTTCCAGTGAGCTGGATACACAGCCCACTGATGCCAACATATCACAGGAGAGTTTCCATAGTGCGCCTCTGTATTTTTTCATTAATTAATCAACTTTATGCAGCTGAGTTTCACAGCCAATAATTGTTAAATGTATTCAATTACTCTGAGCCTTTTCTTTTTACAGGCAATGCTGACTGCAGCTTTACATTGCTCTGTTTGAGGCCTCCTCTCTCCCCCTGCTCCATCCACTATCCCCTTGGTATTGCATCCGCATCTTCTCTGCTGTTGCAGGCCAGTGACAGCAGAAATGAGAGTACTACAGTTTTCAAAAACCTTTGCCAAGTCCTGAGTGTCTGCATGTCTGTTGTTAGTCCAGTGTTGCCCATAGGAGCAAACTGGATCTGCAGTGAGCATTCTCAGTGGGATTTTTTTGGTGGCACAGCCTTTGCTGTTGTCTATTTGGTCACTGGAAGATAAGCCTTTCTGACACTTAAAAATTGATGCAAAAGCAAATGAATAAAAATGCCTATGAATCTTGTGGGTTATTTCCTAATTAAAAAGCAACAAATGTAATCTTATTTTGTCTGTCATGTTTTATTAGCTGTCAGTTTTGTGTAATTCAACATTCACTTTTTGACAGTCTTCAGTTTGAGTTCATATTTCTAAAGAGGTCATACATGAGCATTTTTAAAAGCATAGTGTATAAAATTAGAAAATATATACCAAGGCATGGGAAAAAATCCAAATTACAACACATGCTTTCACTTTGTCACTTTTTTCTTTTAAATTTCTTTCTAAATACTATTTCAAGAGAGCTGAGATATTAATATTAATGCAAATTTTCATTTAATAAGGAAATTATTTTTCAGTGGTTTTCATGTCAGATTATAGATCCTTTGGAAAAGGAAAGAAAAGCATGTTTCAAATAAAATAAACTGCACTGCCTCTGTGCACAGCAATTCAAGACATTTACATTCTATACAGATGGCTGAATGCATACATACATTACTTTACAAAACAATAAATAATATTCATAGGAGATATTAATAAATTTACACACACTTTATGAATTATGTAGTCTTGTACTTCATAACTAAGCTTTTGCACACATGCACTTGAAAAGGGATATGAAATGGGTTGTGTCTTCAGCTGTCTTCAGAGTGCACTTCTAGTAAAGCCACTCTGTGATATGTAACCACTTCTTATCTTGCTGTCACTCTTTTTATAAAAAGTAAATATTGTGTGGTCTCTTTAAGATATTTTTTAAGTGCATGTCATGGTAATGGATTGTCACCCTTCCTCAATTGATTTTTGGCTCGTTCTTGATTGCCAGTAACTGGTCCTGAATGCACATTCAGAACAATTAGAAGTGCACAATGATTTTTCCTCCAGGAACAAACAATTGAACCTGAAATGCCCTCCTGGGGTTCAGTGCTCACCTGTCTTTCAAAGGGTTCTGATTCTTGGAATGAGATGGGTTCTGCCTGGAGATTCCTAACCACTGAGTGAGGGCAGTGGTTCATGGTCATAAAATCAGAATGTTTTTCAACCCAGACTCTATTCTTCAGATGGTACAGCACAACTTACCTCTTCCCTGAAATGCAACACTACACTTACAGGAAGAAATGCACCTAGTTTTCTCAAAGAGCACTACATCTCCTTTTGGTCATCAGTAAATTATGTTTTTGCTACAGGTCAGCCCTTTCCTGACAGTGTATCGGACCAAGCGCCATTGCTCATGTTCTTCAACTTCAGCCTCTGGCATAGATAGCAGAACTCTAAGCACTGTAGGCATGAGATTGGCTTGAGAATTTTCTGGATTTGCTATTATCTTCTTCTGAATGAGTCCATGGCAAGAAGACATTTTTATTCTGAGTTTTGCTCCCAATTCAGTCTGTTCCATGAGTAGTCACGTGGCACAGGGGAGACAGGCCACAGGATAGACTTATGGTCTAAAAAAGCTTGAGCAAGGTGTCTACAATAATCCCAAAGGATAACTGTGGCCATTGGGAGTGTATTCACAGCCAGTTCCCCTTATCATGCCAGTGGGGAGTTAGACAACCCTGGAGGGCCAAAGGAACGAAGGCTTGAACCACCATCAGAAGATGTCTCCTGTGTGCCTCATTAAGGTGACTTATGGGGAGTAAAGACCCTTTCTCCTTGTTAAACCAAACCATCTTAAGAGCCTGCCTGATGTGACATCAGATGGTGGTGACAGGGCTCCAGGCAGCATTTGGTAAGAACAAAAGAATGGGGCATCACGTGCACCCTTCTGCTGGCCAGCATGGACACAGGGCAGGACAGAGAGGGACTCAGGACAGAGACTCAGAAAAGTGTGGTGGGAATTGGCTCGACAGGCATCAGCCATTTAAAAGTTAGACATTTAGCCTATGCTGGTCATCTAGAGTTGATCTGGGCGGTGAGACATGGGGCACTGCATCTCATGCAAAGGTAGGTGTCCAGAACAGGAGGTATGATGTGGGTGGAATGTGGTTGTCCATCTCCATGGATTGGTGAGGACAAGGTGGCAGCTCGACGAGGTCAGGTTTTTTTCAGGGCTACAGGTAGGAGAGAGGCACCCCATCCCTGGGGACTATGCTCAACTCTGTTGCTGACCTCCAGGGCCAGTAGGCCATCTATTTCTACCTGCTTTGGCTTGGTTTTAGGCCAGTGCATAAAACACAGACAGAAGCGTCACTTTTTTTTCTCGAACCCTTTGGAGCTCTTTGGACAAGAAGACTTTTTTGATGGGCAGGTGTTACAATCTTCCTTCTCTGCCTCACAGTGCAGAGTCTGGTGTCAAATCCACCACCCACTAAAATCCAGCAGGGAGATGCTGATGTAAATAGCTATAATACACTGTCTGAATCCATGACTGGAAGTGCTGACACAAAGCCCAGATCCATCCACTTCAAAGCAACATATTGGGTGGACCTAAGGAACTGCCTTGCTTTGAAAACACAGAAGAGCACTTACAAAGAGATGTTCAGCATAAGGCAGCCGTTTTGCCATTAAGTCTAATTAATTTACATTAAGATATGTTCAATTCTTTATTTCAAAAGAATTTGGGAATCAATTCTCTTTAATTCATATCCACTTACAGTAAAACAGTCAAGCTAATCACAGAAATAATTTGAAGTAGCTATTTCCACAAACAAGCAATTAGGCACTTCTAAAATTAGTTTTGGATGTGATTTTAATATAAAATTAGATATAGTCTTCATTGATACTCAATTAAGCAGAATGCCATTCAGTCTCTATTCTTTAAAGATTTTATAATCAATGATTATGAAGTGCAAGGTAGACTCATAAATATTCATTGAGCTGGCCAGCAGTGATCTCTGGAAAGTGGACTTTCCAAGGGGAGACTCTTTTCAAATGGAACTCTTTCATCCCTCTTGTGACATGACCTGCACGGGTGCCCTACCTGGGGGAGGACTCCTGTTAAATGTGAATCCACATCCAGCTCCACCAATTTCAAGGTGCTGAGCCTTTCAAGGTGGCCTGTACAATTAAACTTCAGGCTTCCTAGAGAAGCTATTACAAATGAGAAGTAAGTTATAGGAGATCTGCAACCTGGACACAAGGTAATAGCACCTGGTTTGGATATGTGTCCTGCCTCATCTTCCAGGAGTCCAGCAGGAGGCTGTGCCCACCTCCCACATATCGAAGCATTCCTCCCACCCAGCTACTTACAGCCACAGCTGCAGGCAGGATGGCAGGGGGAAAACCCTGCCAGCTCTTTTGGGAAGAGAGAGGGGTTAGGGACAAGGTGGTCATCCCAGAAGAGAAGTGTGGGCGCAGATGTGGCCAGGCCTGCTGGTTTTGGGGGAGCAGTCTGGCTGTACAGCCCACGCACAGGACACGCTGTGTGCTGGGCAGGGCTGCAGCAAGTGCTGCTTGTCCAGCTCACCATCCCCTGCGAGCCCCGGCTGCAGCCTGGCTGAACTTGCTTCTGAAGGGTGTCTGTAGCTACTCAAGCTAAAATACATTTTACAGCCCAACAACAATATCTCTATTCCTAAATAAATACCAATTTACGGAAGACCCAAATCAGCTATCTTCCACACATGTCTTCCACGCATGAAAGACAGTGTCAGGTATAAAGATAGTATTATACAAATTTTAAAAAAAGAAATGGAGTAAGGGTAGCATAAATATTTCAGTACATGTGCAGTAAACTCTCAGGTTTTAATGATGCCATCTAAATATTTCCTTGCATCCTTGAACTGCTGCCTTATTCCTCTTGGAAAGGGCAATATCAGTAATCTCTAATGATTTATGGTAAATGATACAGGCCCATCACCTGCTGTGCTTTCCTAGAATGGAGAGGATAAGCCACCCTGTTATCATGGTGCCTAGCACTAACAATGAGCCATGCAGTTAACATTCAGGGGATTGCTTACTGCTCAGATAAGCAGCACTGAACTTCTTGCCTTTAAAGAAGGCTGAAAGGGTTTTTTTTCCCAACTGAATAGACACAGATGGTTTTCTAGTCCAAAAAAACTGTAATTTGTCAAAAATATGAGCAAGAAGGTATATTATTCCTGCCAAACCATGCATAAAAATATAATCTTTCTGGGTTTTAACTATAACATTCATTCCACACAAATCAAGCTAATTGGGAGAATCAGGATTACACATATCAATAACAGGTTTCCTGTTTTCTTCTTAGGTGAGTAGTGAGGCTTTGAATTTTTGTTTGTTTGTTTTAAAAAAGAAATTAATTACTTTATAGGTTATTTGGTGGATTTTTAAAAAATAAATATTTGAATTAAAGAAATATTTAAATAAATAAATATTTATGTTTAAAAGTACAACTCTCCCTTTCCACCATCTGGTATGTTTTCTTGCTTACAACTATTATTGTCATGCAGCAGAATCACACCCCTTTATTTTTTCATATTAAAATATTCTTTAAAAACCAATAGTTAGAAACACTGCCACACAAATGCGCCTTGTAGACAGAGCTGAGTAATCCAGAATTCTTTACCTGGTGTCAGTATTAGAAGGTTTCTCTACTTTTTAGTTCATTGTGATGATTTTCCGGTCCTAGAAGAAAAAATTTTTCAGCCAAACTGCACTGAATAATCCTAATCTTGAGCAAGAACTGCTGAAAGCTGTGATTTACTTGGCATCTTTGTCTCCCACCACATTCAAGGGAAGCAAAGGGAATTCAGGAATCTCAGAAAATTTAAATTCCTAATGAAGAACAATGCCTTATCCTGTTTAATTTCTCCTGAGAAAGCATGGACATAACTCAGTATAAGCATGGACACAACTGAATATAGAATCATAGAATGGCTTTGATTAGAAGAAACCTTAAAGATCATCTAGTTCCAAGACCCCTGTCATTGGCAGGGATACCTTTTAGTAGACCAGTTTGCTCAAAGCCCCATCCAACCTGACCTTGAACACTTCCAGGGATGGGGCATCCACAACTTCTCTTGGCAACCTTCTCCAGTGGCTCCCCACCCTCACAGTAAAGACTTTCTTCCATATATCTAACCTAACTCTTTCAGTTTGAGCCCATTAATCCCATAACTCACTACAGTTCCTGCTGAAGGGGCCCTCCCTGGTTTCCTTGTAGTCCCCCTTCAGATACTGGATACATCCCTGTTCAATTAGTTTTGCACTTCACACCAATTCAGTTAATGGCAGCTCTGTATTTTTAGTAACTCTCTGACTGTAGTAAACAGCAATACTGCCCCAGGGTGTAACATACAGTATTCTGACCCAGAGTCCATTTTCCTCACACACACAACCTGCATACAGTGGAACGTAACACAATGTGCCAGACACAGAGCAGAGCGAACCCAAAGGAATATCTGGTTCAAAGGGAATTTCACATGTGTCCAGTTATAAAGGTGTCTGTGTGGACCCAGACAGAAAATTCCTCAGCTTCCCAGCTGCCAGGCATTTCAGGGACACTGTCTTTCGAAGCACTGAAACACAGCATTCCTTAAACAATGTGGTTTGAGTCACCATTGTAATGCTCCCAGTGCTGATGGAGAGAGCAGAGCTGAGAAGTGGGTGCAGAGCCACCCCTGGGTCACAGCCAGGGACTCTCCACACCAAGGACCTCAAGGCTTCCCAGGACCTGGCAGTACCTGAGGGCACAGTGCCAGAGTCACCTGCCAGGGTTATATCTCGGGCACAGGTTTTCTTGGATTATATCTCGGGCACAGGTCTTATCTTGGGCACTTTGAAAATTTATCAAATGAAACGCTGCAGACAACGCTCCAAGTTGAAAGAATCAGCACTGCAGCTGTGCCAGCAAACACTGCGAGAGCTCTAGATAAGGGATCAGACTGCTGCAGCAGGGTAAAGTACATTGTGTTTTTGAAACCAAGGTAATGAGACAAGGAGAGAGAAACAACAACGACAAAAATTGCAGCTACAAATATTTCAATTACATGCTGGGATATTTCAGAAAACTTTCTTGAATCTTCCTTCCCTGACCACAACTGCTGCATTGAATTTTTTTCATTATTTTAATATGAGTGTGAGATAGAAACAATTCCAACCTCAGTTTTGCTCTTCCAGTGGTATTAAAAAATGAGTGCAAGTTTGTGAAATACATTTCAGAATACTTTTTACAAGGAACCTTTTTCAGTGGATTTTGTTTTCACAGAACCACCTAATTGTCTTAAAGATATTAAACAGAGGGACAAGGATCTGAATAAAATGAAGAATGTTAATGAAAACTCACACCTTCCTTGAAAAAAAAAAACCACCTTGGTCTAATTTGCTAAATACTAAAAGAAGTTTGTAGGCATCTTAGTTTCTGATGAAAGGATTGCATGGAACTCCCAAAAATTTATGCCTATCAGCCTCAAAAATAAAGTCAAAAGGAACGACAGAATCACAGAATCATTAAGTTTGGAAAGACCTCTAAGATCATTAAGTCCAACCAGCAGTGCCAAGTCCACCACTAAATAATACTGAGCAAATTAAGCAATAGTGAGGCTGTGACACATGTGGACACTTGCAGCTGCATTTCTGGAAAGCACTTTCCAGATCAAAGCCATAACTACCTTTCCCGTCCTTGGAGAAGTCACTAGCTCTGTTAGGAAGAAAAGGGTGAAATCGATAGCACTTATTTAAATCTATGGTGCTGTATCTTTAAAACTCTCCTGTGTTCGAAACAGCATCTTTCTCAGGAAGGCAGACCCTGAGTTCAGCTTAGCCCTAAGGGAGTTATAACAATGCCCCTTTCCTCATATTTATGATTTTCTCAGTTTTGTGATTCATGATTTATGATTACAGCCTCTTCTCTCAGAAAAAAAAATTCAGAAACTTCTGAAGTCTCTTGCTGAGCAACAATAATCTCTTGTTTGTTATCGAGCAGAGGACACGCCGTGTAGCAGAGTTGGTGTGGCTGTTGTTGAAGTGTTTAATTCCTGCTTGCCTTTGATGAAATTTTTACAGGTCTGAAGAAAATATTTAGTAAAAATACCTTAGGCCAGATGAATTTTTCTCATTTTGAAATGTCATAAGCAGAAGAAAACTTGACCAAACTCTCTGAAATGGTCACAGACTGGGCTTCTGATACTATATGTGGCTTCTTGTTAAAGATTAGGGAAAGCACTGAAAATGTTAGTACATGAAGACCTCAGATAGCCCCTGAAATTAACAGCACAGTGACACAGTCAGCTGAGCAAGGGAATTGACTCATCTGTAAAATAACCCTATCACATTTGTTTTTAGGCTGATTGGGATGTGGGGACACTTAGAACTGCAACAGGGGGTGACTCAGGTGGTTGTGTCCAGGGATGGTGCGGGAACAGGGCAGTATTGCCCTAAGCAGCACATCAGAACAGAGGTGTGGCCACATCCTGAGCTCACTTACCTGCATGTGGAACCTCACCCAGAGGGCAGAGCTCTGCCTTTGGCAACTGAGCCCTTGTGAGTCCTTGGAAACAGCAGCTCCCACCAGCATCCCAAAGCAGCTGCAGGTGCAGGGCTGAATGCTTCTACACTGCACACATGATTTTTTGTATGTACAAAGCAAACCCAATGCAAAGTTTTACTAGCTTTCATTTATCTTTTGCTGTGGTAATGAAAAGGATCATCGTCAAAGAGGATGAGGGCCATTAAAAACTCAATATTCCGCTACAGTGATTGGTTTATGGCCTCATTTGGCATCAGTTTTCTTTATCAGGTGTGCAGCTTCATTGCCTGTCCTATGGCCCACATGCTTCCAGAATTTGTTATCTGCAGGACACTGTGCTGTTTCCAGAATAGATGGTACCTGGCACAGGAACTGTTCTGGGGTGAACATTATAGAAGACCTGATTCTCCAGTCTGTTAGACAGTTTTGGCACTCTATCTCCACAGAATTTTGTGAAGAGAAAAGGAAAAAAATGTGGGTTAGAGATTACACCTTGCATTGCTGACAGCTTTTACTGAAAGAGTGTCTTACAAAGCACTACCACTTGAAAAGTAGCTGTACTTGATTTTCTGTTATTGCCGGCCCTTAAACAAACCCAGGTAAAGTTTTGTGGTACCCCTTAGGTGATGAAACACTATCTCACACCTTGAAGACAGAAACAGTAATGCTTGGAAATCACCCTGCTGTCTCCTCCACAACATGGCAACAGCTCACACATTTGAAACCTTTAAACATATTCCAACTCACATTTATTCATGTTACTGCTTTCACATCAATGTGGTGCAAGATACTGCTCATTTCAGATGGGGCCACTGACATGCCCCAGTAAACTGTTGATACTTCTTATACCATGAATTAATACTGTACTCAGAACATTAATAAATATTTGAAAAGTCTGTAAATGACCTACAGTGAACTTCTTTGTAAAAGTATTTATCTTATTTAAATGGATTCATTTCTATGTCAAAATATATTTTACCATGAACTGATGAATGAAACTGTTCTGACAAACTGTGTGCACCTGATATGGTCTTTGTCACTTCTGTAAATCTGCATGAGTTTGGGATTGAGCAGAAAGTGATGAAGATTCTGCAGAGCCAAACAATATTTGATCTTAAGGTGCTCATTTTGCTCTCATTAAAAGCAGCAGGTCTTGAAGCAACTTCTTGCAGCACTTCCAGGGAGCTCCGTGGACTGGTGCTCAATGATCTGAAGCTCTGATGATGCCTCAGTCCAGGGTGAAATGTTGGACACTTCAACCCCAGTTCAAGATGAAATGTTAGATGCTTCAAGCTCCTCTGAGTTCTCTGAGCACATCAGACCTCCTTGCATCCGTGTGTGCCTGCGTGTGTGTGCTACTCTCCACCCTCGTGGAGCAAAGTCAAGCAGCCATGCTAAGTACATGATATGGTGTTGCCTGACCGTGCCCTTTAGACATAGCCCTCGTGGCAAAGGTGGTTGCCATTGATAAGGCTGAAGGTGGCCAGGGAATGGTTTGTACTCTTGAGGGAGGTCATTCGTGTGGTGCTCCTGGCCATGCTCTGGGAGCGGATGAGGAGGCGAGCTCTGCAGCAGAGCAGCTGGTTGTTGAACTGTTTCCGAAAGCTCTTGCTGAGCAGGTAGAGAGCAAAGGGGTTGACGCAAGAGTTAGTGAACGCCAGGATCCGGGCACAGATGCTGGCAATGAAGTGCAGCACTGAGGTGTCCACCTCGGAGTAGTGGTAGGACCGGTATAAGTAGATGATGTGAGTGGGAAGCCAGCAGAAGGCAAAGAGGCACACAAAGACCAGCACAGTCCTGGCCAGGCGCTTACGGGACTCAATCTGGAAGAAGAAAGAGAAATGCAGATTAGCTGCTATTCCCAGCTCAGACCAGTAGCTGACAATTTTTGCCTGTGCTGCAGCTTTGGGGCTAGCCCATGGCAGGTGGCATGTCCAGAGCAGGGAAATTTGGACTGCAGGTGAACAGAGTCAGGAACTTTCCTCATCTCTCCTCAACTCCCTTCCCTCAAAACCAAATAATTCTGCAAATTTATTACATAAGAAGTAGTCTTTCCTGTTTAGAGGTAAAATTCCATTGGCTTGTCACTTTGCAAAATCCCAGCTCAGGCAACAAAAGTGTGGACACTTGCATTAGTTATCCACATATATCTTATGCAATCATATGTAATTTTAATATATTACTTTATTATTATTACTATTATTATAATTAATTATCGGGTAGGAGTCTGGGATTTTTCACAGAGCCCAGATGCAGGAAATTCTGCTATGGGGCCATGTGGTATATGTACACAAAAGTGCTGTCAACAGCTCACAGCCCCTTGAGATCAAGTGCAGCACTCAGTCTGAAGGAGATGGAGAAACAGAGAAAAGATATTCTGTACTTGGGGAAACACTGAGGCAGTGGCAAGGTGGACTCTCCAGCTGAAAGCACTGGAGCCACCAGGAGAAGACAGATACAGGTGGTGAATAGATGGATGAACACCTCTGAGCACTATTTGAGCTTAGTCAGGGAAAGGTGTTTTTACAAAGCCAGCTAACACGCAGCACAACCTTCATGCAGACAAGACACACTTTTGTTTTACTTACTTCTACATGCTTGGAGTCAACCCAAAGGTATTGCTCAACCGAGGGGAGCTGAGGTAAACCATACCTTGTCTTTTGTCCACAAGTGCTGCACACTAGGCCAAAGAAGGGCAACGAGGCTGCTGAAGGGTCTGCAGCACAGAGAAGCGGCTGGGGCAGCTGGGGTTTTTTAGCCTGGAGAAGAGGAGGCTTAGGGGAGACCTTATTGCTCTCTACAACTACCTGAGAGGAGGTTGCAGCGGTGGGGAGGGGTGGGGGGGGGCTGGTGTCTTCTCCCAGGCAACTAGCAATAGGACAAGAGGACACAGTGTTAAGCTGCTCCAGGGAAAGTTTAGGTTGGACATTAAGGAAGAAGTTCTACACAGAAAGAAGGACCAGGCAGTGGAATGGCTGCCCAGGGAGGTGGTGGAGTCACTGTCCCTGGAGGTGTTTAAGGAAAGACTGGATGTGGCACGGAGTGCCATGGTCTAGTTGACAAGGTGGTGTGAGGTCACAGGTTGGACTAGATGATCTCAGAGTTCCTTTCCAACCTAATTGATTCTGTGATCTCTCTTCCTAATGAACACAAAAGTCGTGGTGGAGGTTGCCCAGAAGGAGAGGACAGAGCTGCTCAGAAATGTACTGATCTCTGGGAGAGGTTGCACGGCCAGAGTTTGCAGGATTGGAAAGTATAACACTGCTGACTTTTTAGGGCTTAGTAACGTTCTCCTCTCTGGCGATCCCTGCAACTCTTTCCAGGTGCTCCTAGGGAATTTTTTGCATCCACTTACTGTAATTAAGTAGAATGAGACTGAAACTGCCCTCTAGTCCCAGCCCCACTGCCCTTGCTCCTGCCCCAGTGCAGCTGCAGTGCCTGGCCAGACTCCGGGGACACTTTGCTATCTTACCTCCCCTTCTGAGCTGCACAAGTAAATCAGAAACTGAGAATCTTACACAGGCTGATCTTTCCTCAGGGCAGCTGCAAGCAGGAAGCAGGCAGGAGAGACCTGACAAGCCCATTTTGACTTTATTTGGTGCCCTTTTAATAGCACTGACTGAAAATCAGCCATTGAGCTTAGGAAGGATTGACACGTACCAGGTGATAATGTCTCCAGAGAGCAGGCAGAAAATTAAATCGTTTGAGAAAGGGCTCTCCTTGGCTAAACCATATATTCTTTTTAAATGTATGCTTAATTTGATATAGGGCTATTGAGGCCACATCTGCACTATAAGGAAAGGAAGCAATGCAATAAAGAAATCAATACCAGTTATCTCAGATGGAGACCTATAGCTCTTGAATGCACTGCAGGACAGGAATGATGGACTGAGGGTGCTAGACTGCAGCCTGGCCTTTTGCTTTCCTTAGAGCTCTCTCCCCAAAACGAAAGGGTGAAAGGGCTGCTTTTACTGCTCACTTTATTGTCACTAATCAAAACAGCCATCGGGTCAGCAAAGAAATGGCCTGCAGGGGAGAAAGATTTACGCACATTCAGAAGGGGAAAAGGATAAGGATTTCAGAGATTGCACCTTATTTGATGGGCAAAACCCAAGTCTTTCCAGCCCTACTGCTTCACCATAGCACCTGAAGGCTATGTGACATGATTGTGTTGGGTCAGCCTAAGGTGGAGGTGTCAGCTGGGTGCAATTGCGTGGACAATTGTTAAGCTGAAGAACAGCTTGTGTCAATTTAGCTGAGGTTGAAACACACCTCAGTTGAAAGGAAGAGGTAAGACAAGTAAGATAAATATATCAAGGTCAATAAGCTGTTTAGAAACAGGCAAGGCTTTATCCAAAGTCCTCTCTCTGACAAAAAACTTTCAAGAAGTTTTGATTTTCTCCCATGTCACTGCTCTGATTCAATCTCCAAACACCATATCCAGCTCTACCTCTTTCCCTGCACCC
Source organism: Lophotriccus pileatus (assembly GCA_035583135.1). Lineage (NCBI taxonomy): Eukaryota > Metazoa > Chordata > Aves > Passeriformes > Tyrannidae > Lophotriccus > Lophotriccus pileatus. The sequence continues at coordinate 99,361,640 of JAWWES010000001.1, read as the reverse complement.
CAGTCAATACCTTTCCAGGCTTTGGCATGGGTCTCCTGCTATGCTTGCCATGGTAACCACTCTGCCAAATTCTCTGAACTTAGAAACAGGAGGCAATGCTTTAACTGTTTAGCCCTGTGTCACAGCTTCTTTCAACCACTTAATTTTTTTACCCCAAGTAATCTATTAAAATTAGCACAACAAATGCAATCTGTTCCAGTATAAATTTCTCTGTATTCCATCTTTCCTCCCAAATTCAAAGAGAATGTGGATTTTTGAAGAAAGTTAAATCTCTACCTGTTTCCTCACATGCACATTTCCTTCCACGGGGATGTTGTAAGCACTCCGGATCAAATTCTTAGCAATAAAATAATAATATACTGAAATTACAGATAGAGGAATGATATAAAATATGAGAAATGATGCCATTGAATGAATTTTGGGATGCAGCCCATCTGAATGAGGGTAAGGAGCACAGCTGATGAAGGTTTTATTAGTCCCTTTGTCATGGAAAGGGTGCAGGTCTGAAAACACTGCTTCAGGGATGGCAAGTAACATGGATACGATCCAGATTATAGCAGCTCTCACACAAATCTTCATCAGTGCATGGGATGCCTGGATCTCCATGGGCCTTACTATAGCTTTATACCTAAAAAACAAACAAAAAGAAGGAAATTGTTTATTGAGCTCAACGTTCAGGCATTGCATTCCTGCTTTTCCCTTTTATTCAGAAATAAAAACCCAAATGAAGGCCTCCTTTACTCAAGACTGATTTCTTTTCTGATGTTTTAAATTTCAATATTTTCAATAGAGTTCTCAATTTAAACTAGAGCCACTTGTCATGGGTCCATTCAGTTTCATGTGTATCAATAATGAGTTCATTTAGTTTGTAATCGACCCAACAAAGCACAATGCTGCCTGACATTACCGTGTTAATTAATATTAATGACATTAATATGTGTCCAAATAACGTTAAGACAGGAAGTGCAATCATAGACTTCTCTTCAAAAGTGTACAGCAGCTTTCATAGAATAGCGTTGAAGGAAACTGGGCTGAGATTTTGCCACACATTTCAAGCTGTGAGTGTGTGTGTCCTCCTGCAAGCCAAAGCTTATTTTTAGTCAACCTACAAAGAGCATATTGCCTGTTTTAATTGCTATTTGGTGGTGTAGCTGGAAAGAGTTGTCCCTAACTCAATGCATTTAGACTAAGTAGCCAGAACTACTAACTGAGTTTCTTGCAGAAAAAAAATTATTGCTTGCTACGTTAGACATGTAGAAGATGTTTTTGTCTCGATATTTGAAATTTTGTTTTTCATCATTTCAACCTTTCAGAAAATTGTACTTTAGAATCCAGGAAAATCATAGAATCAAACATTTTTGATGTGTGTAATGAGAAGAATGGAAAACATCAGAGCTTCATATATGCTAGAGCCCTGCTCTGGCAGCAGTTCACGCTTCAAGTAAACTACAACTCACATAGGCATTTGAGAAACGTGGTAGAAGAAAAAAATATAATTAGGAAGGAATGTCTACAGGTTTCATAAATTAGTATTTAGGGTCATCATCATACCAGTTACAAACTGTAGGATATTTCTTCCAGGATCTACCTCACGCTGCCTGTGGTGCATTTGGTACGCCCTTCATCACTGTCTGCGCCCTGGGAATCGATGGGTGACTGGGTCCTAGGCTGTCCCAGGCCACCTTCGGCATGGCAGGGTACATCCCCATGTGGCTGTTCCAGAGTCCATGTCTGAGCTCCTTCCAATATCCTGGCTTTTTCAGACAGCTGAACTGAGCACTGGGGTGGGAGCAGAGGAAGCGAGCATAACACCCTGCCCAAGTCCAGGCAGCACACACCAGAGTCCCCCCACCTGGCAGCCCAAACTCATGCTCTAGGGACACTTCACGATTCCCCACTTACTACAGTCTGCATTATCCTAAGGCTTAACATTTGAAGGAGGAGTCTATCAGTCCTGCCCTGTTTTAGCTGGATAATTGCTTCATTTGCAGGATAAGCATGCATTCAACGTCTGATTACATGCAATATCCCACTCAGCACACCTACTCCTTCCCTCTGTGTAAGTATGTGTCTACATATCTCTGAGTATATTTTATACACACAAACATATTTATATCTATAAATGCATGTATATACATGTAAACATAATTACATACATATTTTCATTTATTTATACTTATTTTTATAAAGACTGTATCTGGACATTTCATCATTTGCAGATGTTCCTTCAGAAAGGTGTCTTGTGTAGACGATTTTTCCTTTCATGTACTACAGACACTTTGCTCAACGGTTTGCCATTTAACCACTTATTCTCCAAGCTTTACTTTTCCCCTTTAATCCAGCCATGGGACAGCAGTGGCCAGACACAGTATTTTTAAGGCTTGCCTGACACCTCTTTAACCTGCACTCTGAAACTGGGCATTAAGTGGTGTCATACTACAAAGCACAACCTTCCAGCACCAGGGCATAATCTCAGGTCAAGAAAATCATGGCACTTAAACAAATATGATGCTACAGCTATTGCGGTAATAAAACAGACGGCAGATTACTAACACAGTATTGTTGAAATAGCTTGATTTACAGTCTAACTGACCAGCTATAGATTATTGACAGAAACCCTAGCTAACTTAACATCTTCGTTAAACTTTAAGGAAGAGAAATGCAGAAAGAAATTAGTAATATATCAAAGTATTAAATCTAGTCAATGTAAAGGTCTTTCCGCAGATGCTTATTGTTTGCTTTTCAACATGGCATGTTAGCATGATTATTTCAGGGATTTTGTTGTAAAATATAGCCAGATGTGAATAAGTTAAAGAATACAGAGAAAGACAAACTGTTTAATTTTTATTAACACTAACAGAGTAGGGGGAGCCAGAAAATGAATCTGTTTCAAGTTATTAGTATATTTTAATTAGAGATGGCATTTACAAACAATGAAATTCTGAAAGAATATAATTAGAAATGGCTAGCAATGCTGGCGCTGGTTACTAGATATTTAGTTTATTTTTAAAGCCTCCTACAGCTGATATAAGAGAAGATCTGACAGAGGGTTTGCTTGCATCAGGTTCAGTGTACCCCCAAAGCATGAGAGTGAAAGAATAGAACTATAAAACAGAAGAAACAAAGCTAGAAAATAGGTTTTGAAAATGTACATTCTCAGGTGCAGAAACACAGGGAGATATTATCTTCATAGCCTGACAATCAAATAAAATTATTCTGCTGACTTTCTATATGACTTCTTTGATAGTGGGTTAACTTATTCAGAAATCTTCAGTAATCTCCTTTAGTCTCTGAGTGTTAAAGCTTTATTGATCAGTATTGATCTGGTGGGAGTCTCCATTTCCAGTCTCCTTGCTGATGCATCAATGGGTCCCTGCTTAGCTCGTGTCTCAGCAGCAATTCCCCCTCCCCTGCCAGCTCAGGTTCTGGACAGCAGCTGTTCCCAGTGAGGGCACAGGGGCTGGGGCTACACATGAGCAGTTGGATCCCTGGCTGGTGCTTGGGCTGAGACACCACTAGGAGGTTTTCCTCTGGTCAGTGTTCAGGGTGTGAAAACGCTGCAGCTCCTGGTTGGTTTCTGAGTGGGGCTCAGAAATGCCTTCACTTCTTTACTTTTCAACACCACCTTCCTGGCAGGGTCAACCCTGGGCTTTATAATTTATTTGACATTTCTTAAGAGCTTCATCAAGGTAGACTGGATTTGAGCAGCAACTCTTCTGCTTTTCAGCATATATTTTTCCAGTTTCTATGTCAAATAAAATTTCAAGCTCTCCACAGCTTTGTCCCCTGCAATTTCTTCTTCAATGGGTTAGCCTGAGGCACATAGCACATAAGTTTCCCACATTTAACTTCCAGCATGTGAATATTTCAGTCCACTTTGAAGGGGACCTTGATGAATATGTCTATATACCTCAGTGGAGCCACAGACTACATGGCCAGTCGGGTGAGATTTCATGCAAAGGTCTTACCACAGCATTTTTTTTAGCCCATGTAGTAACATGGGCTCAGGCAGTATGTGTCACGTGTTCAACATATCTGCAGTAAATCTGGACATGGCCCTGGATTTATCACCTCACATTCAGTCTCTAATTATTGTTTAATACATTTATGTTTCTTTCAGATGAACTCCTTTCCATATCTGCTTTTAACAAAATTTTTGAAAAAATTATAAACCAGAGGTAGGATTCACACCCTACAACAAAAGGCCAAAACTTAAAAATATGCCTTCTGAAGATTCAGTTGAATAAAAAGAGATAATCAAGAACTTGTGTCAACTCTAATTTGTCTCCAGTTGTCAAACAGGCCAGCTGAAAATGATTGTGTTAACGATCTGATTGGAAATATGAACGAGATGCTGACCTTTACTACTGCCCAGCCTTTGAATTTCTCTGTTCCCCCGTGCTTGTGAAGCAACAACCTGCTGTATGCACTGCAGCTGCCTTTGGGCCAGGGTGGATGCCAGTCATCTCCATGCCTCTCAGTCTTGTTCAAAGGAGCCCACAAAGAGAAATTACACATGGGGCACTCTTAAGTGCACTTAGTATAACTGCAGTTCCCCAGGCACCATGATTTTCCTGTAGGGAAATCCTCTCTTACACCAGCCACAGTCACTGTGGTGCTGTCCCTGTTCTCCAGGTCAATCTCCAGGCCTCCAAGAGGAAGCTGGTGAGAGAGTTGCTTCAACCCAGAACACCTGATCATTTCTTAAGCTAATCCTCAAAATTCGTTGTGGATTGGTAGGATCTCACAGAGCATGTGCATGTCCACTGAATCCTTGAAAATGTCTTATATACGTCCTTAGGATCTCTACTGTACTCATTGAGTAATTGTTTCTCACAACTGAAACTACTGAAATGACCATAAACCACTAAAATGTGGCACACCAAAGGTCTTTCTGTGGTAAATACTTTTCCCACTGAGGTTAATATGCCAGGCAAATGTAAAACTATGTCATTATCCTTGGGCTAAAAATAACGAACTAACGATTGCATCACATAATGTACTCTAAAACTGGAACTATGCAAACACTGGTTAATACCATGAACTTAGCCCCAAAGCTGCAGCTTCAAATATAAGCACAGAAGTAGCTTTATCATGAAAAAGGCAGTTACAGGTATGCTCTCCAAAGACACAGATCAAAATAAGGCCCCAAACAGATGTCAAAATTTCCTAGGTGCGGTTTCTCTGCTGGCACAAAATACTTTATCCATCCTTGTGCTCCTCAGCTGAGCCAAGAAAATACACATCAGCTGAAGCATAACAGACTCCGCCTGCAGAGCCATTATGCCTGTATGTTTCTAAGCATAGGGATACGCAGGGCTGAAATTTTGCTCTCTGCGGAAGAAAGAACCTTATCTGTAAGACTGCAGCCTCAGTTCTTCCCTGATGGCTTTTTCCTGTCGCCTTCATCCACTTACCTATGCCTGCTACGACAGCCACAAGAATTAAATTAAAACAACTAAAGCATGGAAGAAAAATCAGATGATTCCCCTGGATTTAAATTAACTTTGCTCCATATGTCTGAATGACTGGGGTTTGTGTTTTTAGGGAAGTAACTTTATGCTGTGTGGAGAAGCTGGTTCTATAGGCAGCCTCAGCTTGCTTTCCTCTTTCATGATGGCAGTAGGAAAGGAACATCCCTCCCTCATGGCAGTGAAGGTGGCTGGTCACAGAGGTAGGTGGCTGTCAGAGATATTGTTGGTGACTGAATATGACAGCATGGATTGTATGGGGCTATGTGTCTGCCATTACCTCCCTCTCCTTGATTGAATCTGACTTAAAAGGAGGCACTAAGTTGCTTTCATAACTCTTGCTTCTTTACTTTTCTCAGCTGTGGGAGCGTAGTCAGAGAAAATGGCTAAAAGAGGCTCTGCCACAGAGTCTATCACAGTCCTTCCAAGCACGTATATCTTTTTGCAGCTTAACCTCATGCTTGCAAGTTATACAAGAAGAGAAAAAAAAGCCTCCTCATCCTTCCTATAGAGGAAAGTGACCCTGCCCCTCCCAAACGAATTTGCAGGAGTACTTAAAGGAATACTTAAGTGACAAGGAAAGTTTCCTCTAAATACTATCATCTGTCCTACACTGTTTACATGAAACATCACGTCCTACACTGTTTACATGAAAAGATCCTGGGCCCTGCTCCTGAATTTGTATATTGATTTAAAAAACCCAAGTGTGTTAAGACCTGTTGAAACAGAATTTCAGAAGCCTTGCCCATCCTTGTTTCACTAGTCCCACTACTAGTCCCACTGTTTAGACTGCATCAGGCTGATGGAACGATGTGCCATACCACCACTTTGTGCTTTATCTCCAAAGTGAGAAATGCACTTATAAATTTTTGAATCTCTTTAAAATGAGCTCCATTTTGGGAAGTTGGGCTAATGTGAATCTCAAATTTAAATAAAAAAGCAGGGTTTAGTTGGAATGGTCTACTGCCCTAGAAAAACCAGTCATGTAAATTGCTCAGAAGTAAAAATGCTGAGTTCTTCCCAGCCTAGAAAATGAGCTCCTGAAATTGCCACAGCTTCCCGTGGTAATGATGAAAGAACTGCTTCTCAGTTGGCACATCCCCATACTTCTTCTGTTCCCACCTGTAACCAAAACTGGGGGAAAAGACGTGCAGTTTACAGTCCCTCTAATCCCCAGTCATCTGTTCCCGTTTGTAAGCTTAATGTGAGCACATTGCTCTGGTCCTGGCCCAACAAGAGACTGAACAAAAATCCTCTCATTAAGATTTTCTAATTATGTTCTACTAGTATCACATTCTTGTTTTGCCCACATAATATGAAGGACTGGCTCAATTACCACGCAAAAAAGCCTCAGGCAACAAAGCTGATGCCATGGAAAAACTACAGAAATGAAGCACATGGAGCCCTGTTGAGTGTGAAACTCCACTTGGAAAGCAGGAAAAAAGTCTTACTAAATATCTGAAGAAATTTATGACAAATGTGATGCCACAGACTTTCTTTATTGTTTCCACCATGAATGTTATGAATATTTATAGCTCTGAAGACAATTCAATAAATCCACAAAATTGCTAGACTGTCTAACCCATCAACACACTCCGACAATCTATTCTGGGTCTATCTGCTTTCTGCATACTTAGTTAAGATTATCATTATTATGCAGGATTCTTGAGTGAACATCTGTTATTAAAATCTTTAGTAAATTGCATATGGGCACAAAGACATCTCTAATGGGCAAGTCTTAGATACATTGGCAGGTACTGCCTACTTTTTTATTAATGTAACATTTAAATGAAAAGAAAAATGAGGCATTGACGGAAGCGGGAGAGTTCTCACTTTCTGAAGCATGTGTTCAAAATTCAGTCTGTATACCTGCATACTGCCACATTATCCTGGAATCTGGACAAATGGCAATTTCAGTCCAGGAAAGACTAAATTCAGAATTGAGGCAGAGTGTCTTAGAGACTATTGAACTGCACTACATTTTGGGGAAGGAGAATTTAAACAGTAATCATTTCATAGTAATGTGCTATTCTCAGTCATGACCATTCAGAGCATAAAATATTTCATAAACTAACTATACATATGAAAAGCAATGGCTGAAAAGGTTACTACAGGAAGTAGTGTGAGTCCTATGGATGATGCTTTTCTCATCAGAAAGATCCCCACTGCACCCAGGGTATTTATTACCAGTACATGATCTTCACCTGATTCCAAGTCAAAGATTTCAATAGGGCCAGCTTGGCAGTTTGTTGCAGTCCTTGCTAACAGATGTGAAACCTGCTGTCAGGAGGGTTGGGACCCATTCATTTATAAACATCCTTTACCTTGAAAAGCAGTGGGCTCCCCCCACAGCCAATGTCCCAGCTCCCCAGCACCAGATAAACAAGGTACACATTTTGGTGTGCTCAAAACCCTCAGCCAGAGGGATATGTCTGTTCATGTCACGTGGCACCACAAGACATGATGGTGGAGCAGCTTGCTGGTGCTGGGGCTGGTAACATGTTGTGCATCTGGAGTAGAGCTGGGAGAATTGGTGCTGGCACTTGGGTCACCAGGCACACAAAGGAGCAAGCCCCAGTGATGCTTTCCATCCAAGGCTTTTCTGTCTCAGTCCAAGTCTCCAGGCTGGTCAACAAGCTGGGATCAGGGGGTCTGCATGCCTGAGGACTGAACTCCTACCAGGACAATGAAAGCAGGGGCTCAGACATGGACTGCTCATTTTACTAGATAATACTGTATTTCTCCTGAAAGCACCGCCTTTAGTGCATAAGTACATCACTGACTAACCTAAGCAAGTGGTATAACTGCTGGACATCCACAGAACCAGTTACAGAAATTCATTAGAGTTTCTAAAAATGTCAGTTTCTCAAGCCAAAAGGTCCTGCCTGTGGACAATAAATCAATACTGCTTCTTGTTCTGACAGAGAAAGAAGAATACACCATTGACCTAAAAATTAGCACTTCCATAAGCCATAGCAGCTGTGCTGTGCTTATCTTAATTTTGTGGAAAGAGAATATATACATATATATATATATATATATATATATATATATATATATATATAAAACCAAGACCCGGTTGGATGAGGTTTTGGGCACCCTGGTCTAGTGGAAGATGTCCCTGCCCACACCAGAGGGCTTGGAAATAGATGATCTTTAAGGTCCCTTTCAACCCAAACCTGCCTGTGATTCTGTGAACTTTAGAGAAGCAGATTTCCTAAAGTTGAAAGGAGCTGTCAAATCAACTGACCAAGAATACAAACATAAAAGCAGCAACACTAACTATATGCTAGCAGCTGACCCCCACCTGCTCCCTGGTGTCTTCTACCTTCCCATGAAAAAATGCTGCAGGGCAAAAGCTGCCCCAAATAAGAGAAATTGAGGAGTCATGCTAAAACCTCACAGAAGTAATTAAAAAAATCAATATGCAACAGATGGGGAAAAAAGCAAAAGTAAATGACAGCAAATATTGGAATTTTAAAATGTTGGTGACTGATAAGATTATCAAAGGTCACTGTAACAGACAAATGTGCATTTTAAAATACATCAGGAATAAAAAAATAATAAGTCAGGCATGCAAATAAATGGAGAATATATGAGCAAGGATGAGACAAAGTGATGAGCAATGACCAGGTGTTTGTCTTTAAGACCAAATCTGTGGGAGATTTATGTGATTCTATACTACGTGTGCAATACTACAGCCATACCAGAAAAAAATACGTATGAAAGAAGATGTGAGCCGACATCTGTTAACACAAATCAGCTTCACACCAGTAGGCCTGAGTAATTCGCACCTAAGAGTACTAAAGGAACCTCCTGAGGAACAGCTGGGGTTTATTTTTTTACAAATCTCGAAAACGTGATGATTTCCGCAGAAATGGAGAACTGGCTTCAAAGCTGTGAAGTTCAGAAAAGCTGGAAGGTGTGACCAAAACAACTGCAAGTACTCAGGTTGCTCAAGGCCTGTTGTTAGTAGAATAACAGAGAGGTTAATCCTACTAACAGATGATAATTAACATAAGGCTGTCTTGTTTAAGGCACAGCAGATTTCAGGGGGGTTTTATCTCTTATCACAATATGATAAGTGATGTAAATAGGCTGTGGGCCATGCTGGTGTACAAGGGAGGCATAGCTTGCCATGGACATGTTGGCACGAGTGACCATGCATGCAGATATGCATATGTGTGTGCCAGAGTAGCTGTGGTCCTCCCTCTCCTATCCATGCAATCCTTGCCCCACACCCACAGGGCAAGGGTTAAAATTCAGAGTCCTGGACTGCAGGGGGGGACACATCCTGAGCCCAGTGATCTCCCCAGCAGCACATCAAACATGCTGGCAGGAAGGTAGCAGGGTGTGGGGCCATTTCTAGCCTGGGTCCTGGAAACCTGCTCTAGTTGCAGTGTTATTTATTGTGCATATCAGCAGCTGCCTTGAGCAGGCTATAAGGCCTTTGCTGGGAAAGTTTGCAGATGACATAGTGGATGACCAGACTAAAATTATTGTAGAGTCACTGGGGTAAATGACCATAGTCTAACAGAAGCCATTTAACTCAGCCAGGTGTAAAATAATAGATACAGGACCCAAGTGAGCAGGTGATACAGAAAAATTAGTGCCCTTTCAAGGAAAGAGGAAACCAAGGGAAAGCCTTAGTGCGTCTCTCCTGCACATGACAGAATGAGATATCCTGTGGGATTCTCACCATTCCAGTGTAATCCAATATACAGTTAAGCCAGTTATATGATGTTTGAGTCCTTTCTGTGGCTTCAGTAAACAGAGGTGTCATAAGAGATCATCACCACTGCATGAACTTTCAGCAGCATGTTGGGGCTGAACAATCTAGTGCTATCCTTTACTGCTCTTATCTTGGAGCCATAAAACACCTTGGTTAAGAGGGGATCTTTACAGGGCCAAATAGCCCAAACACCCTGCAATAAGCAGGGATATCTTCAGCTAAATCAGGTCACTCGAAGCCCCATCCAACCTGGCCTTGAACACTTCCAGGGATGGGGCATCCACCCCTTCCACGGGCAACCTGTTCCAGTGCCTCACCACTTTCATAATAAAAAAATGTCTTTCTTATATCCAACCTAAACCTACTGTCTTTCCGTTTAAATCATTGCCCCTTGTCCCGTCATTACAGGTCTTAGTAAAAAGATCCTCTCTGTCTTTCTTATAAATCCCTTTATGTATTGAAAGACTGCAATAAGGTCTCCCCAGAGCCTTCTCTTCTCCAAACTGGACAACTCTAACTCTCTCAAACCTTTCAGCTATGCTGTGAGTTGAACTATTATGCAGTGGTTAGAGGTCAAACAAATTTTGATTTGAAATATGACATAACTTCTAAGCAGAGAGGATTACAGAGTGCCAAACACAGAAGAGAGGGGCAGGGTGGTATGTGAGCCTTTAGTCTGAATACTCAGAACGTAGCCCAATGTCACTAAAAAGATCTCTTTTAATCCAAATCCTCTGAGATATTCAGTAGCCTCTGTGCACAGATGTTGCCAAGAAACACTTCTGAACTGTGCAGTAGCTCCTAGTCCAGCATCTGCATCTCTGGTTCTCCTAGGGCATTTGACTGTCCCCATCTAAATCTCATGCTTCAGGGCTGTCTGAAGGCATGAAGAAATTTTTCTTTCTCTCAGGGTGTCATGTTAGTTTCTGTCCTGCCTTCCTAGAGCGCTGCAGAGACTGACTGTAGCCAGAGGGCAAGCGAGGACAGGATAGGCAAAGCCCTGACAATGCTTCTCCCTTTGATGCTCCACAGTCTTCGGCAGTCCAGTTAAACTGATCACTAGTCCGGCATCAGGAGGAGAGTTTTCTGCAAGGGATCTCCAGCTTTCTGCCTTTCTCTACAGCATAGTAACTGGCTGGCTGCTTGGATGCCTTCTGGTGTCTCAGCACTGCAGGAGGCCCAGGGACTGTCCTTGTTTTCTGCCCCAGGCCACGGGCGGTCTTCTGGATACTGGAAGTCCTTGCTCTGCTGGGGGTCCTACACAGCAGACAGTGTGTGGAGGACTGAAGAGCCTGCCACAGGCAGGAGCTCAGGTAGGAGCTCATGGCCCGGGGTGTCTCAGATGGTATGGGCTAAGGTGGGCACCTGGGTGTCAACCTGCTGAGAAACAAGTGAGGGGACTTCACAGGGCTAGTGGTGAAGTCTCTTTCAAAAATAAAGGAAACCAGGATGTTGCAGGGGCTGTCTGTGAGCAAAGCAGTTACTGGATGTTTCAGTGCATATACGGGACAGGTTGTGCCTGCTTCTCCCTTTTTCAGCTCAAATTCCTTCTGCTCTTCTCAGCCAGGTTGTTGTCCGCATCTGAACATCAGGTAGTAACAGATCACCGTGAGCTCATCTCCCTGCAGCGATGCTGACATCCCAACCCACTGCTGGGACACACAGCTGGCAAATTCTCCGTGGCCAGTTGCTCTCCTCATTAACAGTGTGTACAGCACTTCGTACCATGAGACCATGACAACTGATTGGGGGTTTTAGGTTTTACTGAAATGTAAACAATAGGTAATCTAACTTTTCTTCCTTTTGATTGCTTAAATATTGACAGTCTCCAGCACATTAGCACTGACTCTAACCTCGGATTTGCGCACTAGTCCCACTGCTATAAACAGGAGCTCTAATCTTGCTGGTTATAGAAGTGTATCTATTGTGTTTTGGCCATCTGCTCTGGTTAATCAAGATATTCAGAAAGTTTTTGCTGTTTGGTCTGTTGCTCTTGGTGCAGATGGACTCAGGGGCTGAAGAAAGGGTGCTAAGAATGTTTGTATTATATTGACACAGTGGCCAGCAACCAGGATCTAAGACTCTTGTACATCAAAAAAGAGATATAGTATGTCACTCTTCGTGTGGCCTGTGCCATCAGCACATGATGAGCAGCAGCAGGGACACCATGCCAGCAGTGAGGGTTGAGATGGGGCTCCCCAGTGCTTCAGTGTAAGGCTTTAGGCTGGGGCCCAAAGTCCCTCCAGTTTGCTTCCCTGGCTTGGAAGGATCAATGTTCCTGGCTGAGATCACATCAGTGGATCCAAAATCTACACGTGGGGTATCATTCTGCTGACCTGCACTGACTGGATTAGAGGCTGTCTTGGTAGTTCAGAGAGCAGCTTTCTCTGCCACCCTCTCAAACCTTCCTGGGGCTACACAGTAAATTACAGCACTAGTAAATTGCCAAAATAATGCCTTAGTGACCTGAAAGGAATTAATGAATGCCATGGCTTTACTGCCCAGAATAAATTCATAACCACCACAGACCTGATGCTTTACAACTGATGGTATTTTTTAAAAAAATCCAGTAATCCAGTTTGGCTTTCCACAGCTTTATTTTAGAGTGGCATACTTCCCCTAATCCTCTCCTGAGACATAATCCAGTGATTGTAAAATAAAATAAATGAACTGACATGTAGATATTATTCCTCCACTGGATTTGTATGTAGTATTAATAGTAAGGGCTGGAGACATCTAAATCATAGAAGACATGAGTCCACTAAACAAAGACTTTTGCATGTTTAAAAGTGTATTTCTATAAATTCTGGATTTGTTTCTTTCCTTCCACCACTGCTCTTTTTTTTTTTTTTTTTTGAAAAGGGGATTGTTTGAAGGTTTTAAATCTTAGATAAACAAACTGTCCTACGAGTTCAGAGGAACATCAAAAGTCGTGTTTGTGACAGATTCCAAGGGACCCAGCAGAGCTGGAAGCGCTACAGCATCCCTAAATCCATCCCTGCACCCAGAGCACTGAGGTCAACATTTCCAAAGCTAACATCCTCATTTCAGGTCTCCCACATGACTGCAATTCCTGCTGTCTGCAGCTGGTCTTACTAAGGTAAGCAACCTTATCTCACACGTAATGTCACTCCATGTGTCCCACAACACTGTCACTCCCTCCCACCATAGGACAGCAGGCACCTCTGGCTGGCAGGCATTGCTGCAGTTTTCCAGCACTAAAATCCAGATAATCCACAGTGCTTAAAGTAAAGACTCTGCTTGTAAACTCCAATCACACTTTACACCTACTCTGCTGTGTGCTTGTAAAAATAGCTTTAGCTCAGGAAGGTTTCACTGCATGAGCACCAGGGCACTTCGATTTTTTACAATGTCAGTGAAACAGTGGGGAACTATGATCAATGCTTGACAGCCTGGGTAATTCACATGCAAATGTATAAACTCTGTCAGTCATGGGAGAAAGTCAATTAAATAAAGACACCTCCCATGACATGGGCAATTAAGTGGTCTGTTTTTCTTCTTACTGTGCAAAGGTTTTCATTAATTTTCTGTCCCTTGCTGAGCCAGCCTTGGTTTTCCTGCCTGGGCTAGAAGCCCAGGTGTCACTGCTCTCACAGGTGCCTCTGTACCCCTTCTCCTTGTACTGAGGAGAAGGAAGGCAAGCTGATGGGAGAACTCAAACTTCCTTTTTTTCTGGGATGAGCTAAGCAGTAGCTGAAGAGCTTCAACAGTGCACAGCAGCAGGGCAGACAAATGTCCTTTCCCTGCCAACATAATTTACAGTCTTTCTAAAACACACAACAGCATAAAAACACATGGAACACTTGTTTCTTTGCTCTTGTATACTCAGCTCTGGCGCCTTATCACTCATGGAAGGTGGCTGCAAGCACACCACATGCCTTAACCCTCTCCTGGCTGCTCCGAAAATTTGACACAATCCCAGGAAAAGAGGTATCACCTGACAGCTTCCACTGCTCCTGCAAAGGCAGTTAGATGCAAGCACTGTGCAGCCAGCAGAGTGGTACAGGAAATACATTTCTAATATTGTTAACTCTTTTTTGCCCTTTCTTGCATACACTCTGAAATAATTTACCCTTAATTTCTGACTGTACACAGAGCCAACCTAAGCACCCAGGGACCCTTTGGCTAGGCCCTTCCTGCTCAAACCTTGCAGGTGTGCTCATCTGTGTCCACTTGTACACAGAGCACTTGCAGGCTGGGAGGCTCCCACTGCAGAAAAGCTCAGATCAGTAGTTTGTCCCTCTGTTTCTCCTCGAGAGCTTTGCAAGTGAACAGTCAATCCTCTAGAGAACCCCTTGGTCTCAGTGGGTCAAACCAGTGAGCAGCTTTTGGCGCTTCCTGGCACTTAGCAGAGTACAGTCACTGGCAGATGATGGATTCCTAGCACAGGGGAAAGTGGAATGGAAAGAACAGAAGTGTACCTCAGGAAGGTACACCCTTGCGTCCATGATACGGGATGTGCAAAAGCCTATTAACACTGGGCTCCTCGTTTCCAGAAGGTGATCCAAAGCAACTGAGAGAATTTGTACCATTGTTGTAACATGCTGCATAAAAGTGTCTCACCACCCTCTCAACGTGTTCTATCTGCCCATCACACCCACCCCCTGCTTTTCATCTTGTGTTTCAGTGGTCATGTCTCTGGACATGACCCTCTTGTATCACACTTCAGTGCTTTTCTTTATGCAGCAGATTTCTGATCCCTGCTATGCCAGGTCTCTCTAGGCATCACAATGATACCTTCAGTAATGCCAGCAGTTATTCCCACTTACTTTTGTCAGTGGAAGGACACTTGAACCAAGAAGGTTTTATTGTAATTTTTTGCAGAAGACAAATCATAGACAAAAGTTCTCTAGTACACACTGACAAGTCCCCCTTTCTTTGGATACAGTGCCATGTGATGCTATTCACAGCAGATGGTTTAGAAGGTTTTTTCCTTTCCCATGGTCTATGGCTTCGATTCATGAGAACGGGGACATTCACATGGCTCACGAGAGCATCTCAGGTAGGGTTCACATACCTGACCATTAGCTATCTCAAATACAGGCACATAATGTATGCTAAACAGCAAGGCTTCCTCTATATCCAAGAAGGGAAGTAGGTATCTTGATGTGGTGATTTATCCTATCTCTTTTGGAAGCATCTCTTTCCATGGACTAGGACACCTTGCTGACTGTCCTGGAATGGCTTCTCACCTCAGACAGCAAAAGCCAAGTGAGATGAGCTGTGCCTGAGCAGCGTTACCTGCTGGACTACTGAGGCCTCACGTTACCAGGTCGGTCTCACCACCATGCCCCTTTCTTCTGCAGGTGCTTCTGCAGGTGCAATGTCACATCTGTCCTCAGAAATGGTTGTCTATGAAACCATCCCACATGTCAGGCTCTGCATCTCCCTGCCTCTGGGACTACAGCAGCGTGTTGGGCTGCCAGACCCTCCACAGCCCCAGACAGGCATCACCATGGTGGTCACATTCAACATCTTGGAAGTTTTCCCTTTCCATTTTACGGTTATTTTCCAAATGGTTCTGACATGATTAATACCAGGGTCTGGAGTTCACAGTGACAATTTTAAGAAAATAGACTAATGGGATGTGAGCTGACAAAATACAGACTGTTTTATTTTCTAACAAAATTATCCCAGCAGTGCTGGGATAACTTAGCAAAACAGAGACTTGAGCAAACATAACAGATAAGGGACATCTGCGTTTCAATGCACAGTAGTTTAGATTCACAGATCTAACAAAGTTAAAAGTTTCATTATTGTCTCCTTCTGCAGTGGATCACAGATGCATTAGAAGAGGGTAAAATGATCCTTTGGAAATGAGAACATTGGAAAGTGTGGTAACAGTTGGTAACCAGTGAAGCATGATGGTTAACAGGTTTCAGATAAAGCTGAAGTTCAGAACTTAAAGTCACCAAACTCCAAGCTTGGCACAGCTGCTGTTTTCTGTTCTGTTCTTTCACTTCAGGCAAAAAGTGCTATTGATGTGTTACTCAGTAAAAGCATTTGCAATGTTTATCTTATGTGGCACATGATCAGATAAGCAACAAATCTCTCTGACATAATTGTCTTTACAATGCATTTTTCCTTTCCTCACACCCCTTAAAACTGGAAAGATGAATTTCCTGGAGAAACACTTTTTGTTTTCCTAATATTTTCTTCAGAGTAGTCAGGTGGGATCCAGCCACCACATCGAAATCAGGAGTAAAACTGTAGGTGGTCCTTTACTAGGGAGTTTGTACAGTTTTCCTATTTTCCCAACACTTTTGGAGCACATTCCTTTAAGACTTTTATCTACATACAGGTCTGTTTGCCACCTGCTATTGGGACAAGCAATGCTATTTTTATACATATCCCAACACAGAGTTGACAAACATATTGACTGTTCTGCCTCTGAAATCCTAAGGAGTCATCTGCTTTCTTTGAGACTGCATACAGTATATTGAAATATGTGCATAAACCACATTGAAATCTGAAAAAAAGTAGTCTGATGTTTGAAAGTAGGTTAGGAAGAGAGACACAGAGCAGCATGCAAGGACTACCCAAAGTAAATCTAGTTTCACTTATTTGTGAACAAGGATACAGTTCCTACGTCTTTTTTGAGCAAAACAAAACTGAAATAATTCTTCATTCAGTTATTTGGTGTCACTTCAGCACGGTGACAATGTGCTCCTTAATCTCTTTCTGAAGTACGCAAATTAGAAGCAAAATATCCTACCTTTTCTGATGCACAAAAGAGTTTCTATAAAAGCCTCTGCCTGATACTTACAACCTTTCCAGAAAGGTAGGCTCCATTCTTCCAAATAACCTTCAAATGAAAATGTCTTTTGAATTTAAATCTGAATGCTCTAAGACAGTTTTCAAAGCCTCACAGAAATCAAAAATAAGTTTGGTTTATTAGAAGCATATAATTTGCTAAAGTCAAAGTTGTTTTAACATATTCTAAAATAGCATATTTACAACACCTTATTTTTTACCAAACATTATTGGAAGATGAAGTTTCTGAAACAGCACAGATCAGTTTTGATTGGATAAGGGGCAAAGAGTTTAACCAAGGGAAATACACTGACTAAAACAAACTGAGATTCCTGGCTTCAGGCATCCTCATTTGAATATTTGAAAAATATTTTATTAAATATTGCCTCACATATAATTAGCCTTAAGGAAGCAAACCACTAGAAAAATTGATTCTCACTGCTTTAAATTGGTGCTTCAGTGCCTTCACACTTGATGAAATATG
The DNA here is from genome assembly GCA_035583135.1 of Lophotriccus pileatus. NCBI lineage: Eukaryota > Metazoa > Chordata > Aves > Passeriformes > Tyrannidae > Lophotriccus > Lophotriccus pileatus. Next base: position 99,344,179 of record JAWWES010000001.1, on the reverse strand, counting down.
GATCAATTATCTTTTTGGCAAATATGAACATGCTACCTTTTAGCAGAGCTTCATTAACAGCACTTTCTCTCTCTGGTCTTTAGCTTGATCTGCTTGTTTCTATTTGAATTTATGTAGACTATTAGCTAAATTGCACAAACATTTAGTTTAGCCTAGAAAAAGTATCCTGTGTTCAGTCTGCATCCTCCTCAAGTTCTATGCTAGTAAACACCAGAAATTAACTGAGGTGGTTCCTTACCCCTCGTTACATTAAAAATAGACTTGATATCTGAAAATACATATTTGTAATGGTGCATTTTATGGAGTTATAATTATTCAGGCTTCTTTTCAAGGTGACAGCAGCCAGGCTTACCTGTCAGCTGAGAGAGCAGTGAGAGTAAAGACTGACACCCCTACAGAGGTGAGCTGTATGAAGGGGATAAGTTTGCATCCAGTTCTGCCAAACAGCCACTCGTCAGCAAGGAACCTGCTGGCATCCACGGGCACGCAAGTCACTAAAAGCAGCAGGTCTCCCAGAGCCAAACTGGAGATGAACAAATTAGGGACATTTCTCATGGATTTAACAGTACAGAAGATCTTAATCAAAGTGATATTGCCAATAAGGCCTATCAAAATGATGATGCCATAGATTGTGGGGATGGCGTAGAGGAATGCTGGGTAGAACCAGTCGTCACCGAGGAGGGAGAAGTTTGCACTCTGGTTGACAGAGAAGTTGTAGAGAATGAAGTTATCTGTTTCTAGGTCTAGCAGAAGGCACTCTCCAGATGCCATTGTCCTACTTTGCTCTTCTCGGAAGACAGCTTTCCTCTCTGAAAGACTCCACAAAAATAAATTTCTTGCTTTAATTTTGCTGCTGCTTGCTGGCCGTAAGCAGTCAGAAGAGCTGAAAAGTCATATCACTTTGTGAGACATCTTGATAATGACCAAACTGAAAAGCACCTGCAGCTTGCTCCACAGTCCTGTTTGCATAAGGTGAAAGGAGAACATCTTTTAGCGTAGTTTGAATCCTGAAATTTCCTTTTCCCTCCAAGACTTGTCTTGCTGTTGTGTATTCCTCAGCTTTGGAAGGCCAATTATAAAATTCACAGACCAGCAAGTGGCAGGCATTTTCAAAAACGGGGCTTGCTAAACTCCCAGCTTCAGTTCTGCCGAGCAGCTCCAAGTCCGAAATAAGGGAGTTACAGAAAGCACGAACTTTCGGGAGTTGCTGCCACGCAGCATTGCCAACCTCTCCCGCTTTCCGCGCCTGCCCCCGCCAGCTGGATTTAAAGTGAGGGGAAAAGCGGGGCTCGGCTGGCGGCTCGGATCCTATAGGCAGGATCTTCTGGACGTCAGTCCTTGCGCTGCTTCCCACGGTGCGCGGGCTGTTCCCGGCGCGGCGGGAGCGCGGGGAAGAGCCGGCCGCCTGCTGGATGCTCCGGGCACTGCCGCGCGGGGACGGGGGGGCAGCATCCCCTTTAACTCTTTAGGTGGAAAAATACACGTCTGCTCACGTACAGCTCCAGAACAAACCCCCGGACAACAACAACAAACCCCCAACGAAACAAAAAAATAAAATACCCAAGTTAATGTCACTCTGCAAATAGATCAGAACAGCCATCCCACCGTCTCAAGTAAGAGTACACATATTTCCCTCACACTTGTGTATTCCATTGTTCCAATGAAAGAGAGCAATGGTATGAAGCCAAATTCACCCTCTTCCTACCCCCAAGCAAATGAAATTAATAAAACCAATTAAGATGAAATAAACACTGCTGTTAAGGTAGGCAAATGAATATTTAACAGTGTGCACCTGAAGTTAACCAGGGCAGCCTGAACTCTGCCCATTTTTTTGTTAATTTTTATAATTGGGAGGTAGCAATACCAAGGCATGATCATTTCTATATGTGAGGTACCCACCATACTGGCATCTATAGGTAGTACATGTTTAGACAGTAGAGAGAAAGTTGCTTGGCTTATAACAGCCTGAAATAACTCCTTCTTAAAACTTAATTAGGATATAGCTATTACTGATGTCTTACTGCTTTATAGCAGGCTATTTATGAATATATACGAGGACTTTCTGGACTGCAGAGAAGTATAGTTAATTTGGAAACTAGCCTGCAGAATGAAATGAAGCAGTAATTTACATTTCCCTTTGCAACTGCTCATTTTTGCAGGCAAAAGAATGTTTTACCAACTGTTAGACTTACTTTGAGGTGAGGGGGGAGGCTATTCAAACAAGGCATTAAAGTGTGATCACCAGTTTTCTGCATAAAAGAAGCATTTCAGGACACAATCTGGAAAGTGTCCTGGGGTTTGGGAGCCATGTCCCAGAGTGGGATGCAGAGCAGGAGACTTCAATAGCTGTTTTTCTGCCTCATTCTTGTGACCTGGGTCAGTGTTTTCAGCTGCTTTGCTGCTGTTCATTCTAAGTCAACAAAGGCATTATGTGTACCCTTAACTTTAAGTAGGGCTAGTTATGTTTTTTTTTCCAAGCCAAACACCCATGAAAGTGTTGTGCTGGGAGCTTGAGGGTATAAAGGAGAAGTCAGATTTTCTGGTATGCCTTTCAGACAGAAGCCTGCTTTTAAAAATAGCCTGGAGTTTGCCACTGTTAGAAGCAGGGGACACGGAGCTACCGTGCACAGTCTGGTCAGGGCGCACAGGCGGTTCTGCGGGTCAGGGCCAGCTCCGTGCAAGGCTGCCAGGTTGGGTGGGTGCCATATGGAGGTAATGCCATGTTTAGCACAGCAGGATCTATCAAAGGAACAGAGAGGAACTGTGGAGCTACTGAAGCAGCCCAGCCACACAGTGTGGTGGGACACCTCTCCTAGAACTTCACCCAGCATATTTGGGAGTCTGGTGATAGGGGCTGCATGACAAAGACATACATGCTTCTCCCCCTCCCTCTCTCTTCCCCCTTTGCTTTCTGATCTTTGAGAGGAAGTGGAAAGGGCACCTCTGGAGTTGGTAGCAGTCACTTGGTGTAATCCTGATGGACCTCTGTACCCAGCAGCCTGGTCAGCAGTTGGCAGTGACCTGCCCTGAGTAGGCGATGGGACCAGAGACTTCTTGTATTCCTTCGCATTCAAATGACTTGTTGACTCCGGGATCTGTAGACCCATCACTCAGAAATATCTCTAGCTCTCATCATGAGCCTTTATTCTTCCAGATGGACATTGAAGTGGTCAGTTTGCCAAAAATCTTCTAACAGAATCACTCAGTTACCAGTCTTCAACATTTAAATGCTCCTACACTGAAATCTCTCTTTACATGACAAACTATGTGGGGTGAGCAAAGCAAGAAAAGAGAAGTGATGCTGGAAATCTTTCTTATCTTCCAGCAGACGGGGGTGTTGATCACTCTTTCTTCAAGGTGAGTGTAGGCACATCACCGTGTCCCAGGTGTCTCCATCAGTGAACGAAGAGGTTCCCATGATCTCTGAGAGAATGCATTTCACCTTCAACTTTGCAAGGCTGATAGATTATTCCAGGAAGCACTTCAAGTCTACAGCTACAGCTTTCTAATTTTTGGTTTTGACAAACCCAGGCTTCAGGTTTAGGACAAACTCTTTTGAGAACAGAGAATGACAAATTGAAAAGACAAAAGCAGAACAGGGAAAAAACCCAGAGCCTAAACCAAACAAAAACAGATCCTGTAATGCTTGAAACTTAGTTTAGGTTATAAAAACCATTCATTATTTATGTCAGATGTAAATAGACTGTTTCAGGGAAGATGACTGCTAACAAAATGAAGTACACAGGTTTTATTCACCATTGCCTAGTCTGCAGATGTTCCCCAGAAGTAACTTAAAAATGCTGAGGATGTTTCCCAGACATGTTTTTGTCTTGTCATAAATTGCATCTGAGAGGTTTTGTTTATTATAGATGGTGTACCTTTTGCATCGTGTCACTCTAGCATTTATCTTCCCTCAGCAGGCTAAATGTCTGTGTATTTGTATTCTCATAGCCAACTCTGCTGTAGTGTTCATTTCAAGATACCAAGCCTCTCTCCAAAGGAAGTTAAGCATCAATACTCATATTTCATCATTGCAGTAACCTGCATGTATGCAAAAAAAAAAAAAAAAAAGAAGTAATTGTGGCACAAAGTTACTTAACTGGCTGTTGGCAGATTTGTGAATAGAATAATGCAGGTCTCACAAGCCTGGTCCTGCATTATAATGGTTTTCTGTTGGACAGTGAGAGATTCCACAGATACTTTCAATTGATGCTTTTTTCTTTTCATCTCCCAACCTTTATCCAACCTCCAAATGGCAGCTGCAAAGAGACAACCTTCCCACTCCTCAACTGTGCACAAAGGGGGAGATTTGTAAAAGCTCTATGGGTAAAATTTTCAAAAGCAGTTAAATCTGTATGAAACATAATGGAATTTAGGCTCCTACGTTGCTTATGAGTTCACCACAGAGAAACAGAGCCAGAGTTTCAAACAAATGCAGTTTGCATTGAGAAATGTACATGAGGACCTGCTTTTCAAAGGCTCTTGGAGAGCTGCAGCTCCCACAGTCACGGCTACAGGCAGATTTTTAAAGAGCATGAACAGGCAGTGTGACGAGATCTTTTGAAAGACACTGGTAATTTTGTCTACATATCTAAATGGACCACTTTGGAACATCTAGTGCAACAGGGGGTCCTGAGCCCCTCTGAGGTTCCATGGGAGAAGCTCTGGTGGTGGGACCCAGAGGATGCTGCAGCATCCACCTGCAGACCCTGAGTCTGGCCAAGGCTGGCACAGCTCTCACCTTGGAGGGCAGGAGCACACCTGCTGCACCAGGGCAGTCAGCCCATGCAGCATCCCCCACACCAGGCACCTCCAGCACCCAGGGGACGTGGGGGCAATGGGAATCACCTTCCAGAGAGCATGGATTTTCAGCAGGGGTGTCACGTTTGTTATCTTGCCACAGTATGTCTTCCTTTTGTAGCAGCCTCTTGCACACCTCCTCAGAGGAGATGGATAAACTTGCATCTGCTGTCCAGTGTCAGGAGAGGTGTCCGTGTGCTCAAGGTTCTGCTGTTTCCTGATAACTGGATTACCAGAGCTAGGAGCCAGTGAACCAGGGATTACTCCCCGCTGAGCTCGTGGAGTGCAACATCCGCTGATTTACCAAATATTCTTCTTCTGCAAACTGTTCATCTCCCAGAGGGAACAAAGCAGTGTAAAGCATCCTGCCTGTAATCTCTTCAAGCAAATTCTTCATTTTTATTTCTGTCACCACTACGTGCTCATATAATGCTCTCTGTCTCAGTTCACAACTCTATTTCAGTCAGGAAAGTTAACAGAAACTGTTTACCAAAAGACGATTTTCTAGTCCAGTTCATTAAAGGGATCTGATTTACAGCAGAGCTTTACAGAGAGTAAATTCCATTAATTAATTTGATTTTTTTTTTTTGAGCAGTGATTTGTACCCATACCTTCATGACTGGAGGTCAGAGGGGCTGGGGAGGGAACTGATTATAATGCACAGCATAAAAGTCCCCTGAGTGGATATGAAATGCTGGCTTCTTGCATGGGTTAAAATGGAAATGAAGCATTGTCAGGTTTTCTCCTTCATCTTGCAGCCTTGCTGATGCACAGCCTGTACTGCAAATGAAGATGCAGGCCACACAATGTGAAGTGATCCCACTGTGCCTTTGAAAATAACTTATTCATCCTAAATTAGACAACTCCTTCAGTGTGTTATTGAACTTCATAAATCCCCTATTCACTCCCAGCATTTCATCATGACATGCAGTAATCAAAAACTGACACAGCTGGAAGGGCTGTCTGAACTGCCTAGCACCTTGGATGTGTGCTCATGGAGAAGGAAATATTTGAAGGAGAGACCATGCAGATATATATTTACAGGAATCTTCTGCCAGGCTCTAAGAGTAACACAGCCATAATGGCACCTGAAAATGCAGTAAGTGGAAGAGTAAGGTTGTATGTGTGGTGGGCCAGTAGGAGCAAGGGACCAGCCTGTGCCCTGTAACTGTGGGATTAAAAGGGACATGAGAATCAAGAGAGCTTCATATGTGAGATGCTTTCAAGGAAGGCACATTTGGAAAAGATGCACAGATAGTGTTGGTACAAGGAAAAGGATTTTGGCAGCAGCACTCTGAGGAGCAACAGTGCATCTTTTGAGAGCAACAAATGCCATAGCAGGCAAGATATGGACATCTGGGCAAGGAACCTTAGCTATAAAATTCCGCATACTTTGTCGGACACACCTACACACACCCCTGCACACCCTGCAAGACCAATAGATCTGAGGATGCAGGGAGAGGAACAAGAAGAAAGCAGGACTGGGTGAAAAGCAGTCAAGAAAATTGTTGCCACCTTGGTGCAGAGAAAACATTAACATCTCTTCTATCATGCTGAGCTCATGTTGGCAACAAATAATTCCCAAGGAAATACTGCAAGACAAGATTCCCATTGTGATAGATGGAGGCAAAGTCATTGAGATTTGAAAGTCATCTGCATGAGAAGAAGACAAATTTGTGGATAAAGATGGCTTGAAGTGTCAAAGAAGGGTACAAACGAAAGATCATCTCAACATCCCACAAACAGCTGAGGGGAGACATAAAGAAGCCATCAAAGATCCCGCAGAAGGGAAAAGTGTGCAGAAGAGAGGGCTGATGAGGAAAGGAGGCAAAGCTGAGATTTTGGGTTGATTGCATAATCAAATACACCACCTTAAGTAACTACATGGCCAAGTAAGGTGAGCCTAGTGGCACTGTTTAGGACAGATGAGTCTTAGAAGAAGGAGTTGTAGCCTTTTGTGCAAGAAAGTTTAGCGGAGTGGAAGAGAAGGAAGTCAGATTAAAAGTCTGGGGTGGAGCTGAAAAAGAAGATGCTCTTCTTTCATGCATCTGTTTTCCAAGATACAATTAAGAAAAAAAAAAGGGGGGGGGAGGGGGATGTGGGTGCAAGAAGGTGGAGGACAGCAGTGTTAGAAGGACAAGAAAAGTTCACATAACCCATGCTTGTCCTCAGTTTCCTAATTCTTCTTGAAGGGCACCTTAATCTGGGCAATTTATAGCATGGCACTTTGGTCAAATATTCCTGGAAGGCTCTCCTACCCTTGGCCGTCAGCAGAGCCAGCACTTCCTTGCAGTTGCTGACCCTTGGCAGGGATGTGGAAGCATTCCCCCGGCAAGACAGCTGACGACAGCAGAACACGGAATGGCATACACATTGCAAAACAGGTAGCCCCAGGCCTGTGACAATGACCTCAGGGCTACAAATCCATCCTACTAACACCTTTTTTTTAGGACCTACTGTCAGACAGCACTGAACTCCACTGGGATCATTGGGAGTTACCTCAGTAATAATTTAAAAGACTTCACTTGGTAGGTGAAACCTGGGCAGAGTCAGCCTGTGAGTTTATTCGAACATTAACTCTGTCAAGACCAGACAGCAGTGCTGAAGACCATAAGATCTATGTTGAGACCTTGGACTGTGAGCATCAGTCCTTAGCTGGCATATACAGGCACTGATTTAATAAGAATGAATCTTCCCTCCTGACTTCTGGCATGCAGAAGCAGCATTCAGGACATGCCTCCCTTCCCTGGGCGCAGCAGTGCTGGTGAATTCACCCCCAGTTTCACTCCCTTCCTTCACTGCAAAATCTCAATGTCCTTCTTGGGCTCCTGGGATTGGAACATTTTTTTCTTTCAGTGTTGTCACTGGCAGGCAGCTGGTGCAATAAGCTATTGCTGAATGCATGTTGTTCTTTTCCTTTCATAAGGTAAAGCGTACTTTTCTTTTTTTTTTCTTCTATCTTGGTTGTCATGGGAAAGGACAGTTCCCCACCTAACAGAAAAACACAAACCCACAATTAATTATTGCTATTAATAATAAGAATTGTACTCTGGGAGACTGGAAGAAATTAAACAACTCAGTGTCAAATAGATGTTTAGAGAGGAAAAAAAAAACTTAACCCCATAATCAACAAGGCTGTTTAAGCTTTTTTTCTAAATGAGTGTTTTCAAAGCTGGCCAGCATAACTCACCAAGAAATGTGCTGGAGAAACGCAGCAAGGCAATATAACCATTTACCTTATTTGTATTGTACATGAGGGACGTTTCAAGAAGAAAATCAGGTAATATAGAGGCATTCAGTAATAATAACTCCGAACAAATTGGTTTTGTCTACATCTAGTATCTGATTTGCTTTCTGTTATCTTCTCTCTCAGGGGAAGGCGGAGGCCGAGCCCCCCTGGCGGGGGATGAGCCCCCCGGGCTCTCCCGGCACGATGCGCAGCGCGGCCGCCAGAGAGCGGCGCTGGCCCGGGCGCTCCCGGCGCCGCCGCTGCGGTCCCGCTGGGAATCACGGCGGCTTCTCCCTCCGGGGACACCAACACCGCCTCAACACAGGCAGCGAGAGCTGGCGGAGAACCTCTTCTGCGTCAGCAAGAGAGAAAAGCCAGCAAGGAACTGAAAAGGGATGGAGAACCTGCTGTGAAGCTGTTTGGAAAGCATCTCACGTGAGGACTTGAAGTCCACAAGTCTAGGGCAGAAAAGCGGCTAACAGGACGTCACTACGCTTGTGGCAGGACTCAGAGAAATGAGAAAATGAGGTGCCAGAAATTACTCCACTGCCCTGAGCTGTGATGATAGGAACAGATTTGGAGGATATTCCTATGGCAGTTAGAGGAAGAGGCAGAAGCTGGGCAGAGCTTCCGCTTTTGTCTCAGTTTAATTAACTTTTGTTTATTTGATGGGCTGTTCCCAGCACCCGCTTGCAGGATTCATTTTAGTGGCTTTGCATATCAACAGAGCATCTGACTCAATCCTTACTGCTTAACTCCAGCTGAATTTAAGATATGAGGGCATAGGTTGGCACATCTGAGAAGCAAGGGAAGAAGTGGGTTTTCTGGAAAGTAAAGCCATCTACTATGGGAGTTGAATTTCTTAAAACACCTCCTAGGATTTTGGCGGTGCTGGGTTTTGTGCCAAGTAATGGGTTTGCTCTGACAAAGGGTAGCAAAAAGAAAGGTGGTGCAAATGCCACAAGAATGTTCAAGAAGTATGGAGAGAGCACTAGGGTGCAGGACAGACACCTTGCTTCTGGTGTCTGAAGAAGACTGTATATTAAAAAATAAAATCAATATCTATACAGAGAAATACACAGTGTAGGGGAAAAATCAACACAGCTTTCATAGAAGGAAGTCATATGTCTCAGACCTAACACTATTTAAGTTACCAGCCAGTGATGTTGTTAATAAGGGTAATCAGGCTACACAAGTGTGCTTGGACTCTCCAAAAGCTTTCATAAACTTAGGGTTTATGAAAGGCTACAAAACAGGAAACCAGGAGTAGTTATGAGGTGCTCTTTGCTGAGGAGAAAGACAACCAGAGGCAGCCTGGGAGACATCCTGTAACTCTGTGCAGGCAAAAATATTCAGCAGTGATCTGGAAAAGGGAGTGAGTTGTGAGTCTGTTGGTGATCCTGAGTTGCTCAAGGCAGTAACGAAGAAAGATGATTGCTAAAGACTGGTAGAAAGTTTGGTGTTTGAGTTGACAGGATGAACAATGAGTGCCAATAACCACAGTTTCATACTCGTGGGAATAAGTGACTTTGCTTAATCATTTGATAGGATCTAAACACCCTGTTTCCAATAAGAAAAGCAGCCTTGGCATCACTGAAAACATCTGCTCAGTGCACACAGACCTAATGGTGAAAAACAAAGAAGGAATGATGAAGGAATAAGGAGGGAACTAGTCACTTGTTTTAGTGCCTTGGCTTCCTGCAGCAATAATTGTATTAAACACTGGGAACAGCTCTGTGTGGCATGAAATCTGCATTTGCCAGCAATTATCACATGGTGGTGTTTGAGGCTGCTGGAACATACTTATTTGCAATACAGAAGAAAATTGGGCAATGCTGAAGCATTGGCTGGAGGTCTTTAGCTCTTAGTGTTTTCAAATAAAAGTACTGCATTGTCTTGTGCTGAGAAACTAGTCCTGTGCTACCAAACCCACAGACATTATTGTCCATACCTCCAGAAGCCATCTGTAGGCAGACGGTAGACTCGTAACTACCATTGGCCCAGACCCACAAAAACATAAGTCTCACTGTCATCATTGGGAATTCAGTGCCTAAATGCTTTGTGAATTCACTCATCTGCTGCTGGCTTCTTATTCCATCGCTATAGATCAACAAACTGATAAAACGTGGCTTATATTTAAATAATGATCCCTGGATGCTCTTGACTTTCTTGTGCTAATTAGCATACTGACAAAGCCAAGGCTTACATTCTCTGATGGACACTTGGATTTCATTTGTGAGGACAAGATATGAGCTCTGCCAATGTGACAGCCAATATATCACTGTACCAGTATCAGAATCCAAGCTGAGGTGAAGATTAATGTCTATCAATACTAGGCACTGAGGAAGGGGTTGGTGTTTGTTGTAATCACCACCTCAGTGATACTTCAAAGAGCCCCACAGCTCTACTTATCAGTGATGTTTACACTGACTGCTAAAGGTGACATAAACTTAAGAAGTCAGAATATTAGGGAAAAAAACCTAAACCCCAGAATTTGCTATCACCATTATCAGATCTTTTAATTAACTAGACAGAAAGGCAATGAAAAGGAACTCCTGTGCCAGACAAATATGTATTGCTGTGTGAGTAACGATGTTTTTAGTTTGCCATTCAGTTCCCCTGAGGGAAACCCAAGATTTCCATTCTAACTTGGAATAGCTCACTCTTTTTCTCAACTCAAGTAAGGACAATTGGCAATTCACTCAAAATGTTTCATTTTAGTGTTTTCTGATAAATTCAAAGTAATTTGTTTCAATTCAGCTGAATAAGTAATTGCATTTCTCATTTTGTAACATTACTATGTGAAATTTTTATAGGAGCTGACTGTCAGAAAATTCCTTTTTTAAGCAAAATCTTATGGTATCCTCTATGATGCTCCACATCATTGTCTTCACCAAAACCCTCACATTTGCACCCTGGAAAATACGGCTGGACCCATACTAGAGAACAAGGCCATAAATTACAGCTCTATGCAGCAGAGGACTGATGTGGAATGTAACTTTATGTATTTTTATTATTAATGATAAAAGGGGCCTTTCTAATCTGTTCAGGAAAATTAAGGATTCCAGTTTGAATTCAACTGAAATAAAAAACTTAAGTTGGAGTTTCCTGATGGGATTCTTGGTTTTGTATTTTCCATCAGACCATTGTTCTTATAAAAACACAAGACCCCTGTAAAGGGCCATGTATGTTGTGCTCTCCCTGTCCCTGCTGCAGCCTGCACAGTCATCATTCTGCTTTTGAAGAGGAACAAAATTAAAACTCAAATAAAACTAAGCCATCATCCCTTGGAAAGAAAGCTAAACTGACTAATATCAAAGAAATGAACACATTCTTGGATTTCTTTGTAGCTTATTTAAATGTTTCCTGCAACAAACTATCATTTTATCAGTTTTTGAAGAGTTAAAATAAATATTTGATGACTACACCAAATCCCAATGATTTTGATGAGCGAATCTGACAGCAAAACTGTGAAAGAAAATTGCAGCTAAAGATCTGCTGGTTTCAGTGAGCTCCATTAACAAATGAAGACCACAAAATGACAGGAAATTACAGGGGATTTGTGACTTTATGCAGTTTAAAACCTCAGGATATGGAGAGGTTAGAAACAAAATAAAACAAGAAGTTGGAGGTTACAACCAGGAGAACAGGTGTTCAAAACCTGGATACCTGTACTGGACCAGGCTGTCAATTTAACGAAGTGTTCAGTGTCACAGTGTGGTGATGAGCTGCTGGCAGGCTGGGGGAGGAAATTAACTTACTTTACATGTCTGTGAGGGCTCTCTCTGATGTAAGACACAATTCAGTACCTCCCTGAGAGAGGGCCTTGAGGACAGCAGAGGCTTCTGAAAATATAAGGTTTGACAGGTATTCAGAATGGTCTTGTGATATTCTCTGAGCATCTAATGTATGATATACTAATGGAGGAAATAAGGGGGAAAATCAATCATTTGCAACAAGAAATTAGATTAGCTACAATGAAGACAGAGAGGAAAAAAGGTTTTGAAATAGAATTCCAAGTCTGAAATAACTGAGCTTTTATGCCCAGAATAGATACTACATCAGAAGGGAACCTGCAAGTGTGAAATGGGTAAATCTTAGTCTTATTTGGAGCATAGCTTTGCTTGTAGTGAGACAGACAGCCAGTTCTGATATCCCACAGCTTTTCTAACGGCATAATTTCCATGAACTCTGTGGTTTGCTGTCTTGATTTACCAGAAAAAGAGACGTAACAATGTTCAGCAAATTCAATTCTTCATTTATAGCAACTGCAGAGAGATGCAATACTGAGATGCAGAACTATGAGTGCACTGAAAAAGTCAGCTCTGCATCAGAAGAAAGCTCGCCATCCTTTGTAAAGAAAAAAGGTATAGTGTGCAATTCCCACTCCATCTGTGGAGAATACATTCATAATTATGTTCCTGAAATTCAATCATAAATCAGAATGCAAAAGGTTTGTAGACAATGTGCCAATGGATATGATTTACCAAGACCTCAATTCAGTTATGTCATTCCACTAAAATACAGCTGCTCTTCCTACAACAGATGTTATCCATATGATAAAGGAGAGCTGGAAGATCCCTGGAGTTTACAGCCTTAACAGTGCTCACCACGAATGCCATAGGGAAAAAATCTTTCAAAAAGATGCATAAGCCCTCAGCTAAAATTAAATCAAAGTCAGTGTAAAACACTATCTGTATTCATGAACGTATTGACAGCTCTCAACACTCATTTCTATGTTTTGGCAAGTCAGTGTCCCATCTTATTTAACTGAATAAACAAATTATTGGTTTTCTGGGCAGACAGACAAGTGCGTGGAAAATAAATGACTTTCTGAATCCTTTCCTGAGCAAATGACTGTGCTTCAGCAAACATCCTATTGATAGAAATCCCAAATAAGTGGCTTCTGATACAATACAAGTATAACTATTGCTTTTTCTGCATTTCACGGAACTAATCCTATTATCTGTCAGATAATATTAGAAGAGAATTCAAGTGCAAAGGGAATATATCATCTTGGAAGTTCAGTGAAACTCTGAATATGGAAAAGAAAAAAGCATCTGACAAATGCTTTGAGGATTCTCTACCAAGGAACAACTCTATGCAATCATTCAACTGGAGCTGTAGTTGTGACACTTTGCTTTGATCCCTTTACTTGGAACATATGGACGTAGGACACTTACTTACTATGGGGTGATTTTCACCCACCATACAATCCACTTACTAGGATACATCTAGTTTGCTTGTGTTGTTAATTTCAATAGGATGTGCTGTGCTGGAAAGGCAAAAGAACTGTTAAAGCTGTCAGTACATTTGCAGATGATGCTAAATTATTCACTTCTATTCAGGCAAAGGAGTTAAAAACTTAGACAATATAAATATTTTGTGGACTGCGTGAAGAACACCAGGGTCCTCAGTTTCCACCTAACAAATCCGACAGGAAAGACAAGATTTTCAGCAGGCATTTATTTTGCAGAGATGTTGCCAATAAAAGAAAAGAAGAATAGGTACCCTAAAAAAAAAAAAAAAAAAAAAAAAAAGGTGTTGTGGTGGGGTGTTTGACAGACAGAAGAAAGCCATTGGAGAACTCTGAATTATCAACATCTCTAACACACCACTTATGCTGTCACATGGCACATCCTTTCTAGAAACTTGAGCAATGGCTGAAAACAATAGCATCCTTCACCCACCTTCTCTGAGGTTAAACTTTTTTTGCCTAATCCAGTCTGTTCTTTTGGGTATGCTAAAATGCAGAGATCATACCAATGTATAAAATGCTAGGAGAAGAAATAATTAAATGCTTTGTCATGCAAATCTAAAAAGAATTCTGCCCCTCTAGATTAAAAAAAAAATTAGTAATACTGAAAAGATATTTAACAGCAGTAACAGTTCAGGCTGCTCTTTGTAATGTATAATGCAAATGTTAAAATAAAAAATAATATATTAATTATAAAATAATAATTACTATATTATAAAACAATAATTTAAAATAAAGGCATGTTAAATATGAGGAAGGTAAAATGAAACCCTGCTCATGGCGGTATCTAAAACAATTTTCAGGCAGACCCAACTCAACACAGCTGTATCACTTTCAGCCATGTCTGAAAACTCAGTACAGATTCTGTTGATCATTTTCAAACCCTTGGTAGTCAAGTGGGAGGTTTTCCATTAATGCTGGTAGACTGCCCTGTAAACAATAGCAATGGCCAAACACAGCCATTTTCCTGACACAAAACCTTTACCTAAACTGGAGATGAAAAGTAGCAACTTATTTGCACACAGAAAGACATCTGATACTTCCCTGATTTAAGCCTGAAGAACCAGAAAAGCTAAGAAGTATTATGATATATCTCTGAGGGAGCTGATAAATGAAAATACCTTTTTTAACAGTGAGTTCTGTTCGCATAAAGACAGTTTGAAGTGCTCTTTTTGTCTGGGCTAACACAGTAGGTGGAGGCCCTTCACCTCATTGCCCAAGCTGTTCTTTCACTCAGAATGGTTATTAACAGTGCTCATTCAGTGTTTCATGAGGATAAACTAAGCCTAAATAAAAAGCTATGAGCGAAATACTTCCACGCTGAGAAATCACTTATCAACTTGTTTGTGGTGTTCAAAGCCTCTGACTCAGAGTTTCAGTATAAGCCTCTCAGCATTCCCAAACCTGAAGACTTTAGTCTGAAATACATAAGTTCAGCACATTAGGTTCATAAAAATGCAGGCCCAATGGGCCAGGTCCACCTGACTGAGCCCTGAGAATGGATGTAGGTCCTGGTGGTAGCTGCAGGACTTCTAAATGCCACCAAGGTCAGCAGTGATGGAGGCATCACACTTCCAGAGAGACTTTCTCACCTGTAACCTCTTCACCTCTGAAAAATGCAGTTCCCTACTGTCTTCTGCCAGGAAATTATTAGCATTGCTTGCTAAATTTTGGAAATAAGCATGGCTGGAGGGAAACTGGACCTACAGAAACAGTCAGTAAAACTCATGCTGACTTCATCAAAGCCAGTATTTCAACCCTTGCGTTAAAAGCTCTGTGTGATGACAGAAAACAAAGATGCTTCTGTAGCTTGTGCTGTTCAATTGCTGCACACAAGGGAGTGACCAAGTGGGAAGAGGGGGAAGGAAAGGACTTGTTAGTGGGGCAGGGTTCCCAGATCAGTTCGAGGACCAGGGCACAGAGCACACACAGAGCATCTCCCATGGCTGGTCATCCTTATGTTACTCACCCTGGCTTTTTTTGTCTTCTTCCCAGTCTTGAGCCTTGCACTCTCTGATAATGCCTTTGGCTCTGCACCTTCCCTGAGTGCAGTGGTCATTACTCAAACTAGCTCATCCATCTTATCCTTCCTGTACTTGGTTCAATAGAATCATTAACATTTTCACTGGAGTTGGCCCAAATGGCCCTAATCAAGAGGAATTGGCAAGCTGGCAAACTCTCTGCAGATTCCTGTCAGGGATGAAGTACTACCACCTTTTCTGTAATAGATACCATGATTTGAATATCTATTCCTCGTCTCCCCCAAGTTCATTATTTATTAGAAATAGAGGAAAGGATTTTAGCTTTTTAGGTCAATGCTATGGGCCCCACATTTGCAGCATGGGGAGAGATGCAGGATAAGATATATACATATATTCCTTTATGTTGATTTTGTTTTTTGTGTAAAATGGGTTGGTGTTTCCTTTTAGGTTTAGGCATCACAGCCTAAGGCAAATGTAGAGGTAAACATCTGTTAGCTAATGGTTTATGCCCTGAAAATTAAGTAACTTCTTTTACAAATGTAGTTCTTATCAGACAAAGGAGGAAAAATGTTTAGTTATCAAATTGCTCGTGCTTACTAACAATTTATAGAAATACTGGCCTCAGACAGATAAGCAACTCCTTATCAGTGTTATCATCCAGCAATTTCATGGCTGTTGGAGCAAAGACCTGGGAAAGAGTGAAGACATGTGGTGACTCACTTTCTGTCCCTGCCAAGACAATTGCCAAGCTTTGGTGTGCTACGTTTGGCAGAAAGGCTCTCTCAGAGCATCAGTGTGTATTGTCTGAGGGATTCAAAGAAAGAAACGGAAACAGAAGTGCTGTTATACAGTGAACAGAATGAAGTAATAAATGAAACTGATAACACCTCTGGAAACAAAGATTCTTATCTTTAAAAAAACCACAAACTAACCACCACCAGTAAAACATGAACACAACCCACGTTCTGTCAAGGCTTCCGTATTGTCTTGCTCCATCATGAGTCTCTGCCAAGTTTTGTGTCCAGTGACATCCACTCCCTCTGTTTGAGTGACTCCATTTCAGCTTGTCGAGTTCTGCTCCTAATTACAAATGCAGTCATAGTCTCTCTGGAAAGGTTTTAAAGTGTATAGATCTGACTAATGGGAGACCGGTTTTGAGTTGACATGTGAAATGAGAAGTATGCCTTTAAATAGCTATTCATTTCTCTTTGGAAATGCTGAATTCACTTGAGCCCATGGTGACAATGATTTGTATTTATGAAGATTCATAACTGAGTCATAAATACCCTGAAATAGCTTGAATGTCCCACAGCAAGCATGAAAGAGGAACATGTTCAGGATTAAAGAGGATTGGACTGGGAACAATAAGACCTTTCATGCTGACATAATACTGTGACATTTTATTGCTCTTTCTGCTGTGGTTGCCATGCACCCAGAACCCTGGTGAACAATCTGTGCTGATGTCAGTCAATATCTTAATCCATAGGTGAGATCGGTGAGACTACTCATGATATAAGATGCTGCTCCCTGTAAGTGATGGTATTGTGGTCCCTAATGAGTTTAAATTGTTAAAATAGTGTTCAAATGATAAGTGTGCTAACTATGGTACCAGACAGGGATAATGAGTTAGGCCCTGTGTGTGAGGATAAGTATTTTTCCTGCCTTTATAAAGCTAACAAATTTATGAATGGAGCTCAAATTATAAATTACCCAACTGCTTTCTGTATCAGATTTGTATCAGATTCCTGTTTCCTCACTTTCGTAGAACAGTGTTTTTCAACAGGACCATCTATAAAGTGAGTGGCTTGGGTAATTTTGGAAGGAATCTTTCTCTTATCATTAACCAAACAGAATAAAAATCACAGTAGACTCTTTAGTTCACTTTTCCTTAGAAAGGTGTGAATTGAGATTAGTTGGCAATTAAGTTATCTGGTATTGATTTTACATGCACTATCAACCATCTAACTCCTAGCTAGCAGAAATTCTTGATGTTGTGATAGGTAGAGTCTTTAGCTTGATGCTGCTTTTTTTGTTTTTTTTCAAAAGGTAAACAGTAAAACATTATCTGTGGTAATTTTCACACCGATGTTCTCATTCTTCTTTTATCTCTCTAAAAATTAGACAAACAGCTTTGTTCTGTAAGTACTTATTTGGCAGAAATTATTTTTCACTTGACTGAGGAAACACAGTCTCCACATTTTCAAGCAAGTAAATAGAACATTGAGTTTGAAAAGAATACTTAGCTCTAGCTTTCTCTCATTTCTCAGTGACTGTCACAAGAACATAATCAAGATGGTTCCCTTGCCATGCAGGGGACTATGATTTCTCATTTAGATCATGGAATCACAGATTTGCAGAGTGGTTTGGATTGGAAGGAACCTTAAAGATCACCTAGTTTCAACACCCCTGCCGTGGGCAGGGATACCTTCTACTAGACCAGGCTGCTCAAAATTTGGGAGTGCTCAATGTCTTGCAGGATAAAGCAAAAACTCTTCCCTTTAAAAGTCTGCACTAAATAGTATTCATGGGTAAATCAAAAGTTGGTCACATTTTTTTGATCCAAAACCAAACAAGCATGCCATCAATTCCACCTAGGCTGGAAGGTGAGTAGCACTGCAGTAGCACTGTCCTCCTCAGAAAGGGGAGTGTTTTGCAGGCCACACAGAACTCCCTGGAACATCCACATGCCAGTCACAAGGAGCCTGTCCTGCCTTACTTCTGGAGCTGTAGAACAGGAGAGTAGAGGAATCAGCACAGAGAGCAAGGAAAATACAGGTGCTGGGCAACATCTTTCTGGGAAAAGTAGTCCTTTTAAAGAGCAAAATGAGGCCAGAGGTAGCCTGGGAATGAAAGTGTCCTGGCTCTCAGCGCAAAGCTGGGCTGTAACTTCAGGCTCAACAGCCTAAGAACACCCAGCAGCAAGTGCTCATTGTGTGTGTGTACACTCTGAGCTCTCAGAGTGATCAGAACAGCCCACCCAGGGCTGGAAACTCACCTGCAGGGAACTCTTTCTCAAAGCCAGACCCTCTGTGCCAGGTTTTCCCTGCCATGAACTTTAGATGGCTGTTACATTAGTGTAAAGGAGACTTTTATGAGTCATCTACACTTTTTCTCCACTTCTCCTGAGTGTAATTTGATTGGAATGAGAAAGCTGTTTTGCTCTTGGAGCCTGATACAAACTCAAACCTTGTGCCTCTCTCACAGATTTACCTCTCTTCCCCACTGGGGACCTCTACAGTGAATGATGCTGTTGTACTGCAACTGTTTTAATCTGCAAAAAAGTGGAGGCAGCTGTCAAAAGAGAAGTCCTGTCTGTCCTTCTGCTGGGCCACGTGTTTTCCATGTCCATCTTTGTGCCTCGTCTTTTCCATTCCAGGATCCTGCTTTTGGCGTTGGAAGTGACCAAGCAAAATACAATGCATGAGTTAGAGCACAGGTGGGCAGGCAGGCAACTTGGGGAGGTACAGCAGGGCAGGTGGCTGCTACTTCACTGTTTAGGTTGGAGACTATACCCTCATCCCTGCACCACACACTAGAGCACTGAGGGGAAAGTGTGTTCTTTTCAATGCTTCATGTGATCTGACTGGTCACAAGAAGGGCTTTCCTGCTGATCCCCACAATGGTGCTAGGAAAAAGGTGTCATTGCAGCACCCCATCTAACTATGAAATAACACATGTCCTCATGCAGCTTCTTCCCAGTCTCTAAACTCATGATGTTCCTAGAAGTTTCTTCTCCAACAGCAATTATTCCTCTGATAAAATGCAGGAATTTAATGACATTTTTTTCACTCCACTGCCTTTAAGGCAGGTCTATAAATCACACTAAATGCCTCTACATTATGTAAATTGACTCCTTTGCAGAACATTTTTCATTCAGTATAAACAGAACAACTACATCCTTTGATGTTTGCCCAAAATTGGTATTTCTTTTGCCCTTTCCAAAGCTGAATTTTTAATCTGTGTCATCTCTTCTCTTGTGTTGTGCACTAAATGCGAATATGCAGCAAATGCTTCATCCCAACCCTCCTTTTTAAAAAACAGCTGTGTTTGACCTTCTGTAGGTATCTTCCTACCCCTCCTTCTGATGTGTGTCCTTTCCACTGGTCCATTTAATCTTCACTCTACGCTCCCTTTGTGTATTAGGTGATACTTTCCTTTCAGTTTTCTTTCGCTTTCTTCAGGGCACATTCTATGCTTCGACACAAGACATTTTAAAAGTGTCTTCTTTCACCATGTCATGGCCAAACATCTTAAGCAGCTTCTTTTGTCAGTTCATTCATCATTTTGCCAAAGCTTCTCTGGATTTCTATATTGTTCATCCTAGTGATGCCCTTGACACAAATAGTTGAGTACTAGAACACTTCTGCTTGTTTGCAGAGCTGATCTTACATTATGTTCTGGCTTTGTATTTTGCATCAGAGTTACCTATAACAATCACATTATAGAGAGAGATCCTGAACAAAATAAGGACAGTGAAAGCAGCAGGTTCAGAATATGGCTTTAGAGAAAGGCATGGGAGCCTCAAAAGTAGACCAGAGCTCAAATTTTCTTAAGGTATCTAGAGAGTGACAGAACTTACAGAATCACAGAATAGTTGGGGTTGGAAAGGACTTCTTGAAATTATCTAGTTTCAGACCCCTCACTAAAGCAGGTTCACCTAGAGCTCATTACACAGAATCACATCCAGGTGAGTTTTGAGTATCTCCAAACAAGGAGACTCCACAGCCTGTTCCAGTGCTCTGTCACCTCTCAGTAAAGAAGTGTTTCCTCATACTCAGATGGAAGTTCAGTTTGTCACCCTTGTCCTGTTGCTGGGCACTACTGAAGAGAGTCTGGCCCCATCCTCTTGACTTCCACCCAAAGACAGAGATGGATATTCTCAGTGATGAGTTTCTTTTACCTAGTTAATGACTCAATTAATTACTGAGCATTAAGATCAGTTTTGTGTCCCATTTTTATAAACTGGAAATATAAGTTAAGGGTTGTCTGCCTTTGAACATCCAAGATGATTGCTGAGTTGCTCGAAGTCTAAACTACAGTGCAGTGAAAAAACTCTGACACACTCTTCTGTTAAAAGATGAATTTTGGTGCAGTTAAAGTCAGATAGATCTTCTTTATTGCTGTAACTATTTCAGATTGAAAAATCCATGATGACAGTTTGCTTCTCTATATCATTTATTTTCTTAATTGTTTTCCCTCAGTGCTTCTTTAACAACAGAGACACATGGAGTCAGTCAACCTGACAAAGCACTCTTTCAGTTAGCTGTAGAAACTCACAGTTGATTTCATCCCTACAAGTGTCATCTTTCCTTGTCTTTCTGTCAGTGTTTTTGAACAAAAAAGTCAATTAATTCTTCTACAGCCATAGTTTCTTTGCGGTGTTGTAAACTCTTCAGTACTTCTGAAGCTAAAGCAATGAAATGTGCCAGTTTTTCTCTCGGCCATCATCTATAGTAAATCTTTAATTGATATAGACTTTACTGCTGTTTTCTAGGGAAAGCCCTTTATAATCTTAGTAGAAAGCTTGCTGCTATACAATTTTTTAAATGCTTCCAATCTTAGATGAATTGACTGGCTCTGCAGGATTTACCACAGAGTGATTTTTTGCTGCTACATCAAATGCTTTTTCCCCCTCCCCTAGTTTTTGGCTGGAGGACATATTCACTTTGTCAATCATCATCATAGCTTTTGATAAAACCATTGGTACCTCTGCAAGGTCAGAGATCTGCTGAAGAAGGTTTTGTTCAATTTGGTATAACTGGCTGTTGAAATCTCATCTGACTTCCAAACCGTCTGAACACTTCCATCAAGTCCCATGTTTTGCTTCTACCTCATCAGCCCTTTCACAGGTATATTATCTGTTATTGAGGCAAGGAAACTCTCCTTAATTTTCTCCCAACCAATTCTTTATCCTTAACTAACCCATCAAATTTCCCATGAACTTGTCCCTGGAAAAAAACTGATTTTTTGTTCAGCAAAATACTGCTGTGACAAACTGTCCACAATACACCCATGAGATATTGGATGATATCTCATCCAATAGATATCATCTCATCAGATGACTATGCCATCAGAATGAAGGCATGGCTTAAGCAACTAGGATCATGACTGTATAGTTTCTTTATGGGTTGTCCTATTTGTATGTTCTTTCCTTTCTGTGACCTGGAACAATTTTCTCTGAAGCTGTCTTCTCTCTTGAGCTCTCAGCTTCCAAACACAGCCCAGCCCCATAGGAAGTGGAGGTGAAGGACAGGATTTTGCCTCGAGCCTCTAGCAGCTGTAGTCGAAAAGTCTTGCTGGAAATCTTCTTAAATTCTTCAATTTCTCTTTAAAATGAAAAAATTACTTGCCTGCTTACAGCTGGAGACATTTGCAGCCACTGGCCACTTGTGAAGTGACCCTGTCCACGTTTTATGGAAGCTTTATGTCCATGCTTTCCACCTACGCACTTAAAGGTTTTAAGTGATGTGTTTTCCCTGTCCTAAGAAGAAGAGTAAGAAAGGAAAAATATCTGGATTTTAAACCTCTCGGGAGCCCCAGATCGCAAACTAAGAAATCATCTTCTGTGACAGTCACTGTTTACTGTCTCCAGTCACAGAAAACGCCTCATGACTGAAATTGTAAAAAGTGTTTATCTGAGTGTTTAAACCTCTGACAGGTCTTTCATTCCCTGCTAGAGAAGTTTTAGTGTATCCTTTATTTTATTTGAACACACTGTAGGCAAATCATCCTTGTTTGCCTCCCTTTCTATGGCAACCCCTTCTTGGTCTCCTTTTCAGTCCTTAGAGGGGGAAACCTTCCTTTCCTTTGCTCGCTGCCAGCCCTGGATACCACTTTGACACTGTTCCCAAGTCCTTCTGATTCATTGCGGCCCCACATGGGAGCTGTTACAGACTGTTCCGGCTGCCCTTGGGCTTCAGATGTAGAAGAGGGGAGAAGTCCTGACCTGTTTACAGTAAACCATCACCTGCCTTCACCACACAGGGTTTAATGATACACTGACTCACTCAGCAACTCTGTAGGGCATCAGAGTCATTATCTGCCTTGCTAAAAGCAGTGATGTTAATTTTACAGCACTTCGTTATGCAGGATAAAAAGGGACAAATTTCTGCTCATGTAAGTTTGGTCTGTAAGACACTCCTTCACAAGAAGTTGGGTTTGATTCTGCTCTCAGATGATTTGAGGGGAAAGGGCAGCTCATCCTTATGGAGTAGATAGAAAAACAGTTAGAAAATCAAAGAATAAAAGTATTTTCCATGGGGCTTGCTCTGAACAGGTGCCATGTGGGAAATGTAAGGTGCCACAAAGCCAGCATCCCTACTGGGGCTAAGACTTTAAGAAACAGCTGAGCTGTCAACTTTACTTGCCATGCTTGCCATATAAATCACTCCTATTTCTAAAGTTTTGGCCACCAGCAATGACTCCTAGTGTCAGTGTAAGACGTACCTCTAAGAAGCACAATTTTTCCAGCAAAGAGAACCAAACCAAGTTTTCTGAAATGGCAATAACACCATTTTAGTCCAACATTTCAGTGTACACCACAGCGGTGGGCAAGGGTCGTTTAGTGAGGTCTGAAATCCTGTCCTAGGCAAAGCCTCTGGCAGGAGACAGGAAGCAGGAGCATTTCGTGCCTAAAATTTAGACACCCTGGATCTGCTAGGCTGTAGGAGTATTTAATCTTGACTCATTACTGTGAGTGATCTGTGAATATCCTGAGGAATAAAAGCGATGATTTAGTTTTCATTTATTTTCATAACAATATTTGTCATTTATAGTAACTAGGACAGCTTCCTGCAATTTGGGAAAACCTTAATGAATTCTTACCTAATTAAATGAATCACCATGGAGCCCATGTTGCATTTCAAACACTTGAAGTGTGGTAGTCATTATTCATCTGCCTCCAGATTTCAATCAACAGATCTGGCAGGCAGAAAAGTTAAAGAAAAATTTGTTGAAATATAATCAGAGAAATCATTTGCTACTGCTTGCAGAAATTAAATGTGTTTGTAGAAAATGGAATGATTCTGTAAATGCTTCTCAACAGGAATAAATTTACTATCACTTTGATTTGTAATGATTCAGTCAGCAAATAATAGAAATAAGCCCTTGATGATAAAAAAATACTGTTATTTAGAAATATGATTCTGTTAGAAAGCAAAGATAGTCTTGATAGAATAACTTGACTTTTGAATTTAGAGTGGGGGAAGATAATTGGAGACCAAGATCTCTTGGATATATAACTTAGTGATTGCATCATATGTTGAGAATGGAAGGTATACTACAAAGGTTTGTGAAAAGAACCTTGCAAGCTGATACTGCAGATCAAGGTCTGCAAAGACACGTGCTTCATACCACAATGTTACCCCCAAATCCCATATAAAATTAATTATGTCCTCCCAAACTACTCAACATCACTAAGTCTAACTGATGTTATGCATGTAATTTATTTTTTTCCTTTCTTTCTCAGTCCTGGATGGAGGACAGTAAAAATGGAAATCGAATTTCAGTACAAATGAGGAGCAGGTACAGTTCCTTGTTTGATGTTTTGAATATTTTTATATATGACACTTGAGCTGAAAAAGGTGCCAGTGTGGTTTGCTGATAGGTATTGTAACAGTGTAAAGAAGTGGTGAAAGGTTCAAAAAGTCATTATTGTCCTCTGGGTAATCTTTTCAGTGCAGAGTGGGCCTGACTGTACTTACCTTTGTGGAAACTTATGTCACATTAACTTCTGGCAGGATAATACACAGGTTACTGATGGCTATGTGACATGTAAAGGAATATAGAAGAATGCACTTTAAAGCACTTAAGTAGACAGATATTTGGTCTGCACTATTCCTTGTCAAAGCTATCAGTTCCATGCTATTTTCTGCCCTTTTTTTCCTACGGAAATTGTCAGCAAATTGTACAGTCTGCCCCAGAAACTTACTTTGTCTTGACTCTTGATGACTAAACAGGTTTTGAAGTGTCAGCCACTTACTCTAGTCATGCTGTTAGATGAGGACAGTCTGATTAGCTAGAGTAAGGCTGTCCTCACCTAAATGCTAAATTCACAACAGAGATCAGCTGGCTCTGTTGCTTTCATGCTCGACTTCACCACCTTTGCATAACATCGCTTCAGGCTGTTTTATGACACATCTTCTTCCTTCAAGTGAGGCTGTTTATATTTTCATTACAAGGCAGTGATCTCTTTTTACAATGTTTATATCTGCTGTAGCTCTGCTCCTTTAAGAGCAATCATTTTCAAGGGAGGGATAAGTCTTATTATTTGATAGCCACTTTTAATATTGGTTAGGTCTCAATGGACTCTGATAGGGTTTTTTGCTTTGAGGTCTCTACAAGGAGTGTGCAGGTGCCAAGGGCCACCTTTCCCAGTGAAGGGTTTTGCTCTGTGGAAAAGCTCAGCCCAGGTAGGCAAGGGTCTGTGCCTCAGGTCCCAGGGAAAATGCTGGGAGAGAGCTTTGGATGGTCAGGCAAACCCAGAGGCTGGGGAGTAGCACCATTTAGATTGACAAGAGAGGTGATGGTGCAGCCACATCTCCCATTGCTTCTCTCAAGGCAGTCAGCCTTCATCTCTCCACACTCACGTCCAGAAAGGCTCCGTGGCTGCAGCACTGAGTTCTTGCTCCCCTGCACCTAAACCCGGGCTGACATCCTCACCTGCTGTGCTGCAGCTGCATGACAGATGGCTGCTCCTGGGCACGTTGACATTTTCATGAGTTTTTTGGTCCATTTGCTCATTTTAGCCTGTTCTGGAGCAAGCCAGGTGTGCACTGAGGTAGCTGTGTGTGACATGAGGAGACAAACTTCTCCTTCACCTGGACTGTTAATAATATTTTGGCTTTTCATTTAGACCCTCTCTTTACTCAGGATGTGTCAGTTTCCATTTGTTGGTGTCTCTTGAACAATGCTCCTCTGAGGCCAATTTATGAAGGGTGGTTCACGAATTGCAGTGAAGGAGTGTCCCTTACAGATAACTACTGTGTGTTACTGCCCTAGCATGAAACACAGGGATGACTGCCCATGGCAGGGGGTGGATTAGATGATCTTTAAAGTGCCTTCCAACCCAAACCATTCTATGATCCTTGTGAACCTGTGACTGCGTGTGAAATTCCTTAGGGTTCAACATGGAGCTCATGAAAGCCTCTGAATAACATATAAATTGAGTTTACTAATTCCCTTTGTCTCCCAGATTTTGGTGCTTGCATATCTTGAGAGAAATGTTAAAAGTCATTTTCCAAGGGAGCATACCAAGAATAGACAGATATGTATTCAGCCTTCTCCCAGGTTGTCTCTTCAGACTTGGGTATATGTGTCAATGCTTATATGTATTTGAGATACATATATATCACCAATTAAGCTCTCTGTGGATGTACCAAGTCAGCTCCAAGAGCAGACTAAATGGATTAGGTCCATGATGTGCTGGAAATAATTCTCTCTCTCAATGGTATCAGTTGATCTGATACTGCAAGAGATTAACATAGCTAGAGCAATAATAAAGACTAAGGGTCTGTCTGCAGTCCATAGGGCAACCTGCTTCCATTACTGCTGTAAGTTCTCATAGGAATAAGCTTCAGCATTAAAGCAAGGATTAGAATTTAGAAGAAATTGCTCATAGAAAATCTAACAAAGAATTTTTTGTTACTATTACAAAGAATAATCTTTTCATTGAAGCTTTTCTATCGGTCTCTAGAACACAATAAAACTATTGAGCTTTGTAAGTCTTAGCATGCTGAAGCAACTAGAAACTGTTTTGCATGCTTGTATACTAATCAGGGAATTCTCTATTCTCTTTGTCATAGTGTGAGGTTGTGGATTTTTTGTTGTGGGTTTGTTTTGGGTTTTTTTTGATGCAAGGATGTAAAGTGCAGGCAGGTTATTACAGAATTGAAACCTGTTGCCATTTGCAGAGGAGCAGTTCTTCATATTGTGCAGTGAAAGAGATGTATTTAGCCTGAAGGGGTGGAAATGTAAGTTAACAGGAGCCTGACATTTATGAGTATGCATGCATTTTTGTATTTCAATCTACATATGCAAGAGTGAGCTACTCTACAAGTGACTCGTTTTGCATCTGAGCAGAAAAAGGAGCAATAATGAAAAAAAATTACTATTTCAGAAGTTGACACAACCACTTAAATTCAGTTCTAAATTCATGCCTATTTTTGGAACTGAAAGACACAGACACTTCAAATGTAAATCACTGCCACTTGAACATAGCTCAGAAGAAACATTTCTGAGCTATTACCTTTGTTTCTGCCTCAAAGAGGCTGAAAGAAAAGAGAGTGGGGTTTGTGATT
Source organism: Lophotriccus pileatus (assembly GCA_035583135.1). Taxonomy (NCBI): domain Eukaryota; kingdom Metazoa; phylum Chordata; class Aves; order Passeriformes; family Tyrannidae; genus Lophotriccus; species Lophotriccus pileatus. The sequence goes on along the minus strand of JAWWES010000001.1, from coordinate 99,317,614 downwards.
ATGAGGTTTCTCACTTTACTTGTTCACCATCTAATATAGACAAGTTTTCAGTCTTTCAGAGAAGATACTGATTTCACAGGATTATTCTAATCTTCCATGATGTTTGAAAGGCTTCTTCTTATTTACTAAATCTTTTTCAGTGTTATGATTTCAAAGTATTCACTATATATTCACAAAAATATTAATAGAATAGTTTGTAGTATGTTATTAACTCATGGTTTCCATTGTTCAGAGCTGGTTCTGGGAGGGTATTTCCAAAGTAACACTGCTAACTTGTCCTTTCAGTTTGAATACTTTTACATGATGTTAGAATATAGACGGGTGATGCACGGGTCTATACATTTCTATCACAACTTACAATAAAATATGCTGCTTTCCTTCAAAATATCTTAAAGGAGGAGTCTTATTGTCAATCTGTAAGTTTATAGGCTTTTGCTATGTAGTGACATCAGGCTGTAACAAGTAGCAGAGGTGTAGAGGCAGGGGGAGGAAGACCTGCTGATATGATGCATGGGAGAACCAGTCTCAATTTGAACAAGCAGTTTATGTCTACACATATAAATCAAACTAGTGTAAAACAGTCTGTGTGCAGAGCACAAAATGCTTACAGGGAGTGTTCCAAAACGTGGCAGCGGTACCCAAATTGCCAGCCATTTTAGGTGGCCATGGTCCCTGCTGGCTCCAGAACGGTGCCTGGGGCCATTGGGTAACAGCTGGCCCAGACCAGAACCGTATCTGGGAACCCTTCTAACAAGCTGGGGTGAAAAGGACTGAATATCTTGAAAGCAACCTGGTACTGCTCTAATTTGCAGGCAAAGCCCCGCAAATCTGGGAAAAAACCTCTTTCACTAGTTGTGTTCCACTCCCAGGTCTTTGTCTATTGCAACTCATGCACAGTAACAAAAATATAACTCTTTGCTCTCTGGAGCCACCACAAAACACCATATCTGAATCTGTCCCACTGCTTTTGGTACCCAAGGCCATCTCTTGGGAAGTAGCTAAATAACAAGAATGGCAATCACTAAGAGTGGTGTTACTACTTTGGGGCTGCAGTGTTACTGCATCTCTGGAGCTGTTGTACCTCATAGCCATCTGCTTTATGAGCCTTTCCACTGTTCTCGTCATGTAAAGCTGCCTTAAGTGGCTTAAAATGTACTTGGTATTGGGATACTTCTTGGACTTCTTCCAAATGTGCAAAAGTACAATTTGTAATTCTTAAGCTTTGCAGAAGTCTGGCTACTTGAAACTGGCAAGGCAATACAAAATGCTTTTAATGTCAGTGAGAGCCAGGCTCTCACTGCCTTTGTTTTGTCATTAACTCTCTGGGCACAGACTCAGATATACTGTGTTTGCTTTGAAGCCAGAGAACCCCCATAGGAATCATTAAATAATTTCTTTGAATTGTGGTATAAAAAGAATATAATTTGTTACAATACTTCAAGCAATAACTGTTTCCAGGGAAATTATCATAATGAAGATATTTCCTTTATTTCTCTTATTATTTGTACATTTTTCTTATTATTCACATCCTCTTGTGGACTTGCTGACACTAGAACAGTTGTACACAGCTGATTTATGGACTTGTGTGTGTGTGTGTGTGATTTATTGGTTTTATCCCATATTTTAAATTGCAATGAAACAATAAAATAAGCAGAAAGTAGCTATTACACCTAGAAATTCAAAGACGTCAGCTCATTATGGAAATTATGGCAAAGAAATGAAATAAAGACCTTCCTATGTCCCAAAGATGGGTTAGCCTGGATGAGAGGAAGGAACTGTAGGCAGGTAGGGATCTCCTACACTTTAACAGCTTTTCCTTAGGTAAACCATCAAACATCCACCTGTATTTTCACCCCACCCCAGAGAGTACAACACACACTTTCAGTTTAATGTAATAAATACAGTCTGGTAAGCTACCACATGGCTCCAGCATCACTTCAGGTACTTTTAACATTTCAGAGCTCTGGGCCAGTTGGCCTCAGATGCAAGGATTGTTCCTTGGTCTTCTTTTGGCTTGGTGTAGACGTGTACAAGGAGACTCCAGAAGCAGCTGGTCCTGGATCATAGACATTCCTTGGGAAGTAAGAATGCTGTCCACACTTAAATGACACAGCAGTGTTTTAAGCATACTTTTCATTACAATTATAAAAGGTATGGCGATAAAACTCTTGACAGGTCTACCATAAAATATGCAATTTTAAATGTCAGCATTAGTTGGGCAGTGAGAGCCAGCATTATAATCTTCTGTGATGGACTGAGCTGGGAATTAGGACTGAGCAGCACGTTGCTGCTGGTGGTGGGGAAGCTCTCTCCTGAAGGTGACTTTCACCTTGTAGAAGACTGTAGACTCCATATGGCCATGCAGCACATGCATGTACATGTACAAAGCTTACACTGAAGCAGAACAGTTCGAATCCAGGTTACTGTAGTATATGGTAAACAAAGCCAAAGCAAACGACTGTAGCTAAGTAAGACCTAAGATGATGCTTCTGTGCAGGCTGGTGGAATAGTGCTGTCTGTAAGACTGGGCCATTTGGCACTTCCAAAGCATGTCAAATTGTATGAAAATACCCAGGCACTTCTCCATATGCAGTGAGAATCAAAACTAAAGCAAGCTGTGGTGTCTAGCAGCTGGTATGTCACACATAAGTAAAACCAACCGAACTAAAACTGTAACTATTGACAGAAGAGACATGGTTGCTGCCTTAGGCCAGATGGTGAATGCAGATTGGCATAGTTATACTGAGGTAAGTGATTTTGTGCTCACTGATCCCAGCTGATGCACTGAACCTGAAGGATCACTAACTGAGCATGGGTGGATTGGCTGCAAGTTATACAAAATCAGGAATAGCAACAAGACATCTTGTGGCAATGTGCAGATGCCTCACAAGTGACACAGTGGCATAGCGTTCTCTACAGATTTCCTCATTCTTTCATAAAATACTATTTTTATCAGGTTTTCTCAGTGCAAAAAAGAATTCAGTGTTGGGAAATGACGTCTGAGCTGCCCACGGGGCACTGGGCAGCATTTCTGCTTTGTAAGGTCCCTTTCTCTGAAGATACCTGAGCCTTTACTAACTGAGTTCCAAACCTGTTTGCACTTGTATTGCTCTAAATCACAGGCAACACAACTAAGATTGATGGAGCTACAGTGTTGTAAACTGATACAACTTGATGTCTGCATAGCAGCCAGAATATGCTGGACAAAAGCAAGCTCTGTAATTGTTTTCACTGAATATAGCTTTGACTCCTACTAGAAGTACTGGAGCAACTCTGAAAGGCAAGTGACTGGTGATGAGAAAGGACTTGGGAGTATTAATTCTCTCCCTCTCTCAGCTGTTGTTGACACCTAAAGAGCTACACAGACACAGTTAAGTCCATGCTGCCTCCTGCCAGCCCTGCCCATGACAGCACAGCCAGCCTTTGGGCTGGCATGTACTTCTATCTCTGCAGAAATATGCTCAGAAAAATTAAGGGAATGTGGCCTGCAGTTCACTTCTGAACAGTGAACAAGGCAGGTTAAATCTTGCTCACGGGCAAGCCGCTGGAACAGCTGACACCAGCACAGCAAAGCTGCGTGACAGTGGTCCTGCAACCCTTTGCCTTTAGGTTTCACTGTTTGCAGTTCAGAGGCCACCCAGCAGACCAGAAACCTTTCACAGCACAGTCAGATCAATCCTCATACCAGGGCATCTTCCCAGGTGCCCTCTGAGCTTGCAATGTCATTTCAATCAATTTGGTTCCATTCTACATATCTTCACTCTATCTGTCCATACATGTGTAGTCCTCAGTAGCCCCTCTGTGCCTCCTCAATCCTGCTGCCAAAAATGAACCTTACTGCTCCCTTCTACCAGCATGCTGGGATAATTTGGGCTAGTAATATTCATGCAAAAATTGCACTTGGTGTGTGTTATTTTTCATGGAAATGATTTCCCTCGCGTAATTCACGTTGCAGCCTCACAAACACGTGGACTGCCTTAACTGAAATGGCAGCAAATTAGTCCATAGTAGCAGAGCTAAATATTCAGAGATGAGAACCTCTTCAGCCAGAACCTCAGGAAAAATGGGAATATATCTATCATTCTGCATGTTTTTTTGCAAACGAAAAGTCTCACTTCTCTATCTTCACTGGCATCACTTTAGCTTCAGATAATTGTCCTTGACTGCTGTTCATGATAAGTTAGAAAGGATTTCCTCAAGCAGGATATCTTCCACTTATAAAATTAGGCATCTGGCTTTTCTAGTGATTTAATACATCTTATGTGTATAGAGATATATATATACTCATGTATACATAGATAAAAATACATGTATATACACATGTTTATATGTACAGATACTCACAGACAGAGGTCTAGTGGCAGCCAGAGATACTTTTGCTCATGCATAAGTGCATGATGTCCTGATATGCATAATGTCCATAATGCTCAGTCCCATTGTCTGTAAAATTTTGGGGTTTTTTCTCCTTCTTTTTTTGGCAGTATTAGCATTGTAAATTAATTCTATATCCTTTTTCCTCCAGATACTTTTTATCACCTCCTTAGAATGAGAAATTAATTGTCAGTACAATTAAAATTTTTCAAATTCAATCAACTTTACTGCCAATAAGGAAAATACCAAATAATTTAGACTTGAGGGTGAGACCCGGTAACATGAAGTAGCAAAATATCAGAATGTCTCAGTCCTCTCCCAGTTTATCTGCCTTTCCAGCTGCTTTCCACAGACTTTTCTCTCAACAGTGAAGTGGTATCCACATTGATGGTGCTTATGTAGCCCTGCAGAAGCTGTTTTAGCCTCAGCATCCTTGCTGCACTTACTCAGCTTTGCTTCAGTGGAGAAAAATTTTTAAAAAAAGAAACCCAAGAAAATCCCACAGGAATAATGGATAAGGCGAGTTGTTTTTCTGGAACAGTAGATTCCAATGTTTAAAAAAGTGGCCTCTAATGGCCCTATAAATTGAAAAGCTGGTTGTTTGGGTTTTTTTTTCCTTTTTCCCCTCAGTACCTGTAAATTATTAGTTTGTGGGGGTTTGAACATTCTTTTACCATTTCACTGCTGCCACCAGCTCTCTTCTAAGGGAGATCACAATGTTTGTTTTATTACTAGTCATCTGTAGCAATGATGACAACATTCTGTTGCACTTTAGGTAAGTGACAAAAAATATCAGATGGCAAGCTGGCAATTAAAGAGTGTCCTGCCTTTAGACATTTGCTATGAAAGATGGTTTTGACTTTTCTTCCTTTGAAATGTACTATAGTATGCAATGTCTACTGAATAGGATATATGTTACAATTTAAAAGCATTGGTGAGATACTGATCAAGGAAAGAGGTTATATTTTAAATAAATAGCTGTTTTCAATTTATTCTGGGAACACTGAATGTTAATGTTAAAGCTGCAGTTATTTAATTCATGAGAGGATGCAAAGCCACAAACATAAATGTTTCATCATTTGAAGAAATTGTTTAAATTGTTGTAAGTTGGAAAAAAAACCAGAAAACCACCAACCCACCGTCACTATCTGACTGGACAGACTAGGTCTGCATGAATGAGCTGGTAGGTTTGATTACTTCATAGTCGAAACATATTCAGTAACAAAGCTGAATACTTTGGAGAGGCAGATCTGATAATCCCAGTGGACAGATAATCTGTGATGAAAGGTTTTTCTTCAGGCAGTTAGCACTTGCCATATGTCCTCAAGCATAAACAGAAAATGTCTTCTATAAATGTGTCCAATCAAACAATTGCAGATGTTCTTATTATGTGGAACCAACTCTTCTGTGAGTTGCTAAACTCCTGTTATCAGCATTATCCTGTGACAGTGCATTCAAGTGCTCCATGCTATGAATTTTCCTTTAGCCTTTCCATTTCATTTAATGTTGTCTTGTTCATCTTCTGGGAAAGGGCAAATGAGAGTCCTTTGAATTACATTCTCTGGATCATTCGTTACAATAGGCAGAGGTGATACAGCTTTTTATTATTAAGTTTGGTATTTCTTATTACAATACCCTGTTTTCAGTTGCCTCTAACTTTGTCAGACGTGAATGCTTGAGGCTGTAAATGTCAGTGCTATGTGCCCACCCTGAACTGAAATTTTTTTCCAAAGGTTTCAGGCAAAGGAGATTAGCCATTTCTGAGAATGAAAAAAACAACTAGGGGGGGAAAAAAAAAAGGCAGCTATTTTTCAGTTTTAAGAAAACCACCATGATGAAATTTTGATTATTCAGCTATATACCAGGTCCTCCGGCTCAGGGTCTTTGGAACTCTGGGCTTAATGAGTTCCCCTCCTTTGAATATTCACCCTGTAACAGCTGCTCTTTGCAGCCAGTTGTCCCAGTCCCTGTGTCTCCTTCCCTATGGAGTGACAGAGGCAGATTCCAGTTCAGCTTCAGCAGAGGTAGAGATGGGAAACATCACTGTGGGGACACTGAGGCTGAAAGGGGGAGAAGGGAGGAGAAAGCTCAGGAAGAAATGGGAACTAACTATGTGAGGCATTGGGATGAATCAGACTCCCCCACAGCAACAGAGAAGTCTGAAAACCTCCGCTGCACCCAACCAGCAGTGGAGGGACAATGACCAGGGTGTCCCAGTCCAGCTGTGGTGACATATGTAGGGCAGCAGTCGGTCCAGGAGCTGCAGTTAAGTTGTCTGCAGGTAATCCAACCACAGCACCCCACTGTGATGGAAACAATACCGTGTGAACAAATAAAATGAAAAAAATGGAAATTAAGTACTTCAGAGCAAAGGAATACTAGGGTTGAGTTTGTCAGTGCAGAGTGGTTACATCTTTCTTGGGCATGCTAATTTCAGATCTTCAGCTGTATGATTGCTTATTGTCTTGGCTAATTGTCTCCTCCTAAGTCAAAGCACAGAGTTAAACTTCTTAAGGGATAAATATCAGACAAGTAGTAGAGAATACAGATCCTTGTAAGATCTTGGCCCCATTTACTCAAAATGCTGGGAGGAGTTGTAGGAGCCTGTTGGAAGAAAAAGGGTGCTTAAATGATGCTGTGGAGGATCAGCTACAACCATTGCCTCTGCCACTGGGCAGTCAAGGCATATGGTGAGCTTTTCATATATGGTCAAAAATGTTCCTAATTTTCTGTGATATGTGATATGAGATGCTGAGATCAGATCTATCAAAGCACTGAATACTCAGATTTGCTTTTTGAGTTAGAATTTGATATATAATGCTCTGAAAAAATAAGGTCCAAAGTATCTCTAGTGGGGTACTCAAAATTAAGGCATTTTCTTTTAAACACTAATAGTTGTGTCTCAGATTCATCTTTGCAAGTGGATCCCTACGCATTTGCAGGGTATGTAAAAACATACAATTCAATAACAGATCTAAAATCACTAGGTATCATGGGAAGAAATGAACAATTCTGCCTCCAGTGTGTAGTTTCAATAGCCTGCAGGAGGCAAAATATGGAGACAAAACATAAGAAAGGAGAGCAAAATATGGCCATAAAGACCTACTAAATCTGTATGAAAAAGATAAGGTGCCTAGGAAAAAAGGTATCATGTAATTACCAATTATGGTTATGCCTACACTGAGATTGGTCCTGTAAAAGCAGTCAAAAAAATGCTCTACTATTGTCTCTTGATAAGTAAGAGGCTCAGTCTCCATAGTTTATCCTTACCTGGAAATCTCACCACTGTGATTTTAATGACCCATTCTTGAATGATCCCAGTTCCTGACCTACCTGTTGAAACAGAGTCACTGAAATGAATATTCCAGGAATAGCCCCAGTTAGCTCACTGTGGCACTGATGCTTGCTGAGCTGCTTTGTGCTCTGATCCCTCTTCTGAGAAATCCATCTATACTGAAACATTAAAAAACTGTGACCAGATAGACATAAATTTTCATATCAAACCTTTCTTCCCTCAAAATACCAAGACGAATAGCTGAATACTACTTTGGCTTGGAAAAATTGAAGAGGAGGGAGTAGTGGGAGAAGGAAGCCAATTTAAGCATGCTCTTCCCATTCATCTCCAGATTACACGTCTACATTAAAAACCTGGAGTAAAAGCATTTATTATTTTTTGAGGCCTTTGACTGTCCTGGTTTTGTCAGGAAAGGGGGATGGTTCTCAAAAAGAGAAAACTAGAAAGTTATCTTCTATAAACAAGTTTATGAACAATTTCTCAGTTTTAGTAACAGTTCATTTGCTAGCATAGCATCAAAGTGTACTGTAAGTTCATTTCAGTGAGAAAGGTAATGAAATCTTAATCTTACAATAAACTGCATCTGATTACATCTCAGAACACGTGTAGATGTGAGGGACAAAATGTTCCAGTATCGTACTCGTCCCAATGAGCTTTCACCTCCATGAAACCTAATGAAATCAGCCTAGTTAAAATATTCCAAAAAGAATAATTTCTTTAGAAGATGGACAGTACTGGCTGGGCTTTTTCAGCACAACATGGAAAGTATGGCACATTTTGACCACGTCTGCTGGCTCCTGACTTTTCCAGATGCAGTAGCACAGTGCTTCTGAAGCATGCCCAAGGCTCCAGGGTGTGAGGTCTGAACAACCTTGTCCATCCCTGGGACAGGATGACTTGCAAACATTGCATTAGAGATAAGACATGTAGTTCTGGGATGTCAAAATGTACCCAATACCAGGTCATCAACAAAATCTGTTTCTCACATAAAACAGGCAGTGGCTGCCTTTCTCCAGGCAGCTGTTGATGCAGAATTTCTTGGTTCAAAATTTCTTCAGAAAGAATGGGATGGATGGGGTTCTCCAGCTGAACGGATGAAAAGACTGACTGCCTCTAGGCAGTAGAGAGCAAGGCAGCCGGATGCAATGTGTGACATTTAGATGTCTGTGTTAGGATGTTATAACTCATGCATGCCTGCTTCTCCACTGATTGCACAAGAAGGATGGGAAGTCACCCTAGAATCATGGAATCACAGAATACACCGAGGTGGAAGGGACCCACAGGGATCATCAAGTTCCTGAACTCAGGAATCTCCCTGTAGAGTTGGATCTCACCTCCTGGATGTCCCTTTAGTAATGGCCACTTGAACCTCTGTGACTGAGGGTTTGTGTAGGTCCTACCCTGTTTAAATGTCCCACCAGTCAAGGAAGTTAAAGAAGTCTGTGTTATTCAGAATTTCATCATGATTTTCCATCACAAAAGACATTGTTTCTTAGCCTGATGAAGGACTCAGATTTGGAGTGGCTTAATGCAGTCTAAATAGTAGTTATAATGGGGAGAAAATCAGGAAGTGAATAGTAATTGGTTTTGTCTGTTCATGATTAAAAATGATATATTAAAAATCATGCAATGCTTAAAAGATAATTTCAGAGGATATTCATTTTAGTGGGGTGAGTTATGTAAGTCCAGAGAAACATATTTTAAACCATGCCTAGTAAATAAAACCCATTTTTGGTAAATAAACCAATTTCTAATTCAAAAAACATATTTTCTGCATCATTTAAGACAGCAATAGGAGCCCAATTGAAACATTATTTGAATGAAAAAATTCCACAGTGTCAGTTTAGAG
>JAWWES010000001.1:99272649-99307999 GCA_035583135.1 Lophotriccus pileatus | reverse complement strand
TAGAGATCTAAATGACAATAAACAGAGTGGTTGTAAACAATCCATATATAAAAGTGGTGAAGTGCTATTATAGCTGAATCAATGTTCTCTTTAAGTGGATGGGGCAATTTGCGCCCTTAAACTAAGAACATATTTGAGTTGCAGTTCCTATAAGTAGAGATGCACTGGTAGGTATTCTGTGAAATTCTTCCAGCCAGCACAGAAGACAGAGGCTTAATGGAACATCGTTAAGGGTAATGCTTTATGAAATGGTCAGTTTTTTAACCTGTGAGACATTATAGGAGCAGGACTCGGAGTCCTGAGTACCTTGTCTGGGCAATAGCCCATAAAAGGTGAAAGCAGGGCACGTGTAAGAGGAGGCTGGAAAACTGTACATGTGCTTTTAGCAAGTAAAAAGATCCTTGGGATAAGGTCAATGGATAGAAATATGGACATCAAAGAAATAGGAAGTAATAAAAATTTAAAAGCACTTGAATCAAGGAAATGATGGCATTAGCAACAACTCTTCAGCTAGTAAACGAGTAAGCTTAGAGACCATCCAAAATTTTTTTTGTAAATAACTGCATGGACCCTGGAATAAAAAAAAAAAAAAAAAAAAAAAAGAGGCAAAATTGAGATTTCTAATACAAATAATGAAAAAAGGTTTTACAGGACGAAAAGGACTAAAAGGAGCCTGCTGGACTGGGACTGAATGCATTAATCAAGTGATTACATGACCAGAATATGAATTTTGGGCTTTCCAAGAGATATGAATACAGACTGTGGCTATGGTATGTGCAGGCAAGTCCATTGCCAGCCCCCACCTGGGAGCCTCGGCAGGCCCCTGGAATGGGGCATCTGGGACATGGCTACTTGCAATATTCCTCACTGCAGGGCCCTATGCTCGTGCAGGCATGAAAACTGATCTTTACCTCAAAGACTATAAAGGAGGATACCAGAAGGCAGTACATGATATGGGATATTACAGCCTGATAATAAAGTTCGGTAAACTGTTTAAGAGACAATTAAGTCACAGAAAAAGGAATGCAATAGGCAAACCAAGAGTCATCATTCTGGGAGAGAGAGGAAAGGAGACTGAAGGGCTAAAAAATACCTCTGTGAGAAAATAAAAGACCATGTTTCTGAACACAATGTGAAGGAAAAATAATGAACTCTCTTCCCAAATTCTCCTGTGCATCCAATACACCTCTACCATCAGCATCCTCTATCACTGCTCGAGCAAACCAGCTTTTTTAAGTCCTTTGGGCATCCCTGTGTGCTAGCTGAGCTCTGATGTTCTTCAGGACAGACAAATTCTAGTACTGGATGAATCTAAACCATTCTTCTGCTTGTGGCAACTTTGATCTCTCTGTGAAATTAAAGTGCGATAATAAAAGAACTGTCTGTTCTACTCAACACTGCAACTCTATTACATTTAAATACATGCTCCTGACTTTGTACAATGCCAGAATAATAACATAAAAAGTTGACCTACACTGACTATTCAATATTATCTCACCTTCTATGTTCATCATTTTTAAAATGTAGGAGTGAAGCAAGGCTGACGCAAAATAAAACATTTAAACTTTAGCCTTACTACTGGTAAATTAGAATTACATGCATTTTGACACAGGGAATTAGGCTAGGGTATACATCTGAATTTAGAATCTGTTACAGATTATAAATTGAGAAATGTTTTAGAGGGGTTTTTTTATATGTATTTATAGTCACACCCCCACAGAGTCATACCTTACTTGAATAGTGGTAAAGTTCAAAAGGAAATTTTGGGTCTAAGATTGACAGACTGTGAAAACCAAATGTATCTTGGGATTTATTTTTCTTATAAGCTGAAGGACCACTGTTGCATGTCTGGAATGCTGATTAAAATGCAGAACTGAAAGGAAAAAGAATCACAGCAACCAACGTGTGTAGTTTAACAGCAATAAAATGTACCAATAAGCAAAATAACCCTGATGTATTGGGAGAGATGTAACTAAATAAATTAAAGGAAATGGCTGAAAGTATGATTGTGTGATAACTCACATGAAAAGTGGTGCTTAGAGCAGAAGACATATCTTCTCTCTCTAAAGGATGTGATCAGCCACAAATCATGTAGACCCAATCAAAACTGACACAGTTAAAAATATTTGCCCAGATTACAAAATCCATAACTATATAATTTAACATTTACATTTGCCTTGTAGGTTGATTTTATTACTTATAACAAAATGTCATATTTTATAAATCTCAGAGTCTGTTTGCAGTTCTGTTTTTTATCCCTTATTCTCTCTACTTTTGAACAAAACCCTTGAATAAATTGAAGTAGGGCTATGAGTCAGGGAAAGGGAGGCCTTTTCTCACCTGGTAACGTTTATTAGTGGCTAATTCATTGATCAAAACAAGTAACAAATTCACAGCTGTATATGCAGCACATAAACGTTAGCATTAGCAAATTTCCATTTTTTTTCTTAATATTTCTCATTTAAAACTTAATATTTGTCTTAATGGAGTCAATTTATTTTACGCTCACAAGAGGGACAGTTGCCAAAGGGATCAGTTTTTGGATTACAGTCCTCAAGCAAGTTTATGTTGTGATTTGTGACAGTGACTAAGTGGAGGGTGTGAAAGGGGCTGGAAAGGGGATGGTACAAATGCACCAAACGGATGATGAGTGCTTTCCTTTTAGGACAATGGCCTTCTTCCCAGGAAGCTAAATCAGTCAGGTGGCAGCTTGGGACTTGTAAGAAATCTTTAATTGCTACTTGATCAGCTGTGATAGGAGAGATGAGTCCAGCTCTCAGTGACTTAATGAGGGCAAGATTTCTGTGGGCAGAAAATCATGTTATCCTGCTCTGGAGTCTGTTCTACTGCACTGAAAAGGTGCTGCAAGAACAGTCCTTCAAATCTAATGAAAAGCTGTTTAAGATTTATGTCAGGGTCCCTGAAATGGTGCTGCTGCTTCCTGGCTGAGGAAGTCCATTTTCAAGAAATAAATCAGAAGAGTGTTTTATGTTATCTCATAATGATGCCCTTAATTCATCTCTGAACTGCTCAGACTCAGATTAATAGGACAAATTTTAAAAAACAGTTATCATAGATGGGTTAAATACATATACTTCCTTTTTCAACTGCAGCTGGAAGGAAGATTCATATCTGGAATGAAGCAGTGGTGAGAACTAACACCAATGTTACTGCACGTGTATAGTCACTTTGAAGATAGACCCAGATGAGATTTGACAGTTCCTCCAGATCTGACTTAATGACCAATATTTCACATCACAGGGCTTTCCGGAATATTTGAAATTCTAGCTTGAAATAAACAACTTTGAAATTTCAGATGATTAATATTAAGAGTAACATTTTTCCACTCATTCACTTACATTTGATTGCAAATAAGAACCGCTAACACCAAACACTTTTAAGTGGTGAGTTAATTTCCTCCAGATCAGAAGACTTTTAAAAACAAAGCTTTCTTTCCTGCTTTCCAGTATCCTTCAGACACACTCAGACTTTCAGGCCTTTTCCAACAGTTATGGATCTTGAAATCTTCTTTTTGGTATTGAAAGCTATGGTGGCCAAGAGCTGGGCATCTAAGAGGAATGCCTTGTCTCACACAGTCAACTTCCAATAAAATCATAAACTGAAAGTACTGCATGCCCAGACCTTGCATTTCTTATTCTCTCCAGATTCTCACCTCGATCTCTGGTGCTCTTGGGCTGTGTTTATTCTTGTAAAGTAAAACCTTATATTTTTTTTTAAAATGTGAAAGTAAAATAATATCTAGTAACTAACTAAATCCAGATCACTTATAAATTGTAAGAGCAATTTCTGTTGCACTTTTGTCCTGAGCCAGTTAGCACTCCCCAAACAATTCCCAGGCAGGGTTTGGGAGTTAGGACAAGTCATTCCCAAAAAGCAGTTGTGTTGTGGCCACTGTGCCTGAAAGGGGGAAAAGTTTTTTGTTGTTTTGTGCCAGTTGGCCTGAATGCCAGAAGAAGATCCCAGCAATGTTTTACTTGTGATTACAGAGGCATGGTCAGATTGAAATGGCACTAAAAGAGTCCCTACACCTCTAACCTTGAAGTAGTTTAGCTGCCATATTTCTTTGCTTACAAATGGGTTTTACCTTCATATTTTTGTGTTCTTAAAGAGAGACTTCTGGGACTTGCCTCCTATGCAGAGTGCAAAAGAACAGATTTTACCACCCCTACAGTATTTCAGAGGGCAAATGAGGCTTCATCCACATTAGCAAGGGCAGAGCAGTCAGAGCTTCAGGTCTGCGGAGTGAAACAGCTGGTGTGGGTGAGGACACAGCATCCACACTACAGAGTGTTCAGTGGTTTTACTTATGAGTAGCTCTACACTTGTCCCCAGATAGCAAATACTGCTTGAGGCATATTAGATATACCTCCTGGATGACAACCTTTAATTCGATTTCTTTTGAAATGAATTAAGCTCACATGCTCCAAGGAGCATCCCACAATGCAAACCAAAGCTGAAGTAAGGATAATTGGGAGATTTATTTCCAAAGGGCACACCTGTTTCAAATTATAACATTAATCTAAATACATCCTAAACCAGATTATGAAAGGAAATTATAGCAACCTTGATGGTTGTCCTTCCACCCTCTCCCAGGGGTCCCTTGTCTCTCCTGATCTTTATAGCTCTCAGGCTGAATGAGTGTTTTGACACCTGAGTAAATAACTCTTGAACCACATTATTGCTCTATGGTAACACAGGTATCATTTCAGCCAAATGTTCCAATGAAAGGCATTTTGGCATTGGGTGCAGACAATAATGGTGTGAGTCTTCCTAACCCTCTGTGGCGACAGTACTTTGGCACGTTCTTCAGCACTGTTTCCTATGGGTTGGGCATGCAGTCAGCACGGGCTGTTCTCATGCCCCCTCCAATCCCTGCCAGTCCTCAGCACTGGCTCTGGGCCATTGGCAGTACCATCATGTGCTGCACAGGTTCACTGACACAGTGTTAGGACAAGATATGAGTAGAAATACAATATGAAGTAAATTGTGCAGCTGATAGGTTCACACCATAGCCCATATGCATTCCTTAGCCCAGACTTTACTGCAGCTCCCTGGGGTGAGATTTGACATTTCTGAAGCAGTCTGAAGGTGATACAGATTCTTCCTGTCACTGTGAACATGTATCTACTTCTATCATGTCCTAATTTTTGTTTTCTTCCTCTGTGAGTATAAGCTTTAACTAAAAGGGGTTTAACTAACCATCAGTGATATCCTTGCTGTTCATCTAGGACTTCTTTGGATATTTTATGAATCTTCCAAACTATGGCACCACAAAATGCCCTTAATAACTGATGGATCCATATGTGTATCCAGATGCTCATCACTGTTTGTGACAGCTAGTTGCCCATCCCTGCCATATGGCTATTTGGCTTGTCCTGTCTTTATTCTTGGCTCCCCTGGGATTACAAATACTTAACTAAGAGAATAAGTTAGCTCATGACTTGATGCCCCTAATATTTATATTAATAAATAATTATGTTCTTTGTGAACCCTCTTATTTTTGTGTGAGACCAAGTACAGAGAGTGAAAAAAAGGAAGACAAAGCAGAAATCTGGGAACATGGGAGTGAGAACAACAAAGAACAAAAGAACAGGAGTAGCACTTTTTCAAAGGGGAGGAAGACAGGCCATAGAGAAGGCATGAAGATCACAAAGGGAAGCAAACAAACAAGAAGAGACAGAATGAATGAGGAACAGGACAGCAGAGTCAGGATTACATGAGAGAAAGAGAAGAATAAAAAGTGTCAGCAGTTTTCAGGAGTGATTGTTTACCATGCAGTTATTCTGTCTGTGCTGCTCTGCTCCTGCCCAGGTGGTAGCTTTTTTCAGTGACCTCTTCAGAGGAGCCTGATCCACAACCACCACCTCCCAAATACTTCTAGCACATTCCTTGCTCTTGTAGGTGTTCAATATGACCATAGAAATATCTGCACCATTCTGTGAAATAACTGTGGTTCTTGGAATCATTGGATAATTTAAGTTGGAAAACATCTCTATGATCATTGAGTCCAGCCATTAACCCAGCACTGCCAAGTCCACCACTAAACCATGTCCCCAGGTGCCACATCTACGTATCTTTTGAATATCTCCAGGTATGGTGACTTCATCACTTCCCTGGGCAGCCTGTTCCAACACTTGACAACCCTTTCAGTGAAGAAATATTTCTTGATATCTAATTTAAACCTCCTCTGGCACAACTTGAGGCCATTTCCTCTAGTCCTGTTGGTCGTTACTTGGGAGAAGAGACCAACCCCCACATTGTTACACCCTCCTTTCAGGTAGTTTTAGAGAGGGATAAGGTCTCCCCTGAGCCTCCTTTTCTCCAGGCTAAACAACTCCAGCTCCCCCAGCCACTCCTCATAGGATTTGGCCTCTAGACCCCTCACCAGCTCTATTGCCCTTCTCTGGACACACTCCAGCACCTCAGTGTCTTTCTTGTAGTGAGTGGCCTGAAACTGAACACAGTACTCAAGGTGCAGCCTCACCAGTGCTGAGTACAGGGGGACAATCACTGCCCTGGTCCTGCTGGCATCAACATCTGTGTTTAATTTCCAGATTGCACTTATCCAATTATTGCTTTTCTCCCTGCTTTACAGACCTTATGCAACTTTAATTTTTTTTTTAAATCAATGTTTACTAAGTGACAGATAATATGAAATGTTGCTTTAGGACAGATTAATACATATCAGCTTCTTATGAAAACTGGGTGATAAATGATACCATGCATAAGTGAAGGATGAGCTGACAAATCTCAGAACGATAGCGTGTCTCTTTAATGTCTTTGCCACAGCCTGCTCACAAATCCTTCTTTGAACACAGCTTGGGATCAGGCTATCTGTTTCTCTTTCAAGTTGAAAACAGAGATCCATTGAGATGATATATATTCTGCTTACATCAAAAAGCATTTGTGATTATTATGCATTCAACTGGGATCTGTTTCTGCAACACCAAGGATATTCTCTCTTCCATGAAGTTAAATAGCAACAAAGTGAAGTCATGATGCAGTCTGGGAGCTGTAATAGCATTCATTCTCATTCCATTAAAAATATATTTATTGAAACTCACGGAAACAATATAATTTAAAGTAATCTTTCTATGATGACCTGAAGGGAATGACTTGCAAAAGAAACTCAGTAGTTTCAGTCAATCAAGGCTTGACTGAGTTCGTTTTAAAGCTCAGAAGGGGTATTTGCTAAATGGAAGACAGATTTGGTGCAGCGTCTGCAAAACAGGAAAGTGTAAAGGGACATTTTTGCCATTTTCATTTCTTGCTCTCTCTCCTGCAGTGTGGCAGCATGAGCAACAACCTCAACCATCAGCAAGGGCAGATCTGGAAGCACCATCATAACAGGTGTTATGGATAGCTACAGACCAGAGCCCACCATACCTTCCAGAGGACAGGGCACAAAGCAGGGTGGGACACCCTGCGCAATTTTGAGCCCATGGGTTCAAAAGGTCTGGGACCCCTGGATTTGGAGACCCCTTTGGAAAAGTTGGCTCCCAGATGTTTGTGTTATGGTGCTGGTAGGAACTTGGGGTTTAACTGAGCTGCTTTGCTGCCTGTACCGGCTCTGGCTGGGATGGAGTTCACTCTCCCCACAGCAGCCCTCACAGTGCTGTGCTTTTGATTTGTAGCTACAGATGTGTTTTGTCTCCTGATGGGCAGTGCTGGAACAGCATCAAGGGCGCCTGTCCAACATCCCTTGTCCCCAAAGACCAGTAGGCCTGGGGTTGGCAAGAGGCTGTGAGGGGACACAGTCAGCAGAGCTGACCCAAACTGACAAGAGGGATAGTCCAGACACTTTGATAACATGCTTAGAAGTGACAGCTAAGGGAGTGAGGGTGGCATTTTTTATTAAGGTGTTTGTCTTCCAAATCAATCACCATGTGTCCTGAGACCCTGTTTCCTGGGAAGAATCTAGGCATCACCTTCTGGTGGCAAGTAGAGAATAAATGTTTTTTTCTTGCTTGGCTTCTGGATGTGGCCTTTGCTTTCCACCCCCTCTCCCTTCCCCTCAGCCCCTCATTACACTGCCTTTACCTTGACCCATGACTTTTTCATCTTATTTTCTCCTCCAAGCAAAGTAATAGAGTGTTCCTTGGGTATCTTCTCATGCAGAAGAGAAGATGAATAAAAACAGTAAGTGCAGCATGAGAAATGTCACTAAAGAATTGTGGAGAGTGCTTTTTCTTGCTGTGGTGTAGGTAAAACAAGGACCATTGCACAGAGTCAAAAAAATCATCTGTTCCTGTCCCAGTCTTCTTGATAGAATCCAGTTGGGTCACAACAGCAGGAAAGTCTGTTTTGGATTCTCTGAATGTTTGACTCTGTGATGCATGAGTGATAATAATTGTGTGAGAAAACAAATCTCACTTATCTAGTCAAACTGACAAGCTAGAGAAACTTGTTCCCCTGTGCAATAATTTGGGCTGTAAGAAGCTTGTCTGGGTATATCTCAGGCTCCTTGGAGAAAGGTTTAACCTCACTTTTCCTCATGCTCAGTGAATGGGAAGAGGTGATTGGTTTTGCAGTGTGGTCACAGTGTCCCCTCCAAATGTGCTAACAACAGTCCAGCATATGAAAACAGATGCAGGAGCAGTGTATCTTATTTATCTTTATTCAATAAATGACTGACAGGGTGAAAGAAAGAAAATGCAGAAATCAGGAAACATTGTGGAAGGGCCAGGGAAGGAGGAGATTAGTACACTAACAGCCCAGGACAGGATTCCAAGCCCAGGACAGGATTCCCTGGAGCGGGGGAAATCTATTAGAGCAGCACTGCTACCCTGAGGGACCATCCCAGCATGGGGATGCTCTTGGAAGAGAAAAAGCAAAAAGGCAGGGTTAAAGGATTTCTATTTTTTATCTGCAGCCCCTGTCTGGGCTTTTATTTGAGAGTGTCACTTGTAACTGCAGCCCTCGGGAAACCTGCTGCGTCAGAAAGGTCTAATTAACATTAATCACCTGTCCCCTAATTACCGCCATCCCCCGGTACAGGGAGCGGGTGGCAACAAACAGCTTGGCGTAGGTGGCTCTCTTTTATTAGCTAACTGGAGGCTACTAAAATGAAGGGGGGGGTGGGGGGGGGAGGGAGAGGGGAGGGAAATAAAAAAAAAAATAGTTTCCCAGCAGAGAATAAGCCAAAAACATCATCTGAATACAGGGTTGGAAAATGGCAGTACTGCCATAGCTGAAAGAGCAAATAACAATATATTCTGGTGCGGACAAACTCTCATTGTTTCGTCTCAGCTGAGTCACTGCTTTCACTGCTGGGAGTTAAATGAATCATTCCTCTCATTTTCCACTTTGTTATAATTTGGAGTTGTGTTTTCAACCCTTTTTTAACCGGTGTAGAGGAATGCTGAGCTGGTCTATTTGCAGAAATTACACCCCCAACCGCAACACTTCCATGGGAACCATGTCAGAGATGTGTCTGGGGAAACTGGGGGGTGGGGGAGTGTGTGGACAGACTTGTGAAGCACTGCTCAGGTATGGAGAAGGTACCTGCATGCACAGAAAGGCCAAGTCTACTTTCACTTGGTGGTCTATATCAGTGGAGCCATTCTGGGACAAATCTTATCCTGACCACTTATCATGCATGTTGGTTCAGTCCTCAAAACAGTTTTGGTCCACACAAACCACATTGTGTCTCTGCTCCATGCAGACATCAGCTGAGCTCCAGTCCCAAATGGGAACATGAGAGTCTGAATCAAAGACTAGCCCTGGCTCTGACCCACATGTGGGATGGGGGATCAGGATCAGGATCTTTGGGAACAGGCCAAAATTGGTACATCAGACTGATAGAGTAGATGTCAGGGCTTCAGCACCAGTGTCTGAACCCATGGGTTCACTCCCATTGCTCTGAGCTACTCAGTAATGTGAAAATGGGCAAATATGTTAAATTTTGAAATCTTCTTTGATTGTAAAAAATAGGTATTAGTATCACAAATGAGGGACAGAAAACAGCACAGATATAAAGTTTCAATTTCCCTTCCATTGTTGTTTTTGGGAGGGTGAGAAACATAGAGAAGGGGAAAAGGCAGTGACCACAAGCAGTAGGTACCCTATATCTAACCCAGCCTAATGGGGTGAGACTGGCT
Source organism: Lophotriccus pileatus (assembly GCA_035583135.1). Lineage (NCBI taxonomy): Eukaryota > Metazoa > Chordata > Aves > Passeriformes > Tyrannidae > Lophotriccus > Lophotriccus pileatus. Next base: position 99,297,878 of record JAWWES010000001.1, on the reverse strand, counting down.
GTCCCCTGAGGAGGTACATCTGCAGCAGGGCACTTGGCTTCCAAGTGTGTGGAAAAATAAGAGATCCTTTGCCTATCCTACATGAAATCAGGAGTTATTCTAATGGGACCCATCAGGTAATAACAATTATTTCAATCAAGATGTACCTAATTTCCACTGGTTTGAAGAACAGAATCAAGCTAATAAATTAAAAGAGTTTGGGTCATGATCAAGCTAAAATATGTACAATTTGCTGATTAAATTGACTGAAGATGCAGCTGCTCAATGGGCTAAAATAATAGTATGAACCTCAGGGCTGTTTTGAAGAACTGCTGTAATTTCCTTAACAGCACAAGCTCCAGTAAAGTACTCTTCTTGCTCTTTCTGTGAAAGAAGCATTACCTTCAGCTTACCTGAAAGAAACGACCTCACTTCAAGTGAACTTGAGGGTTGAGTACCCATAGAAATTAGAGCCCTGAAGGACCCATCACTGAGGCACTTTAAAATGTTTCACTTTGATTACCTGCTTTCTGTAAAAATGAGTTTAACTCTTCAATATTGAAGTTAAACTTTTTGTGTTCCGATAATTTCAAAATATCACTAAACCAAAATTTTCTCATGATCAAATACCTACCATGTCAAGTGTCAATGTAGCAGCAAAACTATTAATTATTTGCAATAGTTAAGCTGAATATTTACCATTAACAAAATATTCCTGCACAATAAAAATTACATTTCTGTTACAAAATTATGTGAAAAAGTGGCTCATAGATATTTTTCTTACATTATGAAGTTAAGAACTGTTAAATTAACTGATTTTGCATGTAATTAAACTGCTAGAAATTTGGTTCTGCATCTTGAAAGAGTATATTATCTCAGTTTTTATAGTGGTGCTATGTCAGAAAGAGCATTTTCAGTTCAGTGGCTAAGTGATATGAATCTTCAAAAATCAATCCATATGACTCATATGAAACTCAACTGCTCAATTCAGATAGAACATTTGCCAAAGATTAGAGAAAGGCAACAAAGATGATAGAAGTTATAGACCAGGTTTAAAATGAGGAGCAATCAAATAAGTTAGTAGTCTTCCATGTCCAGAAGAGGTGACTCAAGTGGATGCAGCAGTTTTTTATAAAGTTAAAAGCTTATGACTTACACTGAGCAGTGACTGTACACTGTTCCCTGCTATAAAAAGAAAGGCATCAAATCAACTTTGAAGGATTCTGGTTCAAAATAAGGACAATACAATTTTACCTCACAGGTTGCATGATTATACTACCATGCTCATTGTCTTATGATGTTGTGGATGTGAAAGTTTAAATGTGTTGAAAACAAAAACCCAGTAAGGGCTATTAAACAGAAAGATACTGTAAGGTTTAGGAGTGTCTGAACCACCAACTGCTGGGGACTAAATAACACGTTAATGAAGTACTGGTACGTGCTTGGTCTGTCCTGACAGTCTTTTGTAACCATGCACATATAGTTACTGTCAGAGACAGGATTTGGAGATAGCCTGACCTTTGATCAGCACAGCTATCCTCAGATTTTATGTCTGTTAGAGTCAGGGTCTCTTACTAGAACTATCTGCATATAAATAACCTCTTACAATGTAGGTCTTAGCTTTTGCCACTGAGGCATTCTTGGTCTTTGACCTGGGCTGACACAGATAGAAAAGGAGATGATGGAGTAGAACACTGCACCTCACAAAGTGACCCAGCAATTTAAAGTACATTGAGGATCTCTATAGGCCTTAAGTGTTGCTGAGGGTGAGGAGCAAGGAAGTGGGGAATATTTCAATATTTCAGTAAGGAGCAAGGAAGCAGGATGGTGAAGGGAGAGAATTTTAAGCTTGAAGGAGAAAGAAGCATTCTTATCACTTGTACTGCATAACTTAGAGGATCAAACAGCTTTTGAGATTCATCATGTAATGGAGGATGCAAAAATCTATTTTGGAAAATCACTCTATTTCTAGCCTAGATTTTTGGTTAAGTGGGCACTAGAGCACTGTTCTGTACTGTTCACTTGATCTGTTCAATGACAGCAAGCTCTTTAGCAGCCATAATTCCTTGAATCTTTTTCTGATTCAGAACTTTGATTGCCCTTTTCAGATGCTGGTAAAGACATCATGTATATTTCATGTCTTAATATATGAAGTTAAACACGTCATCAATATAGAATCTGATACTTGTTCTGTAGCCAGGTGTCCTCTCCCAAATGTTCAGAGACAGTTCTCTACAAAACACTGTATTTGTAGAACAGATTTTTTTAATTGTCTACTCAGAGGGTTTTGCTTTTCTCCATCTGTATATTCAGAGGTACTTTAGACCTCTGAACATACAGATGGAGGAAGCATTAATAGTGTCTGTGTAGTAAGGAGATCACTGGGTGACACAGCAGATAAGCTGGCTGTCCCCAGGGTTTCCCAGTGTGCTCTAGGCCTGCTTTCCTTCTGTCCTGCAAAATCTATCAGACCCCACAAATCACTTTTGGTAAATGCCTACCTGTGAGCATTCAGCTATAGGTGTTTCATTGCAAGACATGCCAGTAGTGCTGCTCTGCCCAGGAACTTCAGGACACTTTATTCACAGCTGAAACTACATGGCTGAAACACAGCCAAAGATGAAAGCAGGTGAGAATCCACAAGGCAATGCCCTGTACCTGGTGCAGAATGACAGCTCCCAAGGGAAAGGCACGCATGGGACCTTAACATAATTTTAGACACAACAGGCTACAATTTCCTGTGCAGTATTTACAAGGTTTTCCAGGACGTTTCATTAGAGAAGCAGTCCCTGAAAAGCATGTGCTGTGTGCTATACTGTTCTTGTTTGACGTGTCTGACAAAGACTGTGGTAATCACTGTAAAGTGGTGTCTCTGACCTGCAGGAAGACACACACTGCTTTGGAGACCAACAGATGGGAGATGGCTCTCACTGCAGTCTTTTGTGCACAATGAGTAACACCTAACTAGTCTCAATTGCTCACTCTTTCCTGTTAAAACCTTGATTTCTAATGGAAATTAAATTTTGCACTTGCATAGTTTGTTGGCCTAGCCATCCTGCTCTCCTCCTTTCCCTCTCTGTTACTGTCATGGGTTTGTCTAGGTGACAATTTTTACCACACCCCCCAACCAAATTGCTCTAAGTGGAGAGAAAGTTTATGCAGAAAAAACCAAAACCGATTGCGGAGAAATAATATTGGGATTTATTACTATACAATAAAAACTAAATAACTATATCTACTACAATACTAATTAAGTAAAAGTATTATGCATCTACAGTTTGAGTCCATAAAAGTACTCCTCCCCACTTTGGATCAGTCCAGGAGGAGAAGCAAGTAAATTCTTCTAAGTCACTCTGCAGCACTTGGAAGTTTCTTATCTGTTATCTCTGAGACAACAACTCCAAGTCATTGTAACTGGAACAGTTTCTCTCCGGCCCTTTTCTCCTCTGTGTCGACCAACAGGGCTAGGGGTTACCCAGAGTCCTGTAAGGTCTCCATGGACTACCCAAGGGGACACTTGTTTTTCCATGGTCTGCACCACATTGTCACAGGGGATAATGGCTTTTGAGTCCACCCCTCTTTTCTGTGGGGTCCCTTCCCACGGGAATAGTCCTTGACAGACCTCTCCAATGTGGGTCTACCCCTCAGACAACAGTTCTTCCATTCTCTGCTGTCCTTCAGGGTCAGCTGCACCAGCATCGATCCCTCACTGGGACCACACATGGCTCCCTACCTGAGCTGACTTGCTCCGGCGTAGGTCCACCTCAGCTGCACCTTCACGGATCCCCCTGTGGGATCCCAAGATCTTACCGAGGCCTCCTTGCGCTGGCGTAAGACTGCTCTGCATGGGCTACAGTCCAGAAAAACTTCCACAGAGTTACATCTTCTGCATCTGTTCCATCACGGGCTCCTTCGTGAGCTGCAGACGGGGTCATCTCTGCTCACCAACAATCTTCCACAGATGGCAGGGATGATTTAAATTTCAGTCTTTTTTCCTGCCGAAGGGAGAGAGAGGGAGGGGGAGAAGGAGTCGTCTCTCCCCCCTCTTTGCAGCTTCTCTCTCTGGCTGCTGCTAGCTCTGACCTTGAAGGCTACGTTATCTCTCTGGCTGCAGTTTCTAAGTTTCTTTTGCAAAATCCTTTTAAGTTGTTTTTTTTTTTTCCTCCTTCACTCCGTTCCATGTCTGGATCAGGGGGGCTTCAGTGGTTGCTCCTGCCCCCAGCCAGAGCTGGGGGAGGAGGGAGCCCTGGCCCCCCTCGGGGCCTGGTACGTCTCCCTCACACGGCTCCTCAATTTCCAACTGCACAACTAACTTTCTCTTCTGATTTTCTTAAAGATGTAATTGGCAAAAGGCATTGCCAAAACTTCTGATTGGTTTTGTCCCGGAAATTCACCTGGACAAACCGCTCACAGTCCCCCAGGGAGGGGGAACTCTTGCTAACCCACGACAGTTACCTACTGAACTTGCCCAACGGGAATGAAGTTTAGAAGACTGGGAGTCCAAGGATAAATGTGTATTTGAAAACCTGCAATCAGGTAGACAGAAAATCCGATTTGCATCCCCCTTGACAGCACACAGCCTGAGCATCTGGCTGGGATGTCAGTGTCCACCTACTGACTCACTGTCGTGATCCTGGTCCCTCCAGACCAGTCCAAGCACTGTTATCTCATCCATGGTGTGGCATCCTATGGGGAATAGGGTATCAAGGAGGGGGTACCAAGGGGGTATCATTACTGCAAGAGGAGCAAAAACAGGGGAGCTCTGCTACTCATCTGAAACAACTTTTTTTTCCTGATGGAGCTTTTGTTCTAGCCGGCTGTCACTCAGCACTGCTGCAACTGCTCACTGGCCTGCTGCAGGCACAAGCCATGGGCCGCTTTAAAGCCAGTCCTGTTGAAATTTAGGAGCTTAGCCCAAACTACTGCTTAGGAGAGAACAGAGCTACCCCAGGAAAGATGGCGATGCAGAAACCTATAGATCTGCTTGGGGGACAACACAACAGCATAGGCTTTGTGTTCTGACTGGAAGAGAACAGGGGGACCTGAGCTGCCTCACAAATGACACCTTCACAAAGCTGCCAGTGATCAGGCACAGCTCCAGCAATACTGTCTCCAGTGCATGCAGAGCTGGTGTGTTAATGGTGTCAGCCAACAAAAAGGCTGAAAGAGGGTATGGTGGGGGTTCACAAAAACGGAGGTGATGACTGAGGTGGCTGCAAGAACTGTTATTCACCAAAACCTCATCACTTAGAAAATGAGTAGACTGCTCCGAAGGGGACAACAGAAAGTATTTTTATAAGTAATTGAATTTCTGAATGTGCTGCCCTGGGAAGGAGTCATCACCAGGCTTCAAAAGGGTTTGGACAAATTTGGACAACAGGTCCATAAACAGGCAGCAAAGGGAGTAGGAAAGGATGTAGCTTCAGCATCCCTAACCCAACCCTTGTGGGTGCTAGGAGTAGAAGAGAATATCCTACAGAAGATGGGAACATGTGCTCTCCCAGGCTCATGTGCAGTGAAGCACATGGCAGAGCTAGAGGGGACCCTGGTCTGACCCTGCCAACACCTTTCTTCTTCTTCTGCCTTAACTGCAACAGCTACAACTCAGACACACTCCACAAGTCTGCATAAAGTCCTGGATGGTGTTTTGCACATAACAATGTTAAGCTGTGCTTATGATGTTTCTTGAGGCTTTCTTTGAGAGAACACTTTTCCCTCACACTGTGTCTTTTTATCTTTTTCCTATGGCTTTAGCAGTTCTTAAACTCCATTTCCTCTTAGGGGAAACTCTGTAATCCTCTCAGCAAAAGGGAACAGAAGGGAGAAATTATTAAGAGTTATTCCTTTGCCTCAACCTTGGGAAGACTGATAATAAATGAGGCATGGCAAAGACCATATACATATGGTCACTGTTTGGAGAGGGCTGAATGTTAACAAGCAGTTTGCAACAAGAAAAAAATGAAAAGTTTTGGTTCAATCTCATTTTCTGTGTTCCAGCTTATTACAAATGTCATTTAATAAAGAATGATTTTCACCATGAATTTTATTTCCTCTGAAAAGAAAATTAAGAATCATTAGCAAGGAAAAAATGATTCAGTCTTTTGAGAGATCTAGTTATGTTGCAGAGCTCAGCTACCAAATTACGATAAAAATCCCTTGAAGGTTCTTTCTCTGCAGTATGGAGAAATAACATATAGCAATCAAGACTCTCAAATATAATTTAAAACAAAGCCTTGGAAATATCTGACTAAAAATACAAGTTCCTACTTGTATTACTGGATCCACACTAGAAGTTTTTAACCAGCAAAGTGAAAAGTTACATGAGTGGTTGTGCTCTTCAGGAGCTTCCTAATCAAACTTGCTATCTTTAATTGTTATGTAAATATTTTTAATAAAGTATGTGATAGTATTCAACAGGTGCTGGTGTGATTGTTGGGCTTGTCCTGTGCAAGACCAGGAGCTGGACTCGATGATCTTTGTGGGTCCCTTCCACCTCAGGATATTCTATGAGGGGCTTAAATGAGGATCTGCAGATTTGTTGCTGGAAATACCTTGCAGAATATCTTGTGTTTTTTTTCCTTAGTTCAGTGAACGTTATTCTTAAAGCAGGGAACACACACAAAGGCAAACCCAGCTACAGCTCCTCTGACATAGATAACAACATTACACAATCGTGTAGTCTGCAGAACAAGATGTTTGTGCATGAATCCATCCTAGGGCTTTATGATGAATGCTTCATTTGAACCTAGCTATTTATTTCTTACTTCTGTTTCTATTTACCAAATTAAACATTTTCATCTGAGATTTCTTTTCCAGTTGAAGTGCTTCCTAAATAATTTTTTACTTTTGAATCAATTTAGGTTTCTGTCATAATTTCATTCTCCAGTCAGTGCATTAAATCAACACCCTTTCTGTTATCTTTTCCCTTACTAACACCATCTGCTCCATGGACCTTGACAACCCAGCTCTCTAGAACAATCTAATTAAGGAGAAGAACTGAGTTAAACTCAGAGTTTCCACCGTGATTACTGTTTGAAGACTGAAGTTTCTTTTTTTGACCATGCTGGTGGTAACTTGTCCACTTTTCTAGCTGTACTGTTAAGCTTTCACTGCTCCTGCCAATCTTGGGGTTTTCCTGGTGCAGATTTTTCTCTTGCAGATGGTTGCCTCAATAGAGAACCAGTCTCAGCTCCTGCATGACACCAGCATTAGAGCTTTGCACTGTCCTTGGCATACTAAGCCCAAGCATCAAGCTTGAGTTATGGTAGTATGGTAGGAAGAAATTTAGGGTGTAATCCATTTTGTATAACTTGTGATGCTTATAGAAAAAAGGTTCACAGGTGAATAGGTTGGCCAAAACTGCCTTTACAGTCAATCGTGCAAAAGGGGCCCTTTCATCTCACAATTCGTGGGACTACTTTCACTGCCCAGTCTGGACTGACACAGACTGTGTCCCCAGTATGCCTCTCTCTCCACACTGGCTGCCAAGAGAAAAGAAGGTTACTGGCTTATCCATCAGTACTGTCAAGATTTGGTCAGATAGTTCCCATCCTCATGGTCAAGTGGCAGAAAATCCATCGTGATTCCAAGAAAACAGTTCCAGTGCTTGAGTATCTTCTCTATCTTGAAAAATTCTGACTTATGTCAGCTTTGGGTTTTCAGTGCATTTGATTAAGGAGAAAATCTACTGTCAGGCACATTTTGCCGTATCTGCCCTCAAATCATAGCTAGTATTTAAAATCATAAACCAGTATGGCTTCCCTTATCTATGAGAAGTGACTGTTGAAAGTCACACAGCAATACTTAATATGACATAGGCAATGAGAACTAACTGGCTAAGCAGCAATAAAGAGTCAAGACTTTTAGGTGTCATCACAATGGAAAAACCTGGATTTGAGAGCAGACACCACATGCAGATTTTTCTACTCCAAACCCATGCACCAAGAGTGTTTTAACCAAAGCTCTGCTGCTCTCTCCATGTTGGGTTACAAATGAGGCAAGTGATAGTCATGGCAGAGAGGATTCAGGAGATTTTTCAAACATCTGAAAAGGCAGAGAGAGATTAATTCTTTCTTTTAGATTAATTCTTTCTTTTCTTTGTTGCAGCTGAAACAGGGATGTACTAGTAATATCGGAGTTGTGTCCTGGTGGCCATTTCCTTCAGGAGCTGCTTTTTCACCTTGTGGAGACAAGCTTCCCACCTCTCCTGCACAGAGCCCTTTGGAGCTGCACCTTCATAAGAAACCAGTCCATCCTGTTGCAGCAACAGTTTTCCTCCACTCTTCCATCACTTCTAGCTCTGAATGGAAGATCACACTTATATTTAGAGTTTAAACAACTAAGAAAAGGGCTTGTTCCTTCAGTTTTTGGATGAAATGTCTAAAAAAAATATTTTTGATGTTACTTGAATAACAGCAATAACTTGATCTGCTAAATCAGCTGGTAAAATACAAACCAAATACAAACCAATACAAACCAATACAAACCAAAAGGATATTTAAGCTAATTAATTTCAAAATTGAAGCTATTATTTGGCAGCTGAATGCTAACACTTCACTTGCTCTTTTCACTGTAGAGCTGCCAGATAAACACCTTCTATATCTGTGTCACTGCATGGTTTGAAAGTGCAGAACTGTGGTACTTTTAAATGTTACAAAATGTGCCACTTTGGCTCATTTTGCTTGTAGTAAGTGAGCTTTTCTTTCAAAATAAAACACTTAAAACAGTTAAGTAAAATTAGATGGGGAAATCTCATTCAGAATTAATTTCAGGGTAATCAGTGTCTACAAGTTTTTACAAACATCTTTTGTTAATGTGTTTTCCTGGCCTAATAAATGATAACCGGATAATTAAGTGGGTAATTTTCTTGGAAATCTGAGTGTCATTAAGGCAGGAAGAATAGGCTTCTTTTGACAGAACATAAAAGTCAAATCAAATATGCCCATGAATATTAAGCACTTTCTCTCTTTTCTAGACAGCCTTCATTCAGCCATCAGTTTTCCTAAGAAAATAGTTTTTCATTACTATATCCTTGTGCCTTCTAAATTAAACCAGTTTAGTACCCCAATCAAGCACTAAAAATGCCACTGAGAAACAAAACACACAAACCTATGCCTGCGAAGAAGAAAGTATTTAATTCAGATCTAGAAAATGAATGTATTTCAGTCAGCTGCTGAATAACAGCCAAACACCATCTTGGGTGATTTAAATAACTTTCATGTGCCATTTTTTACTTTTTAAAACATGATTAGTAGCTTGTATATCTTGATATCATTAGAAACAATAACTGTAATTAGATGGAGGCCCAGTTCTCTGGGTAGGTTATTCAAGACCCAAGCACATTCATTTTCAGGAATACTTTACTTTTTTTTTTGTTAACATTATATTCTGTATTAAGGTAGCCAAGAACCATTAAGGCAACTGGGAAACAGTTTTCCTCTAGGAATACCAGCACAAATAAATAAATGGAGTGCCATGTGAGAAAGACTGCACAAGAGGGTTTTCCCAAGGCAAAGGTGTCTGAAGTGAGACTTTGTCTTCTCCTGGCCATGTTCTGCCTCTGGCTTCAAGAAATAGTTCCAGTGCTGCCATCCGTCACTGACACAGAAATCCTAACAGAGTGACAGAAAGAAAGGGAAAAAAGGCATCTGTGGTGATGGCTACTGCAGAAATGTGTGGCCAGACACTGGCAGGTTGCATTAGCAACTGCAGGATTTGTCAGACTGTGTGCCCACAAAATCTGGAGTACACTGCAGGAGTATCACAGTGCTCTCCACAGCTGAAACTGTTGAGTTCAGAGTAACCCTCCTCCCCTGTGGCTCAAGGCCAAAGTTAGAAAAACTTTGGTCCATGAGTACATTGTCTGGATAGTGAGCAACCCATAGACTTGTGCCTCCTGACTGAGAAAAGGAACTACTACTTTGTCAGGGCATGTAACCAGACATTTTACTATCACAGTAGCCCTGCAGTCACAATGTGGCTTTGCTGCTATGTGGACAACTTACAGGTACTTGGGGGGTAACTCTCCCAGGGTAGACATTTCCGGGGGTCCCCCACTCTCTGCACGTGCTCTGAAGGAAAGCCCAGGTGTGACAGCTGTATTGAAGAGATGATTCCTCTTCTGAGTGGTAACATCCAAAAGCACACAGAAAGCCCAAATAGGAGCAAATCTGAAAAAAATGGTGCTGGTCCAGTGCTTTTGTACAAACATGACATGATTCTCGTACAAAAAGTAAATCTATTGAGAAAACTACTTGTCAAAAAGTAACTCTACTTGAGACAGGTATCTGGTATGTAATCAAGAGTGAAATGCTAGATATAAACCAAAGGCTTTGAAGGGAAGAACAAAGCGATGTGTATTGTCTGTGGCTGTCACTTCCCTTGACGGCCATGGCCTGTCTCCTCTGTCATGTTAGAAATTATGTCAAACCATTTATTTTCATCCTTATCTCTAAGCATCTGAGACAATGTAAAAAGAGAAAAATAATAAATCCAGATGTGATTAATGTAAATATCATTTGATGGGTACCTTCTTATGTGAAGGAAGACAGAATTCAGCCCACAAAAAGATATTAATCAGGAAGGTGATGTACAACAGGACAAAGAAAAGACACAAACTGCTAAAACAAAACAAAACAAATCCAAACCCAAACCAATAAAATATTCCAATTAGGCTCCTAAGCTTCCCCTTGTAAACAGTTGAAACTAAATTTCATTTTGTTTACTACTATGGAATGAGAAATGTTTTCTTTCTTCAGAGCTATGAATTCACATTTTCTAGATGTGAATCACTCCATTTCATTAACAAGCAGGAGCAGATTGCTGCCATCTTAATTGTAGCCAAAATATTATTTTCAGTAACTGCAAATAACAGGGTCTGTTGACTTGCAGAGAAATGTGGCATGCTCAGGATTTCTAAACTATAAATAGAAGAAAGAGAGAAAATACACGACATAATTAAGCTCAGTGTTCCTATTCTAGATGAAACTCAGAGTTGCATTATTGTAAACAGATAATGAGAGTTTCTGTTGAAAATTGAACCCACTAGCTTTTCAAATAAACATAAGTCAGTGTATAAATCACAGATTAACTTTATCTGAACAGCCTGTACAGCAGCTCAGAGGCAGCAAAAAGCCTTAGGGAGACTTCTCCATGCTTCCCATCAGTGGGGCAGGATACCTGCAAGTGTTTTACTCCTGTAATAAAGGACTCAGGCAGCAACACTTTTCACTGTTTCGCAGTAAAAATCCCAGTCTGTTTTGACTGCCTCATCTGATTCCCTTTTCTCTCTGACCTTCACATGGAAAGCTGCAGATTTGGGGAAAATAAAGCATTTCTCTTGGATCTTAGACCTGGTGGGCCACAGCTGCAGGCATAGGAGCAAGCCCAGTAAGAAGACCAGCAGCACAGAGCACAGGCTAAAATCATTTTTAGCCACAAATAAAGCTGTCAGGAGAAAACAAAGGCAGAGGCATCTGCACACTGGCTGGCAGGCCAAGACTTGGTAGATCACTCCATGACAGTATTTACCCACTGTAGACTATGGCCTATAGTGACAAGTCTAAACTTCAATGTAACTGCAGCCCTTTAGAAAAGAGCAAATTATGCTTGACAATTTTCTTCCTTGGCAGCTGTTCACTGCTTTGGGTAGTGGCTACCTCTGTGTGCTGCTGTATGAGGCGCTTCGCACATATTACTGAGGGCGGTTCACAGGGGTGATTATTACCACCCTTCCATGTGCTGATACCCTGGGATCCATTGCAGAGCAGGCATTACACCACTTGCAGCCTCTGCACAGCCAGGCTGGGCTTTCATGGGCAGAAGAAAAAAATCCACTGATGAAGTTTTGAGGTGCTTTGCAAGGCTTTGGAAGCTGCTGGGACCAAAGTTGGGTCCCTCCTTGTCCTACCTGGCCATGAGATGGTGAAGTCAGGTTATCTGTTGTTTGAGGCTGTGCGTGGCCCCATGGGGGCACCTCCCCAGGGCAGGTACACAGCTGCTCCTGGAACCACCCTGGCACACATTGCACTTTTTTTGAAGAAATTTCCAACAAATTTCCTCACCCCAATAAAGAGTAGAAAAGTATCTACTTCAAAAAAAAATGTAGCTACAATGTTTTGTGTCCCAGCAAGTAATTTCTAGGTCCACATATATTGATTAAAAATGGTCACATGCCTGCTTTTCTGATTATATTTTGCTCACCATGGACATGCAAAATTCCTATAACTGTGGAAGAAAACTTACAGGAAGGAATATCAATTAATTTTAGGGTCAGCATCACCCACAAAGCCTCCATCACTTTCAATTTCTGGATTGCTTTAGGTAGCCACAAAATCATTTAAGGTACCAGAATTGTGGCTACCTAAATGCAAACAGCAGCTACACACAGACCACGGAGACTTAATTAAACACTAATGAAAATGGAGAAACCAAGGAAAATACCTCACAATTTTTGGAAACAGCAAAGTACATAGGGGGTCTGACTGCTCAAATGCAAGCGTTTGGCTTGCAATTCAATTTAATTTCTTAGAAATTGAGCTGATTTCTTAGAAGAGCTCTTGAAACAGAGCAAACAGAACGTCTGGGTATTATTTTTACAATATAATCACTCAAAACTTTTTGGACAACAATTTTACACTAATCATAACATTGAATTGTTATGAGGAAAGGCAAAGGCAAGGTAGAGCAAGGCAAAACACAAGGCAAGGAAAGGCAAGAAAAGGACAGGGATTTGATACGCTGAGATAAAAGTGCAATTATTCTTCTCAGTCTGTGAGGAATTAGAAAGGAAGAAGAAGAATAATACCTATATGCAGACAGCTGACACTCTGGAGTATACACGCCTTTTGTGCCTGCTCAGTGCGATTGCCCAACATGCATAACTAAAATTGTCCCTGTGTCCTTTCTCTTAGAAAAAATACATTTTTCTATCAAGTCACAGCTCCCTGACTCTGTCTGACTCGGTCCTGCTGAAATCAATCAGGTTACTCAGGGAGAAAAAGTTTTAGACTTTGTGCAATTTTTAGCAAATTTTCTCTACTTGAAAATGCATTATGTTTTTTTCGAGAAATGGGATATATTCTGACCCAACTTTTATCTTTATTCACCCTAGTGAAAAGAGATGAGTCACTTCTTTCCTCCCTCAGATGATAAGCCATAGACTATGATGAAAGTCAGTTGGAATTTAGCTTCACAACCACTAACAGTAGCATAATTAAATCTGGTTTTAGTAGAAGGTAGCAGACAAATGCACAGTAGATAAAGTAGGGGTAGACAAGAAAAAAAATTAAATAAAATAAGAAAAGAATTACATAGAAAAAATTGGGTTTTATTCTTTAATGTATATATTACCATAAACCCAAGTTATTTTTTGTTAAGTGTTTTGTCTCCCAAAGCAGAAAATGGCAACAGAGCACAGACCACCTAGACTTGTTTCTGTACACCAATTTGTCTGCCCTGGCACATGATGAGGTAGTATGTGCAATGTGAACAGTGCCTCAAATCTGCCCACTGAGTCTGATATCATACAGGATCTGAAGTAAAACTGCACCTCCATCAAAGTCCTGTTATGGGGATTTTATTACTGTAGTTAAAATGTAAATACATTCTGTAACAAGCAGGCCTGCTATCTTGTTGGCTAAGAGTTTCCAGGGTGAGCAGCTGAACAACGACTTTATTTGCAGCAGAAAATGAATTCTGTTTTCCTACCCTGAGCCACTGGACTTGTCACTGCAGAAAATCTGGATTCGTCATTTGCAGAAATTGCTCGATAACCTTTTTTTCAACACTAAGTTCTCCCTCCCTTGGGGAAATTTCTTCTCTTTTTTCCAAAAGGTTTTGCTGGAAATAGCTCTACAAGGACATCTTATCACAGTACAATAATGCTCAGAGCATTTTAATCACTGAGCCCTGTATAGGGAAGCTCTATTTCCTTTTGGTATCTTGCCCTGTTTTATTTTCTCCATTCTTCAGCAGGCCTCAAGCACCCACAAATGAAACAGCTTGTGTATTTATTAGATCACCTGCTTTAGCAGGGGCCCTACCTTTTCTTCTAAGAGTTGGAGAAACCTCTTGATGAGAGGAAGGTGTTTATGCAGGCAGTGCTTGGAGAGGTTTGTATAAACACAGCAGTGCTCTTCAGGCCCTGGTGACACAGCCCCTACAGAAACAGCCCACAGCTTCACTTTCATTACTTAGGTTTGCAACACCACAGTGCCTGCAAACTAGAAAAGCTTTGTTTCATTCCTGTCCCCAAATAACCAAGAGCTAACATGAGATGCACACACTTCAGCCCACAATGGCTAAATTCCTTTGACTTTTTTTGCCACAGCTCATTTCTTCTTTTCCTTCTGGAGCTGAACATTTCTTCATCATCAGGAACTTCATTTTCACTTAGTTATTGCCCAATTATCATTGCTTCTGCACTTAATAGCTTTATTACCTATCGTCCCCCTCTCTTTACTCTTCTTTAAAATTAAACTCCAGGTTACTTTACATTTCATGTCATCTACTGAAAATTAGTGTATTTTATGTGAAGAGGCCAAAAGGTAGCTTCAGGACTATGGGGTAATTGGAGGAGTATTTACTAAATCTGGCCTGAGAAGAACCTTGGATTATTCACAGGAAGTAAAGATTCAGGAAATTAGTTGCTTGAGACAGAAGGATGCATACACACATGGATGGATGGACGGACAGACCTGGAGGGCAGGAGATGATATAGGAATCTCGCAGTCCTGAGAAAGGAACTGCAGGAAAGTCCTGATTTTCATTAATTTACACAGATGAGAGAACCTCCTAGTATCTTGGGGGAAAATTGCAGTATTACTTCCAGCCTCTGAGACAAAAACATTCACTGCACTCTTGGGAAGGAATGAGTGAATTTAGCATAACTGCAGTCTGTAAGACTATGCACTGCATAGTCTTATTTAACAGCAGATCTTAAAAGGCTAATGTGCTGAATAGCTCCAGGTGCAAAAGACGATAAGCTGTAGTTAAAATCATATCTTACAGTCATGAAATTCATAGGGAAAGAGAGAATGAAAAGCACTACAAAAAATCAGTGAAGCAGCTGCGAGGCAAAGAGCAGAACGGAAAGGACATTGCTGCAGAGTGTTCATGTGGCACCAAGCCATGCAACAATTCCTGCAACTGCAGCTGAGAAACACTGATGGCACAGAGTGGTTTGCTCAAGTCTGACTATGTAATTTATATTCACATGAACAATTCCATGCACATGCAGTTGTGGCCGTGATTGCCCAGCCTTGGGGAGGAACTCATAAAAGAGAGGGAGATCCAGAGACTTCCACATCTTCTAAGAGTGGGACTTGGGGAATTTTGGTACCCAAACCTAAGAAAAGCGCTGCAGAAATCTGCAGCAATCACCTAGAGATATCTAAATTTTCAATAGTAAAGCTCTTGGATTGCTTGTAAACACACAGAAACACACCACTGTAGCACTATATCCTGCTCAAGGTCTCCTGGAGAAGAATCAGAGTCACTGAATTCCACCTCATGTCCAGGAGAACCTTATCCTGTACCCGAACTTTTAAAGTGCCTAATAGGCATGAATAACAGCCATGGTGGCCTTCTTTCATACATGTGCTTGAAGGAAGATCCCAATTTTCATGGTATCCTTGTTGGATGGGAAGCTCTTGTCATGCCTCTTGATGAAATTAGAGCACTGGTAAAGGTGCAAGATTCAGTAAGGCAGAGGGAGACTAAGGCAGTGGTTTTGAAATTTCTTGAGGAGTGTTGACATTATTTGGTCGGTTTATCTATCTATCTATCTATCTATCTATCTATCTATCTATCTATCTATCTATCTCACTTTCCTTGGAAGTGAAATGCATGAGTCTCAAGCGCTAATCTGATTTGTTTGGGCTTTTCATTGGAATTGGTAGATAGGGAAAAAGAAACAGAAAAACGAGAGTCATAACTTACAACTACAAGCCAAAGTGAGCAAATTTATTTCAGATGAACTCTTCACTTGGTCCAGACATTACTTGCCTCTCCATTTCAGCTGTCACCTTCATTCTGCCTTTCCTCTATTTCCACCAGCCTACAAACTCTGTTCTTCTCCTATTTCTGTGAGGCACAAGGCATTTTTCCCATTGGCCCTTTATCAGTAACAGGTTTTACTGATTTCAAATGAATTAGCATTTATTAGCAACCTGAATACCAGTCATCACTTACCTATCTTGCTTTGAATCCCCTCTGTTTGAAGAAGAAATTGAGTTTCATGCTTCTTGTTTGCATTGAGTCAGACTCTTCCAGGCAAGCACCTCACCTCAGGAAGATGCCTGTGAGCAAGATCCAGAGCATTTGCAACTGCGTGGGTAAGGCAGCTCTAGGAGGAAAGGGATTGAGACTCACACCATACTTAGCATATTCCATGGTAGCTCCTTGTCAAGGTGAAATCCTTACAGGACCCCAGTGCTCATCAGGGACTACTGACAAGTCCTCGGCGTTTCAAGTCAGTTGCAGGATCCTGCTGGATCCGAGTATGTAGGTACCTGCAGAATATGCAGGTTTTATCTGTACAGATAAGAAATATCACAGAGGAGAGAAAGAAAAAAGCAAAAAAATGGAGTGGAGACAGGAAAAGTAGAGGTAGAAAACCTCTGTTGATCCAGTGTGGGTGGGATAATGAGCAGTATTGGTTGAAGGAGCAAATTAAAGGGAAATTAAAGGTGAGAGAAGACATTTTCTCTAATGTTAGTGATAGGGGGGTTTGGGCTTCGAAGGACATTTTTTATCTTGAAAAAGGATGGTCTTTGGATGAAGCTGACCAGGTTCTCTTGAAGGAGACTGGATGAACCACAGAGCCATAGGAGAACAGGGAAACAAAAAGCTTCTCATATGAAACCTTATCCAATATAATTAAATCATGCACAGTGAAAGACATATGCTCTCTGTAGCTGAGCAATCAACTGTTCTATTTTCTGAGGCCAAGAAGTTCTGCTATCTATAGGCCACTGGCAAGCACCTATGTAATTAACTAGAACCATCCCAATTTGGATTCCTCTCATTTAATTAACTCTGTGTGGTATTTTGTCAGCATCTGTTTATGTCCAAATGAGAATCTCTCTTGCTGTTACTTGCTACAAAAGTGTTGCTCTGTTGCAGCGAAGTTATTGCACTGAAATGGTTGTGCTCAGTTCTTGTCTCTCTAAATGAGATATTTTTCTAAACCAGAGGAAAAATAGAGGCTTCTAAGGGATACAAAATAGTAAACATGATATTTTTCCTGATTAAAACAAATGAAGATGTGCCTCTTACCATCTAACTCCAAGCTCACAGGACCACTTATGCTTTAGAAGCATTCCTGAGAGTAATAATTTTCACAAACTTGCCAGATTTCCCTCAGTTGACAACTTGTCGAAAAGAGCTTTGTTAAGGAGATCAGTATGTGAAGCCCAAGACATTTACACTGAAATGCATTTAAGCAGGTGTAAAACTCTGGTATCCCCACCTGATTTTGAACAGCATATTTTTCTTTTCAGCTGCATACATATGGAAAAGTGCAGAAGGAACCAGTTCTAATTTGGCATTTCTGTTATTGCAGAATTAAGCAGCTGGAAGAGAAAGATTGGATGCGATGAGCTGCAGATGGGCTAGGGTGGCCTTGGAAGAGGAGAAAAAATCCCGTGCTGGAAAGTGACAGATGCTGCTGGTAGGGGAGGTAAGACATAGTCTCAAGTCTTCCTCCTCCTGAGGTCAGGCAGACTGGGTGGTACCCATGACCTGTGGTAAGATCATCTGTGACTAATCACACTGACATCCTTATAAAAACCTACAGCCTTAGAAAAGCAGAAGTCAAAAACAGGAGCAAGCATTTTATTACCAAAACCTAACTCTGTTCTTTTCCACCAAAGCTTCAGCCTGCTGACTTTTTTACCTTGTTTATCATTAGCACCATCTGGCAAAGCAGAATGACACTGCCGACTTCAGAAACATCACCTCAGGGACAGTGCCAAGGAACAACATTTTAAGTCTGCCTTTTAATCTTCATTTTACATTTATCACATATTGGTTTCAAAGCATTTCTAAATCTTATTGATTAAAACACCAGGGTATCTAATGGCACTGGATGTGGCACTGAGTGCCATGATCTAGTAAACACAGTGGGACTGGATCAAGGGTTGGCCTCGATGATCTTGGAGGTCTCTTCCAACCCAGTTAATTCTATGATTCTATAATTATTATTGGCAACACAAATCACTGTTATATCAAACTTACATCATACCAACAGCTCCCCCATTATTATTAAAATTTAATCTTGTATTCTAATTAATCAAAAACAGTTGCAGCCAGCAACACAACCACTGTAACTCAACATTTCTTTGTTTTCCTTTTTAATAAAAAAATAAGGTCATTATTCACCTTTTGGGTAACAGAACTGCATTTATAGATCCATAATACCTGAAGTCCATTTTCCTTATTTAAGACAAACTTCCTGAAACTGTATTTCTGCACGCAATTGTTCAAATTAAACTGTTCAAAATTAATTGTTAAAACTGAACTTCCAAAGTTGGAAAACAACATTTTTGGGGTTATACTGACAAGTATTGCCAATATAAATTTTGTTTAACCTATGCCAATATCGATTTTTATTGATAAAAATTTTCTCATTCATCCAGTCCCCCTTCTTATATGTAATATACTTTCAAATTTTTGTGACTTCTTGGAAAATAAAAGAAGGGAAAGGAGAGAAGAGAGAAAGAGAAAGGAAGTAGAGGACAATGAGGAAAGGAAGGAACCTCCCCTCTTGACCTTATTGCTTGTTACCTGGAAGAAGAGGCTACCCCCCTACCTCACTACAACCTCTTTTCATGTAGTTGTAGAGAGCAACAAAGTGCCTCTTGAGCCTCCTTTTCTCCAGGCTAATGTTGCTTCAAAGATCAAATTTGTATTTCATCTGGTGAATATTTAAGACTGAAAGAGTTTTATTGCACATGATTACTATTAGCTATAATGGCTTTGAGCTTAGAGGATCTCATAGTGTGAGTATAGTTTTCTGACTAAATGTCAGTAGGATAGTAATCCCAATATCCTGTGCTGCATAGATAAGTGAGACAGTCAAAGGAAGGATATAATTAATTTCCAGGATACCATGTTTTCCTTTCTTGTTTAATTATTACATAATTACTCTTTATTTTATGTATTTCAAATAGCAAATAATACCATTGTGTCAGTACCAAGATAACTATGACTTAGGAACTTATTAATGTATATCCAACACTATGTGGATTAGTAGAGAGAAAATATGAGTGTTTCAATATATCTTATGTCCATGTATGAAGACCCTGCATAGCTGTATTATACTGTGAATCACACTTCAGCTGGAATATATGAACTGATTATTATTCCCCCTACTTGATACACTGTTAGGTCTTGTCTCTACTTCTTTTTGCTTCCCAGCTATACATTTTTAGTTTATATTTCTGAACTTTATTAAAATGCTCTGAAATGGTTTTTCCATAACTTCACCTCTTAAAAAATAGAAGTCAAAAAATGCCAAGAGTCATTCTGTCTATAATTTAAATAGAACTTATGAGTTAGAGTGATAGTATTTCATACTGGCATTTTAAAAGAACCTGAAAGGACTAAGGTGATGAAGCATAAAATAGCAGCACATCTAAATAAATTGATTTTGATTTTTTTTTTTTTTTTGCTAAAAACAGAACAGCAGTTGCACATAAAATGCATCCAAGTGGATCAGAAACTGAGCATGAGGAAATGCCAGCCATGCAGCATCCATTTCCAGGTCACTGGGTGGGAGGGGAGCTGCCCCAAGCTGGCAGCCCCCGAACTGCTCTGCCACTGCTTTGGTATCCTGAGACAACGTTGTGGCTGGGAAGAGGCCATGGTAGCAGGCAGGGCAGGGATGCAGCAATGCATGGATACCACAAACACAACAGAGCAAGCTGATGGCTCAGAAGAGGTGTGCCAATGTGATGTACTCATGTTGCAAAATGTGGAATATCTAAATATTTTCTCAAGAGAAGATGTTGTTTAGTGTTTGATCTTTGCATACTTTCAAGCCTAATCAGCAAAAAAGGAGATTCAATTCATGAAACAGAGAGCAGCTACAAGCTCTAAGTGATGTATCAACAAATTACTTGTCGGTAGAATTGCTTTGTTAAGATTTAGGGCCTGACATGTTTCAATGATCTCAGGTTAACAAAGCTTGGGAAGAAGAATGTACCAATGATCACGGACACAAAGAATGTGGAATTTCCAAGGTCACAAGGACATTTAGTAGAACCCCCAACATAAGGAAGAAACTAATAATGACAATTCAGCAACTGTGCTGAAATCAGCTCCAACTGGGTAAAAGGTAATTCCAGCAGGGGGAGATGGCGACCAATGACTCACGGCCCACAGACTCGAAGATAAAGACTGAGTTTTCAGACTAATTAGCACAAGAAACAATGTCTACCATTAACCAATGGAAGACAAAATACCATTTTATAAGAGAACTAGATAACTTGTAGCCAATAAACATTAATGCCTTTGTTTGCTAAAATGTATAAATAGCGAAAAGTTTTGGGAGTCATCCTGCTGGCTTTGTGGATTTGCCACACGGCACACCTTTCTGCACAGAACTGTAAATAAATCAAGTACTCAACTCTGTGTGTGGACTGTCCTCTTGCACACTAGGTGAAATAACCTGTTTTGGGACAACACTAATGTTGCTTATCCAGATTTGAGAGTTTGCAGTGTCAGCTGGCTCCTGGTGGGTAGGCAGGGCCTTGAAGGGGCCCCTGCATCTGTGAAGCATGACAGGGAACTCTGGCAGAGGCAAGCAGGTAGAAAAGAAAGTGGGCAGCAGGTCCTTGCAAAGCCCCCATGGGGAAAACTACAAATTACCTTGTGAGCAGGTAGGAGTGCAGACTGTTTTATATCAATAAGTCAGGCATGTATTCTCTTAAAATGCTATTCTCCTAAACAGTGCTTTGCTCTAAGGAAGCTCTTCAGTCACCAATTACAACTTTTCTTGTAGCCAGAGAGAACAAAATTACCAGATGGGAATCAGATTCACCAAGATAACCACGTTTCATCCCAGGGAACAGCACATTCAAGCCAACTCTCAGAGCAGCAGAATCAAGTAATGCTGTTCTCAGAGAAAATGCGGTAGCTGAGGGGCAAAGACTGGCAGGATGTACCAGAGACGAGGAAGCATCAGAAACAATCACCTGGTGATTACAACAATTAGGTTTGGGGATATGAATCAAACCTACATTTGGTTGTTTCCCTTGTAATTACAGTTGCATTTTGGTGACGGAGGATGGGCAACCCTGAGATTAACTCAGTTGTTTAGAACATGGTACTAATGATGCCAAAGCCTGGGTTCAATCCCTATATGGGCCATTCACTTAAGAGTTGGACTCAATAATCCTTGCAGGTCCCTTCCAACTCAGAATATTCTGTTTTTCTGTGAGACCCCAGCATTGCCCTGCCGCACAGAGCCCTGGGGGCCACAGCTATGACTGACTATCTACAGATGAGATGAAAAGGGCTGCTTCCCAAGGGAAAGAGGCACATCAGTTTTACTCCTTCTGGCCAAACAACCACAGCAGCATAAGGCTATTGGCTCAAATGGATGCCAAGTATTAGCCTGCTTAGGCTGAGCCATTTTTAGGTATTTCTGGAGCCTTCAAGACTGACCAGCTAAAGTATCTGGGGGGGAACATACAACACCTTTCATGCAGAGAAGGAGGAGAATGTGTATTGTGTTGAGAACCTCTGCAACACATGACTCTCTGTCACTTCTTACTGAATCCTCCTATTCCTAGTCTCAATTTAGGTCTGAACACTGAGCCATACATTAACAATGCCCTTTTTCTTCCCCCTCCCTTTTCAGCCAGCCTGTGAAAGAGCCGCAGATGTTTAAGTGCCTGTAATGTCCCATTGCCAAGCCTCCAAAGACTGCCAAATTTCTCAGTGGGAAGCCAGGATGTGACGTGGTATTTGGAACGATTAAGGTGCCTTTATGCACCACAAAGGGCACAAATGCCATTACGAACATGAGTGATGTGATGCATTTACCAACCAGTTTTAAAAGCAATATTCATGGAACAGAGTGTTAACAGAACTACTTCAAAACGTGTGAAAATGAGTCCAAGTGAAAGTGTTGTGAGCAGATACAGCTTATGTTATCACTCAGAAGCTAACCCCTCTTAGGCCCATAAACAGCAGATGGGCTTAAGCAAAACAGTCATTTATCTTAGTTTTTACAGCCTTGGCATTTCATCTTAGCTGCTGATGTCCAGTGTGTCTGCAGCCTTTACTGGGAAAGATTAATAGTCCTCGTCAGATGCAAAGCATTAAATTTTTCCTTCAGGACCTAATTGTTTTGTTAACTTTATGGAAGTTACTCTTAAAATGATAGGGAAATATCATATAAACTTCAGATCAAAACAATTACAGCTAGGGAAAGGAAAGCACAAAAGCACAACAGCATAAAAGCACAAGCATCCATGAGATTGTCATTCTGCAGATATGAAAAGCCCTTTCTCATTGACATTCAACTGAAAGAAATGGGTATTTCTGAACCTTTAAAGATGATTCTAAACATCACTGTGTTCAAGGGACACAGGTTTCTCAGCAGTACACCAGAGGTGCTCACCCGCCTGCAAACGTGTTGATCTTGAGCATCCCATTAGAAAAGCCTTTTATGAATAAACCATAGAGAAGAAATCTTTAGCTAGCAAGAGAATGAGCAAACTGATCTAACTCTTTCCAAACTCAAATTTATAGAAGATGCAAACTATGTAGTATTTCTGCATACTGATAATCAATTTAAGTTTCCCTTGCAGTTTTCTCCCTGGGATCATGGCACCTCATTTGTGTGAGAGATAAGGGTTCCCACTAAAATGAATAGAGTTTTTAGTTCAGAGTTTTATGTTCAGAGTTCTTCTTTTTAAATGAAAAAAAGAACCATTAAAAGTTTGCTGAAAATCATCAGCCATTAAGAATTTGTTAAAAAATGCATAGCAATGTGACCAATCCAATGAAATGTTAATTGATTTCTGCTCTATGTACTCTATTTGCGGCAGTGAAAGGAGAGAGGGTTAAAGCAATCTAGGAAGATAATCAATATTTTATTTCTTTGGAGCTAAGGAGCAGCCAAGATAAACAGTTCTGATGAAGATGTTTATTCGACCAGCACTTTTCAGTTTTACAAGCACATCCTGATGAATCCTCCCCAAATCCTACAGGACTGGTTAAATTTATTTTCATAATTTTATAGCAGCACTGAAACACAGGCAGAAAGGCTGACATTTCAAATGTGACTGCCTTAAATTAGGCTTTAGTCCATCTTTTGGTATCTAAACAAAGGTCTGGGCAGAGGTTCACTGAAGCCAGCTAAGTTTTCAGTGAGCATTTAACTGGGTCCAAAATAATTTCAAATTGGTCATAGAGAAAATGGATATGCAAAATTCATAAACCCTTTATGAAAATGGGCAAAGACCTTGTAGAAATGCTGGTATTATAATTCAGATGTTTGTTGTTTATGTTCCCTGTTTTGTATTTCTGGCATAGACAACAGAATCAAATAATACAGCAAGCATTCACTTTTATTCTATATAGCTACAGAAATATGCAACAACCCCCAAACTGTTTTTGGAAGTGGACGATATGCATAATATTAATTTTGATCATATTACATTTGGACAGAAATATTTATTTATTTACTATTCAATTAAGTCTAAATGATCTGCATTAAGGGAAGGTCTGCAGAGTACTGAAAACTAGTGTATTATTTTTAAATACATGTTTGCAGAAAAGAGTACTTTGTTATTTAAACACTTGAATCCTGACTACAAGGTTCTGCTGCCTCATCTGGTAAATCTGATCCCATTTCTACCAAGCAGTGGAACTTAATTACAAAGGCTTGTGAGTACATCATACATAATGATATACTCACAGATGTTGAGTCCATCAATGGCTTTCTCTGAAAATTTACAACACAGCAATGCACTCAGGGGAAAACAGCAGCCTCACCAGTTTACCAGTGTGTGCAGGAGATTTTCTAAGACAATAAATGGCTTTTCCAAGATGTTAAACAGTGTAAACCAAACTGATTCAGGCCTGTGCAAATAATAATCCTAGGTTATAATTTTGGATGTTGCACCTCTAGTTGATAGTATTTTCAAAGGGTTGTTGAGCACTTAGACCTATAACCTTCAGAAAAATGCTGAAAAACATGTAATTAAAATGCAATCCAATAATGAAATTTATGTGTTTTTTATAATGTTTAAATGTACATAAATTGACAATTAATCTATACAATCCTTTCTGAGACAAACAGATATTTAAATTGATAGATAGATTTGAAGAAACACTGCTCCAGTATAAAGGCAAATATATTAATGTGCTCATTCTTCTGCATTGTGATATACACGTTGGAGTTCAGTGACAGACCCTTGAAATAGTTTAATTCTGCTGTTAAAGGATACTTTAGAATCTGTATTTTGGAACTGTATCACCATCTGAAGATATATTTTATCAGATATATTTTCTGATATAAGCACAGGTGATAAAACTCTTCAGTTTTAGCATCTCAAGGAAGCCTTTGCAAATAAGCCTCCATAAGTGAGTTGTAAATAAAAATGTATTCTTTAAGCTCAGAAAAGAGAGAGTTCAGCAATGATATTATGAACTCCATAAAATCACAATGGCATAGAGGAGGTGAACAGAAAATGGCATAATTTAAGAACTAGCAAGAATTCTAAAACAATCAAACAAACAGAAACATTTTTCTTCAAATCATAAGACATCAAACTGAAAAATTTAGAGAAGTGTATGAAAAACATTACTCTGGAGCCAATTTTTTTGATTTTATATTAAAAAAATCATTCCATATTTTCAGTAGCTCTGTGGGTATCTAAAATCTGACATAAAGGTATGTTAATTTATTTCTTATTTTCTTCTTGAAAAATTTTAATAACAAGTCTGAGAACTACTCAATTCCTTGAAAGTGCATAAAAACCCAATTCAGACAACAAACCCCAGCAGCCAAACCACCAGTTTCCAAAACCTCCACTTCCAAAGCCAGCCTAAACATTTCACTTGTTCTTTTCTCATTATGTTACTTTCCTGGACAGGCAGCACTCCCGAGTATCGAGGCCATGCTGCTGAGAGCACAGCTGCGCTGGGCAGGGCACATCTCCAGGATGAAGGACCACCGACTGCCCAAGATTGTGCTCTGTGGTGAACTTGCCACTGGCTGCCGCAAGAGGGGA
>JAWWES010000001.1:99173052-99270111 GCA_035583135.1 Lophotriccus pileatus | reverse complement strand
ATGACATCACCAGGAGAGTCTTTCTGCTGTGCATTTTGTAACCGGTCTTGTCTGTCTCGCATTGGCCTTTTTAGCCATCAGCGCGCTTGTAGCAAGCCGGGTTAGATCCCTTCCCAAATCTTCGTTCGCGAAGCCTAGCCATGACTTTCCTGGACTAATATCATAATATAGCCTCTCTTGGAAGGAGATATTTCAGGAACGCAGGAAACTGCTCCTCAGGCAGGCCTGAGATCAGCATCTGCTGGTACCATTCTGATGCTCTTGATTGTAGGCAATGACATCCACCTGCCTTCATATCAAGTATTGGGATCATAATCACAGAATCACAGAATATGCTGAGTTGGAAGTGACCCATAAGGATCATCGAGTCCAACTCCTGGCCCTGCACAGGACCATCTCCAAGAGTCTCACCATGTGCCTGAGAGTGTTGTCCAAATGCTTTTCGAACTCTGTTAGGCTTGGTGCTGTGACCACTTCCCTGAGGAGCCTGTTCCAGTGCCCAACCACCCTCTGGGTGAAGAACCTCTTTCTCATATCTAACCTAAACCTCCCCTGTGACAACTTCAGGCCATTCCCTCGTCACCGGTCACCACAGAGAAGAGATCAAAGACCAAACATGTCTGGGTTTTGCCCCTCTCTCTCCTTGCTACCCTTTGTTTTTATGTAATTTTCTACTTATGATTCCAAATTATTATTGAATATAACAGGCTTGTCATTCCTGTAGAAGTGGTACTCTAGGACACACTTGGAAAATGTAGCTAGTAATCTGAATGCTGCCCATAGAAGTATAAGGTTGTTAGACTTGTTTTGATTTATTGCTGACAACATAAAAATGTCCTATGACTGTTATGTGTTGCAGAAGTATTTTTGATACAAGTTGTTTTGAAATGAGCAGCGAAAATACATCAATCTGTACAGACTCAGGGCAAACTCTTCATCATTCGCTTTCAGTTTTTGAGGCAAATTAGTAACAGGTATAGACCTTATACATTAAGCCCTCAACCTTCAAACACTGATGTAACACATAAATAATTCAGTGGAAGATTAGGTCTGTGTTCACAAGGACTCTCAGAATGGGGGCCCAGAGGTGAAGAAAGGAAACAAACAGTATTACCTCACCTCTTCTTGCTCAGTACACCACCCCAGGGCCAGTTCTTCTTGGCTAGTTCATGCCAAAACCACTTTATATTTGCAAAACTAACAGGGTTCAGCAAAAGGAGATATCCCTGTATTCAATATACAGGTATTCAAATAATTTTAGGTAAGTGCTGAAGTGTCGAGATTGCAGTGGACAGCACCATTGAGCTCCTTCCCTATATGTTACTGAATAAACCCACTTTTCAAACTCTGTCCTTCACTTGAAACCATAGCAGAAATACTTGTAACCCATCTGTGGTTTCTCAGCTAAGCTGTATTGTTGAAAGCAGTGCCAAGAGCTATTTATGTTGTTGAAACCTAAAGAGGCATCAGTCCCATATTTTTATCAACATATACAAACACCAAAAATCCCTCCCTGTCCTAAGACAGCTTACAGTCAATATGAGGTAATGCAAGCAGCGTAATCGAGTGCAGTGCTGGGTAGTGGTGGTCCTACCATACAAACATCCTATTGCAGTGGTGGGCTTTAATTACATACATATATTGTAACAGATCCTTTATGAAAAGTTTACCCTGTTGTTTTGATGTAACTAGGGAACCTGGTCCCGGTGTATGTATTTTGTTTTCTCAAAATGTTCTCATACTCAAATAAAACAATCTGTTTGAAAGGAGCCTTGTTTTATTGCTTTGTAATTCTTCCAGTTGGTAATATTTTCCTTGACTTATACCATGGAAATGTACAAACACTTCTGAGCTGCACTTCCAGCCCCTACCACACTATGTTTCTTAGTCTCAGTAATTAGTACCTCTGAGAGATTCCATCCCTATTTTTCTGGGTTAGTATTTTAAATACTTACTTAAATTTTATTTTCAAAGTTGTAGTGCTTTTGTTCATCAATAATGCATCATAACACAGAAGTTCAAGAAAGCATGTTCAAAGCATTATGTGTATATGATGGGGTCAAAAAATTTTGATGTTCACTTTTTTGAGATACTCCGAATTTCCTTCTCCAAGTCATCTTGGTTTCATTCACTGCTCATAAGTGACTTACTGTAAAGGCAGAAATACTTTTAAAGGCATCAGATGCAAGACTGAATCAAAATGCTAAGGGTCAGTAAAATCATTCATGGAAATAGTGTTCCGACTCAAGAGAAAACAGAGTTGATAGCAAGTTTTATCATGGGTTTCTAGTCAGTCAAGAAAGAATTGGTTATGCTGAGTGGATAAAAACTTATGGGTAAAAATAATTTCCAGTGGATAAAAATAATTTTCCAATCAATTCTATTTGCAATAGGTGTAAAACTTTCCTCTCACTTTAAATAAAGCTGAGTAGAGCATTAAAAATGATGGCAAGGGAAAAGCACATTTAGCACTGCCACGAGGCTCCTAGTGAAGCAGCCTTATTTTAAATTCCCGAAACCAGCAGAAAGGTGACTATGGTTTCAAAGATATGAACTGAGGAAGCACTGAGGCACAAGTTTGATAAGAACCAGAGGAAAAAAAAATCAGAGTTTAAAATAAAAGGAATGGTAAATGTATGCATAAATACACATGATTTTCCTCTTTAGATGTATTTACTGCATATGATCTTCAGTTCTTTATATTATCATTTTGAGATTTTTTTTCAATGGTTGTCTAAATTAATCTCTGAAACTATGAAAACATATTAAGCTTCAGCTGACAGGCATTAAAACATAGTGTACTGAATACAAATCTTTCTCACTAAAGGAGTGAGGAAAAAAACCCCGCTCCACCTTAATTATTCACAGATTTAATGTACTGAAGTATCATTAACATTCTGGACTCCATCTCAAAGTAATTAAAATGCAGGAAGTCTTAGACTGGAGGTCATTTAGAAAAACACCCATACAGGGGCATGAAGAAGGAGGGCGTCTGGAAAAGAGAAGCAAGACATTTTAAGGAGAAAGACAAATGCCTGTTGACTCAGAGGTCCAAAAATACCCTCAGAGAGCCTTGATTAAGGAGACATAAGATATCTACACATTTTTCTAAAGTGTATTTTATTTGAATGCTTTGTACATAAGCTCCCTGACACATCACCAGCACTTGGAGGCCAGTTTTCAGTAATGTGTTTTTTATACAAACAATTCTGTCAAGCTCTCTGTGCTGTGTTTAACCTTTAACTGTGCTTAAGAAAGCTGATTATGAGAAGCTCTGTCTCGAGGCTTTCTGAAGGGGAAGTCTGGTTGGTTGACTTGGTTGAAAACTGGGACAAGTCTGCTTCTGCAGTAGGTAACACACATGCCGCCTTCTTGTTTCCTCCAAATGCTGACCATTTTTTAAACCCATTTTTTTTTTTAAGCCTGGATTTAAAATTCAGTTTACTCAGGTCTAAAATTTTCATTTTATGTCCTCTGACTCTCATCAGTTGAAATCAATACTTAGATAAATGAGAAAATATTTTCCTGCAGGACTATTTCCCTGAGATTAGAATGATTAAAATTTCTTCAGTTTGAAAAAATCCTGTTGAGTACCTTATGAGCCAGTGGCAGATTTAGCAGGCACATTTGCCTCAATGCTGTATGACATAGTTGTGACATCTGAAGGAACAACATTAACCAAAATGCTTAGTGAGTGAAAACACCAGTGATGACAGTCCCACATAATCTTCTGTAGGTTTTCTTCTACACTCAGCTTGGTTTTTTTTTTCCAAGAAAGCATTTAAATAGATTAAGCCCTCAGTATGAAAAGAAAGGACAGTTTTGTAATTAAGACATTTAATTTGCATTTCAATTTGAATCCTGTTTCTGCCTTTTTCTTGAATCCTACTGCCTCCCTTAAATTGCCTGTTTCTCATTTTTCTCTTCTGTAAAGTAGAGAGAGTCAAACTTTGGTTTTGCCTATTTGAACTGGGTATTTTCAAAGCAGAAATATGAATTGGAGGCTGTTAGGGTTCCTTTTGTCTGAAAATTGCCACTGGACTGAAAAGTGAAGTTTTCCTGTTCAATTATTAGAGCCTTCACAGTTTTCAGGGATAATTATTGTTTCTTTTGTTAATCCCATCTAAAAACAAATTTTGCTATTCAAGGAGTTGAAGAAAACTAAATAAAAGCTTTAGGTTTGAGTATCATGTTCTGTATGTGTTGCACAAGGTCAGACAAGAAAACACTTGAAACAAACCTCACTAGATTTATGCAGGTTCAGGAGAAGTTGCAGATTTTGGTAGCATGATGAAGACTGCCAGGTAAAATGAAGTGCAGTGACAGAAAATGCTTCAAGCTGCTGAAGAAAGCTGTTGGTATTAGGGATGGAAAAGGCAAGGTGCTAGTGACCAAAGGACAATCCAAGCAGGAGAATGACTTCATACATTAGCCCCAAGGCATTCCTGAGAGGCAGAAATTTGCCCACAACACCATCATGAAGCTGCCAAGGAGGATACTTCATCTACCCTCCTACAGGAGAGATGGATTCACAGGTACCTCAGAGCCCAGGCAGCTCATGAGATATTGTGTACCAGCAGAGCAGATCTAAACTGTGATTAAACTGTAAAGGCTTCCTGAGTGTCAAAGAAGGATGTCAGCTATTTGCAGCTTATGTTCATTTCTGTTGCAGGCAATTCCTACCTTAAACCAAGTAATGGCATGTTTACACCACCCGGGAGTGTGTGTGTAATCCAAGGGCAGATCTGGGGCTGATGATCACTAAGCTCAGCCCATCTAGGGATGGTGATTGGTAAGGTGGAATCCCAGAGGAAGCATGCCTGCACTGGTTAAACCCACCTTACAGAGAGCTGGCATCTGTCTATCCATGTTCTTCTGGACTTTCTTTTTTTTTTTTTTTTTTGCAGCTTTCAGCATTTCCTAGCAGAGTATTCAATAAAGTCTGTTTTTCCTGGATAAAGTACCAAAATAATGTTACAAAGGTAAACTGCACCACCACTCCTGGTTTGCTTACTCTCTTGGAACACCACATGAACATGTTGGCTTTCTACTGTTTTGTCACTATCTGTAGCTGAACTGTAAACTGAAATGGTCATAAGACATTAACTCAAGTACTAGATTAAGTGTGCAGTTCAGATTTCATCAGCACATATGGAAGCAATACACTACTCTCCCTTTCCTTTCCTTGCAGCAGCACTGCCTCTGAAGGGATTGAGTTCACAGAGGGTGGATTACTCAAATGGGCAAAACTGAAGTGATGCTCTTCACTCAAGGGCTTGGAGTCATCTGGACATGAAAGCTTGGCTAGTCTCATAAATGCTAAATAGTACCCCATGCAGCAAAATGTCTTAGAAGATATGTGCCCAAAGATATATGCCCAGAAGATAAGTGCCCAAAACCACTGTGTGTTTTTCTAGGTACACTGGCTTCACATACCACAAAAACTCATCACATAACAAGCACTGTGCAGAGACCTTCAACCTCACCACAGCCAAGCAGTTCTCCATGGTGTTGCACTGCTCTGTGCAGGGTGCCAGCTTGGACACTGAAGCAACCCCTCTGGCAATGGTGAGGCAGGCTCCTCTGGCTCAGCCCAGCAGTGCGGCACAGCTGTACTGCTCCTGTACCAGCCGGTCCCCGCAGAGGCAGCTCAAGTGCTCCTGCACTGTGTTGCCAGTGCTCCACTTTTCAAGTTTACCTCATTTGGTATCTGAAGAAGTATTTGTAGCCACTTTGTCTTCTAGTGTTATATTAAGCATGGTATAAAAAAAAAATTCAAAAGAGAACACAAAAAATTGCTTTTGGGACAACAATGATTCTAAGTATCCAGTCTCTGTGAAATGTTTGCAGTGGTTATGTTAGGGTTATGTTCCTTCCTAAAGTCCTTCACAGTTTTGTGCAAAAAAACCCTTTTTTCTAACAACTTCTGTTGCCAATTCTACCGCAAGCAGGAACACGACCTTTACAAAAGATAAACAGAAGTGGAGGAAGAGCTGCCAAGCACTCCAATACTGCTAATATCTCTCTATGAAAAGTGAACTGTAATGGTAATTTATGGAGTTGAAGATGAAGAGGAGATTTATCCACACTTAGACTATTCAAGTGTAGCAATTACTTTCAGATCTTAAAATGGAGCTCTCCCTTAAGCCAAGCAGCTACCTCTTCTCCTTCAGTGTGAGGAAGCTTTGGCTTGCCTTGCAGAAAATAAGTGGTTTTTAGCAAGTGAAGACTAAGTTTAAATCTCACATCCCTGCACATAGAGACTAAAATTTCACTTTAGAGGTGGCTTGACAACTGTTTGAGGGCACTGGAAATGTGCCAACCACCATTGTTAGTAACAGTGGTATTTTATTTCATGAGAGACCAGTTTCTCCACATCAGAGTATGCTGTAAAGGTACACAAGTTAATGGAAATCATCTTTGTTGAGAACAGTAGGAAACATCACTAGGGGTATATCAGCTTTGGAATAAATTATGTGGTTTCCTCTGGGTTCATGGCAGCTAAAAGATCTGCTCTCTAATGACAGTGTTAAGAGTGTTATGCTTTTCCTTTCAAACACAGAAGTGAATAGTTATTTCAGTGCGGAGCATGATGTCTTTCACTCTCTCTCTGGTTAATATAGCTGCCTTACACTTCCAACATTCACACCACAGGACAAACAGAGGGTTTAAATCTATTAGTGATTGCTTGTAAAATTTCTTACAATTTAAAAAGGTAAATGCAAGATATTATTGCCTTCTTGTTATAATTTTGCTATCATTAATCATTATGCTTTTTAGGGGGAGGACAGCTGACAACCTCCATAAAATTTGATTAATTTGTATTAATCAGAACTGTTATCCAAACCTTTCCTGGAGTGAATACATTAAATGCTGCCAAAACCTAATTGTTATATTATACATATTATTACTCCTTTTTGACCTGTTTGGTTAAGAAAGTTTTGGGGTCTTCTAGGTTATTTCTCACTGGCAAAGACAAGGAATGGTAGAGTCATGTACCCTGGAAGCAGCATGTGCACCGCTCTCCTTCACGCAAGGGCAATCCTGGCAAGGTGGTTATTTATTTGCTCACAGGTACAAACTGCTTTCAGCCAAGGCTCAGCACAGAAAACCCTTGATGCACTTACTCTCTGTCCAGTGCTGTCCATGCTGTTTCACAGTGGGCCCAGTGTTTTCTTGACCTTTTTCCCTGCTTTTCTGGTGTTCCTGTTTTCCTCCTCCTTATCAAGATATCAGGCTACAGTCAGCTGCTTTCATCTATCACACTATTTCTTCCTCTACACCATTCCTGTGTGTGGTTTTGTTCAGATCATGCCCACCTTTCACCTGAAGTCCATACCTGAGTTATACTGCATTTAACATAAGACAAGAGCAGAAGCCGCTGAGAAGAAGGGAAAGCAAACAGTCAGGTCTCGTATGGGACAGTATGAAAGACACTTCTTATGGAACCAAATGAGACTCTGTGGTTTTTATTATTGAAAGATGATGAACTAAAAACAAGAATGTGAGGTCAGTCCCTCTCTTCAAGAATGGAGCAGGAAGGCAAAATTTCTTTATAAGCCCTTTTAATTTCTGGTCTTCTAAGTTCTGCATTTTTGTTTCTTTAGGGGTTTTGTTTTCATAAATCTAGCTTTCACTTTTGATTCTTTTATTTTTTCCTCCTGGACTTCTTTACTTGAGGGAAAAGATTCATGGAGATGCACATCAAAGTCCTGGGAAGTCTCACCACAGGTGAATATTTATAGTGTGGTCTGGAGATGAATTTCGCAAGAAATTTTTATTCAGAAAAATTGAGCAGGCACAGCACAGGAGTTGGCCAGGATATAATAACTTCTCTCTGTAATTATCTTAATGCCTATACTCAATTGCCCTAGATGACTGACTCTGAAAGGACTTCCATGGAAGAAACGAAACTGCCTTTTCTGGCAAAGCAGGCTATAAACAGATGCTGATGGAAAGGTGGGAGTGAGCATTTGGTGTCGGAGAAAAATGGATGTTCTTACCCTTTTTGCAGACTGCATCTGAAAGCCTCCTGTCACCCTGCCAGCTTGTCTATCATCCGTCACTTTTCCAATTTGCCTGTCAGCAAGACAGAAGGAAATTGCTTTGGATGAAAGTTATTGACTGTGTCTTGAGGAATCTGAATTCAATCCGCAGCTCTGTCCCAGGGTCTCAGGATGATGCTGTGATAATCTTAAAATAGCCTCTGTAAAGGCATCCCAGGCTGCCCTCTGCCAGCCCACTCACTGAAGAGAGAGAAAACATCACTTTTGCTTGTGCTTTTCTTTGCTGTCATTTCAGCAGTACAGTTCATACTGCACTTGCACCTCCTAACCAATGCAGCCGAGCCTAATCTCCATAGGAGACTACAGGTGTTCTGTACTACAAACAATGATGTCACAAACCTACGGAGAGTATATTTTTTCCCTCTCTTTTACATGTGGACTGCAGATGGGGAACCTTTAATCTGGCAGTTTTGGCAGCATGGTCTCACAGTGCTGAAAACTTTTGATGTGTGTCAACATGACTCAACACCCACAGAGGCAGTCTATTCCATCTCTGTGGTAGGGTATCTCTTGTCCTGGGGTGTAGTTGACCCCAAAGGTGTGAACAGGGATTTAAAATGAAAAGAAATGAAAACATATGAAAGCATTAGTAGAGTCTTAAAAAGAACTACAGTAGGCCGCAGGAAACACTTGCTACATTCATACTCCTGAAAATAAATCCGTGTGTGCCAAGTATTCAGGAGCTCTGTGAGCCTTGTCTGTGCAGGGATGAGTTAAGAGTGTGGCAAGTGTAAACTTATATGATAATTTTAGCCTTTGCAGCAGCCAGGATAAACCCTGACATCAACATATAGTTGATTGTGACTGGAAAGAGGTTTTTCCCTCCCTTTTCACTTTTTCAAAATTAGAAAGAATTTCTGTTGTTGAACTAGTAGGACATATGGATACCAGTATCAGTCTGCCTTGCACTATTATTTAACTTGGTGCTACCAAATGGCATCCAGGATAGATCTGTGGCAATGCATGTCATTCCTGAGATTGGGGAATTGACATCTTTGGGGACTTCAACTTAGCAGATGTCAACTGGAAATACAACACAGCAGAGAGAACACATTCCAGGAGGTTCCTGGACTGTGTGGAAGAAAACTTCCTGACACAGCTGGTGAGGGAGTCAGCTAAGGGAGGTGGCTGACCTGCTGTTTGTGAACAGAGGACTGGTAGGAGATGTGGTGGTCAGAGGCTGTCTTGGGCACAGCAACCATGAAACAAGAGAGTTTTCAATTCTCAGAGAAACAAGGAGGGGGGTCAGCAGAGCCACCACCTTGGAATTTCAGCAGGCAGACTTTGGCCTGTTTAGGAGGCTGGTTGACAGAGTCCCATGGAAAACAGTTCTGAAGGACAAAAATATCCAGGAAGGATGGACCTGCTTTAGAAGGAAATCTTAAAGATGCAGGAGCAGGCCATCCCCATGTGCCAAATGATGAGCTGACAGGGAAAAAAAAATGGCTAAAGAGAGAGCCTTGGTGGGAACTCAGGAAGAAAAATGGAATTTATCACCTGTGGAAAAAGGCAACTCATGAGGACTACAAGGATGTTGAGAGGTTATGCAGGAAGAAAATTAGAAAGACTAAAGCCCAGCTACACTTAATCTGGCCATTGCTGTAAAAGACAACAGGAAGTGTTTCTACAAATGCACATCTCATACCTCTTCTTCTTCATACTCAAAATAATAACTTTCTGACTCACTGTTAGTATATTTCAATCTCCAAAATCATATTGGCAAGCTACATGGTCTGTCTGAATATTTTCCTTAGTCTCACAAAATTTTGAGGTTTAACATGTAAAAGAAAAAAAATTAAGAGCTCTGAAAATACCTCTATTGGCTTTTTCTTTTTTTTTTCTGGTTTCAGTTATGACATTCTCATTCCAGTGGCTTTCCTGACTGCAGATGCTGCTTATTGGATGTACAGAAGTGGATATATCATTTTAAAGTAAAGTAGCACCTTTAGATCAGTGATGCAGCCCACCTTTGATATAACCACTGACCATGGTTCTAGTCTAACTACAGTGTGGAAAATTGTGTCTATACAGCCTTTGTCAGAATGGTGTCAAAACATTTAATGGGCAAATGAGGTCTGTAGTGTTTCCTGGTGGACATCAGGATCTTTTGAAGCTTTGATGGAGAAGTAGACATGATTTGGCACATCGTTATACTCCCTTTTCCTTTCTGCTGTATTAACCTACAGCAACACATGTCTTAGTAGAGAGAATGGTTTTGAAAGACACTCTGAAAAGAAGGCTAATCCAGTGCCTGGTAATAGCCTCTGGAAGTTTAGCTTGTAGCTGAGAAACATAGGCTACTATAACACAGACTCCTGATGGGCTCTGGGAACTGCCCTGCTAAAGTCATGAACAATTCATGAATGACAGTGTCTTGGAAACAGGAACTAAGATTTTTAAATGATTGAGAACATGGATTAAAAAAATTAAGCCCAAGAATAATGGGCTTAAAGACCATGCCCCTGGGAAGGTAAACTGCTGCATTCTCCATTGTAGTGCAATAGTTACCAATGGTTGTTTTTGCCTGTGTAGGTAGTACTAGGACTATGTACCATCTTATTTTATTAGTATGAAAGGAATTTTGGCACTGAAAGGCCTAATGAATTAAAGTCTTGTTGGGGTAGAAGTGGGAAGAGACATTTACACAGTGTGGACAGTGTTTGTTTTTTTTCTAATTAGGGCTAGTTTTGTGACGTTAATTTTTAGAGCTGGCATGTGTTTTTTGACCAAGAGTACAGGAAAGTTGCTTAATTCTTAAAATGAGTAAGACTTTTAATGGGACAAGTTTAATTTTAAAATATTTGATATATGCGTAAGATATGTTATCATGAGGTAAATGCAAATGAAATTAAACCAAAACAAGACAGGACACCAAGCTTATTGCCAGGTGATATATATCATCTCTAGCTACTTAATAAACATGGAAATTAGGCAGGCTGAGGATAAAGAATATGTCAAAGAATCACTTTTTGGAATGATTTCTGAAGATGATGTCATCATGACTATAATTTATCTTATTTCTACCACACTGGGTGTAAATATGGAGAAGCTCCTCTGGTTTATAAAGTTATCTTGGATTTTAGCAGTAAAGATGGTTATTCCAGATTTCATTTGACTGTTTAAAGAAGCAGATCTCATACAAGCTGCAAACTTCATAAATTAGAAACTTCACTAAACAACAGGGTTAGCACATGAGAACCTCAAAGATAAAGCAAATATGGGCAAAAAAATGTTAGAAGGAGTATTGTTTACATCTGGCTCAGAAGTTAAATGCAGCAAATGACTCATAAGTTAAATGAGAAGGAAGAAGCAAGTGGAGCTTTCTTCCTGTGGGAGAAAATGGCAGTCCCTCAAAGAATTGCTCCCCACTTATCTCACTCCTGCTTGGACTGACGGGAGTGTCTACATCTCAGTGCCAGTCTCTCCTCAGACTGCGAACAGCTTTGTACAGTACCATGCTAAAAAGGAAACGGCAGTAACAGCAGCCACCACCAGCAGCAGAACTGTCAGCATCTCCTCAAACATTCAAGTAGTCTCATATGGACACTGAGGTGCAAGGGTTCAAAGCGTAGAGTTTGGACCCTGGATGGGTAGGCTCTCTGAGTAGCTTTTCCTGCACGCAAGACCTCAGACTTGCACAAGCCCACCATGACTAACTGTGCCACATGCAAGGCTTGGCAGTAGTGGGGCTTTTCATCAGGGATCTCTTTATGATGGGCTTGCCCAAGAAAAATCCTGGTAGAGCCACATGTTTATGGATACCCAGTCGTTAAGTTCTGCTCTGTGTCTTGCTCTGCCTCAGCACTGACCTTGCATCACTGGTGTGGGCAATGGCCTGCACATGCAAATACAATAACAGGGAAGGTTCTCTTGGGCTGCAGGGAGCTCCAGATCAGGCTGCCCTTGCCTCTGATCAATCCCTGCCCAATAGCTGGAAATGTAGGTCAGCAGTGGGAGAAGCTCAACATATGAGAAAACAGAGCAAGGTACACATTTCACTGTCCCCCTTGGCTCTGGATAAATATTGCTTCATCCCCTTTTTAATCAGACTGCACAGAGGAGGTTCCTAAAGCAGAAGTCTGTGCCTGCTAGAATTCCCTCTTTGCTTTGCTTGCTATGACCTGACAGTTCTAGTTCCAACCTATTTCTGCAGAGACCAAATATGTTTATTAATGTGACTGTTGCATAAAAATATTAGCAGCTCCCAAACTCAGTAATATGAGCAGGGGTTGAAAGAGGACTATGTATACCTGAGAACATAAAGAGAAGCAAGGAAGCCCGAGACACTCTACTTGTTAAAGCACTTAAAATGTGCTACACATACCTTATAAACTCCAGCCAGCTCAGAAGGGAAGATTAGATCCATACTCGTCATGCAGGAGGAGGAGCGTGTGTCCACGTGGGATGCCCACACTCCCTAGGAGGTGCTGCAGCACTACAGTCTGCTTGTGCTTGCCCCAGGCAGGGGCATTCCCTGGGAACATCCACTTTCCACAACTGGACACATCCACTTTCCACCATGTGTGGAAACCTCTTGTCAACAGTTGTGTGAGGCATTCACCTTCACTAAGTGCCCCATGTAGTCAGCCTCAAAGCAGGTAGTGATTTAGCTCCTACTCTGTCCCTTTAAAGGATTTTCCTCTCCCTTAGGGCACGTTCAGAGTTTGGGAATAGGTAGTTCCTTTGCTAACCTGCCTTAGTTTTAAAAGAGAAAGACAGGTTCGCAAAGGAACTGCCTGTGGCAGGGCTACCTGCTCCTAGGGGACCAAGAGGTACTGAGTAATTTCACTTGAGCTGTGGGAGATCTACAGCTGGCATAGATGAGTGACCTTGTGGCTTGTGGGACATTTATCAGACAGAAGCTGCCAGATGAAAGGCAAGGATTCCCTGCACTTTTTTTATAGCATTTTTCATCTCTGTCTCTCTTTTTTTTTTTTTTTTTTTTTTTTTTTTTTTTTTTTTTTTTAATTCTGTCTGTTAAGATTAACATCTGCAGCAGATGTGAAGGAACGCCTCTCTTCCATCCCTCTCCTACAAGACGGTGTGCAACTGTTTCCCTGGGGACAGATGCCTGGGAATTCCAAAGGCTTTGCAGTTAAGCATTTTTACAGCGCCTGTTTGTTTGGCAGGAGAGCAGAGTGCGGTGGCACTGCCAGGGCTGGGTGGCCCTCTCCTGGCCACACCTGGCCCGTGCGCTTGTCCTCAGCCACACGCTCGGCTGCAGCCCCTCACTGAGCTCAGAGTCCCAGCAGCCACAGCACACACGCGAAATAAAGGAAGAAGTTCAATCTATTTGCTTTGGATTAAACAGGGCGCCTTTGTCTTAGTGGCAGGATAGGCATAACGAGCTTCCTTACCGCCTGCAAGGTGAGGCACTGTTTGTCACAAATCAATGTATAGAAGTATATTGAACAGTGCAGATGGGATCCAACTCACCTAACTTTGGTCCCTCGGGTCTTTTGACACCTGTTCTACGTTAGCATCCCTTATAGTCATTCACTTGGCCTCTTTCTGTTTAAGATGAGGTGCTTTCTAATGCTAAGTGTTTCTCTCCACATCAGAGGCAAGTCATCAATTCCATCCACCAGAACCTTGTGAAAGCCTGGTTGTTCTCTTATTTCCCACAAAACAGCCGTTCTGGTGAAGGCCATCACACTGCCTTAGTGTGGAGAATGGTGTAGATAATAGCAGAATTGGGGTTCAACTCTCTTTAAGGATAAAGGGGATTTTTGCCACTGCTGGAATCCTTTCCCTTCCTTCCTCTTTCCCCTTTCTCCTTCTCCTGTCCTTCCTCATCTCTCTGAGTCAGAAACCATTCAGGGCTTGTGAGCTGCCTCTTTTGTCTGGAAGCATGGCAAATTCCTCCTGCCTTGATTTTAACTATTAAAGACAGAAATATTTGAAATACAGTACTCTGACATGTCTTTCATAAAGGCTGATGAGTCACATAATAGGGAAAAAAAATCAAAATACCTATCAATGATAATTTGTTGGTGGAGTTGGCAAGTGACAGAAAAGATTGTGCAGTGCTTAATAATGGAAAGTGTAGGTCACTGTTACAGTATAATCAAAATTGTTTGAAGTGATGAAATTTAAAGGCTTATGTTTTTATAACATCACATGTCATAATGCCTGTAGGAACAAGGAATTCCCATAGCATTGGGAACTGAGAAACTGCAACTGTTTCTCGTTGAGCTTATTTACTCAGAGCAACCATCGGGTCAAAAGCATGGTCCCAGAAAAGACAAACCCCCAGCTAGGAGACAAAACTGTTGCCCCCTCTTCGGCCTGAGCAAGGGTGTCTGTACAACTCCGCACACGGTCTTGCTGCCCCTGGCTCCATAGAGGGCTCGAAAAACAGAGCAGGTATAAAAGAGTTTAAATTTAAAAA
Organism: Lophotriccus pileatus; assembly: GCA_035583135.1. Taxonomy (NCBI): domain Eukaryota; kingdom Metazoa; phylum Chordata; class Aves; order Passeriformes; family Tyrannidae; genus Lophotriccus; species Lophotriccus pileatus. The sequence continues at coordinate 99,255,654 of JAWWES010000001.1, read as the reverse complement.
AAAGGAAAATCAGAGAAGTGGAAAATGTGCTTTCTTCAGGAAAAACAGGTATCTGTTCATTCGTATCTCTTATACGACAAAGGGTTAAGGGTGTGAACCAAATTTCCAGAAACCCACATGAGAACAAAAGTTTAAGAGCTCTCAGATCCGTAGGATATAATGAGCTGCCAGGACTCAAAGAAGTTGAACACATTCATATTGAAATAAAAAGATAAATGACATGCCTGGAAAAAAAGAGGAGCTATAAAGGCATACAGTAACATCCTACCATGAGATTGTTAAAGGCTAGTTGTTATCTCAGAGCAAGAAACAGCCTTTCTTGAGCATTTCAGAAGTGTGTAATGCCAGGCTTTCACTAATTTGTCACTGAAAATTTTATACTTGAAGTTAACTATGAATACAGAACATAAAGGGACAGCTGATCTGAACCTTTGTTAGCATAGCAATCACTTGGAAAACCTAGGACAGAAAGAGCTTTGGGACCACTAATGAGCTGAATGTATCACTCATTCTCAGCAAAGTGATTACTTCCGAAGGAGTAGGCACATGGAATGGTAAGATTGACCAGATTTGATCCTGATTAAGAGCCAAGTCCCTAATCCAGGTTTAAAAAACACATGTATGTGCTTCCCGTGAAAGGCAATTCCAGACGGCCTTGGGAGCAGCCAGCACTACCCAGCTGCAGGGCTGCCTCAGGCTGTGCCATCACATCTCCTCGGTGTCAGCCCTACTGCAGCTCTTGCCTGTAGCAGGGCACCCCTGAGAAGCGCCACATCAGTTAAGAGCATGCTAAAATGACTCCACAGCACTCTGCAGACTTGAAAAAACAGTATTAGGCTGGCTGATGATGGCTAGGGCATCAGGAAGATGCTTACATTTCCAGTTTAGAACAATATTCTGCTGTAAACATTTATTAGTGCTAAATACTAATAGCCACACATTATATAACATGAATATTTATTATAATGCTTTTCTGGAAATAATTGCTATTATCTGTAGCATTCTTCTGAGATTAATGCTGCTGTTACAGGTTCCTTTATACTTCATATTTACCTGCCTGAGAGGGTCACATAACCCCTGAGATGATCAGACCTTTGTAATACTGCCTCGTGTTCCTTACATGTTGGTTTGCTCTGGACTGAATCAGTCTCCCACAGGCAGAGTTATCCTACTGCTGACTTCTCTAGACTTTTGCTGCTGAAAGAAAAGGCAATTCCTACACATCCTGAACTCTAAAAATAGTGAATTCTGCACTCAAAGAAAGACCTGGAGTTGCTTCACAGACTCTCTTGCTTCTCTACTTCTCCTATCACCTGTTCAGTAAAACAAAGCCCCATTTCTCTCTGGGATAAAGCACGAGGAGAGCTGTCAAATGCCAAAACATAAGAAGTCTTTGGACTGTGAGAACAAAGAAAGGAGCTGCCAAAAGGCATTGCCTTACCTATAGTCAAAGGACCTGCAGGTCCAAGAAATAAAAAAAAAATAAAAAATTTTAGCTGCCAAGGAACTTTAGCCATTTTGAAGTGGCATTTATATGGAGTCGAAAAACAAAATTCCTCTTTAGGATAAAAAATCAGTATTTTGTTTAAGTGTTCAAAAATGCTCTTGGTCTTTCCACTTTTCACTTTTCCAGTACTGTAAATGATTTTGTCAATTTGACTAGAACTTGCAGATAATTGCAGCCAATTATTGAAAGCCATTTTTGTTTGGTTGGCTTTTGGACAGTGGTAGGGGTTTTTTGTTTGTTTGTGGGTTTTTTTGTGTGTGTTTTTTTGGTTGGTTTTGGGGTTATTTTGCAAATGATGTGGCTTCTTTTTATCTTTAAAGCAGAAGGTGAAATGGTTCTTCCTTGAGAGACTTCATTCCCTGCATGTATATGGGCAGACAATACTGTGCATGATCCTTTGGAGAGGGAGAGCTAATACTTCCTTCATCCTCAGAAAGAGAGAGATGAATACTAATAAGCTGCATCCTTTCCCTGACTCTCTCACTTTTTGTAACCCACTGGGATATACACACACTTAGTTGCTACAGAGAAAATTTCTTCTCTTCTTAACTCTGAGTAACTGCATTTGTTATGGGTAAGTCTACCATACCCTGTCTCTGTATTTTTAGAGCATACAGAGAATTAGTTGGCTATTTCTGGCTCCAAAACACTGGATTAGACAGACTAAGGGTTCAACTGAATACAGTGCCACTGCTACACTCCTTAGTAATAACCGTGGCAAGTCATGAATCCATCCCACTGCTAGAGCTACCGAAGAGAACTGCAGGTTATTTTTTCCTAACCAACATGCATACACTTTTAATTTTCTAAAGAATCTGATTCCCATGTGGAATTCTACATCACCACCAAATGAAGACTCAGTAAAGCTGTTCAGACACAGCTGCCAGAATTACTGTCAGAATACGGGTGACTGAAATAAAATGCATTGTTAAAACACCAGTTTTAGGATGACAATAGTGAAAAGATGAAGCATAATGGGTACAAGTTACTCCTGGGGAGATTTCAACTGGACACAAGACGAAAATTTTTCACAATGAGAACAAACAGCCATTGAAATAATCTCCCCAGGGAAGTGATGGATTCCCCAACATTGGACACTTTTAAGATTCGCCTGGATAGGGGGCTGGGCCATCTTGTCTAGACCGTACTTTTGCCAAGAAAGGTTGGACCAGATGATCCTTGAGTCCCCTCCCAAGATGGTATTCTATGATTTTATGATTTTCATGGCATACATTTAGAACAGAAATATTTTTCTATTGCCTGACATCCTTAAATATCAGCCTTGGGTCTTATTTGCATTATGCAACTTGGAATTAGCCACAGGGGTTACATGGTCCAGAATATTTGCAAAGCTTCCTAGATTAACAAATCTGCCTTAAAATATCCTTGAGACACACAAAACAGAGCATCCCTGTTAATGGTGAGTGCAACACTTGGTCTTAACTACCTGTAAATAATTTAAATGCTGAAAAGTTTGGTGATGCTGGGTAGACCTAAGGCACTTAATTATCTAATAAGATTCTGAGGGCCTTTTTCTGCCTCATTAGGATAGAAATGCAATTTTTTCCTATTCCAGCAAACCTCTCCTCAATGAACAATATAATGTGCAAGCTGGAAGTTAAAGACTGGTTAATGGTCTCTTGACACAATCATACTGAAGTAAAAGAGTAAAACCAGCATATGCTGTGTACACGAAGAGACATTTCAACCTAGAAGTTAATATTTTAAAGAAAACATACTGAAGCCCATGAAGACCTCTGTATCTCCAATTACAAAGTTTTTTTTCAGCATCTATTTTTCTTTGTGATGTAGTTTCTAATACTGTATTTCCTACCATTAAAAGGCAAAGGAGGTGCTCTAAACCAAATTAAGACATAGCTTTTTTTGAGCTGTAGATGAAGCACTTAATTTATTACAAATGCACATACCAGCTGTGTGAATGTCTTCACCAAGGTAGGCTATGGTTCACCTGTTTCTATTTACTATTATTGACTAGACTTTATTATTGCTGGTTATGAGAACTTAAAAAGCACCTTTTATAAAAGGACTGTGGGATGACTAGATAGATTTTGTAAATGAAAGCCACTTTTGACTTTTCTTTTTGTACTTTATTGAAGGAATCTGATCTTGTTTTCCAAAAACAGTGGACACCAGGTATGGAGTTCCCAGTCTCCAGACTTCTGGGAGAGCTGGCTATCAGGGACAGTGTCTATTTATTGCCCTCTGCTGGTATCATCCCTGAATTTGATGTTTCAACCTGATTTGTCTACCATTTGTCTCATCATTTATTTGCAATTTGCTGGCAGTTCAAGTGGTATTCTAGAGAAAAGGCAGATCTGAGGATCATTACTGGTAGAATGAAATGTCATGTACTTAATTGTAAAGAAATTAGGATGTTCACAAGTCCTGAGAACTTCAATCTCTTAAGCTATTTCTTTACAAGGGTCTTCAAACATGAGAAAGAATATGAAGAGGAGGCTCGGGGAGGACCTTATTGCACTCTACGACTATGTGGCAACAGTTTGTGGCAAGGTGGGGGTTAGCCTCTTCCCCCAGGTATCCAGAGACAGGACAAGAGGAAACAGCCTCAAGTTGCACCAGGGGAGGCTTAGATTGGATGTTAGAAAAAAATTCTTCACTGAAATGGTCATCAAGCATTGGAGAGGGCTGTCCAGGGAAGTGGTGGAGTCACCTTTCCTGAAGTTATATAAAAGACATGTAGAAGTAGCACTTAGCAACATGGTTTAGTGGTGGACATGGCACTGTGGGGTTAATGTTTGGTCTCAATGGTCTTAGAGGTCTTTTCTAAAATAAACAATTCTATGATTCTATGAAAATATCTCCACAGAAATAGAGAAGGGAGTCATACTTTGAGGAAACTGGAGAAAGAAAATCCTGCTGATTTTCTTTTAATGGAAAGATTGAAGCAGTAAAACTGAAGTCAAGGTTCGCTATTGTTTAAGTATCCTTTGCTTCATTACATTATAACAAGAATGCTTAGATAAGAAAACAGAAAAACTTAGCAAATAGACTGAAAATGTAACATTTCATTTATCATTTTGCAGATAATCTTCCTGTTCTTTTTTACATCACACAACCAGTGATTAAGCTGTTTTGCAGAGAAACTATATCCTTTGCTTTTAACAACAAATGTACTCAGCCACAGTAGTATCTGCCAACAGATGTGGTGCTACTCGATTGCTGGTAATGTAAAAAACCAACAACAAAAAATAGGGTCTCATTTGTGGGGTATTTCTATTTCTAAAACAAGAAGCACTAGCTTAAATAGTGATGGTTTGTGGGATGTCTTACAACATGCAGTCTACCTAGGTCTTCTCTGGTTTATGATCTAATAATCCAACTGCACAGCTAAGATCCAGCTACCTCTTTCCCATATTGTCCCTCTCCTTTGTCATCCATCTTCATCATCCATTCCTTTTTCTCCTCCTCCTTTCCTCTTGCTCAGCTCATATCTCCACCCTGTCTCTGCCACTTCTCCACTTGGTATGTTCAAAGAATTCAAGACTAAAAGACCCCAATTCTTCACTTAACTTTATTTAATGTATAAAACCAGCTATAGACTGTCAGCTGAAAAAAATACAGTAAGCCCAAGATGCTACAGTGGTCAAAGCACACTCTTCAGAGACAGCAAGCCTGGATAAGATACCAAAAGCAGTAAACTTATTGCTTCCTTTAGGAACTTGTTCCAATGTTTTCAATTCCTTTCTCAAATTCTCTGCCTAATTTTTTATTTGAATCCATATTCTCCTATTTTGTTACAATACACCATTGAATCTTTCTCTCAAAAAACAAACACTGCTGTAGTTCCTAGCTTTTCCTCTTAGGAGAATAATCAGAGAGATCATGTCACTCATGACTTGCTTTTCAATAAGATAAACAGGCTCAAAGATTAAAACTTCTCATGATACTTCATTTTCTTCAGACTCTCTTTTTGCCTTTCTCTTCTGTTCACAAGCCTCCCTTGCTATGTGTTCTTGCTCCCAAAAGTCTCTTTTTGGGGAGAAAAAAATAAAAAGGAAATTATTTTTTCTGCTGTTGGGTGAATTTAGGATGACTGCTCCTGTGATCCCAGGACAATTCCAGCTCTGAACAGCAGGAACACACTTGGGCTGGATAGCTTTCAGAGGATACAGCTGAAAAATCTTCAGCATTTGCAAATTTATACTTGTTTAAATGTGGTAACTCCACAAGTGTGGGTGATTTTTCAGAGAAAGAAAAAGGTAAGCCTCCACACCCAGGGTGAGTTGTCTGCTCTTGAAAAAGTCCAAGTTCCTGCTCCAAAGCAGGCAGATGCATGCTGACACTGCTGAAAGAAATCACTTGTAAAACTGTTTCAACTTAGTAGAACAATCTATTCTCTTCTAATTTCAGTACTGAAAATGGCCAGACCACTTTGACTGAAACTCCCTCTCACCTGGAGTCTCCAACCTGCTCCCCCAAAGAATACCAAGCCTAAACACCTATTCAGCCTGCAGACATTCAGCAGGTACACTGAAGCAACATGTAAAGATCAGCAGGATAACAACATTACATCCATGCCAGTTGTAAAGCTGCAGTAGGCTCTGGATTTTGCACTATCCACTACTCTTTTCCTAGAACTACTCCTCCATTAGACTTCTATACACCTCCTTTTATTTTGGTACTGAACACCTCAGTATGAGTGAGTGGAATTAAGGTGGTGTATTTAATGTAAGTATTTAAAAAAAAACCAAACTAGCTCATATTTCTTTAATTATAAGCCCCAGTTCACATTATATATCTGTGCATGTGTTCTGCATTCTAGTATATGGGCAGTAAAGCACAGTTTGAACTACCATTATGTTACATGACTGTCACTTATGATTAGGCAGTTCCCTTTGCCCCTTGCTTTTCACAAGCATTAGTATCTCTAAAACTGTACAGAGAAAGGAAGTCTTGAAATACCTTTGCTGGTATTTCAAAGGTATTTCTAAAAAATCTTGCAAAAGGCATTAAGTGTATTTACTACAATCGTATATTTAAATGGATCTTATAACATCTTTATCCATCAATGAATACTGCACAGCACTGAATGTACAAGAAATTGCTGAGTGCAGTGGAAATTCTGTATGACTTCCTTTGATGTTCTAAAGCTTCTCTTTTGCTTTGCCATGGAAGCGAGTTATTGAGGTCTGCAAGCAGCTGGTTCACTTCACGCCACAGAGGAATACATCAGTCCTGACTAGCAAAGCAGAAGATGGACTGTACTGGATAAGGAAGGTTGGAACTGAGCTAAGTCATGTTAAATTAATGGGTAAAGCTTTCAGAAATACCATTTTATACATGGAGCTCTGCTACTTTCACAAGTTGCCCAAAGCAAAACTCCTTAGTTGAATTATTCACTGAGGGCAGAGCTAATTCTTTTCTCCCCTGAGAACGGATTTTCTAACTCCCATGAAAGATGCATATTCTTCGGTCATGTCACTCTCCTCTGTGCTGTATGAGGTTGGATTTGATGCTCTGCAGCCACTGTGATACCTGGTAAATTTTTCCAGGACAATCTTGACAGTGTGAGGCCAACTGCAATTTCCAGCTGCTATTCTCTTGGCTGATCTGCATTTGCCAGGTGACACCAGATTTGCACAACTTGTCATCAGCTTTTTGCAGACAGCTGCTAGAGACAGCATCATTCATACCCATTAATCTTTGTGAACCAAAAAAATTCAATCAGGAGACAAGTGCCAGCCTTCCCCCAGAGCATCAGTTAGCGCTGAATACAAATAATATAGATGTCCAGTGACACAGGTTGAGAAAGATTCAAGGCACCTAAGCACGTGCTAGATGTAAACTCCTTCATGAATGAACAACATCCATAGCCACACTTTTCCTTTTTTATGTTTACCATAATACATCTCTGCAGGAATTCTGCTGGTTGACTTCTTGCAAGTGCCTTGGAGCAAAACTGGCCAAGAAAAAAGTCGCTGCTTCTCGTGGCATCAGGATATCACCAACTCAAGGGTCCCTGGTACCTTCCCCTTGTTGGTGTTCAGTCTCTCATGAGCCTTGCACAGAGCTCTGCAAGGCACAGAACCTCCCCCATGTAGGGCCAAGACTAATGACAGGATTTGGCTGGGATAGTTGCACACGCGCTTCCCACAGGACTTAGCAGGGTTTGCCATCTGTATGATTTCGCACTCCTGATTCCCAACTCTTGTGAAGCTCCTCCTTGGGATGACCACAACCCGCTTTCTCACAATTCTGCACCTCCAAGAGGCTGCTGCTCAGCAGCAGTTTTGCTAGCAGGAAGTAGTTTCAACACTTAAACAGATCTAACAGATCTCCAGTGCCCCAGAGCCCAAGTCCTGCTCTGTGCAGCCACTGAAGCTGAGCTGGCATTCCCCAATTATAAAACATAACAGAACTCTTAAAGCCAGCAAAAGGTGAAGGGGGAAAAGGGACATGCTGGAAAAGCTGGATATTTCCATTTGAGTTTCAAGTCTGTCACCCCAGTCACCAATTTGTCACCTGTAGCCTTGGCAATGCATTACCACTGAGTGAGAGATTGTGGATATAATCAGGTATCAGCACTGTGAATCTTCTCTCACAGCACAGACTTTATAAAGTGCTGCAGCAATTCTGAAAATGATACAAGAAGCAAAAAGGCTCTTTAAGCTAGAAAAGATCTGCTTGGTAATGGCTGCAGCATCACTGCATGTACAGAGGAGAGGCCGGGATTGGGATGTGTCCCATTTAAAGCCTTTGTAGCTTGAACAGCAGAATGCAATTCCAGGGAAGGGGAGAGGAGGATGCGTCCCTCTTCTTAGGAGGGAAGATCCATAAATGATCACAGGCAGGTGGGATAGAAGAGTTCAGTGAGGTTAAAACTGTGCTGAAGAATAGATGAAAAGGTGAGAAGGGCATCCTGCAGGCTGACAAGACAGGTAGGGAGAAGACTGCATGTTGGACAGAAGAAAAAATCCAGTCACAAAGGACACTCCTTAGTGTGGGGGGGACTAGACTGCCAGGCCCTATATTATCTGACATGTGGGAGCAGCTCTAACTGCTAAATATCATGGAAAACTGTGCTTCACAGATTTCTTTTTCATTTTTATCTGTTTCTAATACCAATTTCTGTAATTAAATGACGTAATACTCTTCAAAAATAAACTTCCTTCTTCTTCTGAAGGTTATCTGCCATCAAGGTGAAGTCTCTCCTGACAGACATTAGATAGTGACCAACCAGTAAGCTATGGCTTCAGGGACCCCAAATGGTATAAAGGGAATTAAAAGAACAAAATGAAACCTTCATTCTATTTCCTAGAGGAAGTGTCAGACCTATAAAAATTACACATCTACCTACAAAGGAGTGAAGCTCTTAGAAACTTTGGTAACCTGTAATTATCATTGCCGCTGTTTCTACTGGGACTTCTACACAAGTATCACTCGATGAATAGCCCTTTATTCTACAAAACCTTTCCAGAAAATCCTTTATTTGTGTCATCTTTCATATCATCCCAACTTTGCTTCCATCTATGCTGGCAAGATGCAAGTTTGCCTGATTTTCACAAAGTTGATGGGGAAATATTTCAATCCTGATTCCTATATCAAACAGATTTAATAATCAAACAACAATTTAAAAGAAAATAAGTAGCTTTAGTCAACTAGGCAAGTTCATCACTGTAACAGACACCTTTTTTTTATCCCCAGTTCATAATTACAGCATGTGCAATCTTCTATTGTGAGATATTTTAAAACAAGTGGACCTTATGCCTTCAACAGTTTCACTGAGTAACTCAGAAAGATGTCATGCAAAAGGTGTCACTGAGAAATAATAATTATTTCCTGAGGTCTCTCTGTTAACCTTTAAGGCTTCATCTAGGGGTTGAGAAGCATATGGAAAAGCCCCAAGCAAAAATCATTCAGACTTGGCAAGCTTTCCCCAACAGCAGCCTGTGAAAGAACCTATTAAGGAATTCAATGATGATGAACAAGAGTTCATCGACCACAAATTATATCAGTCCAAAAGCTGGCAGAGGTTCCAGTTAATGTATTAAAATACTTTTGCCCTCATGAATGGATCATGGGGCCAGGGCATAGAAGAATAATGAGTGCTATAATATCTACTCTTACTGAGCAACCTTTGCACAGCTATTGAACTTCAAGTGTCAGTTGTCAATGGTATTTGTATTTTTCCTAAATTGACTGATTTGACCTCAAAAACTCCTACTAATTGGACTAAATAAGAGAAGGGAGGCTGATGTGGGAAAGGTATTCTGGAAGCAGGTTACAGCTTCTTGTCAGTCTGAGAGAAAAACGCTGTTTCTGCAAACTCAGGGACACTAATGTGATGATTGTCCTTCCTCAGTGTTGAGCTGTTCTTTCCTGTGCCCCAGGGCAACATGCTGCACTCCCAGGTGTGCCAAACAAGCAGTCCAGCTCAAGATAAAATACAACTCTTCTTCTCAGCCTTGACCCAGGTCATTTCAGTGATCCAGTGCAGCTCAGACATTGGCTGCCAGAGCTCAAGGGAACAAACATAGAGACAGCAAGGGGTGTCAGGCAGGAAGCTGAGGGGGCAGCACTCCTCCATAAGGTTTTTCTATCAGTAAGTATTGTGGATCAATAGGAGCAGGTCTCTAGAACGAAACAGTTGTCCTGAGGACCTGGTGCCTATACTCCACCCATCCTGAGTGGGCTATGTATCCAGCTCCAGCCCAACTTTGCAAACGGAAAGCCTGTCTGTGGGTGTAACTCACTCACTGCACCCCTGAAGCAGCACTAAACCCTTCAGTTTTTCCAAGGAAATCAAGTCCCTGCAATCCAAAAGTGCCTTGTGAGCATTGAACTGATGTGCAGAAGGGTATCTGAGCTGGGAGGTTTGCTTTAGAAACTCAACCCTGAGCTGAACTAATGTGCGTGCCCCATCCAGCCCTCAGGGTGGACATCCACACAGATGGAGTGTCTCTCAGCCCAATTGCCATACTGCTGTATCCATGCTTATGGTGTCCTGAGCATGGGTCCAGGGCCACCTGTGGCTTCTAAAGCCTCTCTCAGCTGCACCAGCTGTAGAACAAGGTATGCACTGATCAATTTAAACTTTTCACTACTGTTTTTCCCCCTCTTTATTTTATCACAAAGTTTCCAGAGGGCTCCTCATAACTTGCCTATCTTCCTTGGTCAAAAATAGTCCTTTTTGATCTCCACAGCTCTCCAACCAACACAGTGCTGACTAGGGCAGTATTTGGCAGTGGTGACACAGAGTGGTTCAAGAAGGCTCCACAAATGAAGCCATCCAAGGCACCGTTTTCTCTTGCCCAAACACCCCACAGTGAGAACTCCACCTCTCCCATCGAGGCATCAGATAGGATCCATAAATTGTGGGTGGAAGAAAGGAGGATATCAGTATTGTTTGTCCTAAACCTTAAGGGCTACAGTGGTAACTCACCCTCCCACTAACAGCAGGGCAGGAAATGTATTCTTGCATTGTAGCCGTTGTGTGTCTTATTATTTTTAGCCAATACTCAGCTGATTCACTTCCAAGACTGGAGAATGAGAAAGGATCCAGTACCTGTTCAGGGATTGGATTTCACAGCTGCAGGTTCCATAAAAAGCCTGAGGACAGTTGTATGACATAGTTAGTTAACCTTCTTTCTTTTTTCTTTTTTTTCTTCCTGTGTAGGACACATAAATGACAACCAGATAAACTCAAATGCCTTTTTTTGTGAAAATGCATTGAAGAGCAGAGCGATTCTGCTTTCACTGTCACATTCTGGATGCTGTGCAATTCCTGTGATACAGCTGCATGGCAGCTTCTGCAGCACTACCAAGTGAATTTACTGGGATTACCATTTTTATAATGGATAACTAAAGAACATATTTAAATTATTAGCTTGACAGCAATATACTATTTAAGTCTATTTAAAATTAGAAAAGGAGCGTGAGACTTTCTAGCTCAGTTTTAGTTCATGGTTTACTGCAAGAAATAATTTCTATTGTTTAGTTACTTACAGTCCTAATGGTGTTGCTTTCCATTAATTTCTTAATATAGATAATATTTATAAATATATATATATTATGTTTATTCAGGAGTTAGAGGAAACCAATCACTAAATACACACAAAATATCCATATAAGAGCAAAAGAAATAAATTAATAATTATTGAAGCATAAAATTATGTTCATATTACTCGACAAATTATCCCCTATTTGTGACTAAATTCTGACAGTAATATACTACTACTACTGTCCTCCTATTTTGCACTACAAAATTAACTTGCCACTTCTGCTGTGATTCTTTATGAAAGATGTATTAAGGTCATGTCAGAAATTCTAAGTAATCAAAAATATTTCACAGAGGCAATGATTAGAAACTAAAATAAAATCCAGCTACGGGATGACTTTATAAGAGCCAGTTTTGGTCACTGAATTTGAGCATGTTGGAGCCTGTTAAATATTAACACAGAAGTGCTACAAAAGGATTAGCTTGGACTGTGAGCAGGTACAGTAAGAGACAAGCCCTTCATGCTGTGTCTGAGTAGAACTGACAGTGCAGTATTTTTTTATACCTCTGAGGTGAAAGCAGGGAAGTGGATGCCTATTTGATATTTGAAATGGACAGACTTTTTTGTCAGAACATAAAGTGGAAATTTTCCAGTTCTTAAGCACTGTTCAACATTTGGTAGTTATAAAATACTGTAGATAAACATTACTGAATTTTTTAAAAAATACACTGCTTTGCTTTTTTAATTTTTCTTGACAAAAACCTCTGAAACTAGTTTGTGATGGCTTTTTACCAAGGAAATCTAAATAATGGGAACAAGAAGTCTATTCTAGCATGTGGGGGATGGTAACAGCCTCATGAGTTTTCAATTAATCTTTGTCTGCTGTTTTGATCTATCCAGGAGTGTTATTTCAGACAGAGCTACTGAGATGCTGCAGCAGAGTCTTGTTAGTATCATCCAGGCTGTTAGAGTAGCAAAGTAATCCTGATCGACTTCTACAAACTGAACTGTAAGCAGGGTTGGGTTGCTACAAGCTCTGTGACTATACTCAGACAGGTTACTTCGCCTTGGGAGCTGTGGTTGGTGTTTGGGTTCAAGAGGCTGAGGTTTCTCCAGGATACTGTGTGCTGGTTGCACTCAGATTAAGTATTTTTCTCCATTTTTGGACTGCTAAAACTTCCTAGGTTGCTTAATGAGGCTCATGCAACTTTTCATAAATCATAAAATTGCAGAATGGAAGGAACCTTTAGAGGTCTTGTAGCACAACCTCCCTGCTATTGGCAGGGACATCCTTCACTAGATCAGGTTGCTCCAAGCTCCATCCAGCTTGGCCTCAAACACTTCCAGGGATGAGACATTCACAGCTTCTCTGGGCAATCTGTTCCAGTCTCTTACCGTCCTCACAGTAAAGAATTTCTTCCTAGTATCAGTGCATAAGTTTGAACTCATAGTCAGTGACGGGATATTGGGATTCAGAAATAAGCAGAAATGGAAACTTCTGCAGAAACATCTGAGGGGCTTAACTTGTTAGAGGGACCACCTGGGACCAAGACCTCCACTGACTGCTATGGGTGACTGAGGATGTCAGGGCATGAAAAATGCTCCAGGCCTGGCCTGGGAACAGAAACCCTGCTGAAGGCAGGTCTGTCTTTGGACAGCCTTTGCACCTACCCTGCTGGAGGTATGTCGATGTTGGAGGTATGTCAGCTGAGGGAACAGAATGCTTCTCACAGAAAGCAGTGAGTCAGGAAAGGGCTTGGAGATCACTATAACACAGAAAAATCAATATATAAAAAGAAACATCGAGCTAGGGCTGGAAAGTTATCTTGGCTCTGTATGTGGCAATTGTAAGACTGCTGCTAGAATAGTTGTGCTGTCAAGGAGGATGTCTGAGAGGAGGGATTCAAAGGATGGACACAGAAAATAATCCAGAATGGGAAAGGGATTCTTAGGAGTTATTCAGCTTATTCAAGAAAGGGTGAGACATATTAAAATAATTTTAGATGAATATTTACACATGAAAAAACTTTTACAAGCATGAATTCCTGGCAAAAAGGGAGGAGGAGAACTTTAACAGGGTTGCAATCTGCTATCAGCACTGGCTGGGGCAGGGGCTGGGGCTGTGCATTTGCTTTTTAGTGACACAGGAGCAACACCTACACATTTTCCCTTCCTCCCCTGGAAAATTGTGCAGCTCCTCCAGCCTGGCTCTTCCATCCTGCAGACAGCAGGTTACCAGGACTCAGCAGCTAGAAGCTGGACTCTGCCAGATAAACTCAGACTTGAAATAGGACACAATGTCCTTGAAATAAGGAAATTAACAGCTGGGATGATTTGTCAGGGGAAATGCACAGGCTCTTAAAATGAAATTAAGTGTCTTTCGAAACAGGCTGTTATCCAGTTGCAGAGAACAGCTCTATGACCTGTTTATGCAGAAGACCAGAGAGAATTTATGCAGAAGACCAAGCAACAGAAGAAAAAACACAGGCGTTCCTTTCACCTCTACAGTCTATGAAAGATACACCTGATGTTTATAGACACTTTGGTTTCTGATCTTGCTGACTTTGCAGTAGTGTCTGTTCCTAAGCTGACTTGAGGCAGGATGTGGTCCAGCTCTATTTGCTACTTGTCAAATTTGGCAGATACAGGGAGGAGGGGAATACATCATTTGAAAAAGAAGAAAAAAAATGCATTCTTCTCACTTTTCTTTACAAATGTCAATCAGTGGAGCAGCTGATTTAAAAAAAAAAAAAAAAAAAAGAAAAAAGAAAAAGGAGCAGAGGGAAAAGAAAGAAAAATCCAGTACAAAAGTTCATCTCTATGTGGTAAAATTTTCAAAATAAATATGTGGATGTAGAGAAATTCTACAGAAGAAAGAGGTCACTCAGATCTCAGTAACCAGCTCTGGCAGTTTGCATCTCATTCAGTGCCATCCCTTTCCGTGCAGCACATATGAGCAAAGCCCAGAGTGCCAATCCTGTGCCGTGGCTGACATGGATGAGGATGCACACAGGAGAAATGGAAATGCCATCATGTCTTCCGCTTTACTGTCCGATCCTGATGCCTTCTGGCTATGAAATGATGCTGTATCACTTCTGCTTTACACACACACTGGCCAAACCTTAATGTGCATTCAGAGCGAGCTGTTTTTCCTGGGCATGCCAGCTGCAATGCAGAGTAAAAGGAAAGGCAAACAGGCATTTAAACGGGCTTTGAAGCCCTCATTGTGATGCAGTGAGAATAAAAGCCTCTTTGCTGCCAAAAAAAAAATCAATTTGCAGCAGTACAGAGGCTCGCTTTTCACTGTACCCCCTGCTTACACTCGCACTTTTACGTTGTTATGCTCCTCCACAAATGGACACCAGTTAAGACGTGGCAGCATAAGTCACCCAGCACTGGGAGAACTCCCCGCTCCTCTGTTCTCCTAACTTGCCTTGGTCACCTGCATTTCAGCGTGGAGGTGGATATGACAGAGAGGTAGCAATACCTCCACGCATCCCTCTGCTCAGTTGGGGCACCAGGCCAGGAGCTGGCTGGGCCAGTGGCACCAGTGGGACCTGGCTGTGGGTTAACCCTTCCTGCTGGTTAATTTTGGTCACAGCACACTACCAAGGGCAGATTTCCCATCACTGAGCCTTTGCCTTTCTCCCCTCCCTCATCCTCGAAGCTCCTCAGGTATGGGGGTCTTTACTTTTGCTGTGCAAGGTACAGTATTATATCAAGTAACAAATAAATATCCTGTAACAGTCCACGTTGCTCCATTCCTCCCCTGGCTGCATACTTAGCACCTTTTCTATTCCAAGTTTGTCCACCCTAGTCAAACCAAGCAGGTTCCTGAGCACAGTACCTCAAGTACCTATCCTGACATGCCCCGACTCCCATTTTGGCTGAGCTAGTGCTCCGCAGAGCAGCTTCAAGGCACAGTCTGTCAGTGAAGGCAGCGGGGTGGCTGTCGCTAGCAGGCAGTGTGCCTACAGCTGCCTCCATCTGCCCGCCAGATGGTGAACTGGCACCAACACAGTCTGTCCCAGAGCAGTCAGTCCTGATGCCCAGGGAAGTTTCTGGGCATTCTTCATTTATGAGTACAGACACACGGGCACGGTCAGCGTGTCCATCAGTCCGTATCACACTGACACAGACAGTGTCTGTACAAAGGCGGTGCAGCTGCACCCTGAGAGCATGTCCAGCAGATGTAAACACTTTTTTTAAAAACCAATCTGGACTGAACTTATGGCCCAAAAGGAGTGGGAGGTAAAGCACTGTCATATCTATTTTATTGCTTTCATTCTTCAGCTGTTCCAGAGACTGGAGTTGTTTCTGACATAATTAGGGCTCTGTTGCTCTGCCTATAGAGCTCGTGGTACAGCCTTTGTGAAGAAACCTTGATAGCAGTCATCCTCTATAGCTAGGAGATTTCTGTAATCATAACCTTTGTTTTTCTTTTGTTTATGGAAGAGGCTGGCATAAGAAAGAGGATCTTTATGTTGCACAAAACATATCAGAGCCCTGTGAGTAGCTTCTCAAAAGCAATAGATTGCATCTTAACTTCATGGGCAGTCCATGAATAACTAACTGGACAAAAATCTATATTTCATTGCTCCCAAAGTCTATAAGCTTTGTACTCAAGGCAGATTTTTCCTTTTGGTATTCTTATTATTCAGCTTTGTACCTGAGGTTGAGAAGCAAGATGGAAAATATCGGGTAGTCCCAACTGCACTTTATATCACTCTAAGTTATAGAAAACATAAGCTTTATTCTGAATAATGCTTGCACCACCTTTTTCTGAGCAGTTGCACAAAATCATTACACTTCGCAAAATTAATATGTTTGCTCAACTTTGGAAAAAATAATATGCACATATCAGCATTTTGTTTTGATAACTTAAAAAATTATCATCTCCAAATGTTGGATTCTAGGTAATGATTAATAACAATGAAATCTGAAAATGCTGGTTTAGTTATTTTGCATTCTCAAGCTGGAGAGACAATTGAATTAGTTTCTCGGAAAAGCGAGCTCAGGTTTGTGAGATGAAAATCCAACCACAAGATGGCATCTCTTTCTCACAGTAACATCCAGTAATGGACAGGAATATTTCTGAAAAGAAAATGAAGCGGTGATGGGTATTTCAGTAAAACAAAACCATTTTAGGTAGGGCACTCCCTCATAGTGCTCCCCAGCCTAGGGCTGGCATAAGATTGAAGTAACAAAATGTGAAGCAATGAGCATATCTTCCTCTCTCCCCCCCCCCCAAAACTGTGCTTTCTTGTACTTATGTGTCCTAATAAAAATTGTGATCTAATGTTTTAATTGCTGCAATTGAAAGAGAAAAAAAAAAAGTCAACGCATCAGGAATGTAATGCAGGCACTTTGAGGCTTTTAAAAGGAAGGCTGATCACTAAAACTGTTTTGAGAACCTTTTGATTGTGAATTACTCCGAAAGACAATCTGTGGCTGACGTTCTTAACAAAAAAGACTTTGTCATTCTCAAGGATGAGACAACTGTTTCCTATAATTCTTCATATCCAGTACATGCCTAATATCTGTGGTATGTTTCCAGTTATCAAAGAGTGATGAGACACAAAATAAAGCTACAGGCTCATTTGAGAATTACATTAGTAATATTACCACAGGGAAAACGTGATTGGCTCTGGAATTGATATAGTATGAAAGCTAAATTTAAAAATACAAACATTTTGGCTGACACTGCTGTTTAAAAAAGGCAGCTTTAAAAATAAATGTCTTTTATTTCTTATGTGTCCTATTAAGTAGTTCCTTTCCAGTCTCAAAGCACTGTATGAATTAAGAACATGAATGTGAATCTTCTCTGGCCTCAGACATTTTTTTTCCCAGAGTAACACTACATCCCTTTGCACCAGCAGCAGTGCCCCAGGGTCCCCAGTGCCATGGGGGACATGCTCCCAGGAGAAGAGGGAGAGAAAAGTCAGTAAGGCTCCCTCCAGGTTGCTTTTTGCTTCATGGCATCATCATCATCATGATCAGTGTATTCACCACCATCTGGGTTTCAGCTAGGGTTTAAATAGCAGTATCTGATGAGGGACATGGTAGGGAAGAAATGGTTGCATGGCAGGTAGAAGGCACCTGAAATCTCCCTCCTGGCCTGGGTCATGCCTCTCTGTGTTGGCAGCAGATGAGGTTACAGGCAGCCCTGAGAGCGCAGGAGTGGGGGCAAGCAGACAGAAAGCAGATGCACTGAAAGTGCATAGAGTGGCATGTGAAATCCCCCAAACATCAGCCTATTTGGACAAGAGAGTGTCGTGTAAATCACAGTCCTTCCAAAGGCTGTTCCTCTAAGGATATGTGTACATCAGACCTTGCTCAGGCACACTGCCCTGCTTGCTGCCACTATTCTGCTTGCTCTAAAGCGAAATATCTTGTAAATGTCCTGTAAATCACAATTGGAGACAGCAAAAATGCTGCATCTGGCTGAAACTACAGTGAGAGTTTCAGGAGTCTGGCTGATATCATCTGTACTGGATTGACAGCACCTCTTCACAAAATTTTACATGGGCTCTGTAATGACCATGAGAGGTCATGAACCCACCACAATGGCTCATCAGGCAGATAGTGCCATGTTTCTCAGTAAAATACAGGGCTTCAGCTCATCTGCTGAACCGTGAATATTGACTGCTGAAACACCTTTGTCCTACTGAAGGCTTTCACTAATGCAGGGGACAAGTATCCTGCTGCAATTAACATCTCAAATCTAAGAAACAAAAGCACAGCTCTCTTCAGCTGTGGCTTGGAGAAATGCCTTACCAAAGTTTTCCCAAGCTCTGCCCCTTTTGTAGCTGTGTAAGAGACTCCTTGTTCCAAAACTTTAAGTGAATGATTGTGTACTACCCCTATGTTTATTAGTGTGAGGCAACACTTTCCAAAGCTCTGTCTGTTCTTGAACTGAAAGAACCATGCAATTAAAAAAATAAGTAAATATATATATATATTTGAGAAGTGTTTGGGAAATATCAGGGAAAATATAATTGAAATTGCCCTTTTTTCCCCCATTGAATTCTGTGTCATATTTATCCAGCCTGTTTAAAAATGGCTCTGTTCTGTTTGCAGTGGGAAAATAATAGTGTAGACAATTTATTCAGAACAATCACTTATTTGAGATCTCTTAAAGTCAGAGAGCTTCAACAAAGCCTGTGTCATCACAGAAGCTCATGACTGCTATTATATATCTGCACACACATTATGTGACATTCCTGACACTCCACTGCCATCTAAATCCCTGAAAAAATTCTTTAGGACACACTTCAGAGCTGAAAGCATCTTGCAAGAACTTCCACAATTTAAAACACAGAATCAAGTTTTGGGGGGATTTTTTTTGATAAAATTAATTACAAAGCTTGTACACAGAACTATTGATATTTTGTTTCTAGCATTGTGGCTTAATTTCAGCTCTTTTCTCTGCACTGCTTTCACCCAGGAGAGCTATGTTCCATCTTGTGCTATACTTGGAAAGAAGCCCACATTGAATATGCCAGCAGAGCTCCCAGCACTGAACACTGCTCAGGAAGACATGACTGCTTTGCCTACATACCATGAGTCTGAATTTCTCAAGCTAGAGAGGAAGCAAGAGTGAGCCAGATTTGAGATCTTTGGACCAACTCCTTCATTTACTAACACCTGAAAGCTGGGACTTAATACTAAAACTGCGTAGCCATGAGGATAACCCTGGCTCTGTTACCAAATCTGGGAGCTTGGTAGTGGGAGAGTGGAGTTCCCACAGACAGAATGATCAAATGAGAGCTGCAATGTATCTGGAAGTAAACACAGCTGCAACTTCAGCTTATATAGCTTAAATTTCAAGGTTTTTCCAGAGTATCAATAATATCAGTCCATGTTCTAAAAGACATGACATACATAGAATATAATACATTCAGGCTTCTCAGATTCCAAAATGAATGCGTCTTTGCTTAGGTTATCCAAATAATTCAAAGAGATAGAATAAACAACAAAATTGACATGTACTTCTATAACTTAGTATTTTTTCAAGTTGGAACTGGGTCATCTAAGGTATTCACACAAGTCCCATATTTCCCCTTCTGACCATTACACTTCTTTTGCCATTGAACATCAGCCTACCTGACACGGCAAGTCCTTGTGGTTAAAAGATCTTCCCTGTCATCATACCTCCTGCCAAAAGAACCTCTAGACTCTCTCTCTCCCTTTATCCCCAGGTGGCTCCATATGGTGCAATTTGCTCTAGTGTTGTGAGCAGCACTCAGTGTTCAGTGAGACTCCCAGGGTCCAACGCAGTCATGATATCCAGACTTTACCTTGAATCAGAGCTGATTCAGATTTGGCAGTCATCACAGGGAAGGGGAAGGGAAGGAAGCCATGTAAAGCACAGGCAGTACATTGTGTACTGCCTTTGTAGCTCCATGTTTCATTCAGATGTCACACTAATCCTGTCAGATTATAATGAGAATCTTGGAAGCCACAGGTTAGAAGACAACTTCTCCTTCCCATGGCTGCAACCTCCAGCAGCCTGCCAACAAATACTTATTTAATGGGACTTCTGCTTTTCACCTCAAAAGCCACCCTCCATGCACATTTTCCCTTACAGATGTTTTATCCAGACAATTTTTCTACATAGAGCTTGTATTTTTCCCTCCTTATGCATCTATTCATTTGTGGTCTAAGACTTACAAACGTTTTAATATTTGTCCTGGTTTTACATGGTCCATAAGCACATTATTGTGACACAAAATCAATGTTTCGGTTCTCAGTGCACACAGCCTAGGGACAGATCACAGACACAGACGTGTCTCAGAAATACACTAGAGACTGGTAACATTCACTGTGTGGTTAGCAAGAGAATTTTCTACTTAGAGTAGATCCTTCCCAACTTGGCTGCAAAATGTATTTGAAGAATGAGATTTAGGAGATGGTATAAATGCTATTGTTACAAGCAAAGAACATATTTAATCCTTGAGAAAATTCTTGAGCATTGCTCTGGTTCCACAATGAGTGCATCTAATCAATTAGTAAAATCAGTGACATCTCTTCAAGACAGTGTAAGGAACCCTTATGAAATGAGTATTGGTGGCATCACGGGACACAGGCTCTGCTATAGATCAGTTAGCCTATAATCTCTTTTCCCTACAAAACACGGAAAGGGAGCACCACACTGCCAATAATAGAAATAGTAATGCAAGGTTGACATTGCTATGTCATGCCCACGACATGCCATTAACGAGATCAAATTATGTCTAAAGTCCACTTTGGATGGAAATAAAGAGAACCTCTCTCTGTTTTGCTGCCAGCTGCCGCTGCCATGACTTGATTTCAGTGTTCAGACTGCAGTTTTCAATCCAAGGTGCAGGTGTTGCACCAAAATGGTGGCGAGGACGCCCTATATGATGCTCAAGGAACGAGAGCACGGATGGCTAACTGTGTGAAGACTTCTGCACTCACAAAACCAGCCTGGGTCCAGCTGGACACCACTGGATACAGATGGAAGAATTAGACCATGAAGCCCAGTGCTTTCATATCTGAAAGCAAACTATGAAGACATTTAAATGAAACCCTGATTTAGCCTGTAAGCATCCAGACTGTATTTGCACAGTGCCCAACACACTGGGTGTTGGAAGTCTAGGGGTCAGAAAATAATAGTATTTGTTTTCTAGGTAGGATTTAAGTAAGGTTTATAGAACTATTTTAGGAAATAAATTTATATATTTATTTGCCCAGCATTAATGTGCTGGGTAGCTTCCTTGACTCCAAGTTAAAAAGACCTAATAAAAATTTTCAAATGTTTCAGTCAATTCTATGTGACTTACAAGAGGATTGTCGTGTGACCATATTATTTAAGTATTTTTCAGGCACAACTAAGAAAATGTAGTGATTGGAAAAGTATCCCAATTGGGACAGATAACATTTATGTGATATGTGGGCTGATGGGAGATTTAAAAGTGCTGTTTGTTACGCTACAGACAGTTATGAAACAAACGATCTGGCTCCAGCATAAACTGTTAAACTGAAAACATGCCAGAGGGAGACAGCTGTCAGTACATTAAAAAGTCATTTTCTCAGACAACAAAGACTTAAACCAATCATTTTATAAACATATTTCTTTGCCCAACCAGATTTTGGTATTTCTAATGGTTTGCCTGCTGCATGGAGAAATAAAGTAAGCTTTTGCTCATGTGATTTGTCAGGAATTTCTACTTGGAAAGAACAGATGGTGCTAAAAAATTGAACAAGGATAACAGCATTATCAGCCTTTCAACTGCAAAATCCATTTTTCCTACACACATTTAAAACTGAAGCAATGCATACCACAAACCTCTGACCACGGTCAATCCACAGGTTACGTTAAAATGACACTGTTCTCAGTGTTGAGGATCACATTTTGGAGTAATTTTCTCCAGATTTGTGACAAAATCTTTGCATTATAAATTAAAGACATGGCCAAACTTGCCAGTGGTGTACACTTGGATATCTCTATTAAACTGGTGATTGTAGGGACTTACACAGCATTAGGGTCCAAAGCCACACTTTCAATACAGTCTATGCCATATCTCATGGTGACCCAGGTGACTGCCTGGACAGGTCTTAGGAGGCTGGTCCTCCAGACAAAGCTCAGAGCACTGTCTTTTCCCCAAAATAATTTTGTACTTTCACAGCATCACTAAGACAATTATTCCTGGCTCCCTCACTGTCTTAACTCCTTTTCTGATATCACGTCTGTGACCCTCAGCCAGCTAGAGAAACCAGAGATCCCAAATTACTCTGTGCTTCTGCACCTGCATATTAAATAGGCCAGAAAGTAAAGGTACCACTCAAGTGTTTTATGCTGAAAAAAAAAAAAAAAAGCCTGAAAAGCCTGAAATTCCAGATCTCTCACTTCAGAAAATAAATAAAATGAAATAAAATTCAGCACCAAGGTAACCCAATATCTAGACTGCTGTGGGTTAGAGTCCCAAGGATCACGAGTACCAAGAGGACAAGAAAGCTCAAATTCATTAATTCAAGCCAGGGAATTTATGAGCAGGGAATGGGGTGGTTTTACAACCCCGTTAATGTCCATGCTGACATGGGTAATTTTGAGCTGACAAGCTACTGCTAGATAAAATACATTCACCTACTTTGCCTTTCACTCTTGTTTAGTGAGCCACATCTTGACAGTCTCTGGTTTTATGTGAAACTTACTTTACCTGTTACTTTTACTAAAGGTAGAGTTCCTGTTGTTGTTCTGTAGAATTTTTTTCTTTTTTTTTCTTCTTCTTGCTTGCTATTCTTCCCTTTCTCCCTCTTCTTCTTTCCCTTCTTCCCTCATCTCCTTCATTTCTTGTGTCCTTTCCTACACTCTTCCTCCCTTCCTTGCCTTCTTCCTGCAGCTAAAATCTTAGCCTGCTGTAGAGAGAAAAATGAAAAATTACCTATTTGGATGATAAAGACCCAGAAGCCAAATCACAAGGCAAAGGAACCCTTCAATGTATTTATTTTTAAATTCCATAATTTGGGTCCAGGTTTATGTGGGCTTGGTAAACATGGACCTGGTAATAAGGTCACCCACTAGGATTTAAAAACAGGGGTCTCTTTACAGTACAGTAGTGAGAGTGGCAGGTGGCAGCTGTGCACAGATACAATCTGTTAAAGCAATAATAATAATTACTACTCAGCATTCCTCTCTCTCCAGAAGCAGCACCACCTAATGAAAATATGTTCTGCTGTAACCTAAATACATCATTCCCAGCAACTTCTAAGACAAGTCTAACAGCACTGGTTGCATCCACCACCAGCGAGATCCACACCTTCTGCTTCCTGAAAGATCATGAAGCACTGACTCCACTCTGCAGCACAGGGAGAAAAGGGCAACCACATAAATCTCTGTGCCTGGTGCCTGAAGAATCTGCCCTTTCCTCAGAGGTGAACCTTGCACCTCTGTCTGGCTCTGGAGGCATCTGCCCTGCGTTGGTGGGAGGGCAGCTGTGTCTGCGACCAGAAACCAAGAGTGTCCCAAACCCCAAAACTCTCTCTGAGCCCCAAAGCTCACCCTGAGCCTCAGTCAGGCACAGCCCCTTAGCACAGCAGCATTCCTGGTGCCCCCTCCCTGGCCAGGTGCTGCTCATTCCAGCTGAGAAGGATGATTCAGCACTTGGTGGAAGGTAAGTGGAGATGCTGCCAGAGTCTACCCTAGTGCGTTGATGTCTACAGTGGAGAGTTACTCAGGGCTCTCAGCCAGTTTTCAGCCTGCACACATCCATCATCCAATCCTCAGTCTGGTGATTTCAGTCTGGCACTGCTTTAAGGCCCAAAACTAACCTAGCACCTCTCTGTTTCTAGGACCGAGTGGATCTGCAGTGAGAGCACTGGCAAACCAGAGCACCCATAGCCCTGTGTCCTTGTCTCTGCTGCCACCTCTGGGCACGCCAGGGCTCCCATGGGTGGCACAATGGCAGGTCCTGCCACACAGAGAGTTACTGCTCCATGCTCCAATACACATGAACGGGTTCAAGAACAATGAGTCGATGGAAGAATCAGTCATGCTGTGACATGGAAATGTTCCCACGGGGGACTAATGTGTAAGCTCAGAGCTGCTTGACTCAGAGGGAGGATCTCAGAAGTGTATAGTGGGCACATACCCTGCCAGCATCACATCTAAAAATGCACATCCTGTCATAAATAAAACTTCCTGTGGAACATGCCACATCACATGGTAAGACTTTTTTAAAGAGCAAATCACTCCTAATTGAGGAGATTTTTCTCATAAAAGTTGTTTCGAGCATTTACTACATATAAATGAAAGATAGGAAAGGAGAAAAAAAAATCTCAGCATTTTAGTAATTTTAGTGTAATCAATTAAATCTGCATAAACTACACTCATTTCCAGTTCAGACTCCATCTGGTTCTTAGGATGTGTACTGTCACTGTTGATAGAATTTTCCCAGGAAGGAACAAGTGAGTGCAGTCAGCAGCTTTCCAATTTGCAAATATACAGTCAGTAACACTTTCTCAGACACTGATGTGCACACTCACACTTTGAGCTCTTGCTGACTAGAGGTTTCTGACACCAGCCAGGCCCTGAGGCCAAGTCAGACAATGAAATGATGATGGTACACTCTTCTCTGGGCTATCTGCAGTGACATTCTCCTTCACCAGTGACTTCTCTGATCCTTACCACTTGCTAGAACAGGAACAGGAAAGTCAGCTTTACTATATTTACAAAGCAAGCATTCCTGTTTCCATTTTTAAATCACTGTTTGCTCATTATATTGTCCTTCCTTTTTATGGTGATAAAAATGATGCTTGCTTCTGTCTATACTTTGGTATCACAAGCAGTTCTGTCCAGCTGCTTATGAAAACATTATCTTTATTCTTGAATTTGTGAGTGAATGAGGTATCTGAGAAAGAGGAGCCCAATGCTGTTCAATGGAGGATGTACAAAAACTGTATCTCCTGTATGACAATTCTAGATGCAATATTCTTAGGTGTAAGACCTTCTTTGGGGGAAATTCAGCTGAGACCTGAATTTACTTTGTATTTACTTTCTTTAGACAATATTTTTTAACCAATATGTATCACAGACATCCATTTGACTAGCCACCTTCATCTGTCAGCCATCACCTCATCCTAGCCACCTTGTCTGTTGTATGAAAAGGAGGGTAATGTGGAAAAAGATCAGACTAGTTTAATTCATCTGCTAAATACATTCTCTTTGAAAGAAAGTACTGAGATAAATTATGCCTAGCCAGCAGCTAAGGTAGCATCTGCATCTGTAGTCTCTACAAGCCTTAATAACCAAGGTACACTCTGTACTTAGGAGAGTAAGAAATCTTCTGAAAACAATTGTTTGTGCACATCACTCAAAGCAGGCATTCGTGATGGAGAACCCACTGATCTCTAGCTTTGGACAACTATATGCTTTTCTGGTTTTGCACTTGCATCTATTTCCTCTTTTAGCTGCTTAGCTGTGTGATGAATTGTAATGGGAGTCGTTCTGGGTAGCATGAGTAAGAGTGGGCTAAAGCAGGCGAGCTGATACATAAATTGGGCTGTTTGTTACAGCTTTTAAGTTGCTTAAACAGCCACACTGATGAAATGTTGGTAACCATCTGCTACCAACATTTGCAAATAAATATAAACCAACATAAATATTTCCTAGCTTGTTGCTCTGTTTCAGGCATGAGTCTCTTTTTTCAGGATTTTTTTTTAATCTACATGTAGTTCATACACAAGCTTAATTTCTTCAGACTGTTTAGCTTCCTAGGGGTGATTTCACTACACTGTTCTTTGGTATCCCTGAACGCAAATTACACATGACTAAACAGAGAGGGAGGATGCCTAATTCTGATGATGATGATTATTTATATTATTTATCAGTGGCAAAGCAAACTGTTAAACTGTAAATTCTTCATGGCAGACTGGTTAGAGAGATTAATTGTAAGCTTTCTTTATGTGAATTTATTATGCAAATCTGAGCAAATGGGACAAATCTGTTTTCCTTACAGAAGGAAGAGATTTCAAAGAATTTAGGAGCTTTATGCAAACCACAGCTATATTTGACTCTATAGGAATAAGAGATGGAATTTTGAAAATCCAAATCTTTAGTTTTGACCTTACATCACTGTTATACACAGCAGCTCTAGAACACTCCTCATTTCAATGCATCCTCTTCAAAGCTTCCTCTCTGACTTGTGATCACACAATATCTCTTTGTTTCCATAACAGTTGCTTACTGCTTATAATATCATGAAAACTGTAGTAGAAATCAGCTATTGGGTACTTTTTCAAGCCTCTACCACATAAAATGTTACTTGTTGAGTGTTGCTATCATTTTGCATCATAGTGCCCCAAGGAAATAAAAGCTGCTCACTCTCAGATCTGCTTTCCTTTCTTGACAGCTTTGTCTTTGCAACAAACCGTGCCTCCAAGCTAGGAGTGCTCAAAGAGAAACTCACAATTTGGGGAAATTTTTTTAAAATGCAATGAAGAAATGAAAGGACTTCTTGATAGCCAGATTTTCCTATTAGAGTGTTACTTTCTGACAATGGGTAGTTTAGGTTTACAACATGATTTTACAACTCCTCCAACACACCAAGGACTATGCTTATTTTAGACATCTTTTCTCTTTCATTGATAATCTACATTGAGTTATTATCTCTTATGTGAACATGATTTCTAAATTGACTGGTGAGATGTAATGTAGTAGAAATCTCTCTTAATTTTTTAAAAAAGTTCAACATTCCTTTCCCACTAGAGAGCTAGATCAAATACAACCATAGCTATATTATTTTGCACAAACTAATGATTTTTTTTTTTTTTGTACTTGCTTCCAGATGACTGCAATGCTTATGAAAGCTGCCAGGATGCATTAAAATCATTCATGAATTTGTAATAAGGGTCTTAGGTTCCACACAGCAAGTATTTTGCAGTAGAAAGTATACATTGCCAAAGGATTCATCCTTGTTAATAGCATACTCTGCAGTTGTGAAACACTGGCCTTTCAGACTTGAGCAAATAATTGAATGTCCTTTTGGCTCTGTTCCGCTAATGACCCTCTAGATTAGGGCAGAATCCCAAAGTCAGAGAGTAAATGGGGTCTTCTTACTGGGATAGGTTTCTAAGTGTACTTGATATCCTGCTGTATAGATGAAATAAAAAATGAGGATTGCTCTTGAAGAACAAAGTGTTTTGGAAAAAAACTAGGAGCTACTTGGTTCTTTTGCAGTAATTTGAAACAAATATTAAGATTGGCATTAACAGAGTCTGAGTAGAATTATGTCTGTGTGTGTATGTGAAAGTGCCAGATGAAGCAGTAGAACACGTCTTAAAAAGGTATCTGAACAAAGAGAAAGAACAAAGTGACCTAAAGATAAGGTATCAAACAAGACAAAGAACAAATCGGAGCCATAAATACACAAAGGCAACAAACATTCATGGATTTCTGAAGAGTGAAACAAAACAGTGAGGCAAAGTATCCTATACACCATCCTCTCCTAGAAAGTATAAAAAGCAATTCCAAAATCAGTTTACTTGCCAATCAAGAAGCCCAGAGGCACAATGGGAACATAACAGACAATATCCTTATCCTCTGTGTGATCACAGATCATCTGTGTGATGTTGACCAGGCCATTTGAACATACACATTTTGATGTTTCCAAGTACATGGGTGTGAATGCGTAAAGAGAAACAGTCAGTATTTTGCAGAGATTTTGTTTATAAAATCACATTCCGCTTCCCTAAGACCTCATGCTGAGCTCTATCATACTCATTTTCTATGCACTTTAGTTCTTCAGAATCCTTCAAAACCTAGAGATCCAAAACCTAGAGGTCCCAGGTAAATGATGCACATGTCCCTCGGCAAAGATGTTTGCTGTGATTGCTGTTCAGCAGCTTTAAGGAAGGCCAAAGGTGGCACTGCAAAGATAGGCTTCACAAAGCCATGGCAACAGAGGGGTCTAGACAGCTTGAACGAGAATTCACAGGGATAAAATTATCACGAGTGGACACAGTCAGCACAAAACCTACACATTATTTAAATTCTTCTTGAGCCTTTAAAACTGGGCAGTAAATGTTTTACAGGTGTTGGCTGTCCCAGTTTCCTCCTCTTAAAACACTTCAGCTGAAAAAGAAAATGGCAATAAAGGAAAGCCTTACAGATTGTGTTAGTCCTTTATAGTAGTGGCAAAAACTAGTCAGATCATGCAATATATTTTCTCTAAAACAACACAGGAAGTTATAGTAGTCTTCCAGAAGGATTTGAAATGAAAGCTTAGAGTCATAATGTAGAATCAATATGGAAGTTTAGGAGATTATAACATGAAACATTCAGGTTTCAGGTTGCCATCTAAGATTCAGAGCAGTTTCCAAGTTTTCATGAAAAGTTTCTATGTGCTGAAAATTAAGACACTTGCGGCGGAAGTCTGTACCTTCTTTCCTGGCTACACAATGCAATGTGTCAATCTGGGAAAGTCCGAAGGTGGAAACTGGATTATCTCCTTGGTAGAAGCCAGTAGATTCTGAGATATGTTAGATCAGTCTCCACAGTCAGATCAAGAGACCTTACAGGATGATCAATTGGGCATGTCTAAGAGCAAGGACAAAAGAGGAATATATGCCTAAATGAGGACTTCAGTGGGTTTAGGATGACCAGACTATGCATGGGAAAACCTATGCACTGTCTTCCTCTGAATGTGTCTGACTTCACAGGTGGCCTATCCAGAATCCTATATATCTATACCATGCTCTGGCATATTAAAAAGATTTCTTCATCCTGGACAAAATTGAGTAGCTCCATACAAGCCTGTCCAAATACTCCTTCATCTGAGGGGATGGATCCAGCAAGCACATACTGCTCAGCCTGCAGCATCTTCAGAAATGGCAGTGGCAGCAGGATGAGCAAGATACATGTGAGATGCTGTATTCAACAACTCCTTGAAGTACTGATGCATTCTTAGAAGTCCCAGCCTCCTCTCTTTTCCTCTCTCCATTCCTCCCAGCCACTTCCTTGTGAAGTTAAAAAGTTGGGTTTCCTCACACACTTCTTTTGGAAACTATTTAGTTCTTTGCTGCCCTATGGCAGAGTTTGTAGCAGTGGAGCAGGAAAAAGCATCAGCAGTCATAACAACTTCTTCATAATTGTCTGCAGTGCAATTATTTTGTTCAGTTCTGGGGCTTCTGAGCACTACTCCAATATAAACATGGACAAGCAAAAGATAAGAACATGACCTAAGTAAGAGGGAAATCTGCTGCTCACTAGCCCAACACACCCAATGCTACCAGCTGGCTTGTGTGTGTCTTATTCAAATGGCTGCTGTGCCTTGCACCAGGCTCAGGCTAATAAACATGGTAACTAAGAGGAAGCCCTCACTGACTGACATCTAACACACTCCTCGTTTCTGCATATTTGTATACTTTCAAAAGCAAATTTTTCTTTTCCAAAGCAAATGACATATGTAAGGCATGGTTTAGACTCTGTAATTCTCATAACCAGGCTGGAAGACCACACTTTAGCTTCAAACTATTCCTCCATCTCTGAAAATTCAATTTCAAGGATGAATATCCATGATGATCATTCTGTAGTTCTGCCTTATCACACATGTGGCCTGACATCCATGTTCCTGAGAGCCATATGTGTCTGTTGGAAACCAATCATGTTTAAAGGCGTTCCAATGTCCACAAGTCTCCAATGGGCAAACCTATAACCCCTACACAGAAAAGAGAAGCGAATAAGGACACCAGCCATGATCTGATAATTTAATAGCATCTAGCAATCAGGCTGCTACATTGCACTTAATAGTATTTCATCAAGAGTGAGAGCTCTATGTTAAAAAAAAAAAAGGGGCCATAGCAACAAAAATCATTTACAGTCTTATGTATACTTACTTCGTCTCCACTGAGATTAGTGTTCTGCATGAATCACAGTGGCACACTGATGGTTTGGCCAATACTCAGACAGTACATCAGGGAAGAGAATTGCATATAACAATGTAATATCCTGTTTGGAGGCTTAAGAGGCAAAAATTCAGCAGTAATCACTTCCTAGGGTAGTAACACACTTTGTATAGCCTTCATAACGACTCCACAGTTATTCAGTCAATGCAAATGGAGTCTGATATTGAGCATCAAGAAGATAAATTAACAACAAAATGAGTCTTACTCACACATCCACCTACGTCAGTGGTGGACTGCGAAGACACAGCATGCCTCTTAAAGGATGTTGCCCTTCTCTTTAAGGTGCTAAGATGGCTGAAAGGGAGGCAGGAACAAACCCTTTCTTTACTAAATACTGTGTGAAGAAAGAAAAAAAGCTGTTAAAATTTAGGAAGCGAACTTGCCATTGGAATTAATGACTAGTTCATGTTGTAAAGGCCTTTTGGTTTACCAATCAATTTGGCTAACAGTGAAATCACAACAAAATTCTTCCATGAGCTTCAGATTTGGCAATAACAACATACATGAAGTGCCAAATGCCAGGATGCCTGCCTTATTAATTTTTGTTTAAGACCCAGTTTTCCAGACAAACCGACTATAGTCTAATTAATTAAAAACAAACAAACAAAACCTGAACATTTGACATAAACCAAACCAGTCAAACCTAAGCAAATTTAATCTTATTTGATGTAAGCTTCCTTCCTACCTCTCTCCCCAGCTCCAGGCAGTTCTCTTCTGTGTCTGAAGTCATGCTGGAAATAATTTAAAAAGCGAAGTCTTGGCTGAGGACCCCAAATGTCTTATGGTCAATGAATATATCCCCTGAAGACTTGCCTTACATCTAAAATGGAATACCAAGGATTCTACAACTATAGCAGCTAAAAAAACCCAAACATCCAAAATAAACCAGGGGGTTATCATCAAGCTAGATATAAGACAATGAACAAAAGCTAATGAACAGAAGACTCACTGTGTCATGTCTAAAATTAGACTGCATTGACATCTTCATTGTGACGGGTTTGTGGAATACTCAAAGGGTATTATATTATTGTTTTAAGCATCGTATGTCTCTTTATCAATTTGATAAGTACAGCTAGTTCAGTGTATTGCTAGTTCAATGGGTAAGAGACACAATAATTTCTTACAGGAACAAACGATGGAGTCCGTATAAAGAGGGACAATTGGTACAAATTGCAACGCTGAAAAAAAAATGCAAACAGTACCTCTTCTGAAGTTCCTGAAAGGAACAGGACAAACAGAAGAGACAGCATTACCTCTGTCACTACCTCACAACACAGGCGCTCAGTCCTGAAGTCGACTGCCTCAGTCCCCTGTACAACTGAAACCAGCCTTGTAGGCAACGTGAGCTGCAGCAAAGTGCCAGCACAGGAAAAGAGATGGGAAAATGGAGCTGGGAATGGGAAGAGTGGGTGGGAGAACTCGGGATTTAGATCATCTGAAACTGACATGGAATCAATCACACCTTAAAAATAAGCCAGATCACTTTGAGAGAAATGAGTTAAGGAAGCACATGGGTGGCGATCTGGGCAGGCTTGAGAACACTGACCCCTCTATCCGAAGCAGGGATAAGAAGGCAGGACAGGCTGAGGAAGACAGAAAGATTCCTCTAAGCTGGATCTGGCTAGACACAGTTTCCAGCACACCTGACATACCACTGGTCTCACGTGCCGTATCATTCCACCTGAAACTGCATATAGCAGAGTGATTCTGCCCAGGAGATTTAATGAAGAAACTCCAGGTTACAGTCTGAAGAAATATGGCCAAGTAAAAGAGAGGAGGGAGAAAACCAGTGGAACAATTGCCCTTGTATCACTGCATGAAACCAGACACTCAAAAGAGCAGTAAAATCTGACCAAAAAATGAAACAAAGATACAGGATCTAAAAAAAAAATAAAAATCACTGGAGCTTTGAGACTTTATGCCACCAAAACACAGACATTTCTTGAACCATCTGGGTAGTTCATCTGATTCCAATCAACTGTGTTTGCAGAATGTGTGGTTTGATCCATATGCAGAAATATTTCACTGAGATGGGAAGTCACAAATCATAACAGAGGTCTGGTGCTACTCGCTCAGAAATTAATTTTGGAGCTCCCATTACCATAACAACGCTAATAAACTCTAAGTTGCTCAGATAAAGAGAAATAAAAGTTGGTTGCTGGCTATTAAATCATGAGTTAGAAGATCTCAAAGACCCTGAAGTGTGCATGCATGGAGAATCATGGGATATGCTGAATTCAAGAATAGTGGGCAGCTTAGGAAAGAGATCCTTTATGAAAGCTTTCTGAAAACCAGGATATTTTAGACCTCACAGGAAATAAGGAGAACTGCAATGCATGGAAACTGTGGAAGGCAAAGTAACATCCTGGTGAAAAGGGAGAGTCTGTGAGGTAACAGATCCACACACCTCTGTTCCTGAGCTTGGTGGAAGGCAGGTTCAGATGAGAACGGGACGGCTGCTCAACAAATATTAAATGTGACAGGAACAAGCCCCTACAACAGCAGTTCTCACTTTCTACACGACCTCTTATACTCCAATTGCCTTATCTATTCAGCTTGGTTTCACCCCTTGTCCTCATGTCACTTTTCTCTTACATTTATAACCTCTACTATAAAATCAAGAATATATATTTGCACTTTTCCTCATGTACAGTTGACTACAGCATTCCTTGAAACGCCAGAAAAAATGGCTTTCCTTTCAGACCATGCACATTTTTTACACAAAAGCATTTCCAGCGCCGGTTTCTGCTGCCACAGCCGTTTCGTAGCCAAAAGAATGGGCTTTTTTTTTAAAGTGTCAATAATAGAAAGCAATAAAAGCGTGACACATCCCGAGGCGCTGGGAGCTGCTCCTGAGGGAGCGGCGGCGGAGCACGACCCTTTCCCCGGATCTGCGGGTCCTTGTCACACCATTATCGGATCAGCCCGGTCAGGTCAGCGCTGCTGATCATTTACTGCCGGGGGGGCGGGGATGTGAGCAGAGGTGATGCTGAGAGCTTTAGGTGAGGGGTTTTTTCCTTTTTGTTGGTGGTTTTCTTATTTTTTTTTTTATTATTATAAAGTTTATTATAAGGTGCTCCATCTGCTGCTTGGAGAGACACCGCTCGCTCTTCCACCTAACACCAGTGGAAACACTATGTGTTTCCAGCCCCATCTTCATTAGAATTTTAACACCAAAGCAACCCACAAGAACCCGAAACCGGCCAGCCAGCCAACCACACTCCGAAATCGGGGCTGTTTTGGCACAGAAAGCCTCTGTAGATACACATGAATGATAATTTCATAAACAAAGCATTAGCGAAACACAACACCGCTAAGTTTATGTCGGCGGCTGCTCCTGCCAATCTAATTCCAGCTTTACACCAAGGTGACTTTAGGAGAAACACCTCCCCCTGCCCGGGCCAGTCTCCCCACAGGGTCACTCCGCCCTCAGAGCCGAACCCTCACGGAGAGCGCCCCCTCAGCCCCCGCCCCCCCGGGCGCGCACGTGCTGGAAGCAAACACCGCGCGGCGCATGCGCGGCCCGGCCGACCCTCCCTTCTTCCCTTCCCCCGCCCCGCCGGGGTCCGGGGGGGCCGCGGGTGGGGCCTCGGTCTCCGGGCGCCTGATTGACTGATGTCATTTCCCCGGCCCCGCGCCGCGCCCGCCCATTGGCTGCCCGCGGACCGCTATATGCGCCGCGCCTTCTGGTTGGCTGTTGCCGCGCGGGCCGCTGGCCTATCCCAATTCGGGCCACGCGGATTAGGGACCTTGGCCCCGCCTCCCCTCCCGGCCCCGCCCGCCGCCGCATTTTCCTCCCTCCCATTGGTCAGTACCCACTCCGCTCCGCCTTCTGTCACGGCGTTGGGCGCTCCGATTGGGTGACGGCCCAGCTCAGTGGGCGACAGCCCCGCCCTCGGGGCCCCCCGCCGTGGCCGCTCATAAAGTTTTGTTTGGAGGCGCCTGGGCCACGCCCCCTTCATCTCCAGGCCCCGCCCCCCGCGAGCGCGGCCCCGCCCCCGCCCTGCCCGCGCGGGCGGGGGTAGAGGCGGCCGTTGGGGCGCGCGCGCGCTCGCGCCGGCGGCACCTCCCGTCCCCTGCCGTCCCCTCCCTCAGTCCCGCTCGGCGGCCGCCGCGGCAGCACCCGCGCAGCCGGAGCTGTTCTGGGGAGCGCTGCCTCATCCTCTTTTCCCTCCTCAGCTCCGCTATCCTCCGGGCACGGTGAGCACAAGCCGCGCGGAGCTGGGCTCGTCTCCCTCTCCGCGTGTGGGGAGCCGGGGCGGTGCTGTGGCCGGCGGGTGGGGCGGGAGGGATGTTGTGGGGCTGAGGGGGCTGCGCGGCTGTGCCCCCGCACCGGCCCCGCGGAGCCGCTGCGGGCGCGGCCGCCGCTCGTAGGGGCTGGCGCTTGCTCGCACTTGTCACCCGGGACCAGGCTGGGCTTTCTCGTCCTATTTCAGATCTGTCACATTGCCTGGGAAACTTCCCCAGCTCGATACAACTTTGAACAAAAACGCAAAGAAAAAAAAAGAAAGGACAAAAAACCCCACCAAAAAGCCTATTTCCTTTAATGTTACAGCTACTGGAAAAAACACAGCCCGGCAAGTTCCTCTTAAAATATAATTGCAACATCACTCCTTTGGAGGAAGCGAGACCTGGAACATAGGACCGCAGGGAAAGCACTTAATCTCTCCTCCTTTTGTGTAACGTGGGAAAAGACTGGGCTTTTCTGTGCCTTAGGACTCTCCGCTGGGAGGTTTAAAGCTTTTTAAAGTATTCTGAGGCTTTTCGGAAAGATCTTAAGTGCAAATTGCTCCTGCTGTAAGGCTCTAATCCGGTGAATAGAAAATGAGTTTGGGTATCTGAAGAGACTGCTGTGCTGGGTTTTTTCTGTCATTTTTGGAAACGCAACCACGCCGGTGCTGGACGTGGCTTGTCTGAAATCTGGGTGTATTCACTCGCCACCCGATGGTTCTGACATCTGCTTCTGAAACTTGTGTGCTCTTTCTACTGCCTTTGGCTTGACTGACCTTGCTCAGCGGAATCCTTTGTATTATTGGTACTTCCAGGTCTTGTATAACATCTAGCAGTGCTGTAGAAATACCGTTAGGGTTTTTGGATGTCTATCCTCCTTCCTGTTTGTTTTTTCTCACAGATATCTTTTTAAAACTCAGAGATTGAGATTAATGCTGTTTTTTTTTCTTTTTCCTCCTTGTAATTCAACAGATGCAGTTTATGTTGCTTTTTAGTCGCCAGGGGAAACTGAGACTCCAGAAGTGGTATGTCCCATTATCTGACAAAGAAAAGAAGAAAATCACAAGGGAACTTGTTCAAACGGTATTAGCCCGCAAACCGAAAATGTGCAGCTTCCTCGAGTGGAGAGACCTGAAGATTGTCTACAAAAGGTTGTTCTGTCTCACTAACCTCATAATTGCCATACATCACAAACAGTGTAATAAGTAGCAGGAAAATAATGAAGATTGTTTGTGTTTTGTTTTTGTGTTGTTTTTTTTTTTTCTTCCCTCTGCTGGTTACAGAGAAGACTGACTTTTCCCTTGAATCTAATTTGATAACCAAGTAGGAGTCATTCATGTGAGGAAAACCACTCATGCATTTAGAAATGTACTGAAGAAAAGAAATGAGCTTCCCTTCTACTTCCATAAGGAGTGGCAGTTCTTGCTACTCTGCTTAGGTTCACACAATCCACACATGCTTCATATTGGTAGGCATTTCGGATGTAATAGATGATAAAGAAAAACTTTATAAATGTGCACCTCAACCAATGACTTCATAAACCACACAAAAATATAACTTGCTTTTTAAGGCTCATAGAAATAAGGAAATTTTTCAGAGTACTTAGTTTAGTTTAGTTGAATTTTTTTTGGTTTTTTTTTGCTATGAACACAAAAAGGGATTTCTACTAATTGAAGGAATCATGGCTAGCTATGTTTTAGTGCAAGTACTAAAAGAAACTGTATCAGTTTCTTTGCAGCAGTCTCATTGTTCAGTTATTCCCTAACCTTTCTAGGAGTGTTGGCATGCATTTGTCTTTATGCTGATCTTTAGAATGTATCAAGATGTGGTGGTGTGAACCCAATTTTCTCCTCAAAGCAGTAGTCCACCTCCCGATTTGCTAGGCTGCATCTCTTCCAGGTAAAGCTGCTGCTACAAAGTCTTATCTTCATTCCCTAGTTAGTTATAAACTTCAGAAAGTTTATGCATTCTTGTTTTCTCTTTGAAATGGTAGGTAATTTGTGCCCTACAATAAACATTGTTGTATTCTCTGTAGGTAGGACAGAGAGAACTGGAGCCAAAATGAAGAGTTTGGAACTTTTCCAGTGCAACAAATCACAGAATCACAGAATATTCTGAGTTGGAATGAGTAGAATCAAATACGTTTAGATGTTTTAAGTCCTGTTTTCATACAGACATTGGTGTGTGTAACATCATACGTGTGAATATTGCTGGTCTGAATATTACTTGTATGTGGTTCTTTAACACAAGGAGGAGGAAAGAGGAGGAGCAATGCGTGAGGCTGTGCTGGAAAAAAGCATGGACAGGATTTTTTCTGGCTCTCAGTTTTGTCACAAAACTTCTTGTACATGTATGTAGACCAGCTTGCTCAAACACTGGGTATGCTTCCTTAAGTGATAATGCCTGGAAGTGCTTTTTCAGCTGGGCTTCCATGAGACTAGATCAGAAAAATTAGGCATGAGTAGGGCTGTCTGTTCCCTTCCTTGCCCAGTCTGGAACAGCAGTAGCTATTCTGGGAATGATTCCATACAACTGCTTCCCCCCCCTTTTTGTTGCTGTTAACAACTACTTGCCATGCCCTTTTGTGTCTAGGGAGCTGGTGGGTATGACTGTTGGAGTTGCTACAAGTTGTGGTGTTCTTGCATCTCAGTAGTGTGTTGTGGGTCCTGTGGTCAAGGAGAATGAAGAAATTTGCTGGGAGGTGTATTTAGACCATTTTTGACCAGGCGTATACTGCAATCTGTCTGCTGGACTGCTGGTGTGCACAGCTGACTGCAGTAGCTTATTTCACTGTCTGCAGCCCAATCTGGCACAGGGAGCCTATGAAATTGCTAAAGATGAGCTTGTACCAAGCTAATGAACATCTCAAATCTTGCCTTTCTTTTACTTTTTTTCCCCCCTAAGACATCCCCAGAAGGAATAGCTATAAGAGGTGACAGTTTAAATTCCTGTGTCTGATAACACTGACAGCTTTTACATTTGTGGGACTTTTGTTCCAATCACCATAAAAGTATGTGCCATAAAAGTATATGCACATACAGTGCTACTGTACATGTTGCATGCAGATATTGCTGTTATGAGTCTTAAATTGCTGAAATTTGTGTTGTTTGTGTTTTTAGAGTGTATTTATTGTCCACATGTAGGAGAATTGACCTAGATATCTTTGACCATGCTACTCAAAGAATGGTTGGCATTATTAGAAGTATACTCAAGGGTCTCATCACTGTATCTTTTTGCAAGAACAGAATGAACTCAAATGCAGAATTGGCAAGACTGTAGCTTTAGCTTCCTTATGATACTTAATGTTGATTAAGACAGCTAGCCTATTTTGATTAGCCTCCTTAGCTCTGTAGAATTTCATTTTTATAGGATATTTTCTGAATGAATCTTTGAGAAAGCAGAACGTAAAATTCATCTGAGCATGTGTGGTGTAACTTTTACTTTGCTTGGTTTCCTACATGAGCATTGATAACATTTGCAACATAGGCTCAGTCATTGCCTTCTTAATTTTTTTCCTTTAGCACTACAAAACAAGACGGAAAAGTGCCCTGCTTTTCTCATGGTTCATGAATTGAGTTATACATATTCTGTAGCTGGTTTGGAAGACAGTTTTTTAGGCTGATAGGCAACAGAAGATTAAAAAAAGATGTGAGCTTCTAACATAAAGAATCAGAGAGATTTTAAGTGACTTGCTGGGAAAAATAAAATAAATATGGGAAGCCAACAACAACTGCACTTCATGAATATAGAGGGGGGAATCATCTACAGACATCTAATTAGAAACTTTCCCCATGGCAGAAAAAATGTGTTAAATATTAAAATTTCTAATTTTACTAAAAAAAAAGGAACTTAGGATGTGATTTTTTTTTTTTCCTTTGAAGACCTTATCTGTTCACTATTTTAGCATCTGGCAGTATGAGCTATTTTCACTGTGTAGTATAATGCAGTCAAAATCAGAATTCAGAGAATTAACTGATTTTATATAAATTTTACTTTGTTAGCATTTGGTTAATTGCATTCATGGGATTTAGTTATTGTTGATTGGTTGTTTGATTCAGGGTTGGGCTTTGTTTTATGTGTCAGTTTGGAACTCTGTTTGCAATATGAAATTATAAAATTGTCCAAGCTGCTCTTGATGTTGTGGCAATTGCCTTTTACTTTAGCATGACATAACCAGGATCAGAGTTTATGTTAAAGACTTACAGCAGATTGGGTTTTAGGACTTTCTTTCTACCCTCTCTCCACTGAAAGTAGCAGTGAAGGAGCCCCTTGTGCAGGTAGTGTGCCTCTTCACTCTGTATATTATTACTGGAAGGTACAGCTGTGTGGCCAGTGGGATGTGCCCAGCAGTTGGCATGATCCCTCTTTCTCTTAGCTGCCAGTTGTATCTGTTAAAACTGCTATTATGATGTTGATTAGATAGCATTGTAAAACTGGCTGAATGCAGTGTTTATAGTGAATTAGATACTTGGGTTTGATAATTTTAATTAGATCAGGTCTTCTTTGTACAGGATTCTTTTTCGTGTGGCACTAGGAGGACCTCAGCATCAAGAAATAGCAGCTTTTTTTAGAGAACTATCAGTATCAAGTTCTTGTTCATTTCTAAAAATGCTGGGGGGTATAGCCTTGCTGAAATAAGAAACTGTAAAAGAAATGCTCGACTTTGGTAGACTGTCCTGGAGTCTCAGAAGTTCTTGTTTTATTAAAGAAATGAGTAAATTTTTCAGGATGAGAAAAAAATCTTTTGTCAAGCACAACATATTAGTGATCCCAGTTTTCATTTGGGCAACTATCATCAAACCACAGATCCTTGGGCTCCCTTGAGCCCAACCTGTCTGCTCCTTGTTGTCATTTACAGTTTGGTTCTGTTTGTATCAAACTCTCTAAGCTTTAAACTTCTGCAGTGAGGATCTACATGTGAAGTGACTGATACTGACAGACTTCTGGCTTGTTTGCAAATTTACCTGGTGACAAACTTCCAGGGATGACTTCAGGCAGGTGTTGTCTCATCTAGTAGGAGAATGCCACTGAGCTGGTAGGATTTGGAGTTTATGCTCTGCCCAGAGAGACCTGATCTCGCAGCAGAGTTACTGAACTTGGCTGTGAGCAGAGTAGTGGAGAATCTGCCTGTTGTGAGGCTTCCCAATACTGAACTATTGCAACTATTGAGAGGGAGATGCATGGATTTGTTTTCTATCACAAAAAAAATCCTCAGGCCATCTGTCTAAAGGCAGGAATTTGTTTAAGTAATTACACTTTCTGTGTTACCTCTTTGTTCTTTGATTCCATGTTACATTTTTAGGTCAAAATTTCTGTGATTTTGTCCAAACTGCTTTTGGTCTCTCTGGTTTTCATTCCCTTTCTGACAAGTGAAGGATATTTATTGTAAAATATTTTCCTAAATGAGGGTAAGCAGCTGAGTTGAGCCTGAAGATTCTTTTAATAATATCTAGTGAGAAAAAAAGACCATAATTGCAATAGGAATGAAAGAGGCAGAATGTTTCTGCCAGACTGCACTGTATTTGCTTGTAGGTGTGTGCTTTACTATCAGAATTTGCCTTTTCATTGGATGCATATGAAAGACAGGTCTCTGTCAGGCTCATTATGAAGAATCTGCTCCTGCAGAGCAGAACTCTTTTATAGCCTGAGTACAGTAATTTACTTGTGTTTGTGTGGATATTCTCCATGTAAACTTACACTTGGCAAAACTCCTGGTGACTGCTCTAGACTTTTTTCTGAAGCCCTGGTCTTCAGGGGAAAGAATTATAATAAACTACTGCCTCTGAGAGTTTGGGTCTGAAGCATTCCTTTGTGGTATGCTGATGCCCTTTGCAATGGTGGCTGACTTGGTTATACTCTTCTGCTGTTTGCCATTTAGACTTATTAAATCTGCATTTGTTTTCTTTTGTTGAGTAGTGATCCATTAGTCATGGTTGGTACATGGAAAAATATTATCCTCATATAATAATAGATACTCAGACCTCCATTTTGTGTTGATGCCCTCTGAGTAGTTTTTGTTTCTTACTATTATTTCTCCAGAACTGCAGTTGGCAGAGCTTGAATGTGTAGTCTACTTACTAGCTGCCAAATACAGGCTTTCGAAAGTATGTTGCATTCTTTTTAAATGAGGACACTGAGAGCAGGCCACTTTCTGGGAAAGTATTTTATGTTAGTGTCTCTCCTCACCCCCTCCTTTTGTTTTGTTTTATTTTTTCATAAAATAGTTCTGTGCATCCAGACTGACTCTTAAGTGATAGAAAGCGCAAAAGGTCTGTCGCATGTGGATGAACTTAAAATATTTGAGTCAAATTTGATTTGATAAGGTCTGCTGGTATGTGGTTCAACTTGTGTTTAAGCACTGTAAGAAAGCAGTTTTAACTGCACTTGATCATAATCAGTGCTGCTCATCTGAAGGTGATGAAAGCTTTGTTTAGATGGATTTGGCCTGAGTGCTGGTGATTAGTGTAAATGTCAAATAATGTGTCGAATTTTTTTTCTACAGTGAAATATGATAACATGGAGTTTGACTTATGAATTCCTCAGTAGGTTTGAAAGCATATTTTTTTCTGCATAGTATCACTTCCCAGTACTCTTTAAAATAGTTTCGATTTCTTGTACAGATTGAATCTTGCAAACTACTACAGTGACTGTAAATGTCCTTGAAAAATTAGTGAGGCACAAACACAACAGTGTAAAATGAAAAGAACTGTGCTCAGATGGACTTCTGATGAGCTCATAAGTCTCCATGGTGAAGAGATGAAGGAGCGAGGGAATGAAAATGTTGTTCTTCAATGGAAGTGTCTTTGTGTTTTGTGGTAGGATGGAAAAAATCACAGGCAGTAACATCTTATAATAATTAAAAGCGTTTGTATAAAGTTACTCTGATTAATCTTCATGATGAAGCCATGGTAATTTGACTCAGAGCAGAGTTGGAGGGGGGGGAAACTTTCTGGACTATGAATGGTACTGGATGAGTGTCTGGGAGATGAATTTGAACATACCTCAAAATACAGCATTTTTTTGCAGGACTTCTAGCCAAAAACTCTTGACAATTTCTTTGGGGGTTTACAAAGTCCCACCTGATAAAATACTGCAATGTTTAAAAGCTGAATGGATTTCTCTATATGGGAAACAACTAAGCACCTTAAATTTGGCATTCACATTAGAATGACTTCTTTTTCAGTAGGGCTAACTACTCAGACTGTTTAATGTGGCCAGTTGTCCCCTCTAAGAGGCAAACAAAAGCTGTTTCTGATTCATGTAAATTAGCAGTTACAACAGGTGGTACTTGAAGTCTGGTTTGTGCCATGTGTGACTGAGCAGCATATGGTTTGGGCACTTTAGAAAAGACTAAATGGGGTTTTCAGCTTTCATTCCTGTTTTGGATTTTTTTATCAGCTTTTTTAAACATGACTTGAACAAATGTATGGTAGAACACTGTAGAATTGGATGGTCTTTTTATTAAAGTGGAACTCTATCATATCTGAAGAATTCCATCTTCCAGGATGGAAGTGGATTGCTAGAAACTATTTGATGGACTCTCATTAGTCTGATGCCAGGACAGATTGAGTTGTTGGCTTAAGAGTAGTTGGGGTATATGACATTAGTGCTGGTTTTGGAGTTTTTTGAATTTGTTAAATTCTCTTTAAAGACCAAATCCTAATGGCTAATTCAATTTGTCTTTCTCAAGGCATTTTCTGTAGTTTTTAATATTTCTGTGTGTAGCTTGTGTGATAAAGATTTAAGATTGAATCTGTTGATTAGTATATGGGTGCTTGGATGTTACAGACAGTAAAGAAAATATCGTGCCTCAGAACTCTGCCAGGAGACCAGAAAATCAAATACATTTCCTTTTCAAGCCACTTCTTTGACTAATTTATTTCTGTCACCTAAAGGATAGTGAAGACTGAAGTCATGCTGGATTCAAGGAGGCAGATCCCTTTTATACATGTGTATGTCTTCTGGTCTTTCAGTCGCTCTTTGGTAGGAGGTTTAGGTTAGATATTAGAAGGAGGTTTTTCACGCAGAGGGTGGTTGGGCACTGGAACAGGCTCCCCAGGGAAGAGGTCACAGTACCAAGACTAGCAGAGTTTAAGAAGCGTTTGGACGATGTTCTCAGACACATGGTGTGACTTTTGGGAATAGTTCTGTGCAGGGCCAGGAGTTGGACTCGATGATCCTTGTGGGTCCCTTCCAACTTGGCATATTCTGTGATTCTGTGACTTGCTTGGTAGTTGATTTAGATGAACAATATGCTAAACCTGAGCATGCAGGGCAGCTGAGAATGTGATACTCCTCAGGTGCATTCATTTTGC
Source organism: Lophotriccus pileatus (assembly GCA_035583135.1). Classification (NCBI taxonomy): domain Eukaryota; kingdom Metazoa; phylum Chordata; class Aves; order Passeriformes; family Tyrannidae; genus Lophotriccus; species Lophotriccus pileatus. Next base: position 99,213,196 of record JAWWES010000001.1, on the reverse strand, counting down.
TCATGCTCCTATGCTCACATCAGGATTATTTTGTTATTACAGATATGCAAGTCTCTATTTCTGCTGTGCTATTGAAGATCAGGACAACGAACTAATAACTCTGGAAATAATTCATCGCTATGTAGAACTTCTTGACAAGTATTTTGGCAGTGTGAGTTAGTTTCTTTATATTTTGTCATTTTGTTTTATGCCCACAGCACTTTTATAAAAACATAACCAACTAGCTGTTGAAAAGGTGCATCTAACACATTTTGTATGTTAAATTAAGTTATTGATTTGGGAGAAGAACTGTTATTAATCTGATGTTAATTGCCTGTATTTACTTCATTTCATAGTAGTTTCACTTGAGGTCAGATAAAATCTTAGCTTTCTATTTAGGGAGCTTTCCTTCTCCCTGGCACTGCTCTAGTGTGTGAGCACTTCTTACATCTGCTTCCAAAGGAGGCAGCTGGTTGCGAAGTAGCAGGAACGGTAAGGAAAGGCAAGACAGACACCTGCTTACCCAATCAGCAAACACAGAAAAACTGTCATACTGTACATTAACACCCATAGAAAAACTGCTTCTTGTTCTCCTGCCTTCCTAGTCCTGACTAGGGAATGCACAGAATGAGTAAAAAAATTGAGATTATTGTTTTCATATTTTTCTGTAAGATTGCGTGGCCTGCCTTTAGATACTGCAGCCAAGAAGACAACTTTTAGAAGGATATTCTCTTACCTCTTGAAGAGCCGCATAATACAGATGGTTGTGAATTGAACCCGTTTCAACAATGATGGAAGTGTTTTTCAGAGGTTGCTGTAACTGTTTCTAACTCAAGCAAAAAATTTTTTTTCTTTGTTTTTTTTTACCCTCCAGGGACTGATTTTCATTGTTGTCCTGTTTTGTACAAGGCTATAGCCTTAGGTAACGATTTGGTGAAGTTTGGTAAAGCTGAGAAAAAGTTAAGTTTTGTGAGAGGATATACCTCAAGTGAGAGTAACCTCCTGCTTTGCAGTAATGCTTGATGTTCTTTTTAGGTATGTGAACTTGATATCATCTTCAATTTTGAAAAAGCCTATTTCATTCTGGATGAGTTCCTTTTAGGAGGGGAAGTTCAGGAGACTTCCAAGAAAAATGTTCTTAAAGCCATCGAACAAGCAGATCTTTTACAGGAGGTAAGCAAATTCAGCTTCTCTGGCCAAAATGTCAGCATGGTAGGCTGTGACTCAAAAAAGCTCCTGTTTCTCTAAGCTTGTAGAAGGTACTTTTTAGCATGTTTAGCATGTAGTTTCCAGTTAGTTGTCCTAATTGTGCAATAGGATGATGTTAACCCGCTCTTATTGTTTTGTTTGGCACGTGTGTGTTTTAACCCACTGTGACTGTGTGTGTTCTGCTAGTAACTGCAAGTGGCTATTTTATGTTTATACTTAGATAATTGTAGTTCATGTTGGTTTAACTAAGTGTTGTTCATGTGTCTTTCATTTCTTCCTTTTATTAGTTAATCATTAGTTTTTCTGTTCATACCTGATGCATGTTCACTTCTTTACTGTTTCATTGCTGAAATCCAGAAGGTAGACTCTCTTCTTTGAGACCCATTCAGGTATAGTTCTTATTAGTTCTTAGACCTGCTTTTCTGCTGTAGTTTGCTTACTCTGGAGCATTTCTGTGTTGACAAAGCATTAATAGTAGTGCTATAGAAACATACAAAATAAAGTATAAGAACATTGTTTTTTCACTTTGAATGCTTTTGGGTCTTATTATTACTGTTGAAGAAAGATCTCTACCATTTTTTTAAAAACTTCTGATGTGAGAGAGTTCAATGTAGTGTAGATAAACTTAGTGTCGTTTCTCCATCCTATGCTTGTTATTTTGTGTTTGGTTGGTTTTTTTCTTACTGAATTTTGGTCAGTGTTAAGGTTCTTGAATATTTAAATGGAAGTCACAAAGTCCTGGTGTACTGGGGAAAACATCAGCCTTGTGTGCAAATCAGTGGAATGTATGGTTTAACAGGCATGATGAACCCTAATTTTTTTAAATGTACTGAGATTTGATATCAATCTGAGCTGCTCTGCTTTTTCCCCCCAATGTGAACCTTCAATTTGTTATTTTGTTATATGAGTTAATTGCTTAATTGTCTTATAAGCATTTTCTGTTTCACTTGTTAATCTTTTGTTGGACGTAGTATTAATAGGATGGGAAAACCTTCTTTACCCTTTTAGTTGTGTTTGTAATCCTTTTAGAGTACGGGCAGATCTGCTGCACATTAAAGTTCTTGTCTGTCAACATCTGGTGTCAGGGACAAGGTCAGTCACTGCACACAGATTTGCCACCCTGTTTTTCTAGAAAGGAAATATGTGCACTTATTTACTTTTTGTGTTCTGTTTCAAGTTTTGTTAAGCTCTTCTTTACTTTTAGAAGAAATGATCTTAACCAGAGATCCTGTTGCACTTTATGAAGAGGGGAGAAAAAATAGTATGTTTCTTCTCTTAAAATTGTTTGCTCTTTATATGAAAACAGATATAACAGATTAGCTGTATATTCCAGTCTGTCTCCTGCAAATGCAGTTAATTATACACCACATAGAATTGCTGTATTATTTCTTATTCTTACTGGTCTTGAATCTTATTTTCACCATTTTTGTACCACTCTTCTGAAGCAAAAATGCATTCTATTTCTAGAAATTCATTATTGATTTTCTGCCCAAGCAACTAGCATTCTCTTTTTACAGAGCATATAATTTAATATTAATATTACTTCAAGATAAAAATTACGTGCAAAAGGAAATACCATTTTTCCCTTGCCCTGAGAGGTTTAGCCTAATTTCCCCATATCTGGGAGATTTTCTGTTTTCAAGGTTTATTAACTAATTTCTCACTAATTGGAATGTGACAGTTGGACTTCTGTGTTTTTTATTCTTAGCTATATTAACTGTTGATCAATTCTAAAAGTACTCCATAAATCTGGTTTTTAGTTTATAAACCCTGTAAAAGTCTGGGTTTATATTTGTATTGAGCTTCCAATAAATTTGGACTCTTTCTGCAGATGTTTGTTTTTGCATCAACTGCCTCTATGTGCATGCTGAGTTTGATGAAGAGAGTTGTTGAAATAACAGCTGGTCACATCTGGAGACTTTCTGGTACTTTCAGTTGATATCTTCTTCCCAGAATACTTCAAAACTAGCAGAATGAAATATGATGTGATTCCAAATGCAAAATACATTTCTAGCAGGGTTGTCATCTCTTTGGTTTTGACCATGTCAGTTTTAATTATGTGCAAAGTGACTTTTATTTGGCCCTGAATACTCATGTTGCCAAATATATATATTAATCAGTGTTGAATGCACAACATTATTAATTAGTAATGCCACATACATTAAAGTATGAAGTATCTTAAAGACAAAGAGCTGTACAGAATACTTATACAAAGGAAAATCATTACAAATACATTAAGTGGCTACTTGTGTGATGTTGAAAGGAAATATGCAGAGGCTCAAATTGCTGAGTAGTGAATTAGTTCTTAATAGCCTTGGCTACTTGTATTTCTTTGTCCGTTTTCCAGGATGTACTTCTGTGTCTGAGCACCTACTTCAGTTTGTCATTAAGTTCTTGCTGCTGTGTGGTCCACTTGCAAACTGCTTGTTACAGTTTGTGTGATTGAAACACACTACCTTATAAACCATTCCCACCTTCACATTCTTGTTAGCTCTTCAGTAATGTGCTCAGTTCAAATATTCATCATTCCCTACCCCCTTCACCATATCTATTATCACCTGACAACTTTTAAACAAGTCAGTTGTTAACACTGGCTGTAACATCCAGATGCTTGGTGGTAAAAACTAATTACTCCAGGGCTTCCATGCTTCCTCCTAACTCTATTTCTAGAAATACTTCAGTTCAAAAGAATACTGTTCCACATCTTTGATAATTTTGTATCTTGTTTGCTATAGAAATTTTAAATACTTAACTAGTGATTACAAAGGCAACCACTGCTGAAAAGGTGTTTTTTGCCTGTGTGAACAACTCAGTTATACTGAGAGAAGAAAATCAGCAAGTGCAGTATGTTGTTGCATGACTTACAGATATATATATATATATATATATACACACACACACACACACACATGTGATGTGTGGAACACTAAAAGGTAACCCTGTGCATAATTTAATGATATTTAAATTTTTTAAGGCATGAAACTACCAACAATAGATCTATGCAAAAGAGGGTATTTGATTTATTTCTCTCAAAAGTGTAATTACTGTGGTTTTATGTGATGGTTTGAATAATTCAGTGTGATGCTTGGAAATTTGTGGTCATTTAATGTGCTAAAACTAAAATCAAGGAGTTAATAATTCTAATATCTAAAACAAGCAGTCGTGTATATATTTTTAAGCAAATCTATACAGAATCACTCATTTTCATTTGTAATAGGAAAAAATTCCTAAACATTGACTTTGAATGAAAATTCTTTTTGTTGATTATCCTATATAAGTGTTTTGGAAATTATCCCTGGTTTTGTCCACTGCTATTCTTTTGTAGGGTGTTTATATATTTTTTTAGTAGTTGATTGCAGAACATCTAAATACTTAAAAATATATATATTTTTAGAGACGCCATGATAAAAAGGCCAGTGGTTCTGTCAACAAATCACACTTCTTTCCATCACTATTTTGTCAATAAACAAAAATCTCAAAGCTATGTGAATGGGTTTTTTTCTTATGCTCTTGCATTTTGGCCTCAGTCAGTATTTACTAGTCCTTCCAAATGAAGAATAAGAGAGAGGCTATCAATTAACCTTATTTTCTTTGCTTGTTTCAAACCCCTGCCTCATCCTGTATCCTGAAGGGTGCTTAAAGTGTTCATGTTGGCTGACTTGTGGTAGATGCTTAGGGTTGCAGTGTAGATTTAAGCTTTTAGTTTTAGAGTGAGCATCTTTGGAAATGAAAATTCGGTGATTTTCCAGCATATGCCATGAAAATTTTCTTTTTGGAGATTAAATGTACTGGTTGGAAACTTTATCTTTGAAGGTATGCGTAATAGTAGGTATTAGGTTGTCCTTGAGATATGATAATGTTGGTATTATCAGTAACAAAAAAAATCTCTGATACTTAAGCCTGCAGTAGGTGGGAGTGTAAGGGGTTTTGTCTGCTTTAGGAAACAGCCTTTGTGAGCAGCTGTTTCATTCTAGTTGCCTGAGAAACTTACCATAATTAATGCAATTAATTCAGTCTTCACTTAATGTTATCTCTTAAATATAGACTACTGAAATAGAGTGCCTTCTTAAGTTGGCAGTGGCATTATTTGCCTTGGCTGTACCTGTGTCTCACTCAGTGTGAAACAAGAATGAATAGTGGAATCTTTACTATAGTGGAGACCTGCCTGCCATGATTCTGCCTCTTCTTATGTAACTTCTGGCTCAGCTTCAGGCAGTCAGCTTGGTTGGTCAGTTCATCACTATAGTTCTTAACACTTGTATGTCCTTGATTTTAAGCACAGACAATGATCTACAGTAGCATTTTAGAAGATATGTTACCATGAATGAGAAGGGGATATGTTGTTAGTTCATTATTTGGTGGGTGCATAAAGAAGTGTTTGGACAGTTACAGCCAGACAGTAGTGCTCATGATTTGGTGTCCCAGTGAACATCAGTGGCAAGTGGGATTCCTCAGAGGTCTGTAATGGGACCAGTGCTGTTTAATGTCTTTATTAATGACACAAAGAGAGGGATTGAGTGCACCCTTCAGAAGTTTGTAGGTGACACCAAGCTGAGTGGTGTGGTAGCTGAAAGATGGGATACCATCCAGAGGGACCTGGACAAGCTCAAGAAGTGGATCCATGGGAACCTCATGAAGTTCAACAAGACTAAGTGCAAGATGCTGCACCTGGTTTGGGGCAACCCACAGCATCAATACAGGCTGGGGGTGAACAGGTCAGGAGCAGCTGAGAAGGACCCGAGGGTGCTGGTGGATGAGAGGCTGGACATGGGCCGGCAATGTGCACTCATGGAACAGAATGCAAACGTGTCCTGGGCTACATCCAAAGTAGTGTGGGCAGCAGATCAAGAGGTGTGATTCTGCCCCTCTACTCTGCTCTCTTGAGACCCCACCTGGAGTGCTGCATTCAGCTTCGAGGAACAACCCTCTGTAACAACCAGCTGTAGATTTAATAGTAGCAGACAGCTCCGTAAAAGTTGATATCAGATGTTTTTCTGTATTTTTAATAGATCTTTTTGAACTGTCCTTTTTGTACTGTTGAAGTAGGCTTTCCTGCAAATACTTACCAAATCATACTCTTATGTTTAAAGAAATAGGAATTATTCCAGAAAAAAAATAGTAGAACCTGCATCTCTTTTTCCAAAATAGTAATTGGGGGAGGAGAAGTTAATTTTTCCAGGTTGAAATGTCTTCTTGAAAAGGTAGCATTGAGTATTCAGGAAGTTACTGTGTCATGCTTCAACCCCTTCCCATTCTCAATCTGCCTTTTTTTTATTTTATTTTTTTTCTATTTTATTCCTGGTAACTTGAATATTTTTCTGGTTTGTATGTGAGTTGTTTGATTCTTTTTGGAAAGATGCAGTTCTTAATGTTCTTTGTCAAGTTTCTTTCTTTTCTGGATGTGTCATGATATTTAGGATTTACCATAGATTGGCAGGCTGTGATTTCTGAGTGCTTTAGTAATCCAGTTGTCTTTCCAAAAACATGTTGTCAAATCTTAATCTATCCTATCTTTATGAATTGAAAATGATAGAAAGCTTTTCACTTTTCACCTGAGCAGCTTTTCTTCAGACCTTTAAAAATATCATTTTACTAAATCTGTCTCCATAATGTTCGCCCTTTTTCAAACTGTTTTGTTTGTGTGTGTGCATGTCAGATGTGATTAATTTTGTTACATTAAAGAAAATAAATCAAAATTAAAAGTTCTTAAGGCTCAAAAAGTTGAGGAAGGAGTCTTCCATATAAGTGTTAAATAATGCATTCATTGAGCTTTGCAAATTGAAACATGAGAAAGTTTAATTTATAAGACAAATCAGCTAAGAGAGGTCCTTGCTGTCTCATAACTGTTCGGTATCCTCTCTGATGCGATCAATTCACAAACCTACTTGGGAATTTGATCATTCATTGCTATAAGTAATTCTTGGAGAGCTGTTGAGGGTATATTAACAGCACACCCAACTCTTTGTAGATTATAATTCTATTTAGGTCATGTTTATTAGCTGTACACTGAACTGATAGATTCCTCTCTAGAGATATTCTTCTGTCATTGGCAGTAGAAGCACCGTGTCAGGGTGATACAATGAAAATTTTAGCACTGCTCCATATACCATAGCTGTTTTCAGGAGTTTAGTCACGTGCTTCTCGTCAATAAACATAGTAAATTCAATGAACAATTGCAGAAGACTGCTTGGCAGTAAGGAGTATTTTATCTTCAAAATTAGGTGCTTTCTGAATGTGCACATTAATCTGCATTTTAATAGAATAAGTTCATTGGATGTGGCAGAATGCTGAAAAGAGCAATGCTAATGTTTGGATCTTCAGATTGTGAGGAGAAATTTCCATTTTTACCCTGGTGTCTGAGATGATGTGTCATGTTGCAGTGCTACTGCCCTTTCCTAGAATTTTCACTACTGGTGAAAATGGTTGTAGAGTGCCAGAGAATATTAGGTGAAAAGAGTAAGAATGCCCCCAGGAGGCATCCTGTTGTTTTTGGGTTTAGATTCTCATTTCTTTGTGGTCTTATCTGTGTGTTGTACAGATGTTGGGCACGTTGCTGGTATGTGTTTTGGGGCTTTTATTTGTTATTTTTAAGGGATAAGCTATATTTTTGTTGCCAAGCTGTCTAGCAACAGTAATAGTTCTGGTGATGGATATCAAGATACAATAAAAGTGTATATATTAAATTTTACACTGAAAATTTGATATTAAAAGGCAAAAAAATATGAGAAGATCTATTGTTCCCAATTCTTTGAGAAATCTGTTTGATTAACAGATGGATTGAAGAAAATGAAAATGTCCAACTTTTTGCTCTAAGCATTACTACATGAAAATGACTGCTCAGCAATGTGACTTAATATACATGATTTTGAAGCTCTTGAATTAAATTGTTTAAATTACTTCAAGGAGAGTAGGTAGATTTGTTGAGTGATACATGTTTTTCTTCGTGGAGCAAGTATTATTTTAATATCAATGTTAGTAATAATATTGTGTGAGAGTTAATCACTGAATTAAATATATGTAACTTTGGTAGCATCCTATTCTATTATGCTCTCAATTTATTGTAATAATGAACAACTGATCTTAAGTTCCATTTACAAAAAAGTCTTTGGATTAATATTCTTTCAAGCACAAGTGAAGCTTTCTAAACAACTCTCTACAACTTATTCTTTTAAGGTACCACTATCCTTTATCTGGTTGAGAAATGAAAAAAAAAAATCTCAAGAGGTTTTTTAATGCATCTGCTTGGGGTCTTTGAACAAATGTTTTCTACTGATGCATTTCTGTTTGCTTTCTTATCAGTGGACCTTTAGGCAGACTTAAAATTGTAACTTAAAGAATAACAATAAGTGAAACAGATTTAAGCGTAATAATTGAATTTAATATTGTATATAGTTTAGAATATTTCTAAGTCTTATTGTAAATGGAAATAAGCTGTACATGATTGGTGGATGTTGGGGTTTTGTTTGTTTTTGTTTTTTTTTAATTTAGTAGTTGGTATTATATTTTCACTGCTGCTTGATTTTGTGTTTGTAGAGCCAGAATGAAGACTGGGGAGGTTTGTCTGAGGATATCTTATGATTAAGAGCATTCTAAGGCATTAGCCCTTTTGACCCCCATCTAAATGATTGGTAACTACCAAGTTTACCATTTTGGTGGCATGGATTAAATGGGTGCTATGCAAAGACTGCTGCACGTGTAATTAAGTCATTGCAAGGATAAACAGAAAATGGGTGATGGGCTTAACTTTCTGCAACACTTGCATGATGGTCTTTGAAGAGTGCTTTGAGTGTTTCCTTTTATTTTCCTTTTATGTACTAACTGCATCAACTTGAAGTGTCTGACTTCTACTGGCTTTCTTTGGTGTTGATAATTAAATGGGATAATGCAAGTTAGAGAAACGGATACCAAGACTAATACCTAAACAGATGTTTGGCTTTGTTTACTTACAATCAGCCCATGTAAAAATGTATTTATTGGAAAATGAGCTGTTCACATCTGCTATGCAAAGAAAATGGGCCCTAAAAAGACTGGGTGCTGCTTCAATTGACCGTATATCAAGTGCCGGATGCTGCATGACAGAACAAAGCTTATTTGCATATATAGTGCATTGCAACATATTTTTGTCCAAAGCATAAGTGGAATACATTGTGGCAGTCCAACTAATACAGGTAAGATTTTATTTTGCATAAGGCAAATTTAAAACACATGAAAATTATTTGCTGGAGAAAACTTAATTAGTCTGCTGCTTATTTGATATAATGATAAACAAGTAATTGAGTAAACAAATTGGCTTTTGTAATGTGGAACTGTGATGATAGATCTAATTTCATACACTGCTTTATAAATGTCAGGATTTAGTTTCTAGTTAAAAGAAAATAATTCTAGTACACAAAAATATATGTTATGTGTTCAAAATCAGATTCACTGTTGGTGTATGAGTGTTTTTACCATTTAAGAGTTTTCTAGTATATGATACAGCCATTGATCTGTGTTTGGAAGTGGAGAGCAGCCAATAACCTGCTTTTGATTGGACCTGTAGAACTAGGGCAGCCAACAAGTCATTTGTTGAAAACAAAGTTTCTTATATGAGCTTGGACATATCCTAGAACAACTAGGAAAAAACTAAATGCTCAAGCTGGATACTTTCTACACTTTTCCCCCCATGTTTCTTCCTTTTTCTGTCCTCTTCACAATAAGTTCATGGACACAGAGTGTGATTCTCATAGTGAGGTTAGTATTAATACTGCAACTGTGAAACTTTTCTTGTGATTAAAAACTTAAAAAGTTATCTGTGGTGTTTGGGGCCTGTGCTAAGAACAGAGCTTTTACTTATGAATCTTTCTCTTTTTGTTGTTTTAGATGGCTACAAAGAGCAATTCTGGCACATACAAGCTCAGGCTTAGAGAATTCTGTGTGGCTCCAGTTTACTTGTCTAGGGTATGTCCCAGATAAATTCTAGGTATGGGCCCAGTGTTGAAGAAAGGTGCTTTGTCCCCACTAAGCTAAACACAGAGGCATTATCTGATGCCCCTGAGATGCTACTTCTTGGCCTATACTGCTCCCTGGAAGGAGTGAAGGAACAGTGGGTTTGTTCAGAGCTTAATTTACGAGGTTGTTATGACTCCTCAGAATATGGAGAAATGGAGATGGTGCCTGCTGGGGCGAGCGGAGAGGACAGTTACACATAACAAGAGATGGGGGATAGTTTGCCTGCCATAAGGAACTGCAGCTTGTGTAGAGGAATGGAGATCATCTGTCTTAGAGAAAGATGATCTGAGGTAAAGGAGGTTGCCTTCGGACAAGGGGAGGAGTTTGACTCTTAGCTTTGGTGCTTGGATTAACCTGATATTTAACTGATAGGTTACTCAGCTTCAAATTACTTAATCCTTGTTACTATCTGAGGCATAAACAAGCACTGAATGACTAGAATGTGGAGTTTTTGAGAGCTGTTCCAGAGAAATTTGCTTGTAAACTAGGGTGTGGAGTTCTACATGTGCTGTGTGGCAATTGTAATAAGCCACATATTCAGAAGCAGTCAGCTGCATATAGAATTTGGGGAAGTTTAAGGTAAACCTTGTATAATTGAAAAACCTAAGTGGTACACACCAAGACCAGGTGAAATCTTTTTACTGAACATTTAAGTTCTGCTGTGTAGAACTTCTGGGCTTTATTGAGAGCAGTTCAGGTGGTCAAGTCAGGGTGCAGTTTCCTCATCACCCAAAATCATGCTGGCAGTGACTCTTGTTGAGAAGACCAGATCCATTCCTACTGCCACCTTTGTGTTGTATTGATCCACTTGCCTGTGGTTATGTGGCTCCCAGCTTGTTAGCTAAAATTTGAACACATGCAGGGCAGCATGAGGGAAGTGCCAGGAGGAAGAAAGCAGTGGCATTAAAAAGGGAAGTAAAAGGCAGCTGCTTTTGGCAATCCAGGACTTTTGCTAAAGCTAATAGTGTAACTTAAATTACATGTTATTTTTAAAAATTTCCCGTATCTGTGTGTTTTAAAAAACCAGTGTTCCACACATGTCTTGTCCTGACTCACTGTCTGCTATGAACCCCCAAGTCAGCCAGCATAGGTTAAGTTCTAATTTACCTGTCTGATGCTGCACCCCTGCTGTTGACCTGAGTCATAGGAGTGTAGCAAGGAGCTTTAGCAGCAGTGTCGACTTAAGGAGTTTTCCATTCTCTCCCTCTTTGTGCCAGGAAAACTATTTATATGACCATTCTGGAACTGGATTTCAGATCCATTTAAACTGATACAATTTAAATTGCTCATTTCTAAAAACACACAGTCAGCAGCTTCTCTTTTCCATGTTTACAACTTGTGCTGCAAACATTTGTCCAAACAATTATAAGAAGGCAAAGTGCTTCAGGACCAGGAAGGAAGGGAAATGCTTAAATGCCATTGCCATGGAAGCCGAATGATATTGGACGTGACCCGGCTTGTTGCAGCAGTATATTCTGGTCATCCCTTCAGAAATACAGCCCTGCAGTTTAAGGAATGCTTTCTTAAGTAAAGGAGACTCAATAATGCAAACCTGTATCTACAGTGCTGGAACAAAACATTACTGAATCCTTATGTGTGTGGTTTGGCAGTTTGCCAAGCATACAGACACTGTGGGATTATCTGATAGAGAACTCTGTGATGTTTAATAACTTCGGCTCTAACATCACAATACAAAGTATGCGGCCATAGGATGTGCTTAAAGCATTTGTTGGTTTATGATGGCAGAGAGGAGCCTCTGGTGGGTTCTGGGAACCATCCTTGTCCTGAAGGGTTAGGCTGTTGATTCTTCATAACTCACTGCGTGGCAGCTGATTGGCACGTACAGAGCACAGCCTCCCAGAGCGATTATCACCCCTGATCCAGCAGATCAGAATAGCAGCTCAGAGGCAGGAAGAACCCACTATTATCCAGTTACAGTACATGAAGTTTCCACTGATATTTTTATTTCTGCTTTTGTTAGGGAGGCAAGTGCTTATCGAAAGGTAGCAGTTACATTTTTTTCCTGCAGTTTAATATGGCTTGCCTTCATAGGCTTTGTGCTGGGTTTAATGGGAAAGAAGTTAAAACAATAACCTAAGCAAATATTCTCTGAAAAAGAAGTTGTGCCACGTATTCATGAAGTCTTTCACTGCCATGAGATGTTGTCAGTAAAATGGCAGCACTGCAAAACACTGAACTTAAGACAGTTTGGTGTAGGCATAAATAATTTCTTATCTCTCTCTTGCCTGAGGAAATAAGTGTTTTCTTGTCCACTACAGACTTAAAATACCTTAAATTGCATTAAGAAAATAATTTCAAAATAGATATTAGGCAAATTTTGCAGTGGTGATGGTAATGTGGCGTTTAAGTAGATTGCCTGGGGCACAGTAAAAAGGCATCACTGGATGCCTTTAAACAGATTGAATATTTCTCAGGAAAGTTATAGGTATGCTGTTTGGAGGACTGGATTAAATGAAGTCCCTTCTAATTTGATTTTGGTTATGATTTTTAATTAGATTGGATCATGACAAAGTTGGCTGAGAAAATATCAGTTGAGTTGGACTGACTGAATAGTTCTGTTTACTCAAATCAACTCTACCATTTTTCTGATTTAAAAATCTCTAATGACTCAGACTGACAATTTCAGAGAGTATTATTAGCTTTTTAAAATTAGTTGTAAACACAGATGTCAGTTTGAAAAAGATGAATTCTAGTAACTTTAAAACATTGAGGAATTGCAATGTGCAGCTTGTATTGTAGAGCTATTACTGCTTTGTCAAAACTGGGATTTAAGACCTATTTGTTAAAGTCAGATAAACAGTTTAGATCCAAATTTTTAAATAACTGAGGATTTTTCAGAGGTAATATTTCATGCTGGTTTGCCATTGTGTAGAGTGCTGTAAGGACACCATTGCCTCTTCAACAAATTTATAAACTCATTAGATCTAGATTGTTATTTTAGACAACATCTGAGCCTGTGAAGCATATCCCTGAGGTCTGCACAGTCCCACCAAAAGAAGGCAAGGTGCCGTAGATACTGATTGTGGAATTTGACATTTGCGCCTTACCCACTTTGTCTTTTCTGGTATTCAGACCAGCAGGCTGCCTGCTCTGGAGGCACTGTGGCAGGGAACACCAAGAAAAAAACTCTTCAGATACTGTAGTTCTGTGATGGAAAATAATTTGTCTAAACTTTTATTTTCCTTTCAGTTGTTTGTCAGGCTGCCCAGAGTGCCAGGCCCTCTGTGTGGGATGGTCCCAGACGTCCTTGGTGGGGTACAGAGGCCTTCCTGAAACTGCAGTGTTTTCCTTCTCACTATTGCTGTGTTGTCCTTCATATCTCTGTTACTTCTTGCCTTCCATTTAATCCTTTAGCTTCACCTCTACAAAGTTGGTTTGTCTAGTCTAGTTGTAGGTGGTATTTACATGTCCTGTAAACTGAAAAGCTGCCAGGACCCAAATAACCACTTTTGGTCTGTTTTTATCTGACAATCTGTCTTGCTTTATCAGTAGGTAAGAAGTTTCTTTCAAGATGAGGCATTAATTTCATAACAGTGATTTTAGTCAATCATGTAATTTTCTGTACCATGTTTTTCATGGCAAAGACAGTGAATTCTTCAAGTTATAAACCACTGAAAATACAAACAGTGTGGGGAGCACCCCAGCACTGTGTGGGAGAGTAGAATTTTGGAAAGTACTGAAAAGGTAACAAGTGGATAAACATGAAACGAACACTTCCATGTTTATTAATTGATACCAGTTATGTAAAAGGGGACATGATCACTGTTTCTGGGCCAAAGAGTGTGCTAAAGAATGTGTGCAGCCTGGGATAATCTTTGAACACAACAACAGTGGGTTATAATCAGCCTCATAAGACTGCTAGAAAATGAGCTGCTCTCCTCCTTTGCGTCCAGAGAACTAATGTAAAATTAAAGAGAAATATGTTCTGAGATTTGATAGGCATTTCAGTGAAGACACTGATGGCTCCAGGCTTCCAAGGGCGAAACACTGGAAGACATAAGTGTTATTTTCAAGGAGGAGGGAAATCACATGTGTACATGTATTTCCAGGTAAAAATTGGGCATTTTAGATTGTTACAATGTGCCTGTTTTTCAGTTGTCTTCATGAATCTATATCATGCCAGCAGTGTAAGTAAAGCAGAAGTTTTCTGTGGGGATATCTCTGGGAATCTTTTGTCTGTGGAGGCTCCTGGAGTTCTAAAGTTAGTACTTTCTTGTTTTTAGTCAAAAATTCTACTCCTTGGGGAGTACACTACTATCATACAGTTCCTTTTCCAGTTAGGAATATGCCTCAGCATTTTGTTTTCAGTGTAGGCTGACACTTTTGACTTATGCAGTATGAGAGGTTTTAAGACTTAAAATTTGCATTCGTAATTCTGTATTATATACTAGATTCTTTTGAATTCTACCAAAAATTACAGCAGACTAGAACTTATTTGCAATTGTCACTGAGTTATATAGGTGGTGTTATTTTTTGAACTACTGAATTTATAGTTAGCTTGATCAGAATAATTCTAATTACTGTGGGATAATCTTTGGATTACTGATACTGAAAAGCAGTATAAATATTGTAAAACTCCTAGGATATTTTTGTTGTGCTCTCTTTTTGTAATTCGAGATTAGAATTTAATGATATACAAACTCGAACATGTGAATAAACTGAGATGTGAATAAACAGGAGGCAGGTTTAGAAGTCATGGGAACTTTCTCAGTTCTGTTATAAGACTTGTGTAATTCTGGGGAGTGGAATACTGAAATAGATTAAAGATTGTAATGGGCACATGATGAAAGATGGTAACTGATGTGCAGAGAGTTGAGTTTTGTATGTTTTGTTTTCATCTCAGAAGATGTGTAATGGGCATATGTGGGGCTGATACTCCTAAATTGCTATTACTGCATTAAAAATGTCCTCATCTGTCTTCAGGGCACTGATTTTTAATACAGAAAGCTGAGTGTTGCTTTATTTCTAGCTCATCTTTCAGCAAATTGTGTACTAACATTCATGCTAATCATACAAGAGTGTATTGAGTTCAGCAGCATAATTCAAAAACAAAACTTTGCCAGCTATGAGAGATGTATCAGACACCTCCCTTTTTTAAAACAGACATTGTTGCTATAAAATGCAGTTTTTGTCACCAGTAGTGCCACAGCTGTACTGCCCTGGCCTGGTGCTGCTCACAGTGTGTGTGAGGGGCCTGGTGCCTCTAAAGGTGTGGTTATTAGAGCAGCTGTGGTGGGTGATGTCAGATGTCACTTAGCCCAGTGCTCATCTCTGACAGAGGCCCACAGTTGATGTCTCCATAGAGACAAGAATTGTCCAAATAATAGAGAGGGTGGTCCATCTATGGAGCAGGCTCTCTGCTTCAAACCTGTTTTGGCTGGGAAGAAACTCTTAGCTTATGTAATACAGTAACTGTGATGTGAACTTGTTCTGTGTGTTGTTGGACCCAGCATGCAAGTTGGGGGGGGTGGTAAAATGATGGTTCTCCCCCCTGTCCTCTCTCCCCTCCGAAAATTTAGAGTAGTCAAAAATGCAATATTGTATTTCTGTATCAAATGTCCTTTTAATGTCAGAGATACAATAATGAGATATTTCTGTTTTCTTGCATATCTGTCCACCGTTTTATTATGTATAAGAATATGTACATTTCTTTTGTAGCCACGTCATGAATACTTTAATGTACCAGTGTACTAAATGGCTTCATTCATCATGCATGCAGAGTTTCAGAGGAGATAGACCTGTGACTTACTCATGACAGAACATTATCATCAGCTTGCTGAATCCAGTCATCTCGAATCTAATAGAATGCCACAACCATTCTCTGCTGTTGTACTTTCCTCTTCCCCTTCTGTTTTACAGTGTTGTCTCTTCACGTCTCATCTCAACAAAACTTGTGCTTGTTGGCATATGGTTTAACTTTTTTATTGTGTGTAAGCTTGAAGTCTTATGCTTAAAAGTTCTGTAGCATTTTCTGAGCTAAACTTCTATATACTGTAACACCTTACTGTAACATTACTCAACCTGTGTTTATCTTTCAAATGGGTTGTGGTGGTATTTAAACATACACTTAAAACCCATGGGTGAGGTTCATACTTAACAAAGAAACTACTGAAGGATTGGTATCATGTGAAATGTGTATACACACAAGCATTACATGATGTTACACACAATTCTACACAGATGGTGCATCTTACAGATGCAAATACCAGTCTCTTTTCTGAAGACTGGCACAATAGTGTGACTGACCTTACAAAGAGGATGAAGGCAGAATTGATTAGGTCGAAGAGAATGACTTAGGTAAATTTGAAGCTAGAACATTTCTATTTAAATGTTCAAAACACTGTTGTGTGTAGTTGAACAGTTGCTGCCACTGAAGGTCAGAACAAGATCATTGCTTTACAAATGAATAATAGAATCATAGAATCATCAAAGTTGGAAAAGACCTCTAAGATCATTGAGTCCAACCATTAATGGTTAGGGTTGGAAAGATCTAAGTCCATTAACAGTATAGTTGAAATATGTCTTCTTAAGTTGGCATTTCCAGATTTAAGTGCAGGCTGCCTTGCGTGTTTGAGAACTGCCACGAGTGTAATAAGTGCATTCCATTGAGAAGTGGACAGAGCGAGAGGGTATAGTATTGCATCCTCTCTCTGTAACTGAAAACCAATACTGGTTTTGGAAATTGTTTTAGTGTAATTAACAAGGAAGTGGTTACTGAGATTAACCACGAGCTGTAGTTCTATATGTGGTAATGCACTACCGTCCAAATGTGAAACTGACATAAAAATGGGAGATTTAGGGGATTAGACAAAAGATTTGGATTGGATTTGCAGCATTCTGGAATCTTAGAAAACAAGATTATAGGAGTGGTTTTCCATTTCCAAGTTTGCCTTTTTTTTTCCTGTAAGCCATTAACAATGTGTTCGG
This sequence comes from Lophotriccus pileatus, assembly GCA_035583135.1. Taxonomy (NCBI): domain Eukaryota; kingdom Metazoa; phylum Chordata; class Aves; order Passeriformes; family Tyrannidae; genus Lophotriccus; species Lophotriccus pileatus. Next base: position 99,196,072 of record JAWWES010000001.1, on the reverse strand, counting down.
ATGTCTGGTTAATGCTGCTTTAGCCTGCATTATTTCATGCCTGTTGGCTTAAAATGCTGTGCATTGAGCTGTAATGAGATGCTGTTTTTCTTGTTATCTGTATACAGCTGCTTGCTTCTAAATGACTAGGTAATGAATTAGCTTTTCTGGCATGTTTGAAATAAAGTATTGCATGCACTTTTGTCTCATGTGAATGACTTTTTTCCTCATCTGTGTTCTGATATTTCAAATTTGCATTGTTTGCCTTGGGTGATTCTGAGCTGCAGGTAGTGTATAATACCGCAGAACATTTTCCATAAGAATTGGATGAAATGTTTGACACTTACTAAAACAAATAATGTGAACAAAACATAATATAATACATTCTGTTTGTTTCTTAAAAGTCATAATTGCTGAAATTATTCCTCTAGCAAAACACATTCCTCTTTACGTGTTCCTTGAGATTATATTGTTGATGAACCTATAAGAAGGCATGACTGCCTCAAGGTTACTGCTGTAGTATTAAAAAAAATAAAATATTAGTTTTATGGGTGAGATATCTGTGGACAAGTAGCCAGTGTCCTTGAAATAGTTTGCTTTAAATTGTTAGCCAATGACCTTGATTTACTTAAAGAAATTTAGTTATTATTTAAGTATATGCCTGCTGAAAATCACCTATGACTTTGAATTGGCAGTGGAGACAACAATACTAAACTGCTCTAAAGACAGCAGCAGTGCTCTGTATTTCTTCATAGATATTGATAAGTTGGTTTTCAGGCAATTTTGTAAATACCCTGTTTCACTCCACTGTTAAGTGTCCACTGCTGTCTAATCAATTTAAAACTGAAAAGTGGATCTATTACAAATATTTTCAATATATATATGTGAATATATAATTATATTCATAAAATGGTTGAGATATTCTGTTAGAATACCCTGAGTTCTATTGCCATAGTTAGCAATGTAGGATTTCTTGAGTGAAAGCCTTAGGTTGGTGGATAGAGGAGATGTGTGTCTTGTAAAACGAATGCAACAAAGTAATCTGGGAATATAATAGAACAGGTTATATTAAAAATGGCACATAGCCATTTTTTCAATTAAGGTCTCCTTTTGGGGGATTTGTGTTAAAATGCACATGTAAATCTTTAATCCTGCTATCCTGTCTGGCTTTATCAAGGTCACTGCAGTTCTAAGAATATTTAAATATTGCATCAGTGAGAGGAAAAACCAACAAGCCACCACTACATCTTTAATACACCAAGTGCCTTGTTTCCAGATTTAACTTGTATTTTACTTGCAATTTTCTACTTGCTGGTGGATTTTGGAAGCCATCTAAAAGTGCTCAGAGGAGGCCTGTTCCAAGCTCTGACTGACTTTTAAATGAAGTTGCCCTTAAAGTATCAGAGCTTCTTCCTTCTCTGCTGAATCACCTTATACATGAGCTGAATGAGGATGCTAAACTTGATCATTTTGTGCTACATAGTCAAGGTTGATAGAGACAATGTTCGGATGTTATTTGCAAGATTTGAGGTCTTTTATTATGTATTTTACTGACAACTTTATTTTAATAAATATTTGCAAAGAGTTGAAAAATAATTTGTTGGCTGCCTTAACTGTTATCTGCCTTTTTTTTCTGCTGCATGACATGTCTTGTTTTAGGATGCTAAAGTAAGTTTATTCATACTCTCGTTATTGAAACTCTGTTTGTTCCCATATGGACACAGTATCCCCTTGTATTTACTATGACGTTCTTAATAATTATGGGAAAGGTCAGCCTAATGTTTCTAGTGTAAACAATTTCTGTTCATGCTATAGAAATAATGAATACAAAACTGATGATAACCCTTTGGAATTTTGTTTTAAACAACTTGCTCTGAATCAAAAGAAAGCTTTATAAGATTAAAATTAACCTAAAACATTATGCCTGGTGTGGAATAAAAAATTTTCTGTCTTAAAAATTCCTCTGCTTCTAAAAGGGGTGAATTTATTTGACACCAGGCATACCAAGGTACCTTGACCTGGTTTTATGCATTAAGCATGGGAACACTGTAAAAACCCAGACTTTTTATAAAGAGCTTAAGGGATACTGTATCTTAGTTGCATCGGTAGTTTCATTCGTCCATTTATTCATTATTCCCTAACAGATTTTTGAGACCTGTGAAACAATTCACCACAAAAATCACTGACTCCATTGCAAGATGCTTCCCCATCCCTCCCCAATTCCTGTCTCTTACTTGGTTGTGATTTGTTCCCTGCTGGTACATCTGAATTGTTTTATTTTTATTGCGCTTAAGGGCAATGAAATCTACCAGCTATTCCTGTGAACCATGACAATCTAATTAACAGCTCTGTGAAAAGTGCAGCTAATACCGTGTTTGCAAATAGCAGTACTTGTATGTTTTCATGTCTTTCAGCTTTTCTTTTTTAATTCAGCATCTTCCATACTAACCCATGTTCAGTGCTGCTCCATAGAAACACAGGGTTCATTTACTGCTGTCTTAAATTTTCCCTCCATAGGAAGCAGAGACCCCTCGTAGTGTACTTGAAGAAATCGGATTGACATAAATCTTCAGCTGATGCCATCTCAGTGTTTCATACTGTAAATGTTCACTGCCATCATTGTAATGTTTAGCTAATGGTGTAAGATGCTGTTTGTCAGTATTACTGTTTTGCTAAGCTGCTTCATTTAGGCCTACAAGAAAAAAAATACTTTTTTTTGAAAAGGGAACAAGAAACCGAAGTTCTAAATTTATAATGAAAGGGAATTAGATTTAAATTGACTCAGTGTCTCCCTTCACTGCATTTATAGGAAAATTGCATTTGACTTCAATAAGTGTACTGTTTTTTATAAGGAAACTTGACTTCAGGAAATAAATGTATTATTATGACATAGCATAGCATATCTAAATGAAAAGAAACTACACAGACAACTCCAAACATGAAATGTCATGGTGTGGAAATTGTGCTTATGCAACCAAAGAATTTGTTCATCTACATTTCAGTCACCACTTGTGATAATTCTGCTTATTTCAGTTGTTGCATAAAGAATGGAAGTATCTGTTTACTACTGAATTTGTCATTATACCAAAGAATCCTGCCACGATCTGCATATCAAACTGGTAAAAACTGTTAAGGTGATAACTGCTTTTTGCAAGAAAACTGCAAAGTGATTCGCTCACTAGACGTGAGGGTGTATTTTAGTGTAGCTACCTTGAGCAAAACTGTGCAAGTTACTATACTCAAAAGGGAATGCATGGAGGAAAGAAGGAAAGAAACCCAAAACAAATAAGGAAATTGTTTTTAGGTCTGATATTACCTTCCTCTGACCATGAACGCAGGAAAGGAGGTCAGCTTTCTGACTGAATAGAAGGATTTGCATGATGAAAATCAAATACTTTCGAAGATGGGGAAGGAGTTTTATGAAAGGGACTTTTTATTATTTTCTTTCCAAATTAACCAATTACTTTGTATTTATTGGTGTTTTATAGTTATGCTTCAATGGGTGTATAGGTACCTGTAGGAAAAAGAAAAGGCCACACTAAGTGTCAATGTCATTTAACTGCTTTTCTTGATTTACACCTTAAACGTGACACATCCCTTAGGAAATCCTGCGTGATGTACAGTTGAACCAACTAATTTGCAGTGAGAGCTCTTAGGTATTAGGTTTGTATAGTGTATTCATTGCAAATGTAAACTGATATCCAGTAATATTTTGACACTTTGAGCAGACTTTCAGTAATTATAAACTAAAGCTGCTTTGGTTGAGGAAATTCCACTGACGTGTGGTTTTGAGGAGGTAGTGCCACACTTGGGAGCTGCCAAGTTCTGCTGTGTGTCTGCATGTTCCCTGTGCAGGTAGGATTGTCCCCTCCCTCCCCAGGAAGGTCACCCCCGGGAAATGTGGCTTATTCACTGCGTAGTGCCATGTTTTCACAAAGCTTGGCTCTGGCAGTGCTGATGGCAGCAGCACTTCCGTGGCCAGGGGGAGAGCTGGGCTGTGAGCACGATGGGATCACCGTTAAGTGGCACCCAACAGGAATAGTGCAGTGTTGCCACTTTGAAGGCCCCTGATCCAGATCCCAGCATAAATGCTTGTGGCAACAGAAGGGCCAGCCGGGGCAGGGCTGTGTGTGCTACTCCTGTGGCAGTACTGGGGTGGTACCCGTGAACTCGGGGCATTAGAAGTTGTCTACTTATGCCCATTCTAGGATTTACACTTAGAGATTCCAGGTTGCTGGAAACTGTTTTTGTCCCAGGGCATTTCCCCACTGCACAGTGGGCAGGAATAGATGAGGGTGAAATTGCAGTGGAATGGACCCTGTGTGTTAGATTGACTTAAGATAATTTTACCACTTCAAACCAGAAGCAATTTTGTATGTATTAAAAATGTTTTTAAAGTTTACACTGTCACTTGTATGTGCTTGGCTGAATTAAGCTTTGTTGTGATTGTGACAAACTGTTTGACCTCTGTCTGTCACATTGGTTTAGTTGTAATAAATGTCCATTTTTACACCATTGCTGTGTGTTTATATGTAATTAGTGCTGGTGTTTGCAGAGGAAAGAAGAGGCTACTCAGTGCTGGCTTAAAAAAAAAAAGGAAATTTTATTACAGTGCTTAACCTGTTCTTGAGCACTTCATTAAAAAATGTTGAGTATACTGTGTCCAAGATTAGTTATTTACATCCATTTAAATTGTACAGAAAGCAATAAATTATCAAGTTTTTGGAAGGCTTACCACATTAAACAGGAAATTTATTAAAGTGATGTTAAATTGATGGGGTAGTACCACTTCATTTGAAAATTAAAAGAAACCACATGTTCAGAGAGAGTTCTGGATAATACAGACTGAATATTCAGTTCCTTTCATGGAATTCTGAGCAAGTCATTGCAACGTTCACAATCGTGGGCTCAGCCAAAAATTTCTCAGACAAATCTGTTCTCCACCTTTCTAAAAGAACTGAACTGGTCAATGATGTCAGCAAAGCATGGGGAAAACTTACCATCTTCGGGCATTTCTAAAATTACTTGAAATAAAATTTTGTTTCTTGAATTTTCTGTCTTGTGGGGAAGGGGTGGCAGGAGCTAAAGGATCAGTTGGAATTTCTGGATTGTTTAGGCAAGTTGATTGTTGGCTTGAATGTCTTCAACTTCACTGACTTAAGTCTTTACGTTGTGCCATGGGTTATGCTTGTACAGCTTACTTTGCAGTCTGTCTCGTGGCTTGACAAAGACAGTCAGTGTTTCATCGTTTTTGGTTTTTTACCATGGATACTGAATTCAGCTGTTACACTGGAGTTTATTTTAATTACAACAAGCTTACAGTGAAAGGAAAAGGAACTGCACTCTTCAGATGATGTAAGAAAGTAAATTAGGCCTTTAGGTTACTAACTAGCATAGACTTTCTTCTTTTATGTTTTGAAAGAAGTGCTGATCCAGGACAGGAAGCAATAGCATCTTTGAGCAGGCTCTTGTATGTCTTTAGAAAAACCCCAAGTTATTTAGCACACAGGAATGTCACTGGTACACTGGAGAGCAGTTTCTGGTACACTGAACGTGCTAACACAAAACCGGATCCAAGACAGCCATGCTGCCACCACAGGGCATAAAACTGGGAGAGGAGTCCCTTGGGATGCATTTTGGACAATGTGCCCTATACACAAAAGAAGGGGCCAGAGAGGGAAGTCCTTTCTGGGTACTCTTGTTCCCCTTCCATAAGAAATGCCATGCATTCAACACACAGACATGTGCTTACCCCTCCTCGCCCCATGACGTGATGGGGGTTTGCTGCTCTGGACAGGCAGGCAGTGAATGAAATCCCACAGAGGGGACCACAGCTACAGCTGGAGGAAAGGCACTGCTTTGAGGGGGCAAGCCCAGTTACCTGATGCCTTAATTCTGCTGGGCAGCAACAGTGCCTGTGCCTATGGGAATTCCCACCACGCTGCCACTATTGCCCTTGTGCCGCTGGAACAAGGCAGCCTTGCTGCCTGGCCGGGCTGTTACTCCTCCCACAAACAAGCAGGAGCAGAGCTTGCTCCCCATCCTGACTGAAACAGGCTGTCTGGCAGGCCCTGGCACTGCCACCCTCAGCCTCTGTGTAAACACCTCTCAGAATCCCACCAAAGCACCTCTGTGATCCCTGCAGAATTCACAAGTGAAAAAAAGTATCTTGAAAGCTGCTGCTTTTAAGCAGTCATTAAAAAAACAAAAGAAAACTTGGCCAATATTAGTTCATTTTATAAGGTCCTTTTCTGTGGAATATGCAGAATAACACACAGTGGGAACAGGCTATTTATTGCAAATTTAAATCCTTCCTGTGTTTTTGTAGGGCTTCACCCCTTTGGGAAAGAAGAGAACTAAGCTTAATGTTAAAAAACTTCTAGTCTCTTTGTCTCTCCAGAATAAATAGCTCACTCAGCTAATAATAAAGAAACACAAAACCATGCATATAACACTACTTAAGGTTATGAAGCAGAGAAACAATACTGAAAAATATGAACTCTGAAGATAGAAAACTGGTTGGATTCCAGGTTTCATGCTGACAAATGCAAGCTAAATGTCAGATCTACGGCACTCAAATTCTGTGTAATAAACAGACTGCGGGTGAAAGGGAATGGTAATCACAGCTACCAGTCCTACACTGCACAGGTACAGCCAGCATGGTTGGATCCAGACCTCAAGAAAAACAAGCTGAAGCTTCAGCCATTGTAGTAGCAGAAATAAAGTATATTTAAATTTTACATGCATCTCTGAGCAAGCCCTTTTTTTTAATTACAAGAACCTTTTTTTTTTTAAGAAAAATACAGCCACTCAGCTTCCCAGATGCTGTTATAAAACTGTAGGGACAAGGAGCCTAATTACCTGTGGAATTCTCACATGGGTGAGAGTTTGTACTTAGCTTCTAATCCAGAGGCCTGGTTTGGTTATATCACCCAAGGGGTCACAGGTTCTCACCACCCACTCCACCACTCCTTGAGCTCGATAATTGGTGTTGCTGGGATAATGCTCCGGCTCAGCCTGGCCGCGTGACATGGGATGCACGGCGTCTGCAGACTGCCCAAGGCAGCTGTCCCTCTGGAGAGCCTTGGCCAGCAGGCCGGGTCAGCAGCACGAGCTATGGGAAGCAAGGCAGCCCCGGGGAAAGAAAGATCCCAGCCTGCTGGCGGCATCTCTGCATGCAGGAAATGCCAGTTCAGTTCTGCTCCAGGGAACTGAACCAGAGTTTGCCACGTGCTGCACAAGTGACCACTGAGACAATTGAGCATCTACAGAAAAACAGAAACCTCAGGGAAAATCTGTCTGTAAGGTCCAATCAGAAAAAGGTATGTTATGAGAAACTTGTGGTCACAAATTTCTCAAATGGAATTTAAAATTAGTGCTGTCTACCCTTTGAAATACGCCTCTCAAAGTTATTATTTTAAAAGTTATGCTATTAAACTACAATTCCTACATCTGTTAATAACTAAAACATTTAATCAAATTAACTAAGCTACAGCTCTGCCTACAGTTATGACAATATATAGTGAAAGTTCGGTTTGAACTGAACATCAATACATAGCGCTTTTGTTGTACTACTCCATATTGGTCAACAGTTACACATGAAGAAAGAAGGAAAAATGTGTAATCAGCATGCTAGGTGCAGTATGCATTTAGAAAAGCAAAAATATATATACTCTATCCAGAAACAGTGTTCACTCACTCTTAACTATCCTGGGGGAAAAAAAAAAACAAAACGTCCTTGCTGTGAGAAATGCTATTGGTAAAGTTTGGATAATCCAGAATTTCTATGGTAGTTCATGTTGTATCATTGGAGTCTTAATGAATTCCCATTTGGGAGCAATTCACGCCTACTTCAGGCTTCTAACTCATGGAGTCTGATCTGTATTCTAAGGGCAGGAGCACAAGTTCTTTGGAGATGCTAAAGAGAGGGAGGTATTTCTGCAGACCCACACCGTCAGCCCCACAAACTGCTCTCTCCAAGCATCTGAGGTGCCCAAGTTAAATACCTGAAGTTAAGCTGTATGAAGAACAGTCCATCTAACAGCACAAATCTTTCATTTAAAAGTGAAAAAATATTTGTAAGATTTATCTAACTGCAGGTACTTTTCTAATACAGCTGTCATTTCAAAAAGGTTTTGTCCCTTTAAATTCATTTTTATGTACCCTACTCTCCATCTTGGCTGTAGGAAAGTGAGGCAGGTAGGGTGCCTAAAACTATTTATAAAATAAACCTAAAAAACGTAAAAAGTCAAGTCCTCCTCTCCCAAAAACAAAGTATTCTTTCAGGTATAAAACCTTCAGTTTCTTCAGCCACTGTGCAATTATCTTGATTGAGCCTTCACAATCCCATTTGCATCTTTGGTTCCCAGATGGGACACTTTCACCACTCCAGCACAGGTTAGGCAAGTTGTTTTCACCTACAAATGGTGTGCAGCCAAGAAGTATGTGAAGTATTTTCTATCCTCACTCGAGGATTACAGTTGCATGGTCTCCGCTCTTACTTGGGGATTAAGGTACTGAATAAATCGATTGTTTCTCTGTGTACTTCCTACTCGGTTTTAGTCTACTGCAATCCCTACAGGCAATTAGCTCAGCAGCTCAAGTCGGGGGAGAGAGAAAAATCCAACACTCATGACCACAAAGCTCCTACTGGGCAAGACTGTACAATCAAACAGTGATGTCTTTGAGATCCCTTTACTTAGACTCATAATACGATTATATTTACTTCGTCTAGAAAGAGATTTCCCATAAACAGATGAAAAAATACAAACGGCAGACCTCAGTCTGCAGTGTGCTGGGGTGTGAATTTACTGCACACTGGCTGTTCTGTACTAACTCCCTACAGGGACAGGAAACACTTAACACACACATAACAGAAATAAGCATATACCAAAGAGGCTTTACCTCTCTATTTGTACTCAGTGTGTATCCAGGTGTTGCAGCAGTTCGGAGGGACAGAGTAGCTAGAGTACTTGACGTTCACACCTTCTATAGGACGCAAAACTTTTAATTCTCTGAAGCTTAGCACACAATAAACTAGGTTCCTTTATTAGGAAGAAACATTTTAATGTGCAAGAACACTTTATTTGAAACTCAAAATATATCTGGTGCCCTATTGTAAAGATTTCTCTGTCAGATCTATTTTTGATCGATTAATGATTCCTAAAAGTAACTCTCACTTTGTTTTGGGAGTTTCACTATTTTTTCCTCTGCTGCTCGATCTCTTTTTACCCCTGCTCCTGGACCGAGAGGAACTCCGGCTTCTGCTGCGACTGCGAGTTCGACTGTGACTTCTGCTGCGACTGCGGCCTCTCCTCTTCCTCCCCCTGCTGTGAGACCTCCTCCTCTCCCGGCTCCTCGACCGCCCCGATCGGCGCCGCCTCTTGCTTTTGCGGCGGTTCTTTTTTCTCTCGGATTCTCCATTTCTCCGGTAAGAATGATCTGGGCTCGGGCTGCCCCTTCTCCTGGACCGGCTGTAATAGTCATCACGATGGCTTGATCTGTTTCTCCTTTCAGAGTTTTTAGACAACTGATTAGTCCGTTCAGGAGAAATACGTATGTCTCTGTTGGCCTCCCAAAACTCATTGTTTGGGTTTTTGAATACGTGAAGAAAGTTGCAGTGTTTCCCTCTTGGACACTTCTGCCTTTCAAATAAGCCTGCAACAGAGTAGGGTTTGTTTTTTTATGAACCAGATCATCTATTAATTCTCCTTCTTCATTATGTACCTACTGGGAAGAAACCTAATAAACTGAATTTTGCTTCTCCAAACAGAAAAACATGCCTCTGACCACCTATCAATTTAATTCACACAAGATTCATTTTCCCTGTGTACTTTTCTTGGAATTAACTTCTTAACAGCTATGAAGGTTTGGTTTTAGTTTAAAACAAATTTCATTTTTCATTTTATTAAATTTCATATATCTTAATCTAAGAGTGTAAATCTAGATGTTAAATGTGATAGCTACTGCTAAGAACTGTTGATAGTTCAGAAACTGCTGTTGCTTTTCAAGAGATAAAGTATTACTTCCTGTAGTTTCATCTTAAGATTATTATTTCCAAAGCTAGAATCCAAACCTTCTTTTCCAGTCCAAGGGAAATCCACTAAAACAATTCCGGCACTTACATCCCATGGTATAATATTCCCTTTCTTTCCTAAATCTACACAAGCAAGTTAAGTTAGCACATTTGTCTTCCAAACAGAAATGAACTACAACATTAGACAGATCTGAAAGCCGCAGAGTAATCCTTCTTTTTCACTTCCATTAGTACTCTTTGAGTAACACTCGTTCTCTTTTTCAAGTGTTTACATGACTCACCACAAATAGCAGTTTTCCACCTCGTCACAGGACAGAATTCACAGTGAAGCTGTCTGCCTGCGTACCATCGGCCACTGAACAGGGCCAGGGCTGCCTGACAGTCCTTCTCCCTTTAAACAATGAGAAAGACACACAGAATTATCATCACACCATCAGTTCAGACACCACTTACCAATGCTGGCCTCCCAGTACAGTATGAGAATGAATCACATGGATTACACAAACACTCCTCATTCATCACTCAGCTCTGGAGTTTAGTTCTAGCACTGAGTAGGACTGTGAGTACTTACGACTGGTACTGGACGTAGACATTTCCTCGCAGGTGAGGCTCGTAGTTACAGCTGACCTGAGGGGATGGAAACACAAAGTCAGTGCAGTGGAAAGTTTATGCTGGACAGCAGCTCATGCATTCTGAGATGGGACATTAATTTATGACAGCTCATCCACATCAATGTAGATATGATTTTCTTCTGAACACTTAGTTTCAACCAAAAAAAAAAAAAGTAAAAAGCCTTTCTGGCTTATGTTTGACTGTTTCCAGCATTATGATTGATTAATTCTTTGATTAACTCTGGGACCTCGGCTTCACTTAGCCCACAAGACAGCTTGTACTCTTGCACTTGTCTGGGCCAATCCTACTGTGCAACAGACAAATCTGCTCTGAAAACAATTAGTAGTATCCTCATGTGGAAACGTGGGATTCATTACACTAAGAGACTCTTTAGAGCAATTTACCTTCACAGCATCCCCGTGAGATGGGTTAGAAAAGCTGAAGTCACCAGCTTTTACTGTACAGGTTCTAAAAACCCTTTTTGTGTAATGATTTAGCATTCAGAGTATATCTAAAGCTCTCAAAAAATACGCAAATTACCTCCCAGAAAGCTTGCTGCTAGTTACAAAACATTCTGATGGGCAGGCCCAAGCAGGTGGAAGGCAGTTCCCCAGGGCAGAACTGTGATCCCAACCTCTATTGCTCCTGGGCCTCTTCCAATATCTGCACAAATGAGGCTAGCGGCTCCTTTCATCCCTGAACCCTGACTGATCCTCAGGAAACATTTCTTTGTGCTCTGGATCAGGAAAGGGCTTCAGTCACAACAACAAGTAGTTGTATAATTAAATATTACAGGATAAGGAGTCAAACTATTTGAGATAAACAATGTCAACGCAAGAACAAGTGAGAATGATTTTGGCATAGGCATTTTTGGGTAGGAAAAGAAGAGTATTTTATTTAAGATCTCCCAGATTCTGGAGCAGCTTTCCAGAAAGAACATCAAGACTAAAACCTTGGGCTACACTGGAAGTCAGCTAAAAAAAGGGTGTGTATAATATGAATCTAAACAGTTGCAGAGACTCAGCTCACTCACAGTTAAGATCTCTGCAGCCAACCTGTAATTCTGAAGCATCTCTAATGTAATGAAAATGTCCATAAGAATCACCCTGTTATTGCACAATTGCCTTGGAAGCCAAGGAATGCCACACAAACAGTCACAGGGACCCAAGGTAGGTGCAGCTTAGCACAGCCACACAGAATGATGATACCTGTCTTTGCTGGTAAGGCATTTCAACCCATGTCCATAGGGAATCTACATCCCATCTTCTAGCACAGAGCACAGCTTGCTGACAGCCCATGAGTCAAAATATGGGGGGGGATACTCCTCCAAGCAAGTGAAGGTTTCTTACCCATAAAGCTCATTACACAACTACTGAAAATTCACTCTTTCTACTTTCCTCTTGCTTGAAATGCTAATACCACCTCAGTCCCGAGGCAGCTGTCAGTAGATGGAAACAAAAGGAGAAAAGGCACCATGTGCCTCCTGGTGACTGCAAGAAAACACTCAGGAATGGCAATCAGAAAGGGATGCTGCAATAGATTCTGATACAAGATTTCACAATCCAAGCTGCCATCATCTGGGGCAACACAGGACTGTTAACACACATCATTCCTCTTAGTGGTCTCCATTTACAGATCCCTCTTTTTCCCCAAAAGAAATCACAATATAAGTGAGAAAAAAATCAGTACAAAACATTCAGCAAACCAAATGCACAAACTTAGGATGGATGACAAATCTAAACACCATTTACATAACTTACCTTTTCATAATTCTTCCTACTGAAATACTACTAGCTTTTCAGTTCTTTGTAATCTGATTTTATTTTATCTAGCCAGTCCTAAAATGATACTGTTTGGGTGTACATTCCAAATACATTTCATACCCCCACTATTTCATTCCACAGGCACAAATACAGTATCTCAGATGTCTAACCAGCTCATACTGTCTAACCATCTCAGAGGACCTTCTGGGGCTTAGCACAGGATAAAGGAAGGACTGTGAGATAAGTGGGCTGTTGAGCAGTGTGAAGAACTTCCAGTATAAAAGCACAAGCTTTTGTAACAGTTTAGGGGAACAGGAGAGGAGATTCACTAAGAGAAAGACAATGCAGTGGCAAGTTTACAGGTGACATGAGAGATGTCCAACTTGCTGTAAGGACACTGTAGTTTCCTAATGCACACAGGATTTAGCTAGGGCATGCTGGACAGAATTTTTCTTAAGACTTGTAAACCCCACTTAGATGCATACCTTGAACTGAACAACCTTCCCCACATTCTGAAATTCAGGGAGCACGTCCTCATAGAACTCCAGGAACTGCTGGTAGGTCTCCTCATCGCTGTACTCAAGACTCGCATCCGTGTCATAGTCATCCCTCCGGCACTGCTCCATGCCAAAGGTGATGAACATCCCTCGGACGAGGAGTGTCTTGCTGGATGTTGGGTAGTTATGCTTGCGAGAACACCTGGAGAGTTGTAGAGAAGAAAGAAAAGTGGAAAGATTGGCACCTGCAGCAGAAAATGCACTTGTTGAAGCTTCAAACACTTGCCATTTTCAGTTACAATTATAAAAGAAAATCCATTAGTGGGAGATCAACTTATTTCAATTAGTAAAACAAATCTTTTTGGAATGCGTTTGCACGTAATGCTTCCTGCCATGCGCAAATACATTCTGGCTTAAGAAAGCGTATCTACAAAAGCTATAGATATCAGCATCACAATGAGAGCTAAAGTAATTTCTTCTAGGCTACTAGGGTGAAATGTGTTCCAAATTTCTGAAGGGCTTAAAAGATTGCCAGTATTCTTTCTACAAATTCATCTTAAAGCAAATCCCTGCTCTTCTTTCCACAAAGAGGACAGCATGTTTAGACCTGTGGCTGGGTAAGTACAAGACTGGTATTTTTCCACTTCTAAAAAAAAAAAAAAAGAAAAAATTCTTTAAAGTCAGTCTTATCTTAATCTGTATCTTCTTGGCAGCCATAAAAGTACTAGGTCTCTCTCACCATCCATCATATGCCTCCCTCACATGGTGAAATACAGTTTTCCCCAGACACCTTTAGATCCAGTAAGAACACAGATGTTGGCCTCCATGTTTATTTCACTGTGCTCTATGATCTCCATTTCATACTTCCCCAAGCAACTGGGTCATGCACTCTCCAACACATTTCTCCTATTCAGGACATGCTCAGAAAAACATCCAGACTAGTCTGCCCTTTTTGTCTGGCACTGGCACAGCAGAGACAAACTGCAGGGAGGTCAGGTCTCAAAATGGGCAATTACAACCTAGACTTCAGCTACCAAGTTTCTTTCTGCACCCAGTCAGTCACCTTCTGGTTGACACCTTAGACTTTAAAAAACAAGCAACAAAAGCATCTTATCTCCAAACCCAAAACTAAACCAGGAAACAATTAATTTGATGATTATTAATTTTTTACATTTTAGAAGCTGCCTCCTTTTGCTGTTCAATTTGAATAATAGAATTCAAAATATTAAATCCAACCAATATTGTCTGTACACAAAATGAATACAAACATAACAGAACATAAGGAAATTTATGACCCAAAAATACAGTATTACTGCAAAATATAAGGGTGTGAATTAGAGGAAATGAATAATAGTGAACTCAGGCAGTTTTAGCTTCTTCCAGATACAGTGAGCTCTTACAAGATTCAATGATTATTTATTGGTAACACTGGCTCTTATTTTTTCCCAGCTGCTTCCAACCCATCCTTCCAGTCCTTAACCTGGCTGTACTTGTCCTTCAACTTACAGACAGTAGCAGTGGTTAAAATGACTAGAATATGAAGGAAGCAAGTATAGGAGGAGAAAGAAGGAAGATGGAGAGGTAGCTGAGAACAACAACTATGGATGAAAGAAGGGCACAAGATAATGTTCCTCAGTATTTGATTTCCAAGGATTATTCACAGTTCAAAGCAAAACTGAATTCTGTGCAAACCATAAATAATCCATGGAGGTTACCTCCATTAAAGACCACTGAAACAAAAATACTACAACGACCCAGACATTTGAAAAGCAAAAGTGGTGTCTGCAGTGAAATAGCTGGCCAAATCTTTATTATGGAATTCAACACATATTTCAGAATAGAAAAAAAGATGTGGACTTAAAGCTTCCATAATGTTGAATTATCACATAATTATCCACAATATACATCACACTGAAACAAATTACTCCTAGGATAAAGAAAACTATGATAGCTGGACCACACACATTTCAGTGATACAAGTTAGAAAAGCAACCTTATTAGTTCATGCTGAAGATTCATGTAATAAATATCGAGAGTCCTTCCCTGCTAAGCTGTTATTCCTCCTTAACACACACACAAAAAGAAATCAGGTATTTTCTAGTCAGATGCTGCATTTGGGTCATCTTTGTTCCTGGTCACCAACGAACATGAACTCGTAGTCCATGAATATGTTTACACTTTTGGCTTTCTCTGTGTCCTCAGGCAACAAGTTCTGCCATTTGTTTCATATGAGAAAGTCCTTTCTTTCTTAAGGCTGGTAAACACTGAGACACACCTGACTGAACTGAAAATAATCCTTCCCATCCTACTCATGAGTCTCCTGTTCATCTACCACAGCCCTCTTCCCTTCTTTGGAAAGAGTCTAGACTCATCAGCCACTTCTCCTACAGAGCTGTTGCTCATCTCTTATCATCTTCTTGTCCTTCTCTGTTCTTGCCTTTTATTAGACTTCCCTCCCCTAGCAGTGTACAAGAATCAAGAACTAATGTATCACACATTTAAACAGTGAGAATTCAGGAAGTTTTCACAACTGTGCAGATTTACCTTAACTTGCTTTAGCCCACTTGAGATTTTATTTTATCTTTCAGACAATGCAACATATGCAAAGTAGACAACATAAAAATCTGATATTTCAGGCCTGTACTAATAACAAACCAAAAATGCTCTGAATATATCTGTGCATGTGTCAGAGCTAAGGAAAACTCAATCTGACCAATGTAACCAGAATGCACCATCAATAATATGCCATAAAAAATACCTCAAATCCAGCCAGGGAATGCTTCTGCTCTCAATCCACATCCAAATACATGAAAGTATTTTATATAGCAATTTTTCTTCAGTTTGCTTATGACCTAATGAAATTGCCTCCCTTTCATCTCCCCAAAACACTTCTATGCTGGTAAATATTCAATTGATTACCTGTCTCCAAATCGGCAGGAACCTGTTTTAATATAGAAGGGGCAATTCGCTCTATCCTTCTCTGTTCCCAGATTCTCTGGGGGCTCTGGGTTATGCCAACTTACACCATTCTCCAGCTGTGAAAAAAACATTAAAATACACAGAAGTTAGAAAAGAATAAAGAAAGGGAATGTCAAAAATAAAACTGACAACTGAATCTCCCTGCAATTGTGAGCACTGGGTTGCTACAAGGCAAGCTGAATCTATTTAAAGCATTGTTTTCAAAGCTGCCCAGTGCCTTGGGCAGCTTTATACACCTGTGTCATGGTTTAGCCCCAGCCAGACACCAAGTCCCACACAGCTGCTCATTCACTGCCCCTGCAGCGGCATCAGGGAGAGAGTCAGAAAAGTAAAAGCTGGAAAACCCAAGGGTTGAGATAAAGACAGTTTAATAGGGAAAGCAAAAGCCATGCACACAAGCAAAGCAAAACAAGGAATTAATTCACTGCTTCCCAAAGGCTGGCCATCTCCAGGAGAGCAGGGCACCAACACATCTAACAGTGACTTGGGAACACAAACACCATCACTCCAAAAGCCTGTCCCCTTCCTCTTTTATCTCCCCCCAGGTTTATACTGAGCATGATGTCATATGGTCTGGAATATCCCTTTGGTCAGTTTGGGTCACCTGTCCCGGCTGTGTCTCGTCCCAACCTCCCATGCACCCCCAACCTCCTTCCCAGTGTGGCAGCACAAAAAGTGTAAAAGGCCTTGGCTCTGTGTAAACCCTGCTCAGCAATAACAAAAACATCTCTATGTTATCAACTCTATTTTCAGTGCAAATCCAAACCACAGCCCCATACTGGCCATCGTGAAGAACATTAACCAGCCAAAACCAGCACAAATGGGAGAGAGAAAGCTAGGACTATTTACTTGTTTGAGCAATAGCTCAAAGCTCAGCAAGCTTAGCATTATTGCTGTTCTGAAGTGCATCTAGAAAAGGCTAAGATAAAAGTAACCTGCCAAAGGCCAGAATTTAAAAAAAGTAAATTCATAGTTAGCACTGGAAGTAAAAGTGCCTATACTGGTCATCTTGGTCCATTAAGATTTCTATAATTCAAAATGGGCTTACCAAGTTGAAAGCCTTGACTGACTACAACAGAGACACATATTTTAGAAAGGGAGTTTTCATTCTAATCAAACAATCTGTGAAGCTGAGTGGCTTTACAGTTCTCACTTTAAAACAACTGAAAAGTGTTTATTTACAAGCAGCATTTGATCCTGCTACCAGTTCTGTTCATGACTTGCAGCCACGATTTTCTCTCACTAGAGCAGCACTGTTACCTCAGCAGTAACTGAACCCTGAACTGATACTATAATGTAATCTCTTAACATACCACATTTCTGCCTATTCCTTTGCAGACATGGCTGCTAATACATCTTGAGCTCTAGGCAGGTAGCAGTTCAGAGCATTCTTCTACACACATTAAGAAACAGAGTTAGATTTCCTACCTAAAGAACTGTTTAAACATGATTTGGAACCAAATGTAGCTATGGCGATCAACACACAGTGCATTAACTAGGTTAAAACTCATTTTTCAGATTCATGCAGTGGTTTAAACAGAGCTAGAATCTTCACAAGTTTATTTTTATGATAGAGGTAAAAAGCCAAATTATTCTTTAAGGCAATTTCTAAGATTCAAATGAAAACTGCAGTTTTCTTTGCTACACACTGCCAGCTTTATGATCCATGCTCTTCCAGGCATCTGAACAGTCAGCTTCTTCCTCCCCCACCTTCTTCTTTTCCTTAAGAATCTGTGCCCTCCTCTAACACTGAATCCTCTTATTTAGAGCCTGCCATCTGCTTAAAAAGACAAGCTTGTCTTGCCACCCAGGACTGACAGATTTATTTAGAATTACAATTCACAAATAAACCGTCATGCACAGTGTTTTTTAACAGCACACAGCAGTATTTCCAGGTTCATTTTGACTCAGGTCTCCTGAACAGTCATCAGCATGCACAGCTGCACTGCCACCAACCAGCCAGAAATATGCTTAATTATGTTCCACCCAGTAAATAACTGTTTACAGCTCATGCAAGCCACTATATATTAAATTTATTCAGGCCATTAGGTTCTCAGGAGCAGATGGACAGCATGCTAGAAGACAAACCGCGGATGGAAATTAAATTACTTTTCAGTTCTTTTTCAGAAAGTCTCTGAGCATACCTGGCTTTCAGCTTGATCCAGCATCCTCTGCACAGCTGCCTATAAATGGTGCAAACACAGGACTAGTGAAAACCCTGAGGACACGCAAAACATCTGTTGTCTTTAGTTAAGAACCTAATTTACAATACTCAATGATTATGCATAATGAAAGTTTGATGGGGTTTGCTTTAAAAACAGAAGATTTACTTTGGTTCTGTGGCAGTTCATGTACTACAAAGTTGTTAAAGGATACATCAGACAAGATCCTTATGTAGATGATTTTCTAAACTAAACAATGGACAACACAGAAGTTTAATTTTCTTTTTTAAAACTGTCATTGAACTACTGAATATGTAAATGTATCTCCTGCTCTAGCAAACAGCCTGGTTACAGGTAAATCCATAATTGTTTAGTTGTACTAAACTTCTTAAGCATTCTGTATAACACACAGAAAAACACAATGCTCAGTGAGCCTCTGATAAAGCAAAAGATGTAACTCTTGAGAAACCTAAACATCACAAGTTAACTGTATCTAGCCTTACAAATACAGGAAGACAATGAGGATATTCTTTCCCTTACTTCTTCTAAGTGGGCTGAACAAAACTATATCACTCTCCAAATCTGGCTGGAAATTGGTTTTAACAAATTATTCTAAGAAGTTCCAAGAAAAAAGGACATTTAAACATAATCAAAACAGGAAAATATGCTAGCACTGTTCTAATTTGAAAGAGAATTAATTAAATTAAAAAAGAGCAAATAAAAATTAAAAAATGCAATCCAAGATGAGAATGCAGAGAGCATCTGGTCCTAATCATCAAGAATGACAGATATTATCCATCCTACTTAAGAAAACCAAACCAGAACAAACAAAACAAACAAAAGGCCAAACCATGTAAACAGAAAAACAAAACACACAAAAAAGCCCCAAACTACCACCACTCACCAAACCAGAAAATCTACGTTTTCATCTTAGGGAGGGAAATTAGTTTCTTTTTTAAATCACTGCTAGAATTTGAATAAACTGCTGTTTCAAGACACAGGCAAAATCAATTAAACAACTTTCTGTTGCTGGAATGGGTGGCTCCACTCCTACCTGGGTAATCAGTTTCCCTCTGGGTGCCTGTCAATGCCCTCTATGAGCCAGTTTAACTCACTAACACAGTAAATAGTAACCCAGAAAAACACAAAGCAAACAAGACAACAAGGAAGCAAAAAAGAAAGCAGCTCCCATCTAGTCCAGAGAACTAAATTATCCCACTGAGGGCTTGGGCAAACCCAGGCACAAGGACAGTGGGGAGGAACAAAATCCTGCTGCTACCATGGTTCAACTCTCTTTGAACTATATCTCAACCTTAAATAAAGGACACGAGCATTGTTTTCTCTCCCTACTCTGCAAAGAGAGAAATGGACACTTAACACCAGAGGAAGTAAGACAGGAAATACAACAACTGCTGTTCTTTGGCATTCCTTGTGCATGTGTTACATCATCAGTGGCACAACCAGCTATTAACTGCAGGAGACAGAACTATCTGCTCATGGCTCCTCTCCTGCTGTGGTTACCAGACACAGTAACAAGACATCTCCCAGTGAAACGACTGGAAACTTTTGTGATTGTGGAAAATCAAAAATGACCAGATCCTAGAAAGCTGCAGTCACCCTTCACTGGGAATAACAAGCCACTCCTCACACTGGATTTCTGTACAGGACATCTTACATCCAGGTCATTGAACTTCTAAAACTTAAGAAGAATGTATCATTAACAGAAACATTATCAATGACTTGTATCTTCAGCATAATTTTTTATTCCATCCAAGGAGCTCTGAAAAAAGATACGTCCTATTGGATGAGTCAGGTCAAAGAAGAGCTGTAACATGTCTTTTGATTAAGAACTGTGTTAAGGAACAGCAGCAATGTACTTCCATAATCCATATCCTCTTTGGGCATTTTCGTCAGCACTGACTGTGTGCAACTGAGACATTAAGGAAGGACCATCTTTAACATATGATGCAGAAAGTGCACATATCAGAACCTGCACTGGCAGCGTGCCTTTGTATTTAACTGATGTAAGCAATTACATACTGTGGACAACCAGACCTGTTAAAACGAGTTACCCTTTATATGGATCCATTAGATGCTCTTTAGTGATTAATAGTTTTAGGAAATCAAACAGAATGGAGTAACTAACACATTTATATGTTTGCTAATTGTAACAAAATTCCTCTTCAACATGCATAACTGTTGCATCTCATCATGTAACAGGATATGTAACATGTTTATCCTCCCACCACCAGGAATCACCTCTCTCTCTTTCTTCTCCTGTTGCTTCTGCTCTGCCACTTCTCTCTCTTTTCTTTGCTGCTCTTCCCATTCTTCTTTGATCTTCCTCTTTATAATAAAAAACATTAATTATTTAAGGAAATAATGCTTTATAATCCAAGTCAAAACTATCTTGTTTGACCCAAACAACTCCTTGACCATTAAGTTTCCATCCAATCACAAGCAACTAAATCTCTGGGCAAAAACCCTTCTAAAGAGTTGCTGTTTTCTCTTCCTTTTCAATTTTGCTCTTCTAAAGGAAAGACAGAAGAGCTTGTGCTTTCAAACACACCAGGATCAAGAAAAATAGGTCCATAATAGAACAGTAAGAATATTACCCTAAGTCTTCTTATTTCCAGGCACAACAGTCAGTTTATACATACCTCTTCTTCTTCTTGCCGTTTTCTTGCAGCCTCTTCTTTTTCTTTCTTTAGCTTGAACTCTTCTTGGGCCTTCTCTTCTCTCAGCAACCACTGCTCATGTAGTTTTTGTCTACCAAGGAAACCAGACACTACTCAGACCCTCCATTTAATGAGTATCCATAACTGATGTGATTGCCTTTCACACAATTCAAATTTATTGCTCCAGCAATAACTGCAGCTTATCTAATCTTCCTTAAAAGAGAAAATTCAGATGGAATCATTCAGGCATTACAGAAAAGAACGGTGTAGCCTGAAATATTTTAAAATACTGTGTTTTACAGAATATATTCAAACTTTTCAAGTATCAAAATGGAATTGACTACCAAAGTGTCTACTGCATATATGCAATTTCCCAGATTTTTCACCTTTCTGCCTCAAGTTTTTTTTCTTCTTCTTCTTCCTCCTCTTTCTCCACTTCCTCCTCTTCCTCCTCAGACACAGATTCATCTTTTTCTGTAGCTTCTGAGAAAAAACACAAAACAATGCATCTACACAACTGGATGCTATAGCCAGCAAAGGATACACAGAATTATATCCTTAAAAAAAAAGAAAAAAAAAAAGAAAAAAACCCCATCACTTCTAGTTCCACTGACAGCACCAAGCACTTCACAGTTACCTGAGTCCCTTAGTTTGGCAAGCGCCTGCCGCTTTTTTTTCCTCTTCTCTTTCTTCAGAATAGCTCTGTACTTTTGATGGCTGAAGATGAGGAACATGAAGATGAGAAAACAGCCAAACAACTAATTTTTACTGTCATACATGCAATTAATTTCCTTCAGCAGAAAACAATCCCACAAAACGCAAAATGAACAGCCACTCGCATGAAACAGTAACTCTGCGGCGGCACCCGACATGACAATGAAATCTGCAGATCTGTGGCTGGGCTGCTGCAGGTGCAGATGGGCAGCAGCAACAAGACACCACACAGGGTCTCATCCTTCTTGAGCTCTGCAACATTTGATGTTATCACCAACTCCATGAAATCTTTCTCAGCTCCTGAAGCTTGACCACTAGAACAGATCAGGGAGAAAAACTTGGGGATCTCCTATCCTACAAATTTGGCACCCCTTTCAGCACATTCCAGTCTTTTTATGAAATTACAAGTTTTTTCTTTTCTCCCTTGATACTCTCCACTGGCAGCAGTCTCAATGCACAGATAACAAAACACACACCACCCCCCCCACAATGCTCAACTCTGCTCTTCTGCTGCAGAAGCTTGGCCAGACTCTCCCTTACTTGTCTGACAGTTCTGCATGGCTGCCTACAACCAGCACCACGTTTGCACTGTGGTTAAAACACCTCTAAGTATCTAAAACCTTTTCATATCAACCCCTTTTCTGGCAATTTTCATTCGAGGTCCCTCTTCCAGGGCAGTTCCTAATAGAAAAATAGCAGGGAGGGTCTATTTCCAACTGCTGTCATTGTGTCACACCAAACACTGACGGGACATCAAAAGCTTCCCACTTTGGAGTGTGTAATTTTAAAAGATTCCACAAGTATAACTCAAACAGCCAGAACTTCAACAGCATCTCCAATCCTTCTGTTCAGGGCTGCTCACATGGTCACCACCTGCAGTGGTGCCATGGTGACACCAGGGTGGCTGTCCTGGGAGCAGCACTGCCCTCACAGAGCATTGTCCCCACATGAGCCCTCTAACCTGGCCAGCCTGGACACTCCGTGTCTCTGCCTGAAACGGACTGTATTCCTCAGCAAACGCCTGGAGATGAAAGCAAGAACCTCCTTCCCAGTTTCCACACTTCCTTAGGCACTCCTGAAGCCCAAGGCGGGAAGGGGCAGAACAACTCTCACTCCCGGGCCAGCGCAGCACGCCGCTGAGGCGCCCGGAGCAGCACCGCACCCACCGCTCCAGGGCCGGGCTTCGCCTCCCCCTCGAGCCGAACGGCAGCGGAGCACGGCCTTCCAAAGACCCGGACACCCGGGCCGGGAGCTCCCGTCCCTGCAGCGGGGCCGGACGGGGCTCAGCCCGGGCATGCACACCCCGTGCATGCACATCCCGCAGCCTCCCCGCGCCTCTGACCGCCACGGCCGCCGCTCCCCCGGGCACCCCCGCCCCGCGCGGCTCGGGCGGGCACGGCGGCCCCGCTGCCCCCGGCTCGGCCGGGAGAGGCCCCGGCAGGGCCCCTCGCCCCGCCTGCCGGCTGCCCCCGCGGTCCCGCTCGCTGCCCCCGCGGCTCCGCTCGCTGCCTCCGCACGGCCGCGCTCCCGCCCCACGCCCCCCGGCCCCGGTTCCCCCCGCCCCGCGGGGCCACGGCCGCGCCGAGCTGCGCCACTGCTG
>JAWWES010000001.1:99132237-99172989 GCA_035583135.1 Lophotriccus pileatus | reverse complement strand
GCCGCGGGGCGGCCTCAGCCCGCCCCCCGTGCGCCCGGGCGGGCTCGGCCAGGGCGGAGCCGCGACCCTCTGCGGGGACCCGCGGGCCCTTCCCCCGCCCCCGGGGGGTCCCGGCCCGGCCCGGCCGCGGCCTCACCTCGGCTTCCCCAGGGGGGGCTCGGGCACCAACATGGGCGCCGCCATCTTGCGGGGCCGAGGGGGCGTCACGTGACCCCGCGGCGGAAGGGCGAGCAATCGCTTCCGGCGGCCGCGCGGGCGGCGGGGGGCGCGGGAGGGGGTTTCGTGCGGGGCTGTGGGGCGGGAGAGGGGATGGAATTCCTGTCACCGCTCCTGTCCGGAGCGTCCACGAGTCAGGGAGTGCGTGGGAAGGCACCACTTTGAATTCCAGTGTACCAAACTCCCTTAAAGACCAGAAGCGGTAGAGCGCGCTGAGTGTTTCGATGCCCCCGAGATCACGGAATCACAGAACGGGTCAGGCTGGAAGGGACAGCAGCGGGTCAGCTGGTCCGACCTCCCTCATCAGGCAGGGTCATCCCAGAGCGCAGTGCCACGGCATTGCATCCAGATGGTTCTTGAGTATCTCCGGTGAGAGCGACTCCACAGCCTTTCTGGGCAGTCTGTTCAGTGCACAGTAAAGAAGTTCTTCCCTGTATTCAGGTGGATTTCCTGTGCATCAGTTGCTACCTGTTGCCTCATGTCGTTGTGGTTCACACCACCGAGAAGAGTCTGGATCCATCTTCTTGGCACCCCACCTTCAGATATTTGTAGACACTGATGAGGTCTTGTCTCCGTTGTCTCTTCTCAGGCCTTTCCCGATCATCCTTTCCTGGTGATGTGTGGTTTTCTCAGCCCTGTGGAATAATTGGGTGCCAGTGGTGTAGTGCCTGAGCTCGCCCGGGGTGTTGCTGCACATGGCAGTGCTGGGTGATTGTCCTGGCTGCCAACAACTTGTGCTCTGTGAGCTACCTCGGTTGTGTTGGGAGTTGTGGGAATGTGGGGTGTTCCCACACGTTCCAGAGTTGAGGGAAGTTGAGGCTCCAGTGCAGCAGCGGCAGCACACCGGACTGGTACATGGATCAGTGAACTCGCACTGCTGATACACTCCCATCGTCGTCTCTGAGACATACACCTGACTTGATTATAAACATATTTCATGGCAGGAAACGAGTTACTCCTCACAGACCATCACGGATACAACGGGTGAAAATATGCCAGTTGTCAGCAATCAATTCCTTGGTGACACGTGATAAATTGCAGCCTTCAGAGGCAGAGTATTTGTAGGTTTTATTTGGGCATGTTTTGCATACCTGTTAATAATGTGCATTGTTGATTAATGTCTAAATTATTGTCCTAAACCACAATGTAGGCTCTTATTTCCTATATCCTAGGGGTAGTATATTGTGTAAACAGTCTGAGCTGCTGGCGGTGAAGCACACCACAGCAGGCTTTGTCAAAATCTGACTAATTGACTGTGCTGTTCATTAACAGCATAATGAGTATCCTCTTACTTATTCTGAAGCTCAGTGAAGTTATTCAAAGCAAGCATGTGACTGCTATAGTCAGCAGTTACATTTGCTACCCGACCAATGAATATTCAGACTGTGACCTCTCTGCTGTTACTTAACCACATGTCAGATCCCAGACTGTCTTAAAATGAAGGAGTTGACATCACTATTACTTGTACCGTTTCTTATGCAGAACATACATGTAAAATAACATACAATTTGCTGCTTCTTGGATACAGAAGATGGCAGTATTGTGCATTTTACAACTGTTGAACCATTGACACCCATGAACATTTTGAAAAAAACAAGCAAATGTTTTCCATAATCTGATTTCATTAGGAAATTGCAACTATAACTTTTCATTCTCCTTTCAAAAGAGTAAGTGCCATAATATTTAACCTTTCCTTAAACTACATCTAAGTCAAAATTGAGAAATTCAGTCATTCCTTTTGTTGGTGTGCTACATTTCATCATGGCATTTTCCCAATGTACTTGGGGAAGGCACCATCTTAAGCTTAAATATTTCAATAGTGAAAAATAGGATCTCTTTTTAAGAAAACACAAACCAGCTATTACAAATATCCATGATGATTCTGGAAAAAGCTGTCATCCTCTTCAAAACAGGAATGGAATATGATTACATTTGTTTCCATTTTGTTTATTCTTATTAATTTATACACATACAGCAGCATGATATTCAAGTCCACACATAGACTTTCATACTGTGCAAGAAAGAAAAACATATGACCATTCCAGTCAAGAGCCATTCACATATCCAAAGTAGCATTCCTGTCTGTAGCTGTTAGTTCTTGCATTGGAATTACAGACCACAGGCCTTTACAAGCATAGTTTTTTCTGGTGGACACCTTCAAGAAGTCTGTGGAACTTACTGTTCCATATTTCCTAAACAAAAATATGCCTGCTTGGTACAGTGTCATGTGAACCTCATCAGGACAAGGTACTGGATGCACATTTTTATACTTCATGGAATAGCCCAGAACAGAGAAACTTTTATCTTACAACTTGAAGTTACTTACCACATTGCATTATAAATCTCTGTGTGTCTTGCAAGATTTGTGCACAGGGCTCTGCATGTGCAGTAGAGCAGATCTGAGCAAGAGTGCAGGGACTCCATCTGGCACACATTTGCACTTCCTTTCCATATAGTTCTTCTGGTTTTCATTTTGTGTGTTTCCATCACTGTGGACTGACATAAGAAGGTAAGAAGTGTTCACTCTGTTGTTTGCCCAAGCCCTGTGTGGAAAAAGGAAAGATGCATTTTATAAGCATATAGATTATGTAAAATATTATGTCACATTTGCTGTATGCTCCAGGAGAAGAGTGGTACTTTCCTCATGGAATTGTACATCTCTTTTTTTTTCTAGCTGAAGAAAATTAACATACGAGAACGTGGGAAATGGCAGTCAATCACTAGCATAGATATGTCTGACTCAGAAAATACACGTTAACTAGGAAAGGTCCAGGGAGTGTGGGTTTGGGATGCAACAGTTTTCATTGACACTTCAGGGCTGTAGGTTGTACTGTAAACACAACAGTGAAGCGACAGCACCATCCGTTGCCACCCCCTCTGTTTGCTCGCTCCCAGTGCCAGCCCAACTGCAGGCCATTCTGGGTGCTTTCCACTGCCAAGTGCCCTTTCCAAGGTGATACATGTGAATGCTGGAGAGCACGTCCTTCCCCCACCTGCTGCTAATGCCGGCACGACTGTCTCAAGGGGTAAACGATTTCTCGCATGTTGTCTGCTTCTGTCAGCACTGATAAAAACTCTGTGACAATTTAACTCACTTTTGCTCTGTTACAGTGATGTCAGCGGTGGCAGTCCTCCTTTAACACCCTGTTCCCCTAAAACCTTCTGGAAAAACTCACATTTAATGAGATTCAGGCCGGACCTTTATCAGCCAGCCTGGTCTATCAGATGATACTGAGATTTGCTTAGATCTCAGTCTCATCAGTTTCTGCAGCCTGCAGAAGACATACAGTGTTTGTCATTTCCATTGCCCCTGGGGAACTGCACAGTGCTCTGCACAGCTGGGTCTGCAGTTCTCCAGGTACATTTCCATGAGTGACTAATGCTGACAGTCGCACATTGACTCCTGCCTCATAAGAGTTGAACACAACTATTTAAGACTAAAGATTAACTTCTTTGGAGTTTAAAACTGTTAATTTGTCAAATTTGAAAACTGAGGTTAAGTTTGGCCATAGCTGTTAATTAACTTATACGATAGCTATCAATATTTTACTTGCCTGGGATTTTCCATTTCTAAGACATTGAAAGGAGCAGAAAAAGTACTTTGCTAATCACATGGAGAGGATGGAAGGGGTCTGTTTGTTTGCTTTACCAAGTCACATGCTTTCTTGAAATTTCAGTCCTCTCTGATTTGTTTGGTAGTCCAAATGATGGTATATATACTGTTGAGTATATATAACTGTTATGTACAGATAATAGATGAACTTCTGGAGGCCACAAGTGCTGAAAAAAATTATAGAGATACTCTTATTTTCAACCAGACAGACAAATACATTTTGCACAACACGAGAAATAGTTCTTTGCACTAGTTCAGTGATGTTTCTGAAATGCAGACTGTGCATGAAATTCTGCATGGCCATGACCTGTAACTCAACAGTAATTAGGAGGAACAAAGGAACTATGAAAGAGGAACTACTTAAAAATCTAGTACCTCACAAAGTAGAGAGTTAAAAACATACCTTGCATATGTGGATTGTCATTTGTTCAAGCAAACTGATGCCTGACTAATTAGTCAGTAGCAAATGAATGCAGACATGCTTTAACAGTGCTCCATGTCTGGCCAAAATGGGAGTGGAGAGGATGGGCAGAAGGTTACCCATGCAGGTACATTTATTACAGAGATACAAAATGTCTGTCTTTTTAGATTATACAGATATACTCCATTTGTAACCTGAAAAGTTACAGTGCTTTTTAAGACAGTATTTAAAAAAATCATTAGTTTGAAGCAAAGGTATCTTCTTCCTGAAAACTAGCATGTCCACCTGGCTTGTTTAAAAACCATGCTGGTTTTTGAAAACAATTTACAGATGTGCAGCAATCAATTTCTTATGTGCAGAACTCTGTGCATATACAGCTGGATAAGCACTGGGCCCTTCAGCTGGATGCATTTGGCACAGATCCAAGTTGCTGTGCACATATATATCAACAGCACAATGTGCACCCTGTGAGCTCGGAGCTAGGGTGTTTATCACACTGCTGCTTCCCCTGGCCTCCTCCCCTCTCTGCTGGAAAAAATCATTTGTCTTGCTTCTTGCCAGCAAGATAAATTGGAGAAAATCAGCCATCTTGGCTGGAAGTCAGCAGCCCTGATCAGAGAATCCAGTCATGTCCTCTGAGTTGTTCCTGCTGGGAGTTGTGTGCCTTCGATGTACTTTGACACCGGCTCCATGTGATTCTGAGGGAAAGAACTGATTTATGGTGTTTTACATGGGGGAAAAGAGGTGATGCTGTGTATTGACGCTCAGTTCCATTTACCTTCTGGCAGCAGTGAAAGAGTGCTTGGCTTTTCTCCTCTCTTCCCAAGTTCTGCATTGTTTTCCTCAAAGGTACAAAGGAGTTTACATGCTTATTATTGAAACAATGCAAATCAATTTACCATGAAACTGGTTGCATTCACGTTCTTTTAAGTTTTTTTATGTTACAAATGTTACAGGATAGTGTTTCATACATCTGTACATTTTTCAGTGCTCTCCTTTTTGATGTGTGTACATACAGCATGTTAATTTAAGGTGTCATTAGAAATTAATGCATCACTTTTTTGTTTTCGCAGGCATAGATTGAATGTCTAAGTAGATAACGTACCCAATAGTTTTGTACTCAGAACTGGTTGCCTAGTGAGACTGAAGAGGTGCCTGGGAATCAGCTTGGTGTAATGACTTTTAAAGATGGGATATCAAGTCCTTTAACAGTGGCTTCTAAAAATAAGAATAAATTACTGAAACAGTTAAGTTCTCTGTTACCTGAAAATCCAGCTATTCTAACATAGTACATACCAGTTATTGTTTTCCATAAATTGAGTCCAACAGTAAAGTCAAATTTTCTCACTGTTTGTCATTCATGTGAAGGTCTTTGGGTTTGCAGTCTCTAGACACGCTTCTCAGTGCTAAAGGACCAACTGAAACTAATTCTGAAGCAATCTTCAATTTAGGAACTAACCATTAATCAGAATGGCTACAGGGGAGTACAGCAGCAGAGTGGAATAAAATAATCCTGTCTGGCTGCCTAGATTGCAAAGACTGTTCAAGTACCTGCAATGCATTTCAGTTTCTGAATTGTTTCTCCTCTGCATTTATTTATTTATTTGTCTTGGTAAACATTTGATTAATAGTGTGAACTGCATCATTAAAGTATTTCCATGTGTGTGTTTATATCTATACACAGTGAGTCATGTCTACAAAACAAGAACATGTCCCTATTCAACATGTTTCTCATGTCCTTTTATTGCACCTTTTCTTATTCTCATTACTAGTGTAACAAGCTTGTGATTTATTTTTCCATATGTATAACAGTTCTTTTCATGCAAAGCAATGCCTCAGACATGGGGTGTTTTTGAGTAGAACAAGGTATTTACTTTGCTGAGCTCAGACCAGCTCCTGAGACAGGATGCAGGAGTGGGACCAGGGTGGGAATAGGGGGACACAGCACTGAACCCACCAGGGTGGCCCTTCAGAAGTGCTGTGAGTTCAAAGGCAAGCGAGGGGCAAATTCAGAACCCTGTTTTTTGGGTCTGGGTGTTCTGTGTTCATCACACATTTGTTTTGGAGGAGTGAAAAGGGTGCCCAGTCTTCCTTTATCCTCCAGGACCTTCTGTGGAGCCAAAGTTTCCCATGAAAAACAGGTGGCAGCTTCCTTTGGGATCTGGTGTCAGGCAACTTTCCGATTCAGCTGCTGTGGGTCACAGTTGCTGGCTGCTCTGGTGTGATATCCCACAGACATCTCGTGCGTCTATCTGACATTGCAGCTGTGGGAATAAAAGGTTGGGCTGGAGCACTCTGTGACGTTTTGTATTTTTCTAAAAAGAAGAAAGAAATTTAAAAATTTTTTTTTTTTTTTTTAATACAGAGAAAGGTAGTAAATAACTAGCAGAAGACAGTTGTTTCTAGTGCCTGTTTTTAGCTAAAATAACGGGGGTTAATTATTAAACCTTTTACTTGGTCTCTCACTTGTTCTCCTGATGCTTTAATCCTGGGTCACAGAAAGTTTAAGAGTGCTTTACAGGGGAGACTCAACTTCTTTTTGCCTCAACCTTTCCATGCTGACGGGATGTTACGGGCTTTGCTGCTTACACTCTCTGTAGTTGCCATTGCTCATGCCGAGCTCTGCAAGCCAGGTAAGATTTGGAGTTGATTCCCATCATTCCCCAAGTAAAGCAGCTATCAGTTTATGACTACAAAGCTGCCAGCTTCTCAGATTTTTATTTTAATTGTAGTCTTCAGTTTGAAGATTGAAATGCTGAGCATTCACTTCTTTTAGGAGTTTGCAAATTAAGTATGGAAGTTGATCTCACTTAAAGAGGTCATGGTAAATCTCTGTAGGGCTTTTTTCATGCTAGTAAATTCTGCTCTCTTAAACAGGTGATCTGTTAAGACATGTTTAGAAGCTGCCATTTGTGAAATAATTAGGGAAGTAAATTATTTAAAATCCTATTTTTGCTGACTATCAATACATGTTTGCTTTTTTGTCTTTGTGTCAGATGCACAGAATGCTTTCAAAGTACGGATTAGCATCAAAACAGCTTTGGGAGATAATGCAGTAAGTAAAGCATCTTCACATATTCTTCCTAACTGAATATCTGCCAAAACAGAAGTAATATATACTGGAAAATTTCTGGAGGCAACACAAGCAAATTGTTTTGGAGTGTTAATTGTAATAGCTTGCTGAAGTCATGATCCAGGGATCCATTTCTTGATATTTGACTAGCCCATTCCTTAAAATGTCATCCTTTAAGAGAAGTGTAAAGCTCGCCTGTTCATAAATATAATTTTCTGTCAAAGATTTTGGTTTTTTTCCTCTGGAAAAGCAGTAGGGATGTTACACTTTATGCATGAGAGGCGCTGCATAAATGTAAGTCTGTATTTTGGGAAAAGCACTTCTGCTTGAGAGTGCTACTTGTAAAGTCAAGTATGTCTGGGAAGAGAAGCAGGAAAAGATTTTTTTTGTCTTTATGAAATGGGACTTTGTATCAGGCTCTCAGACAAGCATTAACTGCAGAGATCATTCAAGCATGTCTCATCAGTTCCCTACTAATGGAGGGCTTCGGATAGTGGCCTTTCTTCCCTGCCTGTGGTGCACAGCCTTGTCTCATGAGGACTGAACTGCTTTAGTTTAATTCAGATCTTTGGGCATAAAGCAGAATACTGGCGTGAGCAGTAGGAGATATATGTAAGAGATTGGGACATTAGTAAACAGAAATGGTCCTTCCTGATCTAAGGCACTGTTCAATACGTCAGATCCCAGTACTTTGTTAGCAGTTTTGAATACTTAGGGCAAATCTGCGGCATGTTAACAGGCTCAGCATAAAATTAGATGTGAAATGTCTTGGACAGTCATCTCCACTGGATGCGTGGTGTCTGATTATGTTATGAGCCCTGGGAAACAAAAAAGCAGTAGGTTATATGTTATAAGAGATTGGTGATATGAGAAGCTCCCTATGACTGTAGAAGCTGTTCTAAAATTACCCTGAAATATCAAGTAATTTAAAGTAACATTAGCAGGGACCTAAGTTTCACTGATAACTTTATAAACCAGGCAAATAACAAAGATTTATTCAAGAGACCTAGTAAAGTAAATGTCTGGAAATTTGTATTGAAGTCAGTTGTCTTGGGTGGGAGAGTTCAATTAAACAGTAATGTGAGACTGGTTCATTTAAAAAATTATTAAAAGTAGTGCAATACTATGGCTGAAATGATGTCAAAATAATTATTGAAGCTCCTTTTAAAGATAACTGCTAATATTTTGATTTAATCTTGGTTCAGCATAGTAGCAAAGAATGAAAATTGCAGTTCCCAGTAATGCCCTTTTTTAGTGCTTTTTACTTCTCCAGCTCCAGTAAAATAAGGGGGATTGGTTTGATCATTTGTCATTTTTTAAATTTTTTATTAAAGAAGGGTATGAAACAAATCATTACCTTTAAAAGCCCTTTATATTGCAAGAAAAAAGCAGTAACTGAGGAGTCTATTGTTTTTTTGTAGAGAGTCATTTATTTCATACAACAGAGTTTCACAAAGTGTGTGAAAGTGCTAAGAATGGGACAATCAAGAACAGCATTTTAGAACACCAACTAGTTGAAAGTGGTATGATGCCATACAAGATCACCCACAAATAATGACCAGTTTATTAAGTGCACAGGTAGTAGCAATTCCTTTTCATAGCCATTGCAAACTTCTCTGCGAATGACTGAAATTGAAAACCGAAACTACGATGGAACTGAAATTTATTTTGGTTAAAGAATTTAGGACACCTTACTTATTTTTTTTTTTTTTAATGTTATTTATTTGTATTAGCAAAGAAAAGCGTAATACTGTCACAGTAGGACATGCCCAGCTTCATTCATTCCAAAGTCACTTCAAGCTACACGATAACAGAAAGCTCTGAAACTGTGGGAATTTTGCTCCAGGACTGGCAGGATAGCTCCAATGTACATTCAGGGGCATAGCAAATCAGTTAGTGCAGCTTTTCACATGGTTTAGTGCACGCCATCCACCTTGTGTGTGGCTGATAAAAACAGGACACCATTTTTTAATTTGTTCACAAGGTAGGCTGTACTTGCCAGCACGGAGCTCCATTTAGTGTATTTATTTAGGTCTTATCAAAATGGAGCTGGAAAGAGCAGCTCAGATGCAGTAAGTATTCAGCTGTTATCATTTTATTTGCAAATGATGGGTGTACTTGACAGAGCGTTGTTTGCTGATCGGTGAGAGGAAACATGGTGTCGGTAGGCCCAAATGGAACGTGATTTATGAGTCTCTCTGAGGATGGTTTTGCTTTATGAGTGGCTTCTGGATTAGCTGCTATTCACTGGTTGCTTCCTACTCATGGAGTCAGCATAGGGTAGAGAATTAAGTCAAA
This sequence comes from Lophotriccus pileatus, assembly GCA_035583135.1. NCBI lineage: Eukaryota > Metazoa > Chordata > Aves > Passeriformes > Tyrannidae > Lophotriccus > Lophotriccus pileatus. Next base: position 99,163,368 of record JAWWES010000001.1, on the reverse strand, counting down.
AGGGACAGAAGCAACTAGGGAGAGAGAAGTGATGTGCACTGAGAATTCTGTGTAACTTGGTGTCACCACTCATTTTAACTGTAAGAGTTGAAGAGCTGGCACCTCGGGGGCCACAGCCAGGTGAAGTAGAAGGTGCACTGCCCTTCTGACTCATGTATTCAGTTTGTTTCTAGGGTAGGGGATGAAGAGGAGAAAGGCTGACATACACCTTGTGTCTTGCCACCAGATGGGACCCAGAAGTGTGTTCGTGTGTCCATAGCCACACTGCAGTCTGAATGGCTGTCTAGTTAAAACACAGAACCATTCAGGAGGGAGAGGATCTTAAAGGGTCCCTAGTCCTCTGCTGCTCAAAGCCAGGTCAACACTGAAATCAGATCAGGTTGCTCAGAGCAATCTTGTAATATTATAATCTCATTGTACTCAAATTTTGTCTTCCTTAAAGCACTACTATAGTATTTTGACCCATCAACAACCTACACTCATCATCTTTCACCCATTATCTCATCATCTTCTTTCAGTAACAGGCATTTAAGACTGGCTTTCACAGTCAGCTATGTCTAATTCTGCTCCTTCTTAATGTGTAAAGGATGGCAAGTGCAGCTGAGCCAGGGTCTTTGTGTTGGTTTCTTTGCAGAGCAATTAAGATGGTAAACATTAATAGTTCTGATACCATCATGTAATGTTTCATTTATAACAGTTATGCTTATACTGTGTGGTTGCAAATGATATTTAGTATCTCCTGTGTATCAGCAGAAAGTGTGCAGCAGTAGCTGCACTGCATAAGAACATCCTCAGTCATCAGCTGCAGTCCAGGCCTTTGCACTTGGAGGATAAAGATGAAACTGATAAAGCCCCATAGTAGAGCGAATCAGGTCTAGTGGAAGGTGTCCCTGGCCATGGCATGGGAATTGGAACTAGATGATCTTTGGGGTCCCTTTCAATGCAAATAATTCTAAGTTTCTTTGTACCTCTCTGACTGGAGAAAGCTGCTGTCAATTCATGCCCTGAGTTCATACAGTTTGTTAGCTTAAAGGTGCTCTTGTCTTACTTTTCATCCTCATTATTTTGCCTCCTCCCTGCATATTTCTGCATGCAGTCCTGTATAGAGGTTCTTGCTCATATGGAGCCCACAGCCATCTCCATCTCCTTTACTTCCTGTCTAATCTTCATTTTCTTGGTGCTTCTTGCCCCTCTTCCCAGAAGGTTGTCTGCAGCATCTTCTCTTCACTCAGGCAGACCCCTGATTTCTGCTGAGCTTTCTCTGCCAGCCTCCTGATTCCATTTCTTGCAGCTTTCTGTTTATTCTGTCTTTTTTTTCAAGTGCTTACTCTTTCAGCCGGGGCTTGAATTCTTCATTACAAATTATTTTCCCTGTGTTGAGATACCTTCTTTGTTACTGTGACTTGAAGGAGTCCTGGGCAAACACATTATTCATGAAAATTGAATCCTAGATTGTGACAAACTGTGCATGTATATATGCACTGCACTAAACATAAACATATCAAGTACATGTACTTGGTAGTGCTGCATTGCATTTGTGCCCATGTAAGCATGAAATGGGGTGTGCTTCATCATTATCCATTTTCAAGACAACTCATTAAATTATCTCTACAGCTGTTTTAATCCACTGGGTAACAAATGATTTTTTTCTGTCCTTTTGGACCTGTTCTCAAAGACTGCAGACGGCATGTAGGGATTCAGTCAATAGTGCCATATGCAGAAAAAAGAAGATCTTCCCTTTTAGTGCTGCAAATTGTGCTTCATGGTTTAAATACAGATGTCTTTAAAATGATGATAAATAATTTTATGGCTCCCATCTGTATTAATTCCTCTACTAAATGATCTCTTTTTCTTTTAGTAATAGTTGCTGCCATTACTGTCACGTTTTCATCACTGCAGTGGGATCAAAGTACAGGCTGTCATAATTTTTTTCCAAAGAGTTTCTCTCTGGGGTTTTTTTCAGTTGAAGTTCCCAGGCTGGCATGCATTATCACAGTATGCTCACAACTCCATTCACAAGGCAAAAGGGGTGAGGCAGAACCCAGGTTCTCAGCACTGCAGCTGGATTGTAGTGCCTCTCAAGTTGTCTTGAACCCTGCCTAGGTTCCCAGTCCACAGTTTGCCAGTGCGAAATGAGGGCTGCTGATACCTGGATGTTGGATTCCTTTTTGTCTGTGTAAGGGTTGCAGCTCCATGCATCCAAAATCAGAATTCAAAAACGAGAATTAAGATTTGGCAATGCTGTTTACTGCTTTCTGATGTACATTGTGGTTTCTTGAAGGACCATAAAAAAAGTAGGTTCATGATGTCAACAGAGTTAAGTATCCACACCATTTGGTTTTGGTTTGGATGATTACAGAGCAGATTTTTTTTAATGCTGAAAATTAAAGATTAGGTTTGTGTTCTGATTGACTGAAGAACACTGTTTCTAACCTCCTTTAATGTAATTCCAAGGAACTAATAATCTTTGTAATCTGCTGAAAGGTGAAAGGGGGAATTCAATCAGTATGCCTCAGTCATGGCTCCTGTTATAAAAATGTGATAGATGCAGTTCTTACAGGTCATTAGAATTGCATATGTGAGTGAAAGCCCAGGGGATGCCAGACAAGCTGTCTCAGAAAACTTAAATTACAGAAGCATGATTTTTCATCAAGGCAACAGAGACCAGTTTTTGGAGCCTGTATTTTACTTCTTATTGAGGTAGTAAAGATGCTATTTTCTTTCTTTTGTCTCATATGCAATGTAGCAATTTGTAATGCAGTTGAGTCTTCTTGTTCCAAGGACTGTGTGCAGCTATCAGGCTGCAATCTCATTTTAATTCCTGGTGTCCTGATGTCCAACTCCCAGAGACTACCTTCAACACTAGGAGTTTTAAAATTTACATTTAGGCAGAGCTAAATAGCCTTTGAGAGTGGATTTAAGCCTTCTACTTTAACTGAGTTTATCCAGCAAAAGAGGCAAGGCCATGGGTGCAGCTGTGTGGGGAGAATTCTAGTAATACACCTAGTCTTTGGTACAAGAAACTTTACATCTCCAATTTGGTCAACTTTCAGAAACATTTGATTAATTCAGTTTTTGGAAACATTCTGTACAGTTTATATTGTTTATATTACAGTTTATATTGTGCTTTCTTTTTCCACTAGAAAAAGTCCTTTGTGCATACTAAATAATGGGCATTTATTTTCTTAGCACAACAAGAGAATTTAATAATTTTCTTGATCAATACAGCATTTCAAGTTCAATGACTCTTTTGCCTCTCTGTACTGCCAGCACTGGTGCTGAAACTAATTATTTTCCATCTTGCTTTACAGTATGCCTGGGATGCTAATGAGGAGTACCTCTTCAAAGCAATGGTGGCTTTTGCAATGAGAAGATATTCCAGCAAGAGCACAACTCAGTAAGCATCTACTCAGATTTGCCTTATGCATATGAACAATGCTGCATGTAGTGACTGTTCTCTGCTGTGCTGAACTGCAGAAATCATTATATAGAGATTCTAAAAACAGACTGTTCCATTATATTTCTTTGACACCCAGTTACGTGTTAAACATCACACTGTCTTAAGCAACGTTCAATCTTTGAACCAGTATCCCAGTTGATGTGAAGTGACACAGCTGTGGATCTCAGTGGGATGGTGCCAATTCTCCTTAAGAAGAACCTGGCAGTAAGATTTGACACCTTCTGGAAACCATCCTGGGTGGAGGTGAATGGATATATTGGAAGGTCAAGAGAGACAGTGCAGATCTTTGAGTAAGCAGCTTTGGTGCACACTGTCTTAGAGCTCAGCTTCAGTTGGATGCTGAAGATGAGCTGACTCAGAGACCCAGAGGGTGGACAGCTCTGCCAGTGCTGTGCTTTGTTGGGTGTTTCTATCCCCAGGATCACAGTGATTGAGTTACCTGGCATCAAGAAGTTTCAGATGTTTCAGTTCAGATATAAATCAGCCTTTAATTGATTTTGGGATTAAATCTGCCCTGAAGTATTGAATATTCTTCTCAGGCTTCTGATCCTTGCTACTCTATGAAATTAGATACCAGATTAGACAGACCATTTAGCAAGCTGTATTTTTACTGTGTTCTTATCTTTCTTAAATGAAAAACCTTGTAAGTGCATTTCCATAGGCCTATTAGTTTTTTTCGTTATTTTTCAGTCTGAAACAAAAGACTTGGGGTTCTGGTAGGCTAATGAGGATAAGGTTCTCAATTTACTTAAAAATAAAACTCCTTCAGACTGTCATTGCATCAGATGAAACATATTCCACGTTTGCAAAGATATTAGTTAACTTTAGTCACATGATGATTATTGTGGCTGCTGCACTTCTGTTAAATAGAAAAGGATTTCCCCCTCCATGTAACAGGAATGTTTGATTCCTTGCTGTTTCATTTTAATTCCTCAGGAGTGGTCTCCTTTGAGCAAGAGAGCCATTACACCAAGCTTAACAAAAACAGCCAAGTGTGCTACTAAACCCAATTAAAATGGCACTTTAAAAAATGAGTTCAAGATACAAGTTAATTACAAATTATTCTGTAGGGCTTTTTCTCAGGTTTTCAAATTAGCAAAGTTTTCATCCAGCATCTGATCCATAAAGATTTGCTTTTGTATACTTACTTTAGTCCTGGGTCCTTTTTTTAAAATTTTTCTCTTCTTTCAAAGTCATGGTGCTTTCACAAAGCAAAAAACCTGTGTCAGAAGCCAGTGATCTTGTTCCTCTTCAAGCACTGTGGTTTTCTGCAGAATCAAATAATACTAGAAAGGTTGGTGTGGGAATGGGAAAAAAAAATCAAGCCAGTGTGAAAGGAGTTAAATTTTAATGGCAGTTATCTGTACCCACTCTGGGAAATAATAGAATACTCAATTAAATTTTCCACCAAGACAGGTTTTCCTATGGACAAATATGATGATGACAGTGTTACTCCAGTTTGGAGGTGGTCTGGCAGCTTCCCGCTACTAAGTTGTTCGGAAAAGAAGTCAGTATAATATTTGGAAACAGTTAGCTTTGGGTGCCTTTACCTCTTTTTAAGATGGCATTGACTTCCTCAGGGGGTATAACTTGTTGAGGTGTACCTTGGAGGTATAACTGATAACTCATGTGGGACTTAGAGATACCTTTTATGGTCACATATAGACAGCATGTCAACTGAAGGGCAGCTGTGCAGCTCTGAGATCTAGTACAACTTTTGGGCAACAGGCTGAGGAGTATCCTATGCACAGATCTCTCCCAAATCCCAAGGGACCTCAGAGCCCTCGTTCAGGGACAGAGGCGCCAGACAAACCTCCCAATACACCTCAAATAACCTGCCTGTTACATGGGAGCAGGAGGGCTGTGAAAGCCTCCATCCTGTTAGGTGTGCTGGAAGTAACACACCCCTTTCCCCACTGTGTGGCTGGCAGCTGGAAGGCAGGAGTGCCAGTCCCTCTCCATCCCCTCTGCACTGGGCATGGAGGTGGGGGGGGCACTCGGGATGCAGCAGCATGCTGTGCACAGGAATGGCACTCTGGCATAGCTGGTGAGGATGGTGGCAGAGGCTTGCAGTGCGGTGAAGAGGGAGGCAGAAGCAGGAGCCTGTGGCAAATAAATTACACTACACTACTGGCAAATAAATTGCATTTCACTGCAGGAGCTTTTGCAGGCAAATGCCAACATATTTTCTTCAGGAGACAAATGACCAATTATTCTGTCATAAAAGAACAAATTGCCTGTGACGGCATTCTGGTAGCATTTAAACTTACCCAAATTTTGCATCTGGTTAATTGAATTTTGAAAAATTCACCATTATTTTACATAACTAAATACTGGTTCTGCCAGGATATACATTATGCACATGGCCATAGCCAGGATGTGACAAACCTTTAATATCCCCTTAATTTCTAACACACCCACAGCCCTCAAGTAACTCACAGGCACAACTAACTCCCACATGAGACCAACTGCCATTAACTTGAGCAAGCTGGATCAGGCCCCAAAATAATTTGTCTGGTATATCAGGATAACCATTGTTGCAGTCTGTCCCATAGTTTTTTGATATTCAAAGGTCACCTTTTGTTAGGCTTCTGAAGCTGGCTAAAAGCCAACTGGTGATGACAAACATTTGAATGTGTTGCAGCAAACAGCAGTTGATGCTGTTGTTGCCCTTGTGTAACCACTGAGTGACCCAATGCAGAATGGACAGGATGGCATGTTACATCTCAAGTTCTCTAAAGTTAATTTCTAAACTGAAATTTAATAAATCATGGAGCATTGTTTAATGTTTGAAAGGCTTGTCAAATTTTCAAGTTTGTGTGAAACAGAAGAAAGATACGATCCATCAAATAACTTAGTAACTATTAATACAGATCAAATAAATACTTCGTTTTCAGTGGAGAATTAAACACCCTTTATTTCCTTTTACATTCAGGCTTTCAATTGACTCTCAATACATATGGTCATGAACTACGTCAGCCAACCTTTGATCTCTCAGTGTTAAAATATTATTGTCTGTAGTCTGTGTTTCTCTAATCTGTGACTCATTTGAAATAATATGCATCTCTTTTGGGCGTGAGACTAGTTAATCTTTAGAGCAGAAAGAATGTAATCGCATTTGCTTTCATTCGAGTAACAGAATCTACTTTGGGTACATCTTCCCCTCATTTACAGTTTAAAAAAGGTGCAGATTTCCTCCAAAGTGACCAGCAAAAAATTCATCAACATTTTCCATCTTCCTAAGACGATCTATTTTTGATACTAAAAATATTGTGACCTTTTATAACAACAAAATAAGCTTCTAGAGTTAAAGCTGTTACATCGAGGTGATCCTGTGGCTGCTGCTCATGAAAGGGGAGAAAATAACATTCCTTTGCAGGAGTGGCTGCACAGCCCTGGGTTGGAAGAGTTGTGATGCTTTTGGGAGATGTGGAGATAGGCACTCAGGACATGGGACTGTGGTTCTTTCATGAGCTAATGGCCACTGTAGGCACCTGGCTCCCTTTGGTAGCTCTTTCTTATCCCTAAACATTCCTTTAAATCTCCATAAGGAACAATGGTGGTTTTTTAGTGCAAGGAACTGTCAGGATTTCCTGTACTCTACTCACTTGTGTTCACTTGTGTCTATTAAAGGAAATGCACTTTTGGACTTTTGCCGTGGTGCCATAAGGCCAAACCAGGATCTTATCATTTTGATGATAACAGACTCCTACAGTCTCCATGTCAAAAGTCTATCAACTGTTAAGGAAAAAGAAAGATATCCACATATATGTTTACAAATACAGTTAATTAGTACATGGAGAAGCCATGTTTCTCAGATCAGTACAGTGTGACAGCACAGTTGCAATGCTTCTGCATGGTGTGAATCAGACCTGAAAGCAAATAGTGCAGGAGAAAAAAAGAGATGCATCTGCTGCACAAACAGCACACTGGTGCTTGTTGAACAAGTCTGTTTTGGTGTTTACTCAATCCCCTTTGAATTTCTTGTGAGCCGTATTATTCTTTTTCGGGCCTGGAAGGATTTATGGCATTCGGATTCCGACGATGAAAAAGTGGTGGCAGTGAAGCCAAGTTTTGGATGCTTGTAATTGAGCAAGGATTTTGGACACAACAGGGAGCAGAAAGGCAGCAAAATGTATGTATCCTAGTGCAATCCCTGCTGCCCAGTTGATTCAGTGCTGTTTGTTCTAGAGATAGATGCTGCCCCTGTGGTGACTGACTGCCCTGTCTCATGCTGAAAGCCTTGGCACTGAGGAAAGACCCCAGGTGGAAGAGTCTCTGAAAGAGAGTGAGAAAGGCAGGGTGTTCTGCCAGTCCTTGTCTACCAAATTTATCTTTCTCTTTGGAGATCAAACTTTCCTCACTTATGCCATTTCAAGAACATCTGTAAGGCAACACACCCCCAAATTTTCCACCCGGCCCAGTTTTTGATTGTGCCACAGAAACAGCAGCTTTGGGAATTATGACATAAAGTTTTGGGTCCTACTGTTATAAATTCCCCTGGTAGAAAACTTCCTCTGTAGATACAGTTTTAGATATTCTGTGAAGTCAGCAAAAGTTTGTCAGCCACCAGCCAAAAGTAGTCTCTTTTTCCCTCCCCTCCTGTGTATTTTGTGCTTTCCTTTTGTTTTGTGAAGAATAAATCTGCTTTTATCTTCTGACTGTTGCCAGCAAACTGATGTGAACATCTTTTCAAATTCTAGAGGCTGACTTTTCTCTTTTATCTGTAAAAATTCTTTGTATTTGCCAAATTGATATAGTTCCAGAGAGGTAAAAGTGAATATTTCAGCTCTGCAAAATCCATTTTATTGCACATCTCTGTGGAATGTGCACTTGCAGCTCAGAAGGCCAACCATATCCTGTATGTACCATATCCAGCCGTATCCATATCAAAAGAGGTGCGACCAGGAGGTTGAGGGAGAGGATTCTGCACCTCTGCTCTGCTCTGGTGAGACCTTACCTCGAGTACTGCATGCAGCTGTGGGCTCACATCCAGAGTTGGGCCAACAAGATGATTATAGGGATGGAGCACCTCTCCTATGAGGAAAAGCTGAGACAATTAGCTTTGTTCGGCCTGGAGAAGAGAAATCTCTGGGGTGACCTTATAGCACCTTCCAGTACCTGAAGGCAGTCTACAAGAGGGAGATTGAGGGACTTTTTACTAAGGTCTGTAGTGACAGGACAAGGAGTAACAGTTATAAAATGTAAGGGGGTAGATTTAGATGAGCTATTAGGAAGAAATTTTTTACAATGAGGGTGGCGAGAAACAGCACCAGGTAGTCCCAGAGAAATTGTGCATGCCCAGTCCTTGGAAGCGTTCACGGCCGGGTTGGATGGGCCTTTGAGCAACCTGTTTTAGTGAAGTGTTTCCCTGTGCGCGCAGGGGGGTTGGAAGTAGATGGTCTCCAAGATCCTCCCAGCCCCGGCCGCAGCCCTCACGGCCGTGCCCGCTGCCGGCAGGGGGCGCTGCGCAGCAGGGCGGGGGCATGGCGGCGGTGACGGCCCTGGGGCGGGGCGGCCCCGGAGGCGTGTGGGGCCGCGGGTCCTCAGCCTGAACACTCGCCGTGATGGCATTCCAGGAGGGTTTGCTGAGAGTTCCGCCACTTACGAGCGGTAGCGTCAGAAACCCCATTTGTAAGAAGCTGAAGAAAGACGTTTCGCACAGCGTTTACATCGTATGCCGTGAGAAGCTCTGTGCCTGTGCCCTTCCACTAATAACTTCACGTAAAGCTGAGCAATCTTCCTTTAAAATGTGTAATATACATATGTTTTTTGCAGATAAAATAAAAGTCATAGGCCAGTAGAATGACTAAATTTAGCTTATTCCCTCCACTCTGCCTGGTTCTGTGAACAAAAATATCAAAAAACCCAGCATCAATTCCACTGATCTTCCTCCCAACAAATGGATCTTGTAGAAGAACTGCACTCACCTGACAATCACATAGGGAATTTTTAGTGCTTGTTCCTCAGGTATTTGCTGTCAAAACCAAAATTCCTAGTTCACCAACTCATTTGCCCCATTATATGGTCTTTGTCACAGCCCTGATGATTAATACTCAAATATGTATTTTTCCATTTGACTACACTAAATGTATGTCCAAGACCATGCAAGTTTGTAATAGATTCAGAAATTTATTTGAAGACTCATTTGGTCTTAATAACCTTAAATTCTTTTGTCATATTGGGAAGTGGGAAATGCTGTCAGTGATGTCTCTTTCTTAAGCATTAACTGTTAACTTTTTTAAAAATGAGATTTTTAAGGGGTGCTTAGATGAGAACAATATTTTAAGAAAATCTAAAATATTTCAATAATTTCTTTCATGCGTCTTTAATGATTTTTTTTTTTTTAACTTCCTGCAGAATTTCCAATGTGCTGCTCTGCAATGTGACAGACCGTGTGTCATTTTGGTTTGTGGTCACAGATTCTTCCAAAAATGTGACAACTGTTCCTGGAAGTGTGGTAGAGGCAGCCATCAGGTACAGTCACTGCTTCTGCAACTTTTTCTTCCTTGCTTACTGAGGATGCTTTCTCTCTCCGGGCCTTGTACAAATGAGCACATTTCCTCTTTAAGGATGAATTAAACCAAGTAGTTACACCAAGGGGTCAGTACTCTTTCATGAAAGTGAGATCAGAGGATTTTTAACAGTCCCACAGAACGCAAAGCCTGTGAGCCTTGGATTGTAACTTTGGAAAGAGTCTCTGTTAAAGCTGGACACTCAGAAGAAATTTAGTCCCTTTCCAGAGCCCTACCTGTGATTTGCTCTTCAGTGTGTGGCATTTACAGTGCTCTCATCCAACTGCTACATTTCCCAGCAAGAGAGCCTTCTCCCTCAGATGATAGAATTGCACACTTTCTGGGTGGAATTAATGTAATTTAACTTTCACTGCATGCTACATGCACATCTATACCTGGAATAATGAGCATAGGCTCCCTTCCAGTGCTTCTCACTAACAGTTCAACTGATTTAATTTAGAAGTTGAGCTTTCACATGAGAAGAGCTCGTGTGAACTCCTAGCAGAGCTGGCTGTGTCCCAGCCTGGCTTAAACAACTTTATGCTCACATTCTTCTCATACCAGCTGGTTCTAGAATGCCAGTCAATATCATAGCTGAGCATTGGTTGTACAAAGTACTGTGTCGTACAAATCGGTTTGCTTTCTACTAAAAATCACACTCTATAGCAAATAAAGCAAGTAAAAGCTGATGAGGGAAAAAGAAAAAGTGGGTATTCTGACTTCAGTGGTCCACCAAACCTTCACAAGGGATTTATAGGGATGAGTCCCACAAGCTGCATAACTCACGTACATTTCTCAAGCACAGGGTGGAAAACGGACCTCTTTGTTTTAAGGGATTCTGTGCTGTGTCTTGAAAATTCATGTTATCTCTGTGGAGGTGTAATGCCTCATTCCTGATGAATGAGTATGCCTTCTTTTGGAAAGATTAACTTAAGCTTATGAGCAGATTAAACTATTTCCTACAGAGACACCAAACAATAGCTTGATAGCATTAGTGGAGAAAGCAGATTATTTATTCACTGAAGCTCTCTGTAAGAGTGCTGGAATGCAGGGTTTTTGCATTTCTGTTATTCTTTGATACATTCAGTAGCATAAGCTGATTTATTTAAGTCTTTTATATGCCCTGTTTGGCACAGAAATTGGATTATTGTTTGTTTTTCTAACTCTTGTCTGTCACCCCATAAACAATATGCTATTTATGAAAAGTTTTAATTCCTATCTAATTTAGAAACAAGAAATAAAATGGACTATAAAACTACAATACTTTTTGTTCAATTGCTTCTGATTGCAGGCTTCCATACTAAACCTTTACTCTAATTCTTTGTGCTATGGTAGCACGTAAGAACACTAGCCATGGACCAGAATTTTGTAGTATGAGATTCTCTACAAAGTAAGAATAAAGAGGAAAGTAAACCATCTCAGAGGTCTTTATGAGAGTCAAGATCTTACATAATTATACACAAGATATAATGATGCATATACAAACATGAAATGCACTTCTGGTTGCCTGCATGTGTATGTAATTCTGAAACTCCAGCCCTCAGATGAGGGTGAACAATGCTTATTTCATCTGTTCACAATGATCCTTTCATATCAGTAAGGATGGAAATCTTTTCTAAATGACAGACAGCTTACCGTATAATGAGTCTTATAAAATGCCATGGCTTTCACTCCTCTTCAGGAATGTTGGCTAAGCACTTCCTGTCTAAGGGGCAGGTCTGTGTAATCCTACCAACATCATAGAATCATAAAATCGTAGAATCACAGAATCACAGAATCAGTTAGGTTGGAAAAGACCTCCAAGATCATCAGGTTCAACCTTTGACTGATCACCACCTTATCATCTAGACCATGGAACTAAGTGCCATGTCCAGTCATTTTTTAAATACCTCTAGGGACAATGACTCCACCACCTGCCTGGTCAGCCCATTCCAATGCTTCACCACCTTTTCAGTGAAGAAATTATTTCTGTTATACAAGCTGAACCTCCCCTGGTACAGCCTTAGGCTATGTCCTCTTGTCCTATTGCTAGTTGCCTGGTAGAAGTGGCCAACTGACCCCCACTAAAGTTAGACAACATTCACAGCCTTTAACTCATCATGCTAGATCTAATTCAGTCCTGCCAGACTTGCAGCACATTAATGAAAAATCCTTTTATTTTATTCAGTGTTTTTAACTTATCCAATATATTTATAGAGTTGTGATTTTTTTTTATTTTTTTTTTTAATTATTTTTATGAAGGATGAACCGGAACAGAATCAACAGTGCCTTTCTACTGAGTGACAAAACACTGCAGTTCCTGAAGATAACCTCAACCCTATCACCTCCTGTTGAACCCTCTACGCCTGTCTGGCTTATTGTATTTGGTGTTGTTCTTTGTCTCATTGTGGCTGGGATTGTTTTCCTCGTTGTTTCAGGGATTCAGAAACATAAGAAGTAAGCGGCTTAGCCTTTCTTCTATTTTAATGGAATATTGGCTAGTTAGCTCAGCTTAGCTGGTTTTGTGTTTCAGAGCAGCCTCAGAGAAATTGTAGTTGTGCCCCCTTCCCTTCCTAGGTAAAGACAACATGGTCCTTTTCTGAGGAAAGGGGTTAAAATTTTTAACTGTGAAGTATAGATGCTTTAGTAATGCTGGGATGTAATGAAGAAATGGGGAGTGTCAGAATACGATCCTGGAGGCCACCTAACTAGAGATGAGCTTTGCAAAGACATTTGATGTAATCCTTTCAGAGGCCTGTTTTGCCACAGGGGAGCCTCCACTTACAGACTACCCATGTAGCTACCAGGAGGGAGAGGGCCTGCAGTGACTGAGCTCCTTCCAAGGCAGCAGTGCCTAAAGTTGGCAGGGCTAAAAAAAATGTTGCTGCTGCTTGAGAAGACCCAGTAGAGAACACAGTAATGACTAATGTGTGTGTGGCCAAAGAGGGCCTGTTCAGTGGAACGGTCTGTGGGTCTCACCTACCATTCATGACCGTCTGAATCCAAAGCACACAGCCCTTCACAGGTTCACAGGTAGATCTCCCCATGGGCTGAGGTGTTTGCTGTCTGGGTAGGAGAGAGATACTCTCTTTTCCTCTCAGTTTCTGCCCTGTGGTGGCACTGGTGAAAAAGAGAAGGCTATTCATGCTTCCCTAGCGTGAGCATGTTGGAGCAACACAGAGAGTAGGCAGAGTTTTGATTCTGCCATCTCTGTTGGCTCTGAGTGGGGCATAAGGAATAGAAATTTCTCATCTGAGTTGAGATTTTACCATACAAGTTCAGCTTCTGCCATGCTTTTGGCTGCCACAGAGGTTAGGTTAACACAAAAGTATTACTTCAGCAATAGATTCATACAGGAACAGCAGAAGAACTGAAAAGGTAAATTTCTGATGACAACGAGATAATGTTAAAATCATTGTATGATAGATTTCATCCTCAAATGTATCAGAACAAGGGATTAATATATGAAAAGTTGTGTGTTGCAGAGACTGTTGCTTTCTGCTTCCTTATTACCTTGAAGAACATTAAAAGACCTAAGAAAAACAACATTTATTGTGAAGGTTAAGTGCTTCTCATAGACAACCTTTAGTAGTGTAGTCAGAATCCCTTCACTTACATATTGCATTCACATGAGTTGCATGAATTTCCAAAACCTCTTTCTGTTTTCAAAGAGCCCCAGAATTCAAAAAAGAATGGATGAAAGACGATGTTGGGGAAAGAGTCTGGGCAGAGACTTGGAGTCTATGGATAGTTTAAGCCCTGTCACAACCATGTTGTGGTTGGTATGGACTCAGTATGGACTGAGTTATATAGTATATAGTATATAGTATATACCATATACTATATACTATATGCTATATGCTATATACTATATACTATATACTATATACTATATACTATATTATAACTCAGTATGGAATGAGTTATTTCACGCCTTGAACATAGGCAACTCTTCTGAAAAAACAGAGAATAATGTTGCTACCTGAAGCCCATACCTGCCCTCTGTGTCATATCATGGCTCTGTGTGTCCTTATAGTGCCTGACTTAAGGGAGTTCTTTGAACGTTTCAAATAAGTGTAATATAAATAAACTATGCTAAATAGCTCTGATTTTTCTAGCTAAAGTAATAATTTATGCTTCATATCTTGCTGAAAGACAGAATTTCCTCCCTGTATTTTCAAAATAACTCAGCAGAATTTGAGCACTTCCCCTCAATGTGGTGTAAACTACGTGGCGTACCCACCAGGCTTGTGGCAGCATGCCTGAGGTCACTTGGCACCCTCTCTGTCTCATGATCTTGTCCTTTTAGTTTTTACCCTTCTTTTCACTTCTCCCTCTGTTTCCCTACTCTACATGTATATATAACCTTTCCTCAGAGCAGATTTGTCTGTGGCTGAACTCTAACCCTCTTTTTGCATCAGTAACATCTGCAAGCAGGGGCAGGGGAATGAGAGAGAGGGTGAGCACATATTTCTTCTGTCTACTGTTGTAAAGACTGGAGTGGTGAAAAAAAAAAAGATGGTCTGGGCTATTTTGTTTCTTGAGAAAAAGAGCCAGACATCAGAGAAGAGAATTTCAAAAGTGCTGATCTCTTTTTCAAACACTGAAGTAAGTGACCAGGTTGTCAAAGACTTGAACATGTCCAGTAATTAGTTTTCTTGGAAACCCCACCAGAGCTTACATAATGGGAACTCTATTGCCTAGTGAGCTGTGCTGGACATCTGGCCCCAAGGATGGTGTTGACTTTTCATAAATCTGGCATTTTGTCTTTAAAGGCCTTTAAAGTACCAGTTAAATACCTCAGTTCAGATAAGCCCAAAAGTAGATGCTTCGGGCTGTTCATGCTCAGGGTGTCAGGGAAGCATGATTGGCCTGTAAGGGAGTTTCAGTATTGAGTTAGACTCACGTGTCATTTCTTGAACTTAATTAGGTCTTCACTATGCATCACTGCCAGCATGTAAAATTGCAAGTGCAGCTGCCTGCAGATTGAAGAGCTCCCCATGACTGTAGCCCTTGTCTCTGCAGTGGGCTGGATCAGACACACTGTCTCCCAGCCTTGTGTTTGTTCTCCTGTCATTGCAGCAATAGGACACCTCCCTCTCCAGTAGTAGATTTGCCACATGCTTACGGCAGGACCGTCCTCTTCTGTCTATTCTGAACTAGCCTGAAGTCTACACCTACCCCCACAAAATCCCATCTGCAGCAGAGGCCATAACCATTTGCCTTGGGAAGAGAGAAAACAGAATAAGCACAGGGTCTTTCCCTCTGTTAGTCTCCCAGCATGTAATTTGCAGCTGTGGGCCTTCTTGAGCTGGATTTGGTCTTCATGTATTGGGTTACCTACAATGTTTTCTCTTTCCTTAACTTGCTGAGTCTCCTCTTGGATTCATAGAAATTTGTAGCTTCTCTTAATTCTTCTGGCAATGAGTTCCACACTCATTGGAAAAAAATACTCTAATTTCTTTTGAACCTGCTTTTTAGTAACTTTTGTGTTCTGTCCCCACAGTTTTGTATTAAAGAACACTCTTCTTATCAGTGTAAGAGCAGATACAGCAGCCAGAGGTCAGAGGTTTCCTCTACTACACCCCAGGTTTATTTTAGCAAGTCTGTAATGCCAAGACTCTTCCAAAGGCAAATAAAATTTTATTATTGTTAATATTGCTGTTATTAGCAGTTACACTGAGTCAGATTTTTATGATTGTCCTGAGTCAGATTGTTACAGTACATGCTGTGGGATAGGAAGAAGCAGTGCAGCTGACCTTTGAGTTTCTTATCCTCTGAAACAGCTTATGCTGCAGGCTGAAAAGTACATCAGGTTTTTCAGCTATGAACTAGTAGTTCTCAAGGTCAGAATAAATCTGGAATTTAAGGAATGTTGTGACATGTTGACTGATATTTCACTATTAGATCTTCTCATGGTTCTATTTTTAGATTTTTTTTTTTAAGATTTCTTTTTAATTTAGATAATTTTATTCAGCAACTATTTTAATATGTTTTCTGGGAGGACTGAAGCTTGAAAAAGTGAAAGCCATGGAATTGTTTGATCTGGAAAATAAAAGTATAATATACTGTGTAAGAAAAGGGATGTTAATGAAATTTGAAGAAAAAAAAAGACTTGCGGCATTAAGACTACCAAACTTCTGGAGAAGATAGTCCTGGAGTGTGAGGGCACTCAAGTCTGTGCTTTTGGAGACTATTGTTAGTCTAAAGCTGATCTGTTTCCAAAAAGTATGCTTTAATTTTACACATCTTGGGGTTAAATCAGTGACATACATTACAGGGTCAGATTAGATGTTTAGTCCAGTCCTTCCTGATGTAAAATAAAAACAGATTTAGGGATTATTTTGGTTTTGCACCAGCTTTTCCTTCTGCACCTTCCAGTCATTTTGCAGAATAAAAAGGTGAAATAATATTTAAAACATACTTACAACAGGTTTACTTTGGGTTTTCTGTTTCCCAAGCCTGAGGTCAAACCACTGAAACAGGGCTTCCAATCTGTGGGCCTCCCATCTTCCATGGTGTATTTACAACAGCAAAGATGTACACAAGATTATGCCTTTAAACTACAACAAACTTCTGACTAAGCATGCAGTTTTCTGTCTGTGGAATCGTGATGAGTGATGCAGGTCAATAGAATAAGATGATTTTTTCTTTCTTGTTTTTAGAAAGAATAAAGAGTCAACAGAGGGAGAAAATTTAGAAGAGAAAGTTGAAGTGACAGTAACATTAGAAAATGGGCTGCCTTGTGAAGTGCTGGATTTAAAAGCAGGCCACATTAATGGTGTCTTTGCAGCAGATGATGAACGATTCACATCCTTATGAAATGCTGCCATTGCTATCTGCTCGTTTTCTGAGAGACTCCTGTGCCTACCTTATCTCGTCACTACTCCTGAATGTCAAATGTGAAGACAAGAAAAACATCCTTTCACTTAATTTCCCCGGAGAGAACCTTTTGCTGATAACACATACACTTGAACCTTCATTACAAAGCTTTTGTTCATGAACAACGCAAATGAGAAGGCCTCAGATAATATCCAGAAAAGATTTCCAGAAGATGTGTGAAAGAGCAGGGTTGAAACCTGCCATGTGTCAGGCATTTAATATTTAATGATTATTTAAATATGTCCGTTGCTTTTTGTCCCTGATGTAAATGTGAAACTGCATCATTCCTGAATGTCACTGGGGAGATCATCTATCATTGTCAATTCCTGATGGGTTTTCTTTCAAGCCGTATGCAAAAGTTTCTCTGTACAATGACTTTTGTTTCCTGATATATAGTGTGCCTTTGGATGGAACAATGATCAGTGCATGAAAGTTTTCATTTATTGAGGAAAAAAAAAAGTGAGCTTTCACAGCCTCTGTAAGACCAGGTCAAAAAGCACATGGGGCATCTGTAGCTTTGAGGATAGCAAACGTCTGGTACTAGAAGGGTTTTTCACTTAACAAAGTCACAGAATATATGCCTTGGAAATTAAAACTTCCAAAACTCTAAAATTTGTAGAAATTACAAGTTGCAACAAAAGGCAGATTTTCCAAAGGTGCGGTCTGTGTTTAGCAGCCCAGCTCTCATTAAATCAGAGAATCAAAGAATGGCCTGGACTGGTAGGAACCTTAAAGATCATCTAGTCCCAACTCCCTTCCCATAAACAGGGACACCTTCTACTAGACCAGATTGCTCAGACCTCTGTTCAGTCTTGAATGCTTTCAGAGGTAGGACAATCACAACCTCTCTGGAAACCTGTTCCAGTACCTCACCACCTTCACAGTAAAGATTTTTTTCCTAATATCTAATCTAAACCTACTCTCTGTCTTTCTCTCTTGTCCTGTCTCTATGTGCCCTTGTAGACAGTCTTTTACAACTCTTTGAAAAAAACCTTCCTTACATTTTTTAAAAATAAAACGAGTAGATTTTCAAGGCATGGCTAACATGGGGTCGGATGAACCCTCATGTGACTGCTGGATAGCTTTTGTAAGGATTCAGTATGTGAAACACCAGCTCCTGGTTTTGGTGCACCTGACCCAGAAGAGAACATGTAAGTGGTGGTGAGTCAGCAGAGACTGTTCAGACCTGTGTTTCCTATTTGGCTGGGAGTAGAGGACATCAAATAGTGCCAGACCCTACACTGCATGAGTGGATTTCTTTGAAGTCAGCTGTGCATACAAACAGTGCTATCTGTGCCCTAATCCCATTCCCATCTAAATTGGTGACAAAATTCTGCCTGTTTTCAGAAGAACTGGGCCTCAGAAAAGGGGAGTTGTGTGTGTGGGTAGTTACACAGAGAATGGAAGTGTATTGAAGCAAAATACATTATCTGTAGTTATCAAACAGCTTCCCACATCACTGAATGCAGGATTTGATGATTAAGCATCCAGTTTCCAGTGTCATGTTTAGAGTCAATATTAGAAAACTCATTTACTTTTTAGGATTATTTCATTAGATTCCTCACCAACAGGAACAGGCTTAAACAGAATAAAAGTTGCTAAAGGACCATCCTGAATGACAATCTGAAGGGTACTGGATTGTTTCCCACCGTACAATCCTTCAGCATTTCGTCTGTATTGAGCACTTTTGCCTATCCACTTGACTCAGCACTGACTCTTGGGAACACTGTGAGCAGAAGGGGAGAAATGGGAAGGAGAAGGGAAAGCATCAGGGTAAAGGGAGAAAGCTGAGCAGGGGAAACTTGAGGCTAGGGGAGGCAGGGAAAAAGAAAGCTAGATGCAAAATAAAACTATGGAACCCACTAATCATTTGCCTCCCATAGTCTCATCTGTCGCAGTTACCTTTGATGTCCTGCTGGTGGATCCCTCTGGACAAGGACTGGATCTTCTCTGGGTCTCAGAGGGTGTGCTACTTCATTCTGGAAAAGGATTAATAAAGTCAGTTATGAGTGATAATATCTCAGTGCTTCAAAATTACCATCCACAACATGTAGATGTATTTCTCATAGGAATGTCAAAGATGAAGCTTGCCAGTGTTGGAGGGAAGATACGGAATACAGTGTTATTGCTTCCTCAGTCGTTGCTCCAAGGTCTCTCACTCAGGCAGTTTTATTGAGGTAATTCAGATCCCATCATTTCTAAACCTTCACACTTTTCACATTCTTTCTATGACAAATAGCCAGATCTCAGTGCAACCGCAATGGATTGTTGTAACTGCAGCACCTCTACAAGAACCTGTGAAAGATTTTGGTGAGAACAGCTTAGCAGTGCAAGAGTATCCTCGAGCTACCCAGTAAGATTTAGTGTTATCCTGTATTGTACTATATGACACCGAAATAAAATTCACTTGAGATGAAAAAGGGCCAAGCTTGTCTGAGCATACTTCTCAAAGCCTGAATGAAGGCTCTGTTCAGCCCATGGCACTGGTTAGCAACTCGAAAACAGATTGAAAGCCTCTGAACAAAACATTATGCAACGTGGGCTGAGTCTGAGGTAAGTATTTAATCACTGTCTTCCCCCCAGCTCACCTCGTAGCTGCATAATTACTTACAGCGGTTTGGTGTAGTTTTCTGCTAATGATGATATGGGATTCACCCAGAGCATACATCTTGCTTACTCTCTGGTGACAGAAAATGGCTTGAGAGAAGCAAATGATACATGAACGGGCAGATACCACACTTAGCAACGCTTTGAAGTCAGTGTTGGTATTAGCTCTTTCACTGAAATAGATACCACAAATGGGGTTAATCAAGGGCATAGTGCTATACAGAATAAATAAACCTCTCTTCTAGTCTGTGCAGCGGGATCATATTAGAAAACAAGGCACACTTTGATTTGGTAAAGCCTGTCTTCAGAGCCTGCAAATGGTACGATGACAATGTATATCCCTGGAGGATGTGGCTGAGATGTTTTATGTAACTTTCATCTTCTTTTTCTCTAAACCACCTGCCATGCAACACCTGATAACAAACAGGAAAGTGAGTAACAAGCAAAATACATTATATGGGGAACTGCTTCCTAAGAAAATGAGTTGCTTCTGCTTTCAGTTATATTTGTGCTGTGCCAATGAATTTTGAAAATGGTACATAGTGTGCCTGAGACTGAACTGTTTCATTTTCAAGAGCTGTGTTTGAGAAAGGAGAGGAGAAAGGAAAATTCAATGAAATGAAGCAATAAACCCAGAGAAGTTCAGATCGAAGAAAATCTGCAACGTTTATCACTAGCTCCACATCCCCAGCAAGCTGACATTTCAGAAGGGACATTACAGTTCTGTTCAGCTTACTTGAGAGGGAGCATTGATGTCTAAGCTAGAATGAGCACAAATCATGCATAAGTAAGTTGTTTATGCTGTCAGTTATTAGCTACACATTTGGAGTGCTGAAGAACATTGAGAACTCTGCAGTGCCCTCTTTAAATTAGGGACCACATTGGTTGTGGCACAACTGTTTGCTGTGTGCAGCCTTCAGAGTTGTATCAAGCACAGACTGGTATTGTAAATGAAATTAGTAGTCCTTGTTTACCAGTATTTATTTAGGGAATCCTGCAAACTGTGGGCAGACACAGAAGTGCAACGAAGACATGGAATAACTCTGTGAAAAGTAGGAGTCTGTGATTCTAGGTACTCTTAAACATGGCTCAAATACCCCCAGAAATTTGGTCAGTTCATCAGTGCAGTGACCTGTGACTCATGAAATGAGCTGTTTTAAATATGTCAAGTTTTTATAGAAAACACAGTGACCAGCTGTTCACAATGAGCAATCTCTGCTTGGCTTTCTATGAGCAGGTCCTTTTTGTTTCCTTTTAATGTGGTGTGCAACAAGGGATGTGTGCAAGTGACACCACAGCTTCCTACACTAACAGACTTGCTAATGAAAAATTTGCAGTCAGATACGCCTAATTTCATGGACTGAACTTGCTAGTTTTCAAATCACATAAAGCTAAAGCACATTGAGAGTGATGGGTGGTACACACTTGCCAGCACAAATACGTCAGTTTGTTCAGTTTTATGAATACATTAAACACTGTGAATGCACTTAGCATAATAAACTTGCATTTTAACTGGATATTTTGTGGCTGGATTGATGTTTGCATCAGTTCAGAGGAATTCCACCTTTATAGCACAAATTCACCTTTGCTCTGAGTAAAGTCAGCAGCTTCCGTAGGAACTGAATTTGACCTAAGATCAAAAAGTAAAGTTTGATTTTGCTAGTCTGTCCTCTTCCTTCCTTCTGTGTTTCCCTTTCCATTAGAGGTGGCAATTTGAAGTTATCAAAGCATCTTATTAGCTACAGCAATGGCTAAATGGAAAGCATTTAATTTCAGAGAAACTGCAAGTGTGTTCCAGCATTATCTCTCCATCAGCTTCTGGCTCTGTCCTATAATTTAAATTCTAATTGCCACTAATTATAGAATGTAGCTTTTATCACTTGTGGACCAACAGGAATTTTAGACTTTGGACTAATATTCTTTATGATATTGTATCTAAACAACTTTGCAGGTGCTGATGTGTGAACACACGGTCACTGTAAAATGAACTGGGACTGCTCACTCCCACCTTAGTAAAACTGAAATGAGAAACATGGATTGCCTGGATGAAAAGCCATGTTTCACAGGATCAATACCTTTCCCTTCACTGGTGGGGCAAGGTGGCTTTTTATAATGGACAAGGTGCAAGGAATACAGAACACTGTGCCTCTGAGTCGTTGTGTCTCTTCTGCCTTCCCAACATATGATCTTGATTTTGACTTTAGTCTTCAAAAATAACACTTTATGATATCCTAATTTAACCTGCCAGTTTGTACACTCATCACCTTCCTGAAAATCATTCAGCTTCAAAGCTTTCTCCTAAACCTCGATAAAACACTTTGGTTTCCTGATGCTTCAGACAACTGACAGCATCTTTACACAGCTCCTGATGTCTTCAGATCAGAGGCTTGCCCCTGCCCACGGGGCACTTTCTCCCTTGGTGATGCTGAGCACTTGGACTTGGAAAACAGCCACCAGCCTACTGGCAGCCTTTAAGTGCAAAGTTGTTGTGTGGAGGTGACAGCTTTTCTGTCTGAAAAACAGGGAGTGAATCAGCCTGCCTTGGAACAGGAAGCTATGGAGAGATACGGATTTGTTGTCCAAGGCACTGGCCCCAGCCTTGGACCAGTGGGGTACAAACCCCTCCCTGCTCCAGGAGGTCACTGGGATATGGTTGTGTGGTCGAACCAGCTGCAGGAGGTGAGTGCTAGCCAAACAGAAACCTCCCTTCCCTTCTCCCCTCTGAGGTGGATGTCCTGACTGGGGCAGCAGGTGGAGAGTCTCTGTGCTCTGCACTTGCTGGCTTGACCTCCATTCCTGCTGGGCAATGGAGAATTAATCTGAGCAGTCACTCATCTGCCCTGTGTTGTTCCTGCAGAGGAAGAGCCAGCTAAGCCCAAACTGCTTATGCTCGAGCTGAGCCTGTCTGCTGGTACATGCCTTTTCTGTGGGACCTGGTCCCCAGTGGCTCAGATGTCGAGCAGGGCAGGCTGTGCCTGCCTGCAGAGGAGTAGAGATATCCACTCTCCCTGCTGCCACATAGCTTTTCTCCCCATCTAGAGACCGGACACAAGGATCTCATGAAAGCCTCCTCTTGCAGGAGTGTTCCCAGCAGGAAAGCCCCTGTTGCACGGGCTGAGGGCAGCTGGAGAGCCAGAGAGCCAGCTTCCCAGCCCCAGCCTGGCAGGAGGGCTTTCACCCGAGAAAAGTCGGATGTCACGCATGCAGAAGAGTTAGTCATGTGGGAAAAGGCTGCTCAGGGGATTAAAAGAACTATTTGCCCAGCCCCCAGTTTAAAGCACGAGAAAGAGCATCGGGGATTGCCCCCCAGTGATGCCCAGGTGCAACTGGGGCAGCGCGGCCCCTCTCCCAGCACTGCTGCAGGGAGATGTGTGGAGGGGCTGAAGCCGCCCCTGGGCTGTTCACTGCCTCCACAAAGCCACTTTACGGGAGCCCTCAGAGCAGGGATTTGCCAGGTATTTAACTGACGTACGCTGCTCTTTGGCAAGCGGCAGAGGAGTGGCAGAGAGTGGGGCAGCTGCAGCCCTGTGCAGGCGGTGGGGTGGCTGTCCCACGGCAGCTCATCCACCCTGGGGATGCTCCAGGCCAGGCAGCCCCGGTGCTGTGCAGCCACAGCCCTTCAGAGCCCCTCACTCAGTGACAAACTGGTCACTGAGTAATGCTTATGTCTGTCCTTTATGCACTAGGCAGAATCACATAGTGTAACAGAGAGCTTAAACAGTGCTGCTGTGTGGAAAAAGTGTCCTGATAATGGTATTTCAAGTCATTTTAAGGGTGTGTGGTGCCCAATACACAACATAGAGGTTTCTTATTGAGGCATGTGCTAAACGCAATTCTCTGTTATTGCAGTCCTAGTTTCATAGCACAGCTCAGCCAACATGAGTGATGAGGCAGAAAACTGCTCTAACAGAGGCAGGGTACGGATGAACATTGGTGGGCAGCAATCTAAGCAGATGTCAGACAGCTCGGACCCTGGGGACAGGACTGGGAGTATCAGGTAGGAACTGGGAGCCACAACTCACATTGCAGCCCAGGGGGTGGAGGGGAGGACTGGCACACTGGAGGAGAAGGAGCCTGTATTAGCATGTCAGGTTACACGCAGCCTTTGTTCCGTAACGGCGGCAAACCGAGAATCGCTTTGCTCCGAGCCAAGCAGGCTGGTTGCCACCTCATACAACAACATATTTGGTTGAGACCAGGTTTAAACTCCCAGTTGCTCTTCTCCTGTCACCCAAACCCATTGGCTTCTGCCTTGCTGCCCTTGCTGGAGGTTTGAATTTCCTGAAAAGGCTCAAGGTACTTCCCTTTCTCAGCTGTTTAACCTTTCCTTTTTGCTGTGACGCAAACTGTCTCCATGCTCTCACCAGCTTTCTGGACCAGCATGAAGGTCCACCCCAAGAAATGCTCCAGCTTTTCTAAGAATGGATGGCCATCACCATCTTAAGCTACATAAATGACTCCCAGATGAGCCTGGCCATCCTGCATAAAGCCTGCCATGGCAGTAAGGCTGACACACACTCCAGAGGATGGTTGGGCACTGGAACAGGCTCCCCAGGGAAGTGGTCACAGCACCAAGCCTGACAGAGTTCAAGAAGCACTTGAACAATGCTCTCAGGCACATGAAGTGACTCTTTGGGTGTCCTGTACAGGGTCAGGAGTTGGATTTTGATGATCCTTGTGGGTCCCTTCCAAGTCGGGATATTCTAGGATTCTATGATCCTATGTATCCAGTGGTCTCTCTGGTGTCTGCTTAATGGGAAAAAATCCATGCATGACAGTTTGAAGTGTGTGGAACCCAGTGTCTCCTCACTGTTGTAACACTTTTTTTCAAAACATAACTTCATGCTAATTCATCCCACATCTTGATTCTTTTTCTCTTGTGTAAAGGCAATGGCAAGAAAGGTGGAATGTAATTATTGCATTATTCCTCAGATATACTATCAAGGTTTGCATTTAGGTATGCAATAGAAAAGAACTTAGAAATAGGTCTCAAAATTTGCAGCATAATTCAGCGTGACTCTGCCTGTTACATTTTCAGCTCACCACATTGTTTGCACACACACTTAAATGCAGGTGCAGATGCACTCCCTATATGAAATGAGGTGACACCTTTCTCTCCCCTTCAGGTATTCCCCAAGTATCCCACTGTTTAGGGTCCCCTGGGTCCTTCAGGCACCCCCTGGGTGTTTCAGAGCTGTGCACAGGCATGTGACAGTGGCAGGCTGGACAAGGAGCAGAGGTGACTCCTGCATCATGGCAGGGAGATGACAACTATCAGAGCTGTCCCTGATGAAGGCACCAGAGCACTGTAAAGGGGGGAGAAATAGCACCTGCATGTAAAAAGACATTTTGTCTTCAGCCAGCCCTGTTTCAGTACCCTAAGAAGTACTTGTTCAGTGATTGTGCAGTTAACTTGACATCACAGAAGAGAAAATAAAAGAGTTGAAGAGCCAACGTAATCCCTGTTCTCTACTGAAGGAGAAGAAATCATAATAAGGTAACAATAGCCATAATTCTCTGCTCTGACATACAACAGCTAAAACAACAACACAAGAACCTTTCAACATTTCACCAGGTGACAGTCTCACTGGCAAATTGAGAAATGGTGAGCAAGACAAGAATCACAGAAGACATGTAATTAACTTAAGTACAGGCTTCATGGTTCTCATTCAAGAAGGTGGTTCATTTTAAGTGAGACTTCTCCTGGGTCTTAATGTTTCTCACATGATCTGGATGTAGGAAGAGAAAACCAATCTGTTAATAGGTTTGCAGGCATTGTGAAGCTGGAGGTCCTCTGAAGGATTACAATTCCACGTGATCATAAAATTTTGAAAAGTGGTCTGAAATCACTGTGATGGAACTTCAGCCCAGACAAATGAAAAAATGCAGTAATTAGTGCCACCCTAGAACCAGATGTACAGAGACAAAAAAGGGAACGGCTAAGTAGCACTACCAGAAAGGTTTCAACTAGAATATGAGTTGATGGCAGCTATCTCCCCAGAGAGAAGGTGCGTATCAGCGAGGAACAGCAACACAAGATGTTCCAGTGGTTGCACTGCTGGTCACTGGTAAGGTTTCAGTTATGTTCAGATGTGGACACCATCACTGAGGAAGCACAAAGTGTGGCAAGTCTGGGTGGCACCAAGAAGAGTAACAAGAAATTTAGGGAACAGGGTCTCTGGGAGAGGGTTGAGTGAATGTTGTTAACTTTGCCTTGAAGAAAAAGATTGTTAGAGAATTGGACATGGACGACAGAGATCACTTGCCCACAGGACATGGATCCCAGAAGATACTGAAGCAAGGTGCTTCCTCAAGGTCCCTGTTTTCTGGCTGTGCTTGCTGGGAATGTCTGTTACTGGTGGCCCTGCTGAGGCTGTGCTGTGTTCAGCCTGTCGTAGGTGTGAGGGCTGGAGGTCCTTCCCCACGGTTTGGCAGTGAAAGGTCTGATTGCTGTTGCTCCCTGTAAGTAGGCAGACTCATAGTGGTTTTGAAGAAGCTCAGCTAGGAACTGGAAACTAACCCTATGGATATGACTACAGAGTTTCATCTCAAAATCTCCCCCACAAGATGCAAAACAGAACTAACCAAGTGATCCTGAGCAGAAATAGGCTAATTTAAAAAGTACCAAGGCACTGTCCGATCAATGAGCTCAACCCAACCTGCATTTCCAGAGCTAATTCATGCATTGATTTTCCCATTGATTTTCAGTAACCACAAGGTTCCTGGCTAGATTAGCAAAGGTATTTAGATATTAAGATGGAGTCATTTTAGTAGTCTTAGTCACCTTAGTATTTAAATCCAGTTGATTTATTGTTCAGATTAGGTCTCTATGCAAGATGCGATCGAGGCTGACTGGGGTTTCTTCCTGCATGGGAATTAAGGTTCTTGGCTTAGTGTTTCAGTGAAGTTTCTAAATATTTTTACAGCTCATCACCAGCCTGTTAAAGGATTCACAGATTCTGAGCTACCAAAGACACGGGTAGCTATAGATAAAGTGATCAGCTGTATCATTGACAGCACATTTGGGAAACATTAACCAAAAGTAAAAGCCTTTTATAAGAAGGCCATAAAATGGCAGGAGTAATTATGTTTTTCCAAAGTTAATCATTGACTTTTGTTTATTTGGCTTTTTATAAAAAACTTTTTCCTTTCTCTCCTGTAAGGAATAAAACCTATAAAAGGTCCAGTAAATTGGATTCAACCTTTCTTCTTCACACTGGCCATGCTTGAAGGCTGATGAGACAAAGGCTGACAGAGAAGCTTAACTGAGGAAACCTACTTCATTGAGAGGTTCTCAGCCTGGACATGAATATGTTGGTCCACCTTTGGCTTCTCTGTGGTCTGATCGCTGCTGTGACCCCTCAGAATGTCAACCAACAAGCCCAACAGTTTCTAGAACAGTTTAACAGGATGGCAGAAGATATCAGCTATGAGAGCTCCATTGCCTCATGGAACTACAACACCAACATCACTGAGGAGAATGCCAAGAAAATGGTAAGTGCTCCCATCCCGTGGGTTTTACTGTTGTCTTAGGAATCTGAAAGCTATTTTCTGATTTATTATGGTGTTCCACCAAGCTTGGCTAAAATTAGAGTGTTACTTAGTATCTGTGGTTTAGTTTAAGGAGGGTAGAGGGGCTTGCTTTAACATAGCAATGCCTCACTAGATGTGCCTGGGCCACTACCAGCCTCTACAGCCTTGGGTTGGTACCTTTGCACTGCACAAGGATGGCTGGAGCCTGGGCTTGTCCCTAGCCCTCACTTTGAGTCACCCTAGTGAGTGGAGGGAAAAGGCAAGGATGCTCTGCATGTTCACCCCCAAAGTCTGTGTTGAATGGAGAGAGGTGCGACTGAATTTACACCAGGCTTTTTACTGGCATAGACAGCGCTCTCTCTTCTCTGGTGCTTATTTTATTTTGCTTCTCAGAGAATATACAAACATTTTCTGAATGTAGGTATTCTAATAAATGTTTGCTGATGAGTTTACATAGTGGTCCACACCAGTTATTCAGTGGGGGACTTTTCCCCCTACCCCCATGACTCTTCTCATAGTCAGGGCTGTTGCTACACTGCCTGGAAGTATTAAACTGGGAAAAATGAGTCAAGATCATCAACTACCAAATGCCAGAAGTGGAGTTTGTAGTGCAGTGGTCTAGTATATTGGCTTGAATGTCAATTTTCATCTGCAGGAAGGACAATGGCATTTGTATCTACACTGTCTTGCAAAACAGTTCTTGCTTCTCAACACCAGCCTCTGACTTTCCCAGCCAACAGGAGCTCTAGGCAAGAACAGGGCTTTTCGAGAGCAGGCATCTGTGGCCTGACTGGTTACTGATATTACCTTGTCTCAGCCCAGCATCTTGTGAGCTCAGGGCCTTTCAAAAACACCTTGAATTTTGTAGCTGTGTGTATTTTAAAGTTAACTGAAGCTTTAGAGAAAATAATTTAGGGCATAAAAATGAAGCTGAACATCGTACATCTATTTTTGCATAATGGCTTGTCTTCCACTTTGTGGTCATATAGCTTAATTGAAACATGGTTTAATTATCATATTTCTTAATTAAAGCAAGGAGACTGGTTGCTGGAAGAAATTCAAATGACCAATCATTGTCAATCTGGAATGCTTTCCAAGGCACCAGGTGCTTAAACTGTAACATTTCCAAACACATAAAATGAAAGCGCCATATAGAATTTCCAACATTAATGAGATGATAATAAAATACATGAGAAGATACCAGCAATAAGAACCAATTAGTCCAGTGCTCAGAGAGAATGCTCTCTTTCTTAATCTCGTCAGCAGCACTGGTAAGAAACCCCCTGATTCCTCTTCTCCTTTTCTGCTGGAAGAGAGTTAATGATTACTGTCCCTTCTGGCTCCTTCTCATCCATTTTCCTTGTAAATTGTGTCACAAACCCTATAACTATTCCTCTGACTTACCAACGTTGGGTTCCTCTAATTGTGGAAACATCAGGCATCAAGTTAACTTCTTTCCCCTGGCTTTTGTAGCCAAAGAGCCCCCCCTTCTGCCCTGCCACTCCTAAGGCACCTCTCTGTCCCTGCTCAAGAGAAGGAGCTCAAGAACACATTTTCACAGTGATGCTCTTCCTCTGGGTGCTTATCAAGCTCTTTCCCACTTAGTTTTGCATGCTCCCATGAAAGAAAGAGTTTGGAAAGCCTCCCGGCGGCTGCTGTCCCGCAGAGGAGCTGCATGGGCGGGGGAGACACAGGGACAGGACTGCCAAGGGCTTACATCTGCCACTGCTTCTCTCTGCTGGTGCCTACAGCAGGTACAGTGGGTACTGCACCCACGGCAGGCCTTGGCCTTGCTGTGTGTTTGTACAGGGGTGAAGGGTGACTGGCAGATCTCTTCAGGCACAGTATGACATTTGTGTTTCCTGACTCCTCAGCAGGGAGGGATGGGTGTTACAGGTGCCCTCTCCACAACCTGGGAAGCACTGGTAATAAGCACAATCAATTAAACTGTCCCAAGGATCCAAGTCAATCAGTACTGTTGCCATTTGGAATGGGTGCTGATGTGGTAAACTATGTACAGATACACTAGAAAAAGGTGAATAAGACAGTCCCAAATCCAAGTAATGTGCTTATGGTGCTACTACGTGCACTGAAACGTGGGAGTGCATTGCAGCAGTGGTAAAAGGAATCTCATAAAATATTGAGTGTTTGCATGCCCAATTTAGGCAATTGTGTAGAGCCTCCTATGCCCAAGTATAAAGTAAAAAAAAAATAATTATTTACCAACATTTCAGAAGAAAGTGATATTTGGATAATGAAAGACTCAGTGTTAATATCTTGGCTGCTTCTCTACCACTGCTACTGCAGCAAAAAAGGGGAGTGACATCTGTGTCACAGACCTGTTTGTGCCCTTTCTTGTTTCCTCACAGGTGGGTGAAGAAAAGCACTAAAGGAAGAATATGTGGTGATTTAGAGTAGCAGGGAACACAGAAAAGTGACACTGGAACAGTTATAACAAGCAAAGTGTGAGGAGACAGTCATGATTTTGTTATTTCCAAAGAAAAATGGTTATCTGGATATGTGAGTAAAACAAGGCCAAAAAGCTCTCCAGCCTTTTCACATTGCAGTGCAAGTACTCAATCCACAATCCACAGGTGTTCTCTACAAATGAAGTTCTCTACAGGAGTAATATTTTTGCCCACTGAGTACATGGGGCTGTTGCACTCTTTGGGAGGGAATAATTCAAGGTTTGTTTCAACCACTTGCAGAACGAGGCAAGTGCCAAGTGGTCTGCGTTTTACGACGAGGCCTCCAGGAATGCCAGCAGCTTCCAAGTAGACAGCATTGAGGATAACCTCATCAAGCTCCAGATCCAGATTCTCCAGGACAGAGGATCATCTGTGCTGTCACCAGAAAAATATAACAGAGTAAGTTGCTGAATGTACCTCATTTTTGTTGGGTGAGTTGAGCTGCCTCCCATAACACCCTCAAGTGAGGGCATGGTGATGTTGCCACTCTGCTTGTCTTGGGATGATGCTGTGTGTGGTAGGGAAGTGTACCAGTTCTAGATGTGTAGCACTACAGGACTGGAAGGGGGGGGTCTGGCCTAGGCAGCTCATTGCCATTCAAGTCAGCAGTTTTGCCATCAAATGAATTTCAAGTGCACACACACACACACACACACACCCCAGAGCTGTCCTTGCACAAATGACAGGATTAGTCATAAGAGGAAAAAAGGACCTATTGTAAGTGCCTGGTGAAGTCCAGACCTAGGGCAATGAGCAAAAAGAGATGGGTGAAAGGACATCCACTGAGTCAAAATCTGCAGGTGGTGCATTATCAAGCTGTGAAAAAGAGAGGATGTTTTATTGCAGTGGGCACCTTGGGATGCCTGAAACTGGGGAGGGTTGGTGACCTCCTTCCACAGAAAGACACTGAAGGCCAACAAGGTGTAGCAAGATTCATAATGAGATTTGACATTTGCACTGGCAAGTTCACGTAAGAGGCAGGTGTGTGGATAATGACTATATGTGAAATTGGAGTGAGAAGCTATGCAGGCTCAAAAGGGGTTTATACTCAATCATAACCGAACACTAGAGAGTTAAATTACTTTCATTTTGCTGGAGATCAAATTGAAACATAACTTCAAGTCATGGGAACCTACAGTCCAGGATCCTACAATCCTAATTATTGAAGAATCCTGAGATTTTTCTGCTGAGTACCAACAGTGTTAACCACCACAAAGAAAAACAGCAGATTGGCTGGATCTCTTGTCTCTCCAAATGACATGTGTTTCTGGAAAGACACATTACATTGGCAGGAATGCTGACAGTTCATACAAACTTGTCTTTATTTTGGAGCACAGCAGTGCACTGATGGATATGCTGTCTCTCTGTTGAGGAGGTATTTTCTTCAGTACTCTCCCTGTTCAGACACTTTGATAAAGGCCATAGATAATGGCCTTTGAGGCTGAAGTTGTCAATTCTTTCTTGAAAAGTGACTTTTTGTAGAGTCTGATGGTATTCCATAGAAATATTTAGGTATTCTTCACAGATACAAAAATTTCCCCGGACACCCATTTATTTTAATGCTGGCGGAAATAAAGTTAGAGCTAATCACTAACTACCCCTCCCACTGGCAGCTCTTCATAGTTCTGATATAGAGCTCTAAATGAGAAATTGCATAGTCCTAAAGAAAAAGCTAAAAGTGGTACAT
>JAWWES010000001.1:99108399-99132137 GCA_035583135.1 Lophotriccus pileatus | reverse complement strand
CAGCTCTTCATAGTTCTGATATAGAGCTCTAAATGAGAAATTGCATAGTCCTAAAGAAAAAGCTAAAAGTGGTACATGTATTTCTTGAGGCATGAAAACATGGAAACATCAAAAAAAAACAAACAAAAAAACAAAGCTACGTAGCACAGGTTCTGAGATGATTTCAGATGGGTTTTGGCCTTTGGCTGAGCCAAGACATGAGCCATAACTTCTCTATGATGGTGTATAAGCAGATCTATTCAGTGTGATGTGACGGTAAAACCAAAAGCAACAGTCAGCCTGGCAGCATCTGCAGAAGGGGCTCTTTTTGCTGCCATTCAAAGCCATGATCTCCCTGGGAAGTTTATGTGGGTTCATGCTTATGGAAGCGCATTGCTTAACTTTTATTGTTTTATTGCTGCTGTGTATTGATAGCTTTCTTGTGACAGTCAGTGCTCATTAAATCCAGTGATCTGTTTGACTGGATATTCAGAACCTGTAGGTTACATCATATATTTAGGAGATTATCTGTCTTTTCCAGCTAGGTCTGGTTCACTAATGCATTTAGGCAAATTCTTTCATTAATCTCTACTGAGCTTAAACATATGCTTCAGTGCTAAGCTGGTGGGTGAAGTGTTGAATCAAGTTCTTAAGGAATTAGCATAACTGGCAGTTATTTTGCACAGAGTGGGTTTCTAACAGTTTGTCTTGCATCTAACTTGCAGCTGGGCACTGTGCTAAGTACAATGAGTACCATCTACAGCACTGGGACCGTTTGTAAAATCAACAATCCGTCTGAGTGTTTGGTGCTGGAGCCAGGTACGATACTAACCACTGCCCCTACTGTGTCCTTTGCCCTGAGGGTACACAAAGAGAAAGCCCAAGGGTGGCTCCTGACTGCAGGAGGACAGGCAGTAATTTCAATAGATATATTATGCTATCTAAAACTTAGTCATAATTTAATTGCACCTTGCAGTTCAGGGAACTCCAGTGGGCCTGCTGCCCACGAGACATACTGTCTCCTGCCTGTAATAGACAAAATTTGGAGAGGGCTGCTCAGCTTGTGTGACAGCCTGCTTGTCACCTGGAGTTTGCCTACATCACAGAAAATTTATTTTTTTTCCCCTGCTGTCAAAGTCTCATTGGACTCAATGCTGTATTGAAGCCAGTCCCAAGAACTCTACCAGCTCAAGAGAGAGTAATGCAGGGACAGCATTTAATACACTCATGATCTGCTCCATGCTGCTTAAAAAGAAGGGAAAAACTTTAAATGAGAGAAGGATGCAATAAAATAATGGGATATTTCAGTATATCAAACACAAAGTGCTTTCTTCTCTGTTCATGAAATTGCTTTCACTTTGGTTCATTTGCCTGCTGTGAAAGAAAAATTCTGCTTTTTTAAGGTCTAGTACTTATTTTTTGTTCTGACAGGTCTGGATGCTATTATGGCTGACAGCACTGATTATCATGAGAGGCTGTGGGCCTGGGAAGGCTGGAGAGCTGACGTTGGCAGGATGATGAGACCATTATATGAAGAGTATGTTGAACTTGAAAATGAGGTTGCAAAGCTTAATAGTAAGTCACATTTTTTTCTTTTTCTTTTTTTTTTATAAATAATTTCTGTCTTCCAGAAACTAGCAAACATACTGCAGTCTCGCACAATTTGCCCAGGAACTCAAAACCCATACGTAATTTGCACATAATTTGCTCTTGGTGTGCGTGTTCCAAAGTAAGATGCAATGCTGACAGGACCCATTGACCAGATTAGAGGTTTCTTACCAATCTGGAACAAAAGGGACCTTTTTGTTGGCACTTTTCCAAAGGCCATAATGTATAAGTGCCCTTCATTACATACTGTCTTACCCAGAACTGCACTGCTTGTAACTTATGGCCAAGCACACTTGATTTAAACAACTTCTGAGTGCTGTTGAGTTTTGGCACCACCTCCTCTTTCCTATGGGCCTTGACCTTCTTGCAGGAGCCACAATCACTGGTAACATTTATAAACATTACTCCCGAGCTGGAATGATCAGATTTGGTGGACCTGAGCCAGCAGATGCAACTGGGTGTTTAAAAAGGATTCTGGACTAAGTGTGCTTGCAGTCTGAGATCTCCACACAAATCATAAGGAACTGTCTTTTCGAGGACCAATGGCATGTGGCTGCTAATTTTCTTTTGGAGTCTTCCAAGATAGCTTCTGAAGGGGCTACATCATCTGTCTTTTGGACAAAATGCAGCTGTATCACCTGCTTTCCTACATTCCTTGTGTTGAAAAAATTGTCAAGCTGGAGCTAGTGACAAGGGATAAGAATATATAGTTGAAATAGTTGGACAGGGAAGACCCCCAAATATTAAGGAATGGTCATTATGACTTTCCTCCATACCACTAAGAAAGAAACTTCAGCAATGAGCCACTTCTACTGCACTGATGGAGCTCAGTGGACTGGAAGATTTAGTGGAACTGGGAGCTGAATTGTGGTGTCTACAGCTGTCCTGGTAGTTTAGTTGCTGGAAGAGGGGGCCCATATTCAGTGTTCACCTGTCTGTACCTCTGGTGAGAATGAACCCCTTGATATCCAGCCTGAGTGGAGGCTGCTGTCCCCTAGGAGTTTCAGTCAGGAGTGATGACTTCCTCTCACCTTCATCTCAAGATGGAATTACCCTAATTAGCAGCTAACCATGACTGCAATTTCTGAATTTCTTGAAAAACTCCCATACCTGCACATTCACGGGACAGAGCCTCAGGGAGCTCTTTCCCTCCTGCTAGACCCAAACTATCTTGCACTTGGCCTTTTTGCTTTGGGGGAAGGCTGCAGGTCACCATGAGATCAGAAGGGAGCTGCAGACCTAAGCAGTGCCACATGTGGTGTTCTGATATGATATAACCATGCTTTACAGATTATTCTGACTATGGAGATTACTGGAGAGCAAATTATGAGGCAAAGTTTCCAAAAGATTTTGAATACAGCCGTGACCAGCTGATCGAAGATGTGGAGAAGACATTTGAGCAGGTAGAGGCAGAAGAAGCTCTCGCCTGGGTCACAGGTTGTGTTTTGAACTGGGGGGCTCAGATGTCGATGTTAGGAAAAAAGATGAGACCAGCTCTAAACTGGCTAATCACAGTCTACATGGGTTTAACATTTGTTGGGAGACATGCAGGACACTTTTATCTCTGCAGCCATTCTAGCACCAGCTTGGTCACCCTGGGTGCATTGTCCCCAAAGGCTGAGAAAAGGAAGTCTGTAAGTCCATGTCTCTTGTCCAAGTAGGGCCCATGGGGCCCAAGTAGGCCCCATGTTTCCTATGGGGTAGATGGCATCCTTGGTACTCTGCATTTAAAGTTAGCAATGCTCCCTCTCTCATACCTGAACATGACTTCTGGGGCTAGGATCTGGACTCAGTGCTTCAGCCTGAGGCAGGGGGCAAAGCTCAGCTGCAGGTTTGGGGTGCACTTACCTGCCAGGAGAATTTTGTCAGAGGTATTTTCAAGGTTTTCTGTTTAGGAGTGATGAGTGGCATAGAGCAAAGTAAAAATAATTATTTTCCTTCTCTGCCTCCAGATAAAACCTCTGTACCAGCAGCTGCATGCCTATGTGAGACACCATCTGGAGCGAGTGTACGGCCCCGAGCTCATCAGCTCCACAGGATGCCTCCCTGCTCACTTGCTGGGTATGTCAACATGTCCATGTCACACAAGCCTGACTTTATACACAGGACAGTCACCTTCAAGGCATGAGGGAAGAGAGTAATTTGACTGTTTAATCAGGATAGTAGCAAAAAAGGTTACAGATAAGAGAAGGGGAGTGGAGAAATTGAGAAATTGCTGGCAGAGATGACATGAGTGCTTAGCAGCAGAGGCAGGAAGAGAAGCAAGTTGTCCTCATCCTCACCAGAGCTGGCGACACACAGCTTAAAACTCTAGCACTGGGCTAGGACATTTCTCTCCCCTTTGCAGCACTTGTCATCCTTAGAAATGAGAGTTTCAGAGAGAGTTGTTTTTCCTCTTAAATCTTATTCTAAACTCTCAAATTTAATGACTTTGCTTTCAAAGCATGCAGCATCAAGCTGCTGTAATTGTTGTGTATGTGAACACAAGACGGAAATCACACAGACTAACAACATAGATATTCAGTTCTGAAACTACATTGTACAAGAATATCTGACATTGGCTAATAAAAGCATCTTTGATATGAGTTTGACCTATGCATGACTTCCCAGAACTGCTCCCATGCACATCTGGATCAGACCAGTTTAGATATGTAGGATTCCCTATTTATGACACTGCACAATTCATAGAGCTGTCTGGCACTTTTGGACAATACATAATAAATAATTGAAAGTATTTCTGTGTTTCTCTCTTTTTATGAAGGTGATATGTGGGGTAGGTTTTGGACAAATCTGTATGCCTTGACTGTTCCCTATCCAGCCAAACCAAACATTGACGTAACTGATGCAATGGTTCAAAAGGTAAGACATGCCTTTATGCAATATGCATTGTATAACAAATCTAGACACTATAAAAAATATGCACCACATGTCAGCTGCTCTCTAGAAAGCTATGGCTGCCCTCGGGCAGACACACTACCAAAGAAGAATTGCTTTCTGCATCCTTTCTTTGCTTTTCACCTTAATGTGTTTATGCATTTTTCACTGTACCTTTCCCCTTAGCTGTTCTTTCTTTTTTCCTTCCCCCAAGGCTCCAAGTCTATTTTCTTCAGAGACATCTATCCATTAAGAGATATATTTTGAACATATAAATATTTCAGGACTCCTGGAGTTGGCTGGTATCAAATATGACCTTGGCCTGTCCTTACCATAATAAAATAGTTTGTACATAACAGTTTGTTTTATTTTTATCAGTCTTGTTTATTTGCATACAGCTAGGAAACTGCAGTGCTGCCTGTTATCTTTCGATAATTGCATAGCAGCATAAGGTCTGTGTTTGAGATCTGTAGTGCTAACAGCTGTGATGGCACCTTTACCAGACCAAGAACAGGGGTGAAGACAACTCTCTGTAGTCTTGCCTAAGCTTCACTTCTTTAAAAAAATAAACAGAGATACATGGAATTTGATTTCTGAAATGTGCTTATTCACCTGGAGTCTGCCCTTCTCTTATAGGGAGCACTCCATGCAAATGTTATGCTGATCAGAGAAGAAATAGCTAAAGGTGATTCATTAGCAGTTTGCACAAGTCTGCATCATTCTCACCTCTATTTTATACTGCTGATCCCCTGTAAAAAATCTGTATCTGTTGAAGTATCACCGCAAGGAGGGAAACATTACTTGCAGAGCTTTGGGGCAAAGGTTGGGCTCATCCTTGTTGGTTGATGCCCCCAGTTAAGAATTCTCAACCACCTGAGCTCTTTGCCACCTAGATCTCTGTGAAAGCTCAGTCCAGCAAGTGCAGAGCTCCTGCTGTGTAGAATAATAAAACTGCTGAATGGCAAAAATATCTTGGGCATTACCACACAGTCACTCTCTGATAAGCAACTCCGATAGACAGGTTTGCCAGGTTTTATGGTTCTGGCTGAAATCTATCATGCTCATCTTCTGGGAATGTAGCTCCACTTCCTCAAATGGGTAGTCCCCAAGTTGGCTGAAGTGGCTGAAGGGTCAGATCCCTGATCTGACATCCTACTGACAGAAATGCCTTTCTTATCTTACCTTATCTTTTACTGAGAACTTCTCTGATCTGGGTCAGGTGGTATCAGCTGAACTTCTGAGTGCAGAAACCTGTTTTGTTTTCAGGGAAAACACTTAATTCCAGTTCCAAGCAGAATTTCCAGAAGTGCCAAAGGCAGACACTACTGTCTTACTCTCATTAAGCCAGGTGCTGACCTAAAGTTTCTGGGAGATAAAGTCAGCTGCCCTGCATTAAGCAGGCCATTGGGAACAGGCTCCATGCAGAAGCAGTGGTTATTGGTGGCATTGTCTCTTTCAGGGGTGGACTGCAATTAAAATATTCCAAGCTGCTGAGGCCTTCTTCACCTCTGTTGGCCTTGATAGCATGACTGCGGGCTTCTGGAGAAATTCCATGCTCACAGAGCCAACTGATGGCAGGAAGGTTGTCTGCCATCCAACGGCATGGGATCTGGGGAAAAACGACTACAGGTACTGAAATTGCTATGACCCTTTTATACCATGTCCTAGAACAAACATATTTTCACTAAAGGTTCACCATCCTGGTTTAAGTTATAATTTCTCCTACTTTATTTTTTTTCTGGCCAATAAGAGGGGAAAAAGGAAGACAAGATCCTTCAGGACTGTAAACTTTTCTGTGTAACTTTTTCCATGGAGGTCTACGCTCAAATTTTAGCTGAGAAGTGACTATTATTTATATGAATTGGAGAAATAATGACTATATTCTAGGGCTTAAGGAATAAGCAGAAATGCAGGTGCTTGTGGACACCAGTGAGATTTGTG
This sequence comes from Lophotriccus pileatus, assembly GCA_035583135.1. Classification (NCBI taxonomy): domain Eukaryota; kingdom Metazoa; phylum Chordata; class Aves; order Passeriformes; family Tyrannidae; genus Lophotriccus; species Lophotriccus pileatus. Next base: position 99,125,735 of record JAWWES010000001.1, on the reverse strand, counting down.
GACAACTGCATATTCTGCAGCAATGGCACTGGGTCCCTGGGTAGCAAGAGAAAATCTCCTGAGGGTGCACTGTCCATCTTTAGCAGAGACATGCAGTTTCATGAAAATCCATCAATTTCCTCCATGTTTGGTAAAGGAGAAGGACAAGTCCCCATGCTGTCAAGTTTCTTGGCAGGAATTCTGTCCCTTCTTGCAGTCCCCACAGTTACCCAGGGAAAGAGGCTGGTCCCCAGCAGAGCCTTAGTGAAAGCCATCAGCCTCACACCTCAGCACTCTGGGGAAGGTGAGGAGAAACCCTATTTGGAAGAAATTCCTTTATTAAATAGTACCTACACGAGGATGAAGTAGCAGGAGTCACCAGCACACAGGGTTTTTCACACTACTATCTTCCTAAGATTGGTGGTGCTTACTCATTCCCACACGCAGAGTGAGTTTATCGCTAGGTTTCAAGAAGCAGCTGCTTTGTCACAAAACAGCAATTTTGTCTTACTCCTTGCACAATTTCAAGGTGACTGAAGGTGTTTTGCCGAGTTCCCCTCAAAGTCTCACTCTTGCAGGAGGAACTGCACTGCATGCCAGGATGTAGCAGCCCAGGTTTTGTGAGGGGCAAGGGGCATTCGCAAGCTCTGGAGGGGCTTTGCCCCACGGCTGTGGCAGGCAGGGCTCAGGCAGCCGCCGCCTGGGCCACTGTCTCTCTAACCACAGACACTTTGTTCTGGGGTGCAGGATCAAGATGTGCACCAAAGTGACCATGGACGACTTCCTGACCGCACACCACGAGATGGGCCACATCGAGTACGACATGGCATACTCTGCGCAGCCCTACCTGCTGAGGAGCGGCGCCAACGAGGGCTTCCACGAAGCAGTAGGGGAGATTATGTCACTTTCTGCAGCCACTCCTCAGCACTTGAAATCTCTTGATCTCCTAGAGCCAACCTTCCAAGAGGATGAAGGTAAATAAATGCATAAATATTATGTATTTAAGTGAAAGCACTTGCAGGCCTTATTATGCCTGAGAACTCAGCAATCAGCTGAGAAGCTTCTGAAAATCCTACTACACTAACTTACCAAAAATACTATTTTTTCCCCAAATCACATTGTGAAGCAAGAATCACTGCTTTACAATGCTGCTACATAATTCAGAAACAAATAGCTAGCACTTCATTACCTTCAGTACTGAACTCATCCTTAAATCTTCATAGTTCATTTAGATGAGTCTCCAAAACACTTTGCAATTTCTGTTGCATGAATCTGTACATATCTCTATCACAGTGTATATTTAGCAGTTCAAATGAAACTGCAATCTTGAGATTTACATCTCCCACTCAAGTGGGAGATGTAAACATAGGTAGGCCCTCATTATAATGCAGTTTGTCTTGTATCTTCTTTACATTTTGAGATGCCTTCAATCCAAAATTCCCCAGAGCCTGGGAAGGCTCTCAGTGAAGGATAATGAAATGCAAAAGCCAAAGTCCTAGGTTGTTTAAGAAGCTGGGGGAAAGAAAGGAAGACAAAACTGCATACAATACCTAAGGATTTTACCTTATGTTTTTTTCAGTTATTCTTCCTTCCATGTTTTATTTAGTGAAAGTCTGTGATTCAAACAAGAAGTAAGCATTATCTGTAAAAGGAAGCAGCTTTAGCCATCAAACGAGATACTAATTGTTACCATAACCATTACCTTAACTGCTTCTCTCTTCAGAAACTGAAATCAACTTTCTGCTCAAACAAGCACTAACAATTGTTGGAACAATGCCTTTTACTTACATGCTGGAGAAGTGGAGGTGGATGGTGTTTAGGGGTGACATTACAAAGGAGGAATGGACGAAACGGTGGTGGGAGATGAAGTAAGTCTGTGAAACAAAGAGGATTTTTTTCAAATGAACCTGCAAAATTAACCCTTCATAGTCACGCAACATACTGAGGTGCTTATGCTCCCATAGGGCAGGATCTGTTTTTCTGGGTGTTTCGACAAATCTCTGTAGAGTGCCAGCTAGAAACACCCAGTGTGGTTCAGACAATATCTCACAAGCCATGTATACCCATTAATCACTCTGTACAGCCCCAGGCTGTTTATGCTGCCTCTCAAAATACTTTCCCCACCATTTTTAGCATCAGTTTCTTGATAAAGACAGGACATGGGATGTTCCAGATCAACGTTGCTGTCCCCCTGATTCATGCCCCAAGCCATCTTTGTAGCTTAAGTACAGCCCTTCCCTAAGTCTCATTGGTCATATGTTCTGGTGTGCTCCCCCCATCCTTAAGGACAAATGGAAAGTGAAGTTCATCACACTTGCCAGCCTGAGAGGCATGCAGATCTCAATCTACCAAGTATCTGTGCACACTTCTTTGCTTTGTGTTTCCTCCCCATTTTCTAGTGGTTTTGGAGACAAATTATCTGAAAGATTCCAGACTGATTCTTTCCTTTCTTATGTATTAAGATACCAGCTTTCTGGGTCAAGAAAATGCAGTTCCTTTGGCAAATAACATCCAAAGGTGCATTATCAGATTATGCTCACCAGTCAATATATTTTCACCACCTTGGAGCTCAAGATTTAAAAGTCGTTCGATTGAGACTACATTTTGGGATTTCCCAGCTTGGTTATAGTACGGGGACAGAAAAAGGAAAGAAACCTAACAAGCCCCATACTCTGACAATGGAGCTTGCACTCTGACATGAACATGAACACTAAGCCTCCATCAGCAAACAGAATCTATAATAAAACTTGATATATGCAAGCCTCCTGACCCTCTGTAAAAGTCAATCAGCTTCAATGTATTCAAAAGTAGCAGAGATGTCAGGTAAACAGAGAATGACAAATTGCTCAGGGAAGCTTATCACATCTGTTGTAGTGGCATTGCAAAGCTCTGCTGGAACAAGAACTTGAAATACGAGCTTACGGAACATATTTCCATGAAAGCTTATTACCATTTTCAGAACTTAGGGCATGGGTTTGTTTCTGTAGTACTGCTCAGGAAACACAGTCTCAGGAGAGGAAAAGAAAGAGAAACCTCCTCTACAGCCCAGTGGCACAGGAGACCATCCACCTTTTGGGTTGCACAGTCTCCACATGCACTTACCCAGAGCAAAAACACTGGTCTCCAAACTTGGGATGGCCCAGGGCATGAGGGGTGTGTGTGAAGCACATCTTGTAGATTCTTTCATACTGCTAATTTCTCCCTGCACATCCTGCTATTATACAAATCCTTTCCTTGCACTATTAGTTTCAAAGCATCTTCCTCTCTGTGGTCTCAAGCTGTGGAGCAAAACTTGCTTGGGGTTACTGGGAGCTGTATGGAATTCTTCTCTTTGGAAGTGAGAGAGGTGCCCATATGTATCAGATAAAAGAGAAGAAAAGCTTAGTCAGATTATTTTGCTTTGTTGTCTCTTAACGAAAACCCTGTGTTTTTCCTTCATCCCCAGGAGACAAATAGTTGGTGTTGTGGAACCAGTCCCTCATGATGAAACCTACTGCGACCCTGCAGCACTGTTCCATGTGGCCAATGATTACTCCTTCATAAGGTAGTGCAGTGTTTAATTCATTACTTAAATTTTGGTGACAGAACAAGCCCCAGCTACCTGAAACATCTACCGGAAAATCTTGGGACTGAATCTTATTTTGTTTGTCCAGACTGAAGGTTACTGATTTCAATGGAAGTGTTTCTGTGGACATCAAGAGCAGCTCCATAATAATCTCTGAGCAGTGAGGAGGCTGCTGAGCTTTTCGCTGAGCATAAAAGCTTCGTGCTGACATCAAACCAACAGGAGCACTTCTGTATGAGGTGTTTGCCTCTTGGGGAGTCATAGTGTTTTGTGTCACTTGGGCCATGAACCTGCAGCCCTGAAGCAACTGACTCTGCACCCATCTGCAGATGGACACCCATCTGTCCAACTGACTCTGTGTCCCATCCATTCCATTTTAGAGGGCTCAGCCAGAGTGGAGTGCTGGGCTTAAAAACCTTTCTCTCTCCTGTGTTTTTGTGGCAACAAACAGGTTTGGGGCTCTTCTGCTGCATTTGATCTTGATATTTTGTTAGATTTGAGCAAGCTTAGCCTATAATATCAGCTGGCCTCTCTCCCTGCAGTGCAGCCTCACATGTAGGAGTGCTGGCTGACACAGCAGAGCTTTCTGAAGGCCAAGGGCCCGCAGACTTCCTTGCCAGACAACTAACAAAACCTGTGCCTCCCTTTTGCTTGCCCTTCCTTTAGGTATTACACCCGGACCATCTATCAGTTCCAGTTTCAGGAGGCACTTTGCAAGGCAGCTAACCATGCTGGCCCTCTTCACAAATGTGATATAACCAACTCCACTGCAGCTGGTGAGAAGCTGAGGTAATGAAGCAAATTTCTCCCACATGAAAATCAGAGTATAACAAAGCCCAAGTCATCCTTGAAAGCTTCTGCAGTCAATGAGTTTGCATCAAGAATGAACCTAGATTGGAAATTTAGCATATATCTGCTCAGTTCATTTTGACAAGTTGACTAAATTTATGTACACTGAAGTTCTAAACATTGAAGGTTTAATTACCCATTAATGGAAATAAAATATTTTTATTAATAGGAATAATAGAAGGAAAGAGGGAATTCAGAAGCAAATAAGAAAACCTGTATAGTGATCACAGACTGTTTTGCTAGTCTAAATGGAATGTGGCAATAACATATATTACCTCTCATTCCACATACACAGACAATTGCTGTCATTAGGCAGATCCCAGCCCTGGACTGAAGCACTGGAAACTGTAACAGGAGAGAAATACATGAATGCAACACCTTTGCTCCACTACTTCGAACCTTTATATGAGTGGCTGAAAAAAAACAATTCTGGAAGATTCATTGGTTGGAAAACAGACTGGGCTCCATGTATGTATTGCTTGTGGTGATTTAAGGATTCCTGTTAGTCCTCACAACTCATGATTAGCAGAATCCCACTCTTGTAGCTACTGAAGGCTCTTCTCCCTAGGGACGAGGGTTATGGGAAATACAAAGCAAGCAGTAAGTTTTACTCACAGGAAAATGGACTGACTTCCTCCTGGCCAGAGCTGGAGAAGTCAGCATGAGGTTGTCAGAGCCCCACCCAGTTTTCAGAAATTGAGTGGGTTTGGTTTGTTTGGGGTTTTTTTGTCATAGAGGCAGCTCTCAGAGTGTGGGATGGTTGTACAGAAGGAAGAAAGATCAGAGGCTGGGACCTGTGTGGCACTTGCCTGAAAGCAGTGGGCCTGTTCTGTAAGACTGGCAACCACTGGTCCTGGGAGCCAGCAGACCCTGACCTGGGGGCATAGGGATAAACCAGTGCAAAAAAATTAGTACTGTGTTTTTTTACTGTCATGTGTTAGTCAAAGAGGGGAGCTCAAGCAGAGGAAAAGGAGAAAAATGCGTTTTTAGCCTACTGTGGAGACATTAATTGTTGAACCACCCAAGTTATATATGTGTAGTCACTGTCTGTACTGGAGAGTACCATAATACTTACAGTGCTGTGCTAGTCTCTAATGCTGGGATTCACCTAACCAGACACCAACATCTGCATCTAAGCTGCTCCTTCCCAATTTTGAGAAAGAGGAATTTTCCTTCTGTCTACTGCAAAGCCAGGCCTGGGGACTGAACAGCTCACACGCATGTGTTTGCAGTAGAGGTAACTGAAAGGAAACAAGATCAATCCCACCAAGCTGTCTAGGGGGAGCAGGGGAGCCCATAAGGAAACTTTAGCCACCCCAGCATTTTTCAGGGACAGACTTTCAGTTAATGCAGCTCTAACAAGGCCCTTGTTTCTTTATAAACCAGATTCCAACAATGCCATCAAAGTGCGCATCAGCCTGAAGTCAGCGCTGGGGGACGAGGCGGTGAGTGTGTTTGTGCTGTGGCACCCCTCCCTTTGCTTGGGCAACAAGATGGTGCACTAATGGCTCTTGGAGAATAAGGCAGGATATAGCTGATCTTTGTGTCTGAAGAGTGGCATCATCTCAGGTGAAAGCTTATCACATACAAGCTGTCTTGTCTGAGTTTGTGGTAAAGACTCCCCCTAGAATCAGTGAAGGGACTTTTCCAGAAAGTGATCCCACCCGTTTTAAGAGAGACATCTCAGCTAGATTAGTTACTCCATGGAGATACCAATCAGTTTTTGATCTGCTACAGGACAGGCCTGGAGGGCTAACAGAGTGAAACCTGTGAGCCTGAAAAGAGCTGTGTTTTTCCAAGCTATGTTGATTTGTCTAAATAAAGCCTCTACCTAATTGCTTCTAATTTTCATTATCATGGCTATAGTGTCTGACTTTAGAAGTTATTACAGCCACTATTTCACATTTAAATGTGAGGCTAAAGCAGAGGGGTTGATTCCCACACTCTATTCTTAAGTGCTTTTGACTTCAAACTAAAACACTTCTGTCAGTAGTTCTGTGTAGATTTTTCTTTGCCTGTTTGCTGTAATCTTTCTGGGCCCTGATATATTCGCCTGACTTCCTGCCCTCCAACCCTTATGCAGACACAGCTGTGTTATTGAGATTGTGGGGGACAGTGCAGTGCAGCTGCTTCTGTTTGAGATGAGAAGAAGGGCTTTCATTCCCAAGAGCTTGTCTGCTTTCCCCAGTTATACCAGCTGGTTCAATAAAATGTATTACAGCAACAAAAAAACCTCATCAAAGCCAAAGATGGCTTTTACGATTTTAAAGAGAGCATTGGCTTAGCCCATCTGCTTAACCCAGGCTGAAAATTTGCTCCTTATTCTAGCTGTTCCTCTATATGCTAATCTCAGGGAGGCAGTGTAGAAGGCTTAAGTGCAGACACTTCATTCCTGTTAATAGCCATTTTCACCTTGCAGAACATTAGTAATTTTCCAAGAATGAGTATGTCATCCAGCAGGTTATTTAGACCTGCGTGGTGGAACCTATTGCACTAGGAAGGACACAATACCATGGGCTCATTTTTCATATGAACTGATGCTCTTGCTTCTATCACTCTCTCACAAGTAGGCCCCACTGGAGTTTTATTGATTCCTAGACTGCTGAGTTGAGTTAGATACAATTCAAACCTGAGATCAACAGCATGAAAAGGTTCCATATTACAACACGTTTATTAGTCATTATGGTTAATGTTTAGCTTAATACCATTTTTATGCCTGCCTTTTGCCATCACAGTCTTTTGTTGTGCAATTGAGCAGCTGTAAAACAATCTCATACAAATTACTTAATTTGAAATATTGTATGGACAGTAGGTTCCCAAGCTCTGAAAAGCAAGCCATACATTTTCCTCTCAAAACCACATCACCAACTTGCAAGAAACCTTTTCCATTCAGTTGCTTTCTGCCTCCCCACAAATTTCACTTTTGCTGAGCCCCTGGGAACATGACCCTGAATGCTGGTATGTCAGCAGCAGGTAATGGTACATGCATGAACTGGCACAGAGAAAAGGCAGGGGGAATCTCGGGCAAGAATCTCAGCCCAGCTACACAGAGCTGTGTGTTTTGGCTGGTTTACATGGCTCACAGTGCACAGAAGCTGTGAACCCAGTGCAACTGCTTGTCTAAGATGAATTTTGAGTTGCTTTGCACTGTTAAGATAGCAGAAAACATTCTGAATATGCCAGTAAAGCTATTTGTATTTCTGCTCTGGAAAAAGCAGAAAGGGAATCATTCCCACCTTGAGCAGAGGCAGAGCTGCACTGGGGCAGCTGTGGGGGCAGCTGCAGCTCATGCAGGCAGTTCTGCACCTCTCAGCTACAGATCTCAACCCTGGCTGCTACCAGCAGGGAAGTTTCAATAGCCTAAAGTTCTGGCAAATTAAGCATCCAGACTCATGGATGGGCTTAATGCCAGCTGTACCAGAGCGTGCGCTGCCGCAATTACCCTGCTAATTGTTTCCAGGCCGATGAGATTAGAGCTGCATCACTGGATCACCAGTCTAGCTGATGAGGCTGAAACACCCACAGCTTTGCTTCAGCTGGGGCTTTATGGAAGTGTTCTCCTAAAGGAACCTGCTACAGGATCCCCACTGAATCTCTTGGGGTCTGTCTTTCTTAAACTAAAACGTTCCAGGAGGATAAGTCCACCTACCACCAGTCCTGAAAACAGGATTCCTCTTCAAACATTAATTCAAAATTCCCCACTGGATCAATGCCATACATGTGATTACATTGTAAAAGGCTGTCACACAAGGCTGTGTTAGGGAATGATGAGCTGTCAGCCTGCAGGCATTTAGGTGTATTTTACAATGAAAAATCCTTTTTGAATCAGAGGCCAGAGTTACAGCGTCTTTCAAGTCACACGTGGGATATTGAAGGGAACACACTAGAAAAGAGCAGAGGCACTTGGCAGAGTTCATTTCTTTCTGAAAGCAAAGCAGCTTCTGTAACAAACAGCATAAGGTGTGTTTCTGACATGCTGAGGGAAGGAGTGTGTGTAGTCTTTACTCAAACACAGATCAGAAGCCAGCCAGGTACTTCCCATCCACACAGCCCATAGTGGTTGGGCATAAATAGAAATTTGAGAACCCCCCCCAACAGCATCATAGGCTGTGATGGTGAACAGTGCCAGCTGTCAGAGACAGGAGTGGTAACAAGAAGTGCAGGGCTGTGAAAGCAGGAGAAAGCCAGGGGCATTTGCCTGGCAAAGGTGACTCAAAGCCTCAGCCCTTGCTGGTGGGAACAGCTAGGGCTGGCACAGCCCCTGCCCTCCAAATGCCACAGGGACTGCTGTGATTGCAGCGGCTTTGGGTCACCTGCAGTTTTCTTTCCTTGGCCTGATCCTGCATGGATTGACAACACAAGACTCTTTCTGCTCTTTCCTCCCCTGTATTTATAGAATCATAGAATAGTTTTGGTTGTGAAGAACCTTTAAGGTCATCTAGTCCAGCCCTGCTGCGATAAGCAGGGGCATCTTCCCCTAGATCAGGTTGCTCAGAACCTCACCCAGACTGACCTTGAATATTTCCAGGGACTGACCACCCACCACCTCTGGGCAACCTGTCCCACTGCTTCACCACCCTCACAGTAAAGAATTTCTTCCAGTAATTAAATCAATTCTCTTCTAGTCTAAAATCTTACCCCTTTTCCTCTTGCAACAGATCCTACTAAAACATTTATCCCTGTCTTTTTTATATTTATACATACTTCTCTCTCTTCATTTTAACCCAGTATCAAGAGGAGGACAGGATTGAAAAATGTAGCTGAATTTTATAAAGCCTGTTACAACAGAGCTGCCTTCTACCACACCTTCCTGAATGATACCGAACAAAGTCAGGAGCTGTGTAAAACTATCACTGACAACATTTATAGGCATTCCTGCCCAGGTACTATAAATGCAATCAAATCTAGGCCCTAGGGGGATAAAAAAATTGCCACAGAGTTCACTTGGGAATTTTCCCTTTGTACACACACTGTTGCACAACAGACCAGGCTGAATTATCAGCTCCTGTGGTGGTTTTTGCCCCCTGTACAGCTCTTAGTTCCTGCCCCAGAGCAGCTGTTTTTGACTTCCACTGGAAATAACTTTGAACTCATAAGGTAGGCCATGAGAAGCCTGCACACAGGCAGTACATTTTTTATATCACCTATCTATTCTCCAGGTAAAAACAAGAAATAAGTGCCTGCTGCAGAAATACAGAAGCAATGATTTTTTACCAAAACAAATGCCAAACAAAAATCCCAGCTTATCAAGCAAATAAATGAGCCACCTTCATATGACAACTCCACCCCAAAGGTTCTCCTCCTTAAAAGAACAGAATAAAAGAATAAAATTATGTGACTAAAACAATCTAAATTATGAAATCTTTCTACTTCAAAGACAATGCACAATGTTTGGTGGCAATAGTGTTGCTCCTGATGCCTTTTCTCCCTGTAAGGCAGGGAGATGTGCTGGCAGTGCAGCATCTTCAGCAGCCCCATGTAAAGTTACCAGAAATTGCAGGGGGACAGCATGATGTCTGGCAGCAGGGATACCTGCTTGGTTATTCTCCTGCAGAGAGCCAAGATTAACAGAGCTAAAGGGTTTGAGTGGGTTTCTGATGTGCTATCATGATACAAATAAATCATACTGAAGTGCATGCCAAGCCTTACAATTGGTATTTCCTTTTAGAATGATTTCTTAGTGTCAGATAACTTGCCATCTCTGATGAATTTCTCTTGTGCTGTTTTCACAGTATGAATGGGATGACAGCGAGCTCTTCTTGTTCAAGTCATCCATCGCCTATGCCATGAGAAAATACTATGCAGAGATGATGAAACAGGAAGTTAACTTCCAGTGAGTGGCTTATTTAATTGTGCCAGCTATGTCTACATTGCTTCTGGTTCACTAAACAGCATGAACTGGTGGAATTAATTGTGCCTGCTGTCAAATGGGAGGTGATAGCAAATAATGTCAAACACCAGCAGGTTGCAAAAGGCAAGATGCCATCTTGGGTACATGGTGTCTTTTCACTAAAGAGTCTGAAGTTTAGGAGCAGTGTGTTAAAGTTAGGTAAGGAGGCTTTGTCTCCGCAGCGTATCAGCGGTGCAGGTGAGCCTTGAGAATTTGTGCCCAACACCTGTATGGGAATATCAGGGAAGGTACATTGATTAGGAATAAAAATCTCCAGCAATGTATTTGTTTGATACTGGATATCCAAGAGGTTTTGGGCCAGGAAAAGATAAACTTGTTGATTAAAAACCGCTAGAATTTGGTGCAGACTTGCTAATCTTATCTAGATTCAGTTACAAACAGGAAGTCTTTCACATGAAATTAATTTTGGTATGAAAACCAACCCTTTTTATTAAGTATCTTCAAAAATTTCTGGAAGCTATCTACTTAAGTTATTAGATATTATTCTATAGAACATCAGTCATGTAGTATCTAGAATCTACTCCCAGCAGAAAATAAGGAAGAAGACTTTTTTTCCTCTTGGTGCTTCATATATTGCCTCATTCATGAGACCAATCCAAAACCCTGTCTGTTCTGCGGGTGATTATGTGCTGAGGAAAATTACACCAAGGATTGCCTTAGGTATGGAGTAGATTCTCTCCAACTAAAGTTACAAATTAGCACGTAGAGAAAGAAATTCTGTCAGGAAAATTGATTTTACTTCCCAGTTGATTTCACTAGAAAGTATTTCCTCAGCATAAACTAAGACCCTGGTACTGCCAATCAAACACAAGTGTTCACTTGCCTGAATTTAAAGTTAATGTATCTTAACAATAAAGGTGACCTTTCTCTTCTGGTTCTCCTTCAGGATTGAAGACATTCATGTTGGGGAACAGACACAAAGGATCTCTTTCTATCTTACTGTCAGCATGCCAGGTAACATCAGTGATATTGTTCCCAAAGCTGACGTGGAAAATGCCATCAGGTGAGATCTTCCTCTCTGGGAAAAAAAAAAAAACAACAAAACAAGCAGATGAAAGGGTGGAAGGGAAAGCAGTGCTCAAGTCAGCTGAGGCAGAAGGGGCGACAAGAAAGTCTGTTCTGTAGTTAAAATGGTAATAGTGAGATGAGAGAAACTAGGACGAGAACTGTTATGACAGAAAGAAAACACTCGATCTATCTGATGTGTCTTGGACAACAGCCAATGTAAAATGCTTCAGGGGGCTTGTAAAGTTGCCATAACACATCTCATTGCATCATACCTTGCCAGAAAATAACATTGCTCAAACTTTAACAGGAACTATTCTTATATTCTGAAATACAGAATACCGTAATAGTGTGTGTGAGCACATGTGTTTTCGTCCTCTAGTAAGTGAAAATTCAGTGAAGGAATTATTGTTAGCAAGGACTCCAGAGTAATGGTGTACTAGAAGGACAGCCAGATGTATTTGATTATACAGAAGAGGTCAGAGCAGGAGCTAGTTCCCACTTACAGGTCAATGAACAGCTCTTTTATAGCACAGTGTGATAGCGCTGTAAGTCATTGCTATAAAAATGATAAGTAAAACTGCAACTCTGCAGATGAACATGAATAATGTACAGCGGGAAAAGAAGAGGGCAAAAATCTAAAAGCAGCAGCAACATGAGATGGGGTTGAGAAAGCAGTGAGATAACTTGGTGAACCAGGAAAGAAGAATATGGCTGTGAAAGTCACTGTTAGCACTCAATAGCAGATGTGGAAGTTCAGGGAAAAACAGGGCACAGAAGATATACCAAGGAAAGGGTGTTTAGGGCAGTGAAAAACACAGAAATCAAAAGTGAACAAGACTGTAGGGGGGAAACAGGTTAAAAAATGTCAAAGCTGTGGTTTTATGTCACATATCTAAGATACTTTTGGATAGCCAAGAAACTTAGGGTAAAGAAAACGAAGAACAAAATGCAAATAGAGAGGAAGACCACAAGGCCGTTTGCCTCATTTTGATAAATGTTAAGACTGAGTTTAAGAGTCCATACAGTGTCTGAACATGTCAGTGAAGCTGCAATAGGTTAAGGGCTTAAGTTACTGTGGTTGTCACTCACCACTCCATGGCAGAAGCAATATGGATTTAGCAGTAGCTCCTGTGCAGCCTTTTCAACTGAGCGGTTCAGAGGAAGCTTGGCACACTGGAGGTTTAGAAGACAACTGAAAACTGTTTCTTTTCTTCCAATAAATGTGTGAAACTCTTTGAATTTGCATTTGATGGCAGGATGTCTCGGGGACGAATCAATGAGGCTTTCAGGTTGGATGATAACACACTGGAGTTTGTGGGCATACTTCCAACCCTGGCTGCACCTTATGAACCTCCAGTCACCATCTGGTTAATTGTATTTGGGGTAGTCATTGGTCTGGTTGTCATTGGAGTTATTGCCTTGATCATCACTGGCCAAAGAGATCGCAAAAAGTGAGTAATATTTTTTAATACTGTGATCATGACTGTTGGGAGATGTCCAAATAATTGAATCATCGGGATTCTGACAAATTGGTCTGCCAAGTCTAACTGAAACAAGTTAAAGAATGAAAGCTTATTCTCCCTCTCCCATCAACAGGGATAGCTAAAGGTTCAGCTCCCTGCCTTTCAGAGCATGGCAGCTTTGGCAGCTCAGTGCAATTCCCCCATCAAGAGCAGTTTAAGGCAACTGGATGCTGTAGCCACAGGGAGCTGCAGGGTGGCCGGGCTTCTGCCAATCCTGCTGCAAGGTGGACTGGATCTGCTACTGGGAACACAGTGCCTTCTCCAACAGCGGAGTTGCCCACATTCATCAGCACCTCCAGTTTTCTGTAATCTTATTGGAGGCTGTCCAGTAATGTAATTGTTCTGAAATATTGTTGCATTAACAGGAATAAAGCTTGGTTGGTTTTCTATGTCTCTCCATTAATGGGGTTTCCAAGAGCATAGTAGATTTGCTACAGTTCCTCTTTAAAACCAACACAATTCCTTTTATACAAATATTCCCAGTTAAACACAGTGTTATTTACATTAGGGGATTGATTCTGTGTATCCAGAAGTACTTGAACAGAACAGAGATTTCTACTATAAAGTGACTTTTCGTTACAGGAGAGCAAGAGAAAGCAGAGCTGAAGCAGGATCAAACTCTGAAGCCGTGAACCCTTACGATGAAGAGGGAAAAAGCAACTTGGGCTTTGAGCCATCTGAAGAGACACAAACATCATTTTGAAAGATGTGGGTACACTAAGGATTTCTGGTTTTTTATTTTTCACTTTTAACACTAGTGCCTAGCAAAGGACCAAAACACTATGGGATGTCTTCAAATGTAATATCTTCTGGTTGACCATTAACCTACTGATTCATGGCCAGTAGCAACTATATCTGCTGTTTGTGTTGTTACTAGAAAACATGCAAAAATTGAAGATATGTATGTCTTGTGGCTTTTCTATGAATTATGTGCATAACATTACACACTCTTTGTGCTGCTTTTCATGAGTGTGCAAACTTCTCTTTGTTTCCTTTGTAATGAGATACAAGAGCTTGGAAGTATACAGCTGTATACAGATCAATACACACATAAAAATAACCCATGTGCTGCTGAGGAACATCTTGATCTTTCCAGGTGGAGACCTCAAAAGTGGATCTAATATTCAGTGAGGAAAAAAACCATCTGACCACCAGAAGAACTTTAGTGATGAAGAACTCAGTTTGATATGAAATAACTGCAATTTTTGCACCTTCAAGAAAGCTGTGTCAATGCAAAGTGGATACTGGATGAAAACTAACAAGTGCTGGAACTTTATTAGAAAGTTGTAACATAAATTATTTTTCTAACTGTTGCTTGATAAATATTGTAGAGACCAAATAGTCCATACTCCCTCAAAAAAAAAAAAAAAGTTAAAATATCTTTGCATTATGTTGTCATTAAAAATAGAATAAAACTCCTTAATACTGTATGCTCACAGTTGCTTTTTTTTTTTCTATATTGTAGTCATTGCCTCCACTGTTACAAATGCTACATTACAAATGCTGCACACAACAAATACAGCTGTGCTCTTACATACAAGGGGCAGCAGATTGAGGCTTGGGATGTTGTGATTCCACATGAAAAATAAAACCTGTTCACAAGGAGGACAGTGCAGCGTTGGAACAGGTGGCTTCTTCCATATTCTAGGAGAGGCTGTGGGATCTCCACATTTAGAATTGTTTAGAGGTCAGGTAGACAAATGTATGGCTGGTGGAGCAGTGAGGATAATCCCACTGCAAGGGAGAAATTTGGCTAGATGACCTCCAGAGGACCCTTTCACCCAGGTTTTCTGTGATTCTAAGTCTTGTAGGTCCCATGCCATAGCTGCCACCATGCCAGTATGTTTTCTGTGTACACACCAGGGTCACCAAAAGTCCCAAGGATCTGATACTCAGTCCTGGATTGTGAAAAAGAGCCAGTAGCAAACATGAACCTGCACTAAAAATGTCCAGCAAATGCAGGGACTCCTAAAGCCATGAGCCTCCAAAATGGTCAGAATCTGCAGAAAGCAGTCAAACACATATCTAAAAACATACAGCTGGACCCTACAGGATCACAAAACACTATCATAATGCTCCACATTCATTTTCTGTTTGAACAAGACCCTTAAATGAAGCAGTTCAGAATGGTAGGCAGATGATACTGATTCACTGCAAACTTGACAGGAATGCAAAGGAATGAAAATACTTTTTCTTTTAAGTTGCCTACCTATACGACATGTTCTATTGGCTTAATAACCCCAAACCTTAGTACTTTAGCTGTACTTTTAGGATAAATAGTTCAAAAAAATGTCGTCTTCCTTTCTTCTTACCATGAAGTAACACAAAAAGGGAACGGCAAAGCCTGAAACAATCAAATAATGCAATTAGTCATGCTAGCCATCTTCAGATCTGTAGTTAAGATTAACTTTTCCATTATGACAAAGCTTTCATTTCAATCCAATTAATTTTAAAACTGTGTTATGAATCAAAAACATCATTCAGAATTGTCAACATATAAAGCCACTAAAAAAATACAGTGGGATGTTGGAAGAACATAAATAAAAAGACAACATTTATATGAAAAAGGTCGGCTACATGCATTAGCCTCACCCACAGCTCACACCCTCTGTGCTAGGGGGTCTCTCCATCTCCTACTTTCTCTGTTGTCTGCACTCCTTCCTGACACTTTCTCTGGGTCAGCACTCCTTGACCCAGCCTGGTCCCCAGGCAACATCATACCATGCCCTACCTCTCCCTCCTGTGCAGCCTCCTGTGGCCCCCAGGCCTGCATAGATTCCCACAATCATTTGCATGACCCCAAATGCTGCTTTGTCCCAAACACACCCGTAGCTCTCCACACAGACAAGGATGTGCTCTCCAAGCCAGATTCCAGCTCTGGGACCACACAGTGCCAGCGAGCACAGGTAGCCTCTGGCTGGTCAGAGACCTTCATTTCTTTCTCCCCTTCCCCCCTATGTCTGCCCCCTGCATTTCTTACTCCTTAGGTCCAGGTGAGCTTGAACGAGAGCTGCAGAGGGGCCCCTGCTAGGGCTGGGCCAGCTCCACCAGGGAAAGGGCAAGCAGGCACCACTTGGACTCAGAGGCATCACATGCTGAACTAGCTCAAATCTAAGGAGAGAGAAAAGGATTATTTTGTTCAGACCTGACTTTATTTTAAATGTTCTTTATTTTATACATATTAGGTCAGCATTTTACAACCCTCTGTGTCTAAATGCCTCTGTCATAATTATGTAGCTTCAGATGTATCTGGTATCTCTAGACCTGCTGAAGTTAGCATTAATTTTTGTAGTGCTATGCACATTTGAAAGTTAGGTGTTCTTATTTAAATGCTAACATGAGGAGCCAAATTTCAGCTCCTCAGTAGTGAAATATTTAGCTAAGCAATTATATTAATAGCATTTTCGGTTATCTTCAAATTTTTGCTCTTCAGGTTTTATAGCGATCAGCAAATTTACCATTTACTATTGCAATGACTATAGAATCCTTCATAAAGCTTTATTTTTCTCTTTTACCTGTAGGAGAAAGCAATAACACTCTAGTAGATGCCACATATGTTGCTAAATTGCAAATATCCTTGATACATAGCTCAGAATGAATTCCAAATCAAATGAACACCCTGAGGGGCAAAACTAAAGTCAATAATACTGGTGAGAAAACAGATATAATATTTTACCCGTAGTAATTTCTAAGCAATTGAAAGTCAAACTATATCTATTTATGTTGCTGTCACTTGCAGCAGTTCTAAGTTTGACTTCAGGTGTCAGCTTCAAGTGATTATGAAGAAAAAACACATTTAGATGAGTTATGATAATCAGAAAACCTAACAAGCATGTATTTCCCTGTTTACGTTACCAGTTAAGGCCAAATAATGACAGCTTGGAAGCACTGAAGGAGGGCACATAATTGGTGTATATATTTATATCTCAGTGTCTGAGAAGTCTTTTGAAAAAATGCTAACGAAATGAACTGTGTTCTTCCACAGTATCCTTCCAGATTCTGTCACCCACAGAGTGTCGCAAAAGCTTTCTCCGTATGCCTCTTGGTCGGCTGCCTGATTAAATGAGAAGAACACTAATATACAGAGTAATAGGGGTGGCTAATGTCAGGCAGATTTCAGATTTAGCTCTCGTACAGAAGGCAGGTGATCTGGAACCACTACGTACAGTCACCTGCTCCTGAATCTTCTTTTTCAAGCTCTGCTGCCTTCTCTCAATGCCTCAAAAAATGGTAAGAGCTGATAAAAGGCAGGGCGCTTTTCTGGTAGTTAAATGAAGCGAAGATGATGGATATAGTTGTCTAATTTTAAAATAATCCAGGTACTGTAATTTACATTGGTTTCTCTTGATTTTAGCATGCAGAAAATTGTAGACGGTGATGTTGCTATGCATTTCTGCATGCGAAAATAAAATTAAAGTTACTTTTTATGTTGTGATAGTTTAATCTGCTTTACTTGCAGTAACATGCCCTCAAATATGAGTCACTTTTCTCATTTTCCAGA
>JAWWES010000001.1:99096167-99108299 GCA_035583135.1 Lophotriccus pileatus | reverse complement strand
TTATGTTGTGATAGTTTAATCTGCTTTACTTGCAGTAACATGCCCTCAAATATGAGTCACTTTTCTCATTTTCCAGACAATTATATTAAAAAAACCCAATAAAATATCATGGTCATTTCATGGCATCATCGATAATGTGTAAAACAGTTCTTTGTTGCTGGTGAGAAACAAGTCATAGTCTACAAGCAGGTGACTAAAATTTTTCTGTGAAGAGGAACAATAAATCAGGATCATTTTTGGCACAAAAGATGCAGATCTCTTAAAATAAAACAAGCATGATCAGTATTTGACTCACAGCTCCTAGACTCATGGGTGGGGTAACACATTCCTTCTCCTTCTAAGGGCAGAGTTATTTTACACCTTACCTACCTAAAAAGGTGAAGGTCTCCTCTACATCTGCCGTTTAAGATCTCTGTATAGGAAGGCAAATATCTTTTATTCAGTGGTGGCTAAGAGAGAAAGGATAAATGACCATGGAGAGGTACCAGTAATGGTCCTGTAATCACGGAAGAAATTTCGACAGTTAGTTTAGCTCAGCCACACTTTTTAAACCATTAAAATTAGGTGAGAAGAATCACATCCTGTTTATGTTGTTGATGTTGAAGGGTATTATGATTAAATACATGCTTCTGAAATGAAAGGGGCCAATCTTCCTTTATGACTTGTTTCCTGTATTAAAAATTTCCTGAGCTAGATACGATATAGAATGTACTACATACAAGAAGTAGCTTTTATAAAGGATATTTTCCCCTATGAGAATCAGTTCAGCTATCAGCAGGGACTCCTAGTGGCTCCTATTATTTTGTTTTCTCCAGTTTGCATGCGCAGATATACATACCTCATGCCAGCAGTTGTCCATTATCTAGTAGATGGTGTTTGAAACCTGTTGTGTTCTATAAAATCTGTATCCATGAGAAACTTTCTCAGACGCTGGCATGTTATATTAAAGCTCACAGGGCTGTTTTCCCAAAGTGAACACCTCCCATATTAAGACATGAAATGAAAGTCAAAAAATGCAAGGTAAGTCCCTTTTCACAGAACAAGATACACATGCAAGATACAACTGATCAGACACAGAGAATATTGTCTCAAGAAAAGTACTGAGGGAACTGAAAAGTGTGATCTACCCAAATGTAAAACAACTCCTACTGCAGAGGAAGAGGAAGTTAGGTTATAAAGTTAGCTATAGAATATATTTAATGTGGACAATGATGGACTGAATTTTTTACAGATTATGTGCAAACATCCTCTTATATATGGATGTGTGTGCACAGAGAGGGAAGGAAAAAAAAATGACAACTATAGGTATCTATGTTTTAATAAAATAATAAGAAAAAATTTACTGTTTTTTTCTGAGTGGGACATATACTCCTTTGGTATCAGAAAGATTTTCAAATACTTTATAATGTCAGCTGTACATACCTTTAAAAACGGGATTATACTGAAACAATAGAAACACTGGATAATACCATAATCATCAATTCATAATTACAGCTTTTCAAGAAACAATTTTGGTTGTGACTGGACATATGTGAGATTCATGCGTACCTAAAGTAAAAAAAAAAAAAAAAGGTGAAATATTTGTTTCAAAATTATATATAATACTAGCTGCATTTTTTTCTTTTTTTTTAGAAATTTATGGGATCTTTGACTTCCCTCTAGCTTGAAGACTAGAGCATTGTAGTGTAACAGTGAGATCAGAATAAAATGAAACCTGAATCCCAGCTTTCCTTGATGAGAACATTAAAAACCCACAAGTTTCTTTCTTCTTTGATATCTGCTTTTGGGATATGAATACATCAGTTCACTTTTTAAAGACTGATCAATTAATAATAACCAAAAAAAGAACTGACAGATCCCACTCTTCCCTTGCTTCCACTGCATCAATGGATAGTGTTAAAATGAGAAAAAGTTTTTCTATAGAAAAATAACATTTCTCATTGAAGTTAATGCCAATATTGAAGTTAATGACAGTAAAGCCTGGGGCCAGAATTTAATCAATAAGAGCAAAAAGAAAACATATCACCAGAAAATCCAACTTCTGATATAATTGTATATATTATAAGCAACTTGTAAAGGGCATGAATGAACTCTTTCTCTGCCAGAGTCATTGATACTGGGAGACTAGCTGAGGTTAAAGATAAGAAGCAGCCCAGCATTTGGAAACACTTTTATCTGCTTTATTCACCATTGCTCAATGACAAGAACAGTGGGTTGCCAATCTTTCATCAACTTGACAGCTGTCAAAATTTTCCTGCTGGAGGAGCAGACCCCGATAAGTGGAATTCAAGCCTGTTCACAGAAGGTTCCCTTTCCTTTGACACCTTTTTCAGATTTTAAGAAACACTGAACAGATATACTTTTTGCTGAGATACAGAGTCCCAGCTCACACAGACTCTCTTCCACAAATGGCATAGAGTCCACGCTAATCTCCGGGACAAATAGAAAATCTCTTTTGACTTAGGCAGCACTGATTTGTGGTCTAGGTACAACAAAGATTCCACTTGATCTCCATTGCCAAAGTTTACTTTACTATGTTAAACACATATGTAGCAGAGTTTCTATTTACCTTAAAGAAAAATCTAAGGGCTAAATAGGATAGGGCTTGTTTGCAGAAAAATAAATATTAAACAAGAACACAAACTGTAACTGCTTTTTACAATCCTTCAGTGTGTTAAATGTCAGGCATTTCTGCTTAATATGCTGATGAAATCCAAATGTAACGGTATATATATACATACAAAGTCATATGTCAAATTCCATACATACCAAAGGCCCAAACATCTGACTTGTTGGTCAATTTGTTATAATGAAAAACTTTGGGTGCTGACTTCATTGGAAACTTGTTTCCTAGAGAACAGATCATCCAGAACATACCTACAAGGCAAGAACCAAACTTGGTTGTGACTGAGTTACAGTGAAAACCTTTACTGCTTCTTTCTTGTACATCACAACTTTCCTAAGGAAAGCCTAGGCAGAATCTTAAATTTCCAAAGGATACCTCATAGAGGCATTAGCTATAACCTAGAACAGATCATTGCTACCAACTTTCCAGAGAAATAACTCAGAATCATAGAAACATCTGTTGTCAGGCCATCTAGCCCGACCTCCTGCTCGAACAGCATCAGAGCAGGTCAGCCATGGCTGTGTGTTGCTAAGTCTTAAAAACCTTCTAAGATTAACATCTTGTAGTCTCCCTGACCAGCATGTTTCACTGTTCCACCACCCTCCTGGAGAAACAACTTCTCTTACTATCTGAGCTGCAGTCTATGGCCGATGTCTGCTCTGCTGTTATATCACCTGGCACAGAGAAGACTTACTTGGCTCCACTGGCTTTGTAACTGTAAGTAGGTGTAGGCAGCTTTTAGATACCTTCTTATCTTCCTCTTCACCAGGCTGAGCAGCTTGCTCCTCTCAGCCTCTTCTCAAAGGACACGCTCTGTAGGCTGCTCATCCTCACCACTGAGGCAACTATTAATCAGGTTATCTGATTAAGATATTTGGCCCCCAAATTAGGTGAAACCCTTGTACACAAAAAAAACCTTTGAGATTTCTTTACAAACATGACTAGTGAAATCTCTCAGCTGCAATTTACCTTTAAGCCTTAACTTTTTGAGAATGCAATGACTCTATTCTTCTTCTAAAATTACTTACAGTCATTCATGGAAAGGAGACACAAAGAGCTGTATCACACTCTTCGGCTTAACTTCCCTATCAGCCAGCTGATCAATGCCAGTAAACCAACATCAGAGCTTCACTAGGCTCCCAATTCTTTCACTTACCTAGTCATCTTAAAGTCAGATACTTTCACAGTAAGTTTGCTGTCAACCAAACAGTTCCTAGCAGCCATTATTGGGGAAATGAGAAGAGATGAATGGAAAGAACATAAAGAAGAGCAAATAACATCAGGTATTTGGTGTTTGCTAATAATTTCTGTCCTCTAGCATTTCAGTGAATAATGACATCTTTGATTAAGACAATTAAGTCTGAAACTGTAAGGGAACAGTGTCTCTCTTGTTTCACTTTTTTACTGTTGATGGAAAAACATTCTGTATCATTATCCCAGCTTTACAAATAAGGACTTTGAGGGATGAGGAAATGGAGGTGAGAAATCCACATTCACCTAGAAAAACAGCAACAGAGGCAGGAACTAAACCCCGTCTTTCAAATGGCTTCCTACTCTGGGCCCTTTTCAGTTGTCTCAGAATTTACCAAGGCATTAAAAAGTGGAAAATATTGATTGGATTATTTGCAATGCATTACAAACAGAGTGGAGCAACGAAAGGTGACTAACAGCTTGATTTATGAAAAGTTCAATAGAAGCCTAGTTCTGTAAATGATCACTTGAGAACATTTCTCTAAGGCTGTATTCTCTGCAAGCATGCTCATTAACTTCTGTGATACTGTTTGCATCTACAGTTTTCAATCGGAAATCCAACTCCAGTTTTATTTCTGTTTTCTCATTGTTTCCCATGTTTTCAGGAAACTTACTTTATATTTAAAACTTGAATTCTGCTACTTAAGTTGACTGATATTCCTGATTTCTGAATTGAGGTGTGAAAATTGGTGAGATATGGATTTAACAACTGTGTTTACAAATAAAGACAATTCTTTGAAAGCATCAACAAGACAGTTAAAATGTAACTAACTTCCATTTTCCTATTGGAAAATGAAACAAGTCGTAACGTAAATAGTCAAAAATCTTACAATACATTTGTGTCTAGAATTAGAAGGCAAAATATTGCTACTGACTCTGAAGCACAATGCACCAGAAGTTTGGTTAGATTCACTGTTAATAGACCAATAAAATAACAGCTTATTTCCCCAAAGAATGGCAGCATTCTTGATACGTAAGTGTTGCACAATCTTTAAGTACAAGTTCATGAAAGGACTGATGCCCTAGTGAAAAGCAATGTGAAACTCTTGCTTGCAAACTGGCAAATAAATATATTTAAAAGAGCTGGGCAGTTGCAGACTTTCAAGTTCCGTTCCTGCTTGCAATGCACCAAATTCCAGTTTATCCTAGCAGTTTTCACACTTAGTTTATTATAGGAGAAGTTGTTCCCAATTAGCCAGCTTCGTGTCTCTGTTCAGCCACCACAGTGCTCTTTGGGGTGAGTGCCCACAGAGCCAGTGCACCTGTGGCTGATACTGAGGGGTAGAACTGACTGTCAGGCCATGCCCCTGCCTTCCCTGTTCTGCTTGTCCTGTGGGATAGATTACCAAATCTCTGTGTATGAACTGACGGCTCTCCAGAAATGCCATAGCATCACAGACATAACATACTTCCAAAACAGCTAAAGGGTAGGAAGGGTTCCTTTCCATGACTCCTTAGGTGGCTGACCAAATAGCCATTAGGCATGTATTCAGTCACTAAATAGACAGGATGTAATTTTGAGCATACATTGTAGGTCTGAAGTGTTTAGGATCATTAAGTTTCCTGAAATAAAATAAAAATAAAATAATCAATGACTAAATAGATATTATTGTACATTTCTGTAAGTTTTGTTCTTCAAATATCAATACAATGCATTGAAATAAATTATTGAAACCGGATACAGTCCCATCTCAGCCTTCAAATACTCCATTTCAAGAAGGACTGAGTGTCCCTCTGCTTATTATTTTGAAACTTGGTATTGATGACAACCAAAAGATGACTCAGTATCGATGAAAAGACACTGTTGTAGACAAAACCTGAAATAGAATTTAGCAGCACAAAAGTGTGTCCTTAATGGTGGGAAGGAAGAGACTTGAGTTGGCGTGGGAGACCCCAGACCTTAAGGTTTTCTAATAAAACCATGTTGCAAAATTTTCACATTCAAAATCCAGATCCCGTCAACCAGTTAATTGTCAGGAATGTAGTATCTTCCTTCAGGATACAAGATATCCAAAATACTCTTGAATTCATATGCTTCAATTATCACCTCATGAGAATTTACTGAAAATTCTAATATCTTTAACTCTTTGGAGTCAGAGACTGAAACTTCAAGTCCCATGTTTTTGTTTCTGGTGTTTCCCGGTTATTCATTGGTCTCTCATTCCTACCTGTGGGATGTCTCATTTCTGCCTGTGGGAAAAACTACAGAAGGAACTACTGACTTAAAGACCAATTTTCCCAAATTCTCCCATTGCCTCCTGCACAGACAAACAGAAATAGCCACCAAGCAAAGATTCTGTAACCTCTGGCAAGACTGAAAGCAGTGGGGGTCATTATTCTCTAGTTATTCTTTTCTTGTTGGCCAAAGCACCAGTTTCAAAAAAGAAAGTTTTCTTCATACCATTTCCTGATGAATCTGTGGTTGGGACTTCATTTACTTTTGTAGACACTGCATGCCAGAACCTTGTCACGTATTTATAAAGAAAAATTGTTAAAGGTCACAGTATATACATGGACCTTCTGGAATAAAAGAAAATACAGGGCAACAAATACCTCCCTCTCTCTACCATGTTACAACCATCTAGGTAACAACAGTCAATATTCAGTATTGACTACTGCATCGTGACAACAGACTGAAAACTTTCTGTGCCTAAGGGCTGGTTTAGCAGCAGTGTTGCAAAGAGAGGTAGTACAATACCAAAAACGCATTGCGCAGCAAAGGTAAGCAATATATTGATTGTGAATATGTTAGATCAAGTTACACCCTAACTCTCCCAAAAGATGGCTCAATATTTGGAATGTTCAGTATTGGAAGAGATTCACCATAAAGCTGAGAAGGCCAGATGACCAAGCCAAAACCAATCAAGTAGAAAGAGTGTATAGGATAACCGGTGAAGTTGTGCTGATGGTAGCGTGTAAGTTTGGGAATTGATTCAAAACAGTAATTTTCAGCAAGGTAATACTTGTTCTCAGGGGTTTTATACACATGTAATATTTGACTATTCCTTTTTTACTTATTAAAAACATCACAACAGGCAGTATATGTCAAGACCTTGCAAAGTGCCTTCCAGCCCAAGTGTTAATAGATTAGTTGGCATGAGCTGTAACACTTCAACTGGCCAAATGACAGAATATGTAGTAGATGTCTCCAGGAAAATTGTTCCATTTGCATCAGCCTGCTTTTCCCTCCTTAGCCCCTGCTGGCTATGCAATACAGGCTCAACCCACTAGAGACTCCAATGATACACTTTAATGTAGTCTGATGGTTAGCACTTGTCTCCCAACAGTTACAAAGTCTTAAGCAAAAGACTTTCATATTCTGCTCCTGCAATGGTTCTACTTCCAATTTGGAACACCTCCCCTTCCCCTACTCCTTCCCATTCCCACTCCTATTCCTATTCCCACTCCTATTCCCATTTCCATTCTCTTCCTTCTCTCTCATCCTTGATTCTCTGCTATTCCCCTGGATTATGTGCCTGTTACACGGCACTGTTCAGATGAGAAAATTCTGGACCTCTGTTCCCCCATTCAGGGAGCCCCTGTCATCTATGAATTGAAAGAACCAGTTATGACCTGAATATGCCCAAAGTTCACTTTTAACACAATGTAGAGATTGTTGTTGACCTGTCACAGCAAGCAGCATGTCCATAGCATGCTTACAGAAGTGAGCTATTCACCCAGGAACCTTGCTGAGTACAGACACAATACAAATTCCTGCTTTGTAATACATTTGGCTAAACTTCAGACCATAAAAGCACCTTCTTTTCCCCAGTTAAAAAAAAAAAAAAAAAAAAAAAAAGAATAATTTAAAAGAAGACACAAGGTTGGCATTAATTTTGGTGAACTTTAGCCTTTTACACTGTAATGTCCAGAAAGGATACATGACTAATCTGAAATCCTCTAAGGACTTCATTAGAACAAGATGAATAATGCATGAGAAATATTTCTTTGCAATAAAAAGAGGGTCTAGGTAACAGGTTGTGGTATCCCACTATAAGTATTTTAAATTAGGTGAGTTCTACTCCAGCTCAGACATGAACCAAGTTGTCTGCAATTTGGTTTTGGTGCACAGATACAGATTTATAACTGGGGAGACTGAGAGTTGTTAACCCCATCTCCTTCCTCATACCCCTTCCAGAGGCTCTACGTGTTATAAGACCCTAACACTGACACACACATATCCTGTCTGAAAAAGGGTTCTACCCACCACACTCAGTTCCTTAAAATGAAGAATTAGGCTGATGTAATTTTTTATTGCTAAAGTATTTCTGCATTACTGAGCAAATAAAAAGATTTTCACTGCACTCTATTATATTTGCACTATTTTTAGTCTTTATGTGGTACTCCAGTCCTAATTTCTACTCTCCACTTTTACTTCTGTTAATGATTACCATACTGGGCTGGAAATTCTGACTTTCAGAGTTCATTAAGCAGCTACATCTCTACATTGCAGGGAGAAAAAGAAGACGTCTAGAAGTTCATTGCTGTGAAGTTTGAAGTAAATTTCATGTTCCTAAGTTACCTGGAGTCAGTGTTACCCAGCACCTTTGGGGGCTGAAACACAACTGCCTTTCTCCAGTTTCATTCC
This sequence comes from Lophotriccus pileatus, assembly GCA_035583135.1. Classification (NCBI taxonomy): domain Eukaryota; kingdom Metazoa; phylum Chordata; class Aves; order Passeriformes; family Tyrannidae; genus Lophotriccus; species Lophotriccus pileatus. Next base: position 99,099,834 of record JAWWES010000001.1, on the reverse strand, counting down.
TGAACCTATGGTGCAGGTCTAAGGGAAAGGACACTGAGTCAAGACTCCCAAAGGTTCATGTTCCATCAAAGTTGTTAGTGGCTGGGTACCAATAACACTGAGCGTGAGAAAGTAGCAAGCCACAAGAGGAAAATGTTTATACAGCACATCCAAGAGGAAAAAACAGGTGAGGGAGACTGTGTCTCCTTCAAAAAAGTATATGGACAAGTATTTCTGCAGTCATCTGCTTCTACACCTGACTATGGTGTTTCCATCCCAGCTCCTAGTCAGCTGCATCCAGTCAACACTCAGTGAGCACAGCACTGAGTTTGCTCAGGGTTGTGTTCTTGTCTGGGTGAGCTGTCAAACCATCACAGGGGATTCCTCTACACTGACCTGCAGAGAAATCCACACTGGAGCAAACAACACAGGACTAGGTGAAAGTGAAAAACAGAGCTTTGAGGGGGAAATGCACTCACTGTGGCTTTGTTCCAAGTCCATTTTAGAGGTGAGTTGTTTGTTCATTTATGTAGAAGAGGCATTTCTTGAAATCTGTTTATCCGTACCAAGTTAGCACAAGGATTTCTAGCACTTTATAATACTACAGCTATTTGAAGAGCATCAGCATCCTCTAGCTACACTCTATAGCAAAGACAACAGATACAGAAACATTTCCATGCTTGTTCATATACAAACAATAAAGGGTGTGTAGGACCTTCAGACAGAGCAGCTGCTCAGACTGGGCGCAGGTGATATCAGCATACCAACTATAAAGAGAAATATTGGGTTTGTTATTCACAGGCTGGTTTCTTAATAAGATGCAGCAGACATATGAAAAATACCAGCATTGTAAAAATTGCTTTTTAATGTCAGAGGATAGGCTCAGGACTTGTCCTGTATATGTGATTATAGGCCATGAGATTACAGGGAAACCACTAGTTCCCATCTGCTTTTTCTCATCCAGTGACTCTTGTTGCCCCAAAGTAGCTGGGTCCACTCTGTCACACTGACTTTTTAGAGTAACTCCTTAGAGGAGGACCCCAGTGCCCTAAATTCTGCCAGGAGCTCTATCAGAAGTAGTTTGCTTTGTCTCCCACAGACCATGATGTAATTGTCTGCCTAAAAGCTGGGAGGTACATAATTCTCCTTTAAATTTTAACTTTCTGGTTTCATAATATTTAAGTAAACTGAGAGTCCCCAGTGGATGAAACAAGCCAAACATTCTCTGTCAGATCAGTACAGGGAGTACCAACGTAGGCTTTTCAATAGCAGTTCCTTTTATGAAGCGTAACTTTAGCATACAAGAGACTAATTTGTCTAAATGATTTTTTTTTCCTCTGAAAGTAAATATATTTATACCTTCAGCAGTCTGTGGGAAGTGATATTGCTGATGAAAAAAACCCTATATTTATTACAATTATGATGACAGCCACATGTAGGATACCACTGTGGTAGGTACAGTGGACGTGTAGAATGGAAAGGCAATCTCTGCCCAAAGAATCTTTGGTTCTCAAGAAGACCTGTTCTACACACTCACTCATGCTTAGCAATACTCTGCTCTTCTGCCAATGTCTCTTTGCTGACACTGGAGTTTTCCCTGCAAAGACAAAACAATATGATAAAACTGTGAAAACCCAGTGGCCTTTCAATACTTAAGGGGCTTATAAGGTAGATAGTCTTTGTACAAGGCCTATTATAACAGGACAAGGAGTAATGGTTTTAAGCTGAAAGTTGCTAGATTTGACTGGACACAGGGAAGATATTTTTCATGGTGAGGTTGGTGAGACATTGGGACAGGTTGCCCAGAGAAGCTGTGGATCCCCCATCGCTGGAAGTAGTCAAAGTCATGTTAGATGGGGCTTTGAGCAACCTGACCTAATGAAAAGTGTCCCTGCCCATGGCAGGGACTAAATGATCTTTAAGATCCCTTCCAAAACAAACCATTACAAGATGTGATGATTCTAAGAAAAATTCCTTCCTTAGGTTAAAAGTCATGATAATACATGTATTTTTGAGTAGTTATGCTGTGGTTTAAGATGAATATTTCAAAAATTTGAGACATATATAATTGTCTGGATTTTTTTATCACTTGGTAAACACTTAAACAATCTTTCTCCTGCACTGTGCAATGCACTAGAAAGTCAAATATTCTCTGTGCATGCTGTAACAGGCAATGAAACTACATATGCCTTTAGTGACCTTATGCAGAGATTGCATCTGCCTTTTCAAAATGTACATGGAATCTTTCCAAAACTGCACAACCCTAGACTTTACAAATAAATGTTCTTAGCGTGACAGACAACAGGAGTCCATATGGCAGAAAAAGAAACCTCTAAAATAAGCTCTTGTACAGAAATAACGACAATTCTTATTTATGGTTCCTTTCACAAGATACTATAAAAGTGGAGATTATTTAAGGAAATCTCTGAATCTTGTCCACTGTGGTTTATTATGAGACAATATGTTATGTTTCTGTGAATTTTTCATTCAAATACCTTGGCATACATTTAATGCTTACAACGTCATGTCATCTTACTAAAACGGGAAATATGGATCTGATGTCTCATTTTGACAGACCTGGAATCCCTTTATCCTGTACCAGATTACTCACATACACACAAAGGCCCAGGAGTGCTAGGAAGGGTGATTTAATGCTGAAATAAGAGTACAAAAACTGAAATACCAGCATCACTGAAGTCAGTGACAAAACCCTAGACTTGATTTAAATGAAACCAGTATGTTTCTCACATGAATGAACAAGACGAAAAGACAAATTGTATCTGATTTTATACATTTCAGCAAACCTTATTCTTAGTACTCAGAATGTTATTGAAAAAGAAAAATAATCCAGAAAAACTGCCTAATCTTTGCTAGACTGGTGTGGAAAACATTTAAGCAGTGGATGGCTGCATATTGATTAACCTTGGCTTATCATCATTCAGAGACAGCTTCCTCAAATAAGTGCTCGATACAAATCCGTTATTCCCACAAAATGAATAGCTCACAGTTTAGCTATTGTACATGACTGCATCTTAAATTTGGTCACTTAAAATGGGAAAAAGGATTAAACAGAGAGTCGCTTTTCAGAATGCCACTGACAGAAATGCTCATGGTTAAAACATTCCTGCTTTTACTTACCATGCAGAAAAACACAGAAGCAATTTGTTTTAGAAAATTACATTTCAGTGGAGTACTTTTTCTGCTACTCATTGAAACGGTTTCTTCCTCCTTGATGGGTTTCATGGTATGGAAGGTTGGAGCAGGTGTTCAACAATAGCATTACATGCCGTCTCAGTCGCTGTGATGAAGGATGCCAGAGACTAATGGGTGCCAGCAAACCATCCAAGATTGAACACAGAGAGTCAACAGGCAAGCTCAGCACTCTTCCTGACACAATGCCAGATGAAACTGAGAAGCTAAGCTAAGTGAACATGGACAGCTGAGCTACCACTTACAGCAGCTGGCAGCATGGCAGGATGGATTAAGTTATGGGGACCAACAGACATCTGTAGTTGTAAGGTGGTGGGCTGTATGTTGTGCCCATCAGAAAAATAAATGGGAGAAATAAATTGTGTATTTTAGGATGGATGGATGCAGAAAAGAAGAGTTTCTTTAACACAGATCTCAGTAGCACAAGAAGAAAACTGAGAGTGCATTAAAACAGGTAAAACATGTGACTCCTGATGTT
>JAWWES010000001.1:99077728-99096067 GCA_035583135.1 Lophotriccus pileatus | reverse complement strand
ATGTGACTCCTGATGTTTGTTCTATTACATTCAGGAAAGCAAGATCTTTGTTCTTTTTTTCAAGCAGAATTTAAAGTTTTTGTTAAGATGTATATGTAGCTTGTCCTTACAGAATCAATACTGCAAAAGTCTTGGTTTCTCAACCCAAAGGGAAAAACCTGTAAATGTCCATCCTCTTTCTGGATCTCTCTCTGCTTCTTCATTCATGATAGAGCTCTCTGCTCAGGCTCTATAAGCAGAGCTGCCTGTATTGTATGTTTTTACATAATCATAAGTGAGGGCATTCAGGTCCATATCTCAGCTTACCAATTTACTATTTTCTTCAAGTTGCTGGGGTTGTGTGCTGCTTTCTTCATCCAGAACAGTATGTGATCTCCTGAGTTATAATTTGCAGACAGTTTATGTCAAGTTAAGGTTGCTTTATTTGTTGGTTTTCTTACAGTTGTAACAGTAGATAAGTAATTTTGGTCTGTTCCAAAGTAATTTGGGCATCCCTTATCTCAAAAATTCTTCCCTTCCACATTTTTATCAAGTACATAAAATCAAACTCATCTAGTATCCATCATGAGACAGACAAGGAATCTTATCTCTCCCAGACAACTCCTGTTTGTTGCACTGCCTTCACCTCCAGTAATTCCTAAAGCCATTTCTCATTTAATAACTTGGGAAGAGCTGGATATTAATGAAAATGGATATTAATGAAAAATATCTTCCATTGCTTAAGAAGATTTCTCTACTTGTGAAACTCAAAAAGAATAATTAAACCCTATGCAAGATGGGGGTGCCCCATCTTTGTGGAAAAGTTTTACTAAAGCTGAGCAGAGACTGAAATGATAAGGGATTCACACTCAGCACTTCCTACTGGTCTCCCATGGTGTCACTGCAATTTCACTTGTGATGGTGGTGATCTAAAGAAGGTTTGTGCATACATGAGAGACAACATTTGTTAGGAGAGATTTTATTTTTTTATCACTTAAACTGAATACTGGAAAAAAATGGATAGCTTCTGTGTACACAAGCTCTTCTTCAGGCAGATACAAAAATTAAGGCCATTGAATACTACCTTAGCTATTATACCTGGCTGTGACTGCTGTAAATTTTATTCAACCTGCTAGCCAAGGATGGTAATGAAAATGGAGTTGTACAGTAGACAACGAGGCTTCTAGAGTAATGTTTTAAAAGTTACCAAGGTAATTCGAACATATATCCTGGAAGATGCCAGGACTGCCTGCAGTCTTGTCTTTAAAGATGAGATATGTGGGAGACCATGGTCATGGAACAAAAGAATTCTTCAGGGCATGCTTAGCCTTCCCAATCCATTATTTTCCACCAGTCAGAATATTTTTCTTGTGATACACAGTATTTATTGCTTCTGACAAGCTGGATAGCTGAATTACCTTCAGGTTTGTAGTTGCCTTGGGCCACAGCAACATTCAGGACTGATTTCTCTGGCGACTCTGGGGCAGGCTTCCACGCTTCCATTTTTGAAGACAGAGGAAATAAATAATAAGGAGATCTACCACAGGCTACAGTAAAAAATAACACATGGCATGTATATGATCAGTTATATTTTGAACATTTATAATGATATTAGGCAAATTAATCAAAGCGCAGAAGCTCAAGGCACAGACAAGCAGCTTTTTCCTCATCCATTTAGAAGGACAGCCCAGACACCATTGTCCACATTTGAGAGACAGGTGGGAACAGAGCCAAGTTCTGTGATAATGACAGCAGTAGCAATTAACTCTGAGTGGAGGCTGACACTGCTGTAATAAGAAGCTCTCATTATCAGAATTACATGATAGACCTGACTTGTATCAAAATCATGACGCCTTTCTGAGGCTGATACTACTTAATGAACAGTTGCAATTCCTGTGCTTTGGACACCACTTGACAAAGTTGTGCTTTACTGTAACTAAGTGCAATGATGTCCTGTTGTATCAAAAGATCCCATCACAGTATTTTAAAAATAACTTCAGGGTTCTTTTTAATGTCTTTTGATCCATAATAATGTTACCATCAAGCACAACAAGCATTAGTCAACTCTTACTGCTTAATCACTGAAAGCAAAAAGCTATGCTAATTCTAAATTATTCCCTTTTCCTAGCATATTTTTTGATGTTTCTCAGCTAAGCATGTTGGATATATGTAGCCTCACTCCTTGGTGCTTCACTGTCCCTGTGCAGAGCTGAACACGTGTAGGTGTGTAAGCATGGGATTCATCTTACCAAGTTCTGGCCCTTGCCTTCACGTGAGATATGTCATCCTACAGGAGTGCCTGCCTCTCATCATGGGTTGTTGAGGATGTCTGCACAAATTACTTGGATGGGAAGCTTGGCATTAAAGTTAGGTGACAACAATCAAATCATGGACAAAAGAGTATCTAAAATTAAGGCACTGAAATATGTTTAGAAATCAGGGGAATGTCATAACTGAGAAAACCCGGACATCACAATTCTCTAATAAAGAGCAGAGAAAACTACACTTGAAACACTGACAACGAAGGATGAGGAAAAATAAGAATGACTTATAAGAAAAGGCTGCAAATGCCACCTACTTATTTACGTATTACTGAAAACCACTGAATTAAATTCAGTAAATAATGGGAAGGGTCCTGAAGCAGGCTGTGATTCCTTTAAATCAAGTCCAAGTGACCGTGGCATTGTATGTTTACTTGTTTTCTATTTATTGGTATTCCTTAATTTAAACAAGAAAACACAGAACCATCTTATTGAGTCTGCTGAGCCAGAAGACATACATGATCTCTTCTGCGTACACAAAACGTGCCAATCTGAGCTCCATTCCTCAAAGAGGTATCCGTCACAGAAGAGTCCTCTTCATTTGATGAGAAGTAGGTCTGTTACACTTTTTGGTGGTTTCTGTTGGCTGTATCTGACTTTGGTGGAGAGAATCTTATAGTTTGATGGCCTGAGTTAGGCAGGATTCAAGTTTTAGACTTTGCTTTGTGGAATAATGACAGAACTACAGTTGCCTGCAGATTTCAGAAAGATGTGCAAAAAATATAGCACAGAGATTAAACTGTTGTCTATTTAAAGTATCCAGTGATGTTAGAGCAAACTGATATGCAGTAATCAAGTTTATGAGCTGGTGTGTACCTCTTGACATTTGGTCTTGGTAATTTTTGGAGATTAAATTGCTCCTTAATTTCTTGGGGGGTTTTTGTGGTTTTTCTTTTTTTTTTTTTTTTTTTTTGTGGTTTTTTTGGTTGTTTGGGTTTTTTGTTTGGGTGGGTTTTGTCTTGTTTTGTTTTTTTTGTTTGTTTGGTTTTTTTTGTTGTTGTTGGTTTGGTTTCTGGTTTTGGTTTGTTTTTTGTTTTTTTTTTTTTTTGTGAAGTGATCAGAGTGGTATTCTCTGATGAAGCTTTCATCTTTTTGGATGAACACAAGAAACTGCAAAACATTGGCCAAAGTAAATGGTATAAAGAATTATTATCACGGAAATTAATTTTGCTTTGTCCAACGTGCCAAGGAAAAGAACCAGTCCAAGATGAGCACATCAGGTTTGTGTTTCACTGCTGGATGTACATTTGACTGTTACAATATTCTAGACAGACTTCATCTGTAATCTGGTACAGATTAATATCCTGATTTATGTCCATTTATACAGTTTTCCACATCCAAAACTGGCTGAAAGTCCCAGAACACTTCCTAAGAGTAACTGAGTGGGGTTTATTATTTCCTTTATGCTGGCAGTGGTATTACTGTGGGTTTTGTGTTGATGAATGTGCCACTATCATCTAAGGAGAACCATTGGGTATGGTCTGAGATTCATCTGTGATGTGCATATGAGGAACAGTTATTATCTGCAAAACTGTACCCCTATCATATGGCTGGAAGCATGTGCTAAATCACTTCAGCTCCCATAAAGCTCGTCCAATACATAACAATGAGACAATATGTGTGTGCACTCAGTGAACTTCCATCTGATCTACTGCAGTGTTGGTCTGACCTACATGAACCATTTTCCATTGCAGACAGTGGATGTCAGGCACCAGCAGAGGTGAAAGCATTTCTCAGGCAGAAAGCTCCTGCGTCCTGCTGTTATCAAAGCCAAGAGGAAATGCCCTCTGCTTCCCATGAAGCGACCTTTTGTGCCCAATATTCCTTGTAATGGCATCACGCTTCAGGAACCAGCTCCTCTGTGGGAGACTAGAGGTATAATGGTGAACTGATGAAAGAAATAGAGGCATCAAAGGTGCAGGACACGAGTGTGCAAAAGTAATGCCTCATGCAAAAGTAAAACCTTGGGTCAGCTGGGAAGAAAGAAGGGAGTAAGCCTTGTGGAGGCTGGAGAGGTGAGTGACATGAACTGAGGTAGGCAGAAGGAAGGCTGGGGGCACGGTGATATCTCTGATGTTCAAATGGGGTACATGAAAGGACAAAGTAAAAATGTGCTGAGAGCTTATAGAAGCAGTTCTGTGACTAAATATAGACTGTTCCTCACCATGAGAAGTCAGTATTGGCCTTTTTAACCTGATTATATCATATGGTTGGGAAAAGGAAGTCAAGTTTTTCTACCCAGATGTGGGAATTATTATACCTTCATTTACTGAACCTGTTTTAGAAGTACCCATCGGAAAACTGCCATGTCCCTGCTTTTTAAATATCACTTTCAAAATACCTTCTCTGAACTGAAGCAGGTAATAAAAAGAAATCACAAAGGCTTAGCAGAACTCAGAATGTTCAGCAGCAGATTTGCATGACTGATGATCTCTCCATATAGACAAAGCATCTCCTGATGGAAGCCAGGCATACAGACCATGATATTCACAACAAGTTATGCTGCTGCGTGTTCACAATGCTATTGCTTTCAAATCTCAACATCAGAAAAAAAAAAAAAAAGAGTCAAAATCTTCTTTGTTCCTAGCTTCTTTCCAAGGCTTTATTATTATTTTTTCTTAAAGCTCTTCTGATTTTTATCTTCTGCCTCTTGTCAACCTATGTGTTTCTTAAAGCCATGGCTGTTCATATTAACTGCATAAATAAAATTCTAGCTTTTCTTTCTTTTTTTCTTTAAGTTACTTCTGATTAACAGAGAGAAACTAGGAAATAGAGCCAGATCTAAAGATACAGAACAGAAGACAAATTAAAATAAAGCAAGAAATATGGATTTAAAAATGTCATAATTTGTAACACAATTTGGTTTAATTTGTTAGAGGTTGTGTAACAATGTGTGCATACACAGTCAGACTGTACTGCTAGTCCTTTTTTTTAGAGATAAAAATATCATAAAAACTTATGCCACTTTAGTGTCTTCTCTTGTCATTGTTGTTGTTACCTCCTTCCCACCTAAAAATGTCAGTAATCAAATTGGGCAGTAAAACTAAGGTCAGATGTTGCATTTGTCCAGGAGGAGATAGATGAGGAAATAAACATAGAAGCAGATCTTCCAGTTTACTTTTATTCTTAACCCTGACAACTCTTGACCTTCTTTATCACGCAATTGATGTGCTAGAGGACTTGAATTGAGCACAAGTAGTACTTTTAGTCATCCTGGTGTCCTGTTTGTCTCTTTAGGTTTGTGAAAGCCTGCCTTTCTCAGACGGACAGTAAGGCCCAGTGGCTGCTGGTGGGACACCACACTCTTGGGTTTCTGTCTGATATAAAGTCAAGATATAAGCAAAAGCACATAAATTGCTCAGAAGCACTTCCCTGTTCATTAACTTAGAGGCTGCCTCTGGGAAGCTGGGCTAAACAGGCATTCCTAAATAGGCATCTGTACTCTTGACCCAATCCTAGAGCAGCACAACTTGGGACTTACCTGAGAAAAATGGAGTTCATCACCATTTCTCACTCAGGTAGAGCAGGTGTATCTGTTCACACTGTCAGTTACAATGTTTTCTCAAGCACTGTTTTCAATGAGGAGGGTGGCAGAGGGAAAACCTAGGGCCTCCAGGAATGGGGACCTCCTACACACTAGAGAGCTAATTTTGATGGTATTACCTGATCCCACTGGGCATAAGACTTTTACTTTACAGAGGTTTCTACAATGGCTGCAGCCAGTACTGCCATCAGCATGTTAAAGTGAGCTGAACATGGCTGAGACTTTCCCTGTTTGCCACAGGGAGAAGGGAGGTGAGCCCTTCCCTCTGAGACACTGGTGGGCACAAGGATGCTGAAGCTTTACAGTAGATTAGAGGTCTACACCAGCTTCCAGTGAGCGGCTGTTTGAAATTCTCCATCTCATCCCACAGCCCTCCCTGTCACCTGAATGCTGGCTCTTTCTTTGTGTCCAGATAGAAAAACATTTTCACCTACCAGAGTTCGAAGAACTGGAGGCAGTGGTTTCAAAGACCCAGTTGTACAACAGAGAATCCCATCCAGAAAAGAGGAAGAATTAAAGAAAAAAAGCAGGAATTTAAGTAATGCTTTACATCTTGAGGCCGTTTTGTTTGCAGATCTGTACAGTTGCAGCAACAGCACCATGACAGGTGACATTTCACCTCCCCGAGGTATCAGTATGCTTTAGCTCTGTATTTTCCAACCTTATTTTAATTTAAGCACCATCTCTATATCTTTACAAACCCCATCAACATTGTTTTCATTCATGTAAAAATAATCCACGGAAATTTGCAGTTGCGTTTAGCTCTGTGATTTTCCCAGTTTATTTAGAACCATGGAACCTTTTAGGTTGGAAAAGACTTCTGAGATCATCAAATCCAACCATTAACCCCGCACTGCCAAGTACACCATTAAACCATGTTCCTAAGTACCACATCTACATGCTTTTTAAATACCTCCAGGGATGCTGACTCCATCACTTCCCTGGGCATCCTTTTCCAGAGCTTGACAAACCTTTCCATGAAGAAAATTTTCCTAGCATCCATCTCTATAGCTCTCCATGTACAACTCAAGGTAATTTCCTCTCACTGTGCCACTTGTTACCTGGAGAAGAGACCAATCTCCACCTGGCTACAATCTCCTTTCAGGTAGTTGTAGAGAGTGACAAGGTCTCCCCTGAGTCTCCTCTTCTCCAGGCTAAACAACCCCAGATTCCTCAGCTGCTCCTCATAAGACTTGTTCTCTAGACCCTTCACCAGCTCCATTGCTCTTCTCTGGACATGCTCCAGCACCTCAATGTCCTTCCTGCATTGAGAGGCTTCAAATGGGACACAGGAATCGAGGTGCGGCCTCACCCCTGCCCAGTACAGGGGGACGATCACTTCTCTGTCCTGCTGGCCACACTATTGCTGATACAGGCTGGGATGCCACTGGCCTTCTTGGCCACCTGGGCACACTGCTGGCTCATGTTCAGCAGCTTCAAACTTTGTTAAAGTTTTTTTTCATTGGCACTTTTAGTCTCTGAATCGAGAAATTATTAAGAAATACTTCTTTCAGTTACCCAGTGGTCACAAGTTCGTGGCTGTTTGGATCCATCTCTACAGAGATAGGCTCCCTGTGCCCTACACACCTCTCTTAGCAATATCAGGAACCTATTTAGGAACAAATTTAGAGTGGATACAGAACATTATCATGCATTTGTTTTCTGACATAAACAAAGAGTTCAATATAAAAAAATTCTCTTTTTAGTTCTTCTCTTGGCCAAGCCATCCATGACTGGTAACGAGGTATTTTCTTCATCCTTGCAACTGACTGGGGGTTTCACAGCCTTTTTGCTGCTGTGACAAGTGGTTTTGAAGCTACATGAAGGTATTCAAATTAGTGTTACAAATCAGTAGACAATTTGGTACGTTATTAAGTGCTCCATAATGATGAAATCTGTGGTAGTAGTAGATAAGCCTGTATGAGTAATTCCAATTTTCAAAAACAAATGCCTGGCAGTCTCACAATTCTAAATTAGGTTCCCAATTGCTCACACCTACATTTTTGGATTAATTTTTAATTTTGGGTTCATACTTTTTAGTATTTGACTGTAAATGACTAAGACCAAGCTTTTAAAAAAACAAGCCTTAAAAGGCTGAAGCCCAAACAGTCATAAACTGCTGTGCCCTCTACCAAACATGACATTTCCCTGTCAAGTGTGTACACAGATATGAGAGAATTCCCTTCTGAAAAAGTAGCATCTTGGAGGGTACTGTTGTACAAATTTTCCTGTCTCAGTCTTTACAGATAAAAACTAAAATCCTAAAATAATTGCAACTACATTCTACAGAAAATACTTCAGAAAAGCATGTTATGATAAATTATGCAAAAGAAATAACATTGTTTAGAGAAAATATATTAATATAAGGTTTAGCTTCTAAAACTGTATTGTTTTACACTCATCCATATATTCTCTTGTGCTGAATTTCTACTGTTCCTACCCATCCAGTTTATGGCACATAATCACTAGAATGATCTTACAACAAAAACCTGGAATTTAGCTAGAGATATTAAGAATAAAGATAAAAACAATTCCATCTGGTTTATTTTGTAGGTAAAAATGTCACTAACTTTTTGATCAAATATATCAGATATAATTTAGTGTATTATTTCCCCCAGTTATACTGTAAGCTACATTGTATAGCAGCTATGATGTTAAAAGAAGCTTAACACATATGTGAAAAGGTGTAAGTATAAATAAAAATAATATAAATATGTACTTCCTTAACCAAAGTGTCCTAAAGAAAAGTTGCAGAAACAAAGGATGGCATCAAATATTTCCAGGTATTCCCATCATCTATGTACAAAAGACTTTATACTCCACATGTAAGCTCTTTCTTTCCAGTTCAGTTTTTCCACATTCATCCTCCAGCTTCTGGCTTGTGTTACGCAAGGCCAGACAAATGCTCACCAAGTGCAGGAGCCTGTGTCTAACAGCATGCACTTACAAATACTGAGGCAAAGTATCTCAGGGCAGCTGTACAGTATCAGAGAATCCTGATCCAAAGGTGATGCAGTTCTATCTAATACCCCTTGAGAGATATATTTCTTCTGTGAATTCATTTAGTGGCCTTTTAAAACAAATAACTAGTATCTATAACATCCATCAGTAAGTAGTCCTACAACTTAACTACCCAATATGAATAGTCAACTTGTTTTGCTACCTTGCTGTCTTCCTTTGATGCCACCTAATAATTACTAACATCTGCTTTGCTTTTTATTGATCTTGTTTAGTACTAGGCTGACTCTGTGTGTGTGTCTGTGTTAGGCCAGGGTTTCGTTTCCCTTGTGGACATTGCTTTTCAGTCATCTGCACTGAACTCCGATTGCTTTTGTTATTGCTTGTGTTTGTTAGCCCAAAGAGCTCTTGTTATTAAATGTTTACTCTCACTGGTAAGTACACACATCTGATCAATTTGCTTCCTGTCTCCTTATTTAGTTAAATGATGGAGCCCTGTGAGCTTTTCTCTAACATGTTATCCACTCATCTATTAGTCATTGTCAAGTCTCTCCTTTGACCTCTGTTCAGCTTACAACATCTTTCTTCAATTATAGTCACCAGAACTAGACACAATATTCTCCTGCTGATCACAGCAGTGTCAAAACATGTTGAGTGCTTTTACTCAATACGTGCCTGCCTTCCTGTCCAAGGATGCCATTAGCTCCTTTGGCCACAGCATCACAGTGGAAATTTATGTTCAGCTATCATGATCCTAAAGGCCCTTTTAGAGATACTGTTTTCCGAGTCTCCCATCCTAAAACTATAGCATACACTTTTCCCCCCTTAACTGAATTGTGTGCTCCTGACATAAATACACTAATTTAACATAACTGTGTCATTCAGTGACACAACATAGGGTGAAGGAGAAGGGAAAGGAAGATTGGAATGACACCTCGGATCAACCAGGCAGATAAATGTTACATGCCTGTCATGAGGTTGCCCTTGGGCAAGTCAGTTCTCGCAGGGTCATGAATTAATGTGTTGTTCAGCAACCCTGTTACTCCAGCAGTCTGCTGCTTGCAGTGGCAAGGTTTGTCCATGGCACTCCAGGAGGGGATCTTTGGCCACTTCTCACATCTGCATGTCCCACTGGCCATAGAATTTGGATTGATGGAGGCTCTAGGAGGACTCTGAACAGGGCAACTGAAAGAGTTGAAATGGAGCAAATTTAAAGTTACACTTTTCTCACAGCATTTAATTCTTGAACAAGTATAGTGCTTTGTGCAGCAGCATATTCTGATATAAAGCACAGCCTTGGATTTCCTGAATGTGGCACATTTGAGTGGTAATCAGGCAGTTAGGGGGCAGAGTCTGCTCTTGGTGTTGTGGTCAAAAAAGAAAAGTAGAAGGAGAGAGTGAGAATTAAAATAAGAATTTTATATGGTTAATTATGCTTTAAAATAAGTGATAATCACACATATATATTCCAGAGAATATTAAAACAAATATCTGGAAGAATTTTGCATGTCAAAGAAACAAGACTTGATCTAAATTCTATCACAGTCAATGAAAAATATTCCAGCAAAATTCAATGAAAAATATTCCAGCAAAATTACAGCATCAGTAATAGGGACTGGTTTGTTATTTGCTGCAAATATCACAGAATCACAGAATCACTGATGTTGGAAAAGACCTTTAAGATCATTGTGGTCAACCATTAAGTATCAGTATCAATAGCACCCAGCAACATTAGGTTAGGACAAGAACACAAAGTGTAACCTTAGGATGACTGATATATTTCTCAAGAAATGTAAATTAAACACATTTCATGGTTAACTTGATATTGTCTTGCAGGAGGTGTTGTTGATTCCTCAAGATTCATTTTCTCAGCCCACTGGATTTTCTCAATCTCAACTGATCTCCTCTTGCTTCCTTTTCTCTAAGAGAGAAAAACACAGCAGACTGTAAACTAATGTTAACACAATATAAAGGTTTTTTAGTTTGATGACTTTATACAGTTTTATATTTCAAACTCTATAAGGCATAGATTCAGGCTTGTTAAATTTTGAAAGAAAGGTAGCAAAAACCTGCTTGGTGCCCTACCTGCATCTAGTATATGGATCAAATTCCCTTCTAAATCAGTTACAAAAATAACAGGATGCAGCCCTACATCTAGAAAGCATCTGCTGCAACTGCAGAAGTACAGGGCAGAAGGGGGGACTAAGAGGAAAAGAAGGAGGAGTTAAGAGGAGAACACCTTAAGTGCAAACCAAAAGCCTGGCTGTGACATTTGTGGTAATGGAGCTTATTCTCACTGAGCTTCCCTGCAGTTTTGTAACGGGATGTAACTCACAGGGTGAGTCCTAAAGTATGAAAAGGAGCAAAAAAATTACAGTTGCCTGAAACATACATTTGCATTCCCAACAGGAGATCTTTTGAAAAGCCACCCTTTTGTGATATACAGTCACTCCTTAGGAAACAAGGATAGTTTAACCATCTGCTTTGTGCAGCTGAGGGATGAGATTCTGAAGTAATTATGCCTCATACAAGTAACTTCTGACGCCAGTTATTTACATCAGTTCAGAGCGAAGCCTCAATGAGGAAAACATCCCAATTCAAGACAGTGTGTAAACATGTGTCAAAGTTAATTACTTGGTTAAATTCTCTTTGGAAGGACACAAACAGATGCTCAATAGCAAGCACAACTGTGAGGGTTGCTCTGAATATAAACACTCATAAGCCTCTGAGTAAGTGTTTTCTTGAACTGAAACTAGAATTCAATATCCCATAATTCTACTCAAAACAAAGTACGCATATTGTTCTAATACATAATATCCAATCAAGCTTCACAGAAGAAAACTGGCCTGGCACTGGACAATCTTAAACAGTTTACTTAAAAGAATTGTTTTTTACCCCTTTGTCATATTCATAAGGAATGTTTGCTTTTGACATAACAAACAACCCTTTCTTCTAATTTAATGACCACATCACATATTCACAGACTATTCTGTGTTGGAAGGGGCCCACAAGGATCATCCAGTCCAACTCTTAAGTAAATGGCCCATACAGGGTTGGATCCCACAACCTTGGCATTATTAGCACCATGTTCTAACAAATTCAGCTCATCTCAGGCTTTTGTTGTGGGTTGTTTTTTATTTCTGTTGTGACCTCTTTAAAGCAGTCCTTCTAGAATTTTTTGCTCCATTATACTTCCCTAAAATAACATCACAATTGCTTTTATTACCACTATTAATTAACATAACAACACCAACTATAGAGACTGTAAGAATGAATATATTTTCATTGTCCTGTATATGTTTTGTTAAATTTTGTAGTAATATATGCATATAAAGGCTGTGCTTAATACTGTTTAAACAAACAAAGTTGTTTAGCTTATTCACTTGGTAGAAACAATCATAGTATACAAATATTAAGCTACAGATATATTTGTGGTTCTAACAAGGCATCTCTGTTACTTTATTGCCTGAGGATCTCTCCTTTTAAAGCCATTTACTCTTTCTGGCAAAGAGCACAGCCTGTTTTATCCACAAATGTATTACATCTGCAGCAAGGCACAGAAGTCATTACAGCAGCTAAGAGAATGACAACAAAAAAACAAACCCCTTCTATTTACAGATCAGGAAACCATATCTGGTGCTGACAAGGTGTTCCCTGCACTGAAATGTCTGACTTCTTTCTTTCAAACGAAACAAATGCACATTTATGAAACTGTGATATGTAGAAGAGATTAAAAATTTAAAAAGTTCTTGCAGGATGTATATATACACACATATTTACATCTAAGTATTTTTTCTTAGCCTTGGTAATCATAGAGTAAGAAGATGCCAAGAAGGATGAAATCCTTGAAAGTTTAATATGGCTTTAGGTTTTCTTACTCAAGTGTGAAGAAAGTAGGTCATGTCCTTTGTGCTGTATTTCTGGGGCTCCAAAGGGACGCGCTGTGCTAAGTAACCTGCTTTGTTATGTTCCTGTTCACTGCTGAGAGTCCAGCAGAAGGAGAAAACTTGCACAAGGCTCATCACACTCACTTGGTCTATGCACTGAATCCTACCTGAATCCAGAAAGTAACAAGTATCTTGTAGAAACATTATGAAGAAGAAAAGGGGGGGAGGGCTTTGCTCATACTCTGCATGGGTATCTGGCTACGCTGTCTTTGCAAATAAAATATTAGATTTAATAGAAAATATAAGAATATAAAAAACTTGTCATTCCCACAGCAGAACAGCAAGAACTCTCGTGTTTTGTAAGACCATATGTGGGGTTTTTTTCCTTACACTAGGAAATATCCAATCTCTAGCTCCAACCCACTGAAGTTCATGGGACTCATTGGAGTACTGGAGGCCAGGAAAAAGGATAAATGAGATGGAATTTCAGCTACTTTGTTTTAAAACCTTGTTTGTGGGTCCTTTTTCTGGGGTTACCACTGTGTGATCTTCACAACATTTCTTAGCCTACTGCTCCTTGAATTATTCAGACCAATTGCCTGAACTACCAGGACTGGTAACATTGCTCATGTGAGACTTGATGTCTAATCCACATCAGCTCTAACACTGTGACCACCGAGAGCTCAGAGAGGATCAGCTGAAGCCACATGGAATGACTACAATCTACTCTTAGTAGGGCTTAGAAAAAAGGCAAAGTACTTCCATTTCTACTCGTGGAAACACTAACAAAATGATTGCTGGATTTGACAAAGGTTTGCCAAGAAACGAGTAGAGACAAAAGGATTTATCACAGTACGTAATTTCATTTAAATATTAGAATATTATGTTCTTTAAACTGTACCTTGCAACACTTATTTATTAATAAACACTCTTAAAAATGCAGGGATATAAGATATATCAAATACAAGTTATAAAATAGTAAATGCCTACAAGTTTTATTAAATATATTTATAAACTGTAATTATAAATAAAGTTAAATATAAAAGTTAAAATTTTGTTTTCTTGATATGGGAAAAGATACATACTCTTTGTTCTAATGTAATTAGCTGAAAACAGTATTCTGTTAAATTTAGGTAGTCAGTGTCTTTGGATATGTCTTTGCATAGTAAATTACATACTTTATCACCTTGTGATCTAATAACATGCCTTCTGCCTCTGTCTGTGGACCTGTGGCAAGCACATGACCTAGTTTTAGGATGCAATAGAAAGTTAAAAGCACAGATTAAAAGAAACACCTAAAAGACTCAAAAAAGCCTGTAAAAGTATTACATCCCTTAGTTCTCTGAAACAAAATACTGAGTATTCAGCCTTTGAGGGAGCAGCTGCTTACATTGCAGCATATATAACCACTTCATTACTGTAGTGCTCTGGCTCAAGTTTAAAAAAATGTTATCCAGATTTTGACTTCTCATTACAGTTCAAGACAGAAAAGAATTTCAATCTGTAAAAAAAAAATCTTGACAGTGAAACTAAACTACTTCCTGGCCAGATCCACTGCACAACGCTCTTCTTCTTTTGTCTGTGGAAAAGAAATCACAACGGCTGAAATTACACCAAATGAAATGTTCAGCTCTTTTTATTTCTGTTTTTTTCCCCCTTTTAAAATGAGGTTACATCTCCAGGAATGAAATATGCCTGTGCTGTACTGCCTTTTGCCTGAGCAAGCTGCCCTTCCTCTGTGTGCAGATCTCTTGCTGAGTCAGTACGTACTTGCACTGACCACCTGGCTGTGCTGAAGGGGTGGATGATCCTTCAGGGCAGAAAGTGCACTGAGTGGCCTGTGCCATGTACAAATTTCTGCCTACCTAGAGAATTGCAAGGTATGACAACCTCCCTTTTTACTGGATGTAGCTCAGTTCCTTCAACTGTGAAATCTAATTTCTCTCTGGAAGAGAATAAAATGCCATGTGGAATTAGCTGTAAACATTTGTTCCATATGATTTGAAGAGACATGAAAGATCTAAGGATTTTTGATTATTTTTCCACACTTGAAATTGTGCTTGTACCAAGGACAGTTGCATTTTCTTTGCTTTCTGTACCACGGAGACAAAATTAAAATGTTTGTTACTCCAACAGATCTTAGAAATAGGGCTTGGAAACTTCCCCATGTTCAGAAAGAGGGCTGTTGTGAGACAGTTCAATTGAGTCATAGAATATCCTGAGTTGGATTGTCACAACAATCATCAAGTCCAACTCCTGGGAACAAGCAAAAGGGGCTAGGACATCCTGGAGGCTAGAGGTACTATCTCTAGCATTCTCTAGCTGCTGCTTCTGTTTCCTTCTGTAGTTTGGATGTGGTGGTCATGATAAGCATTTTCTAATGGCAGGCTGTAATGCAGGGTGCTCTGTCTCCTTCACTCCTGGCAACCTTTTTCTTCCTGAGTGCAAGCAGATGGAAAACTAAGATGGAAAAAGAGAGCAGGTGTGACAGGAGAAGCGTGGAGAAGAACCTGGCTAATTTATGGTGGCTGGGGAAATAGCCATGTCAAAAGCATGGTTCTTCACTCAGCTCAGAATGCTGGCAAGGTGGAGCTCCTGACCCCAAAAGACACAGGAACATGTCCTCCACCCAGATGAAATAAACACACTTGTTGGGAAGTGATTGTCATTGTGGCTTGGCTCTGTATCCTCAACAACATGAGCCAGGAGGGGTAGTCAGGGGAGGGTGTGTGTGGATGTGGAGGGACCAAGGCAGGAGGGTGGGGTGGAGTGAGCTGGGACAGAGCAGGGATAGTGACAGACCTGGTGGAGAAATCTGGACAGTAGGGAGCAGTGTAGGGTGGGGGAGATGGGACAGAAGACAAGCCAGTTACAGGAGCAGCTGTCTGCAGCAGGCAGGGGCTCTGGGTGGGGGTGAAGGCAGGGCCTTGGGCATCTGGTTAGGAAGTAACACAGTCCTGGGTTAGGCAACTGGCTGAGAAGAAGTGGAGGTTGAAGTAGGCAGGAGAGGTACCAGGCAAAAAGCATTTGTCAGTCAGGACAAGCTGTTGCAGAACTACAGTACTCCCATTCTGCTGTGTGGGCATCCCTGAGGAAAAAGACTCCATAATCTCCCTCCACCCTTGCCCCACAGGCAGGACTACTGGGGTGAGGACACTGCAGCAAGCTGTGTTGGCATTCCCTGTACTAAAGATGGCCAAAGACCACTTAATTTCACAGAAATACCTTTTATTTTTACTATACCTTTTATCATTAATGCCTTTTACAGGCATTCTTCCATGCAAGTTCAGAGAGATGTTTTATCATCGTTTCAGGTGAACTATTTCAGGTCAGTGAGCTGTCCATTCAGAGCTCTGAAGAAACACAGAATTTGGAATAATCCATACTTTCTTTCCAGTTCCAAATAAAGTAGATGAAGAGGGCAAGAGCTACTAATTCTATAACTTTCAAGTCGTGGATAGACATGCAAAACCAATCATCTCTAGTTACTTACAAATTCTATTAACCTTCCTGGTGAGCCATAAAATTTAAGTTTCAATGTTTTGATAAACTGACCTTTTTCCAATCCACCATACTCGAAATACAATTTAGCTAATTAAACAAGCTGCAAAGCACTGTCTTGATGTTTATAATTTATGATTAAGTTGATTCTAACTCAGTGCATAAAAAGCTATCTGAAATGAGACAAGCAATCTATTTTAACATGACAAAATGTAAACATAAAAAGTTCAAATGCATTTCCATCAAACCACAGTATTTAAATATCGATATTTATAATGCATCCTTTTGCTATTCATTTTAACAAGTCATATTTAGGCTAAGGGATGGAATGGTTTCCTGACTCTGCTGTAATGGAAACCAGTGAAGGATACAACTGCAGTACACATGGAAAATATAATAACCTTAATCTTTTCTGTCTTCTAATTTTAGAACCTAATTTTAAATGGTGTTTTAAATCATCCTGCATTTCAGCCCTTTCTTTTCAGTCAAAAGGGCACTGTGTATCTTTCCTCACAGTACAAGACATGCAAAATGATACCTACTATTTTGTATATTAAATGGCAGTCTAATTTCACTCCATACAGCAAATTTATTTTCCCCCCTTCCCCTGAAGCTTTCTCATTCCATCAATCTTTTTTCTGTGCCATGAAAAAATTGCTGAGGGACAGAACTTTATGCATACAGGATAAAAACCCAAACTACTTTTGGGGGGCATGTCACAATAATTATTTATAAAGGGGATAAAAACCCAAATTACTTTTGGGGGACATGTCACAATAATTATTTATAAAGGGGATATTAGTGGGATCTAGCCTCAAATCCCTTAAAATATGATCACTGAAGTGCATGTTTAAACATGCATTTCATTTACTATGGTTTAGGATTAGCCATTTGTTTTCTCTGTACCAGCTGACTTCTATGTGAAGAGGGATATTATTCCACAGGTGACAAATTGCAATCCTACTTGTTCATGTCGTGATGAGGTTGCCCACAGCTGGACCTATACTTTGAGTAATAGGTTGGATTCAATGACCCCTAAAAGTCTCTTTCAAAACTAGACTATTCTGTGCCTGGTTTTGCTTGTTGCTAACATTGTACAAACAGTGCATCTTGCAGGAAGAGGTGAAAGCCTATTTTCTTATTTGAAGATCTCGTCAGCCCTGCTCATGGTGTCAGTAAGCTGCAGCTGAGGTCCAGGCCTGTCCTACAGAGTACTACTTTACTGTTTTTGTGACCTGAGCTCCCTCTGAAAACAGTATGGACTTAATGTATGTAATTTGCATAATCTGTTGTCCTGATAACGTGTCTTTAGATCACTGAGGTTTCATAGTATTTTTAAAGTTGTCACTTACCTAGAGAAGTAAAGTTAATAATGTAACTTATATACATTTGTAATATATATATCGGGTAGGAAATAATTCCTTCATATTATTGCCAAGCAATCAAAGTATCTGTCAGGTATCAAATGACCATAAGAAATAAAACAAAGATAGATTTAAGGCTTATTTTTTATTACCTTCATATCACTTTAAATATTTATACACAAACTTGAAACTAGTTCTACAATCTGTGAGAACTGATTATTTTCACATACTTACCTGGCTTCAGTTGCTGAAGATTTAAGCAAACTATTGGAATTGTTCCAACCTTGGTTTTAAAGACCTGTGTATGTGTGTAGCTACCAGCACTGGCCAAAGGGAAATCACCAATAGTAGTATCAGGCTAACTGGGGACTCTGTTCAAACTAGAGATAGATATATATATATAAAAAGATCTGTGGGACCCGTGTGGGTGTATTTGAGAGTGCTGAGAGCTTGCTGATGTCATTGCAAAGCCACTTTATCATTTTTGAAAGGTCCTAGAAACCAGGGGAATATCCTGGACAACAGGAAGAGAACAAGTATTATTCCTATCTGTGAAAAGAAAGAAGCAAGAAATTGCAGGCTGGTGAGCACACCCTGGAAACAGTATGTAGCATGTCCTCATGGAAGCTGTTTGCTTACCTGTGAAGGACGAGATGGTGGCTGGGACAAGCCAAGTCAGATTTACCAAGTGTAAACAATACATAATGTCATTGCCCTCTGAGATGGAACATGCCTAGGGGGTGCAGGGAGACCTGTGGATGTCAAACCTTGGTATTTTACAAGGT
>JAWWES010000001.1:99062935-99077628 GCA_035583135.1 Lophotriccus pileatus | reverse complement strand
CATTGCCCTCTGAGATGGAACATGCCTAGGGGGTGCAGGGAGACCTGTGGATGTCAAACCTTGGTATTTTACAAGGTTTGACATTACAAGGTTTGACACAGCCCGTCCTGGCCACCTTGTTGGCAAACTGTTTGGGTACGGGTGGGGCAGATAGGCCACAAATTTCGTAGGAAATTGGCTAAGTAGAGCTGAAAGGGTGATGGTTAATGGCTCAAAGCTGAACTGCGTGAGCTCAAGGGGGTTGATGCAGGGTTTGACAGTGTGTTGTGTGTGCACATGTGACAGTCCAGGTGATGAGACCAAACGTGCTTTTGACTGAGCTTGTGCAATACACCAACTCAGGAGGAGAGGTGAGTACACGGGAAAGGGGAACCACTGCAGAGAAAAGTCATCAGACCTCAGCAAGAACTGGAAAGAGCTGCACATGGGTTGGAATTATCCCAAGCAGTCCTACAGTCTGGGAGCTGGCTGGCAGTGACACAGCCCTGTGGCCAAGGCCCTGGGGTTCCGGGTGGGCAGCAATGAATGTGGGGGAGGGAAAGGGAGGGAAGGCGAGAGGAGATTTGGAGGAAACTAGTTTCATTCTTCATATATTAAATCAATCAAATATTAAATGTTAAAAGTTATTCCTAGGGAAGGTGGAGGCACTCTTCACAAAGGTGCAGAATGACAGGGCAAGAGGCAACAGAGAAGTTGTCTGAGAAACTCTGTCAGTATATAAGGAAAAAATACTTCACTGCCTGAAGAGTTGTTATTGAAGTTCTCCAGTGTCATGGTGAAATCTGCTTCGCTGGAAACAGCCAGGACATATGCAGAGCTATCCTCTCCCGCAGGAGCTGGGACTCGGGAGGTGCCTCCCAGCCAGACTGTGTTTCTCAGGAGAGCCAGAAGGTGGCACGGCTCAACAGCAGGAACAGTCCGTAGGCGGCACTAAGGGCTGTTACGTACTGGAAGAAATGCTGAAAAAACATGTTGATTAAGGGAAAAGGGGCTCAGTAAGAACTAACTCTACTTCAGAGAGGGTTACTCAGAATAGTTTATGAAAAGAGTTTATTTTTTGGACAATTTTTGTATTAAGGGTGTGTTCTGTGCCCGTGTGCCCAAGCCAGGCAACACCACCCTGCTCTGGCAGCCCTTCCTGGCACAGAGTTATCCTGCAGCTTAGTGATGTCTTCCCTGGCTTTCCTCTTCTGACAGGAAGGCTATTTGATGGGTTAAGGAGCACCTTATCCTGTAAGTGCTTTATAGGCAGGCAGTTTCAGGATATCGTGTATGCATATGCTGAATGAATGAAAGACATGACCCTCCAACACAGCAGGGGCTCTAAAGGCTGATCCTCAGAAAGTTACATCACTAGTGACCAAGGGAACCAGAGGAGTACTGTACTCTGACAGAAGTCATGAATATATCAAAACCAATGTAACAAGACAGACTATTCCTGTTGATGTAAAAGAGTTCCGGTTGACTAATATTTGCCATGTTCAGGTACATCCTGAATGTTGGAGCTGAAAGGTTTTCCCAAGATCTTGTCAGCTTGTGTGTATGCATTACCTTAATCTCAGGAGGAGCTCACGGAAATGGGCAGACGTGTAATGTAAATGGTTTTTATAAGCAGATGACTACTTGCACCTGAAGGCTTTGGGATTACTGTCAGTTTAAAAATTTTAGCTGAGTGGTTGGAGTAAAAGCTGATTAATCTTTTTAATGTTGGATTTATAGTATTGAAATGCCATTTCTCCTAATTACAGGACAAAGAGGCAGGTCCAGACGGAGCAGTTTGGTGGTTCTTAATATGATGAAGTAGAATATATTTGTATGAAAGTTTAAGGGGAACAATCTGAGCTGTCAGAGTGGTATTTGATGGATTAATGGTGGCAGTGGGGTGAATTTGATAAAACTTCTTTAAAACAAATTCAGAAAAAAATTTCAAAGGACTGAGTGTTAGCCCTGGAAGCCCCCTGAAAGGGGTCAGAATATTCATTTAGAAGAGTGGGAGGAAAAAAAGCACCTTTCCTTATTTCTTTGCCACGTTTGGGAGAGAATTTGAAATGTGGTCCTGTGGAGCTTGTTTTGCCTTAGGCTGCAGGGAATTCAGGGTGGTTTCTTCTGGTCTTTGAAATTGCTTCTCTGAAATATGTAGCAGATTAAGAGATGAAACCAAAACCTCTTCAAAGAATTTGTTTATTACCATTACATTGTCAGTCTTTCTCTGTGGCCAGTAGTTGTCTGGGTACTGGAACTGGTGGAAAAGGATGAATGTAATGGGACTGTGCTATGGAGGACATTAGAGAGATTTTGGGGCTGTTTCTATGTCCTTATGAGTTTAGCCTTAAGTATTATATAAAATGCCCACAAGGACTAGCTGACCAGGACTGTGTCTGGGGTTTTTAATGCTACTTTTGCCCAAATCACTATTTTTAAAGTTTTGCATTAACAGAAATGGATTTTTGTTTTTGTTTAGCCACAAAACCAGGGATCTTGCATCTTGGAAACACCATAACTGCGTTCATGTGGTGCTTCTCAGCAAAAGTAATCATCCCACAAATAGTGAGGTTCTGATAGAGTTACATTGCTGCTTGTTCTGGAGCTCATTTATTGTGTGACAGTTTGAGGATCTCTGTGTCGTACTCCACTGCACAGTGTAAGGGTGCCCTCAGTCATCCTAATGTCTTCCTTATGTCTTGCTCATGCTTTCACTTTGAAAAAAAATTACTGCTCCCATTCCTTTTAATGTTTAGCACTTACTGAGTTTAGCAGACAAGGTGGGGCTTCAAAATTCAGTCAGTTAAATAAATTGGTGGAAATTTACTGTGGCAGAGGTTGTCTGGTGGCCAGAAATGAAGGTGAAATGGAGAAGAACAGAACATTTCAGTCTAGCTTCATCATGGGAGTAGAGTCGGGTCATTAACAGCCATGTGCTGAACTAGGAAGCTCTTTGCCCTGGGAGTGCTGGAATTTCAAAAGGTTTGTTTGTCATCAGCCAGACAATGTCAGAGCTCTGACACCAAGATCCAGCCATAGCAAAGGGTCATGCGGAGTAACATATGGTTATTTTCAGTCTAAATTGCCTTAAATGTAAAACCAATGCCATTAAATAAGACACCGAGTGAGGACAGAAAAGGGGGAGGAAGGGAAATGCTGTGTATCCTCAGACATGGGATTCAGTACACCAGAAACACACTCACTGTGGATACATACATCTTTCTATAGTATAGATGTCTATCCTTCCACCCTCCTGTAAGGATGGCAATGCATGTGCACAGCAGCACCCCTTCCTAGGGGAAGAGAAAAGTGTTAATCTGTCCTTTAACTTATCTGTGTTTTCTTGATCTTTAAACTGTGTGAAATGACAAAGTAATTGAAAGGCCTTGGATGTGCTCTCTGTTTACTGAATTGAATCTTTGGATCTGCACTTCGTACAGACAGGGTACTGTGTAATCTGTGTAAATGAGGGAATGCTGACTTCTGAGTAAAAATGCTTTAAGAGCTCAGTTAGGCTCAGGGTTCCTCAGTGCTAAGCAGTGTATAACCACAGAGGTGGGCCAACAGAGCTCTTACTCCTAAAACCACACAAGGAACTCCATTATTGCTCTGCAAAATGCACTGTCTTGTTCCTGGAGTGCTGGTTTTGCTCCATTCCTTTATGAAACACAAGTTGAAAAGTTTAAAAGCTTAGATTTCAATTTATGGTATTCATGTTTTTCCAGACTTTCTGTGCATGTTAACAATCAAATTTTGTCATTCTTGTTGACTCTCCCTGGACTACATCAATGTCCTTTCTCCGAAAGGCTGCCAAATATTTCACAGAGGATTATAAATGTTTTAAAAGATTAAGATTTAAGTCTCCCAGCTTGTTTATTTGTAGTCATTTGTCCTTGTTGTTGGTTTCATGAGTCTTCCTCACACCCAGGTGCCCCCCCACGTATTTGTGTAACGTAAGGGGTTCAGCTTTCATCATGTGTGCAGCATATTTAGGAACCAATTCTGCAGTTAGACTCAAATTCTAAATTAGGTTCATTAGGTATAAACCCTTATGAAGATAAGGCAAGAAAATGTGCTGAATCTCACACAAATGAAAACTACATAGTGCTGCACATGGTTGTTGATGAGGTTTGAAAGAAAATGCAACATCCCACTAGCTGGCTTATTTGAACTTGAATTGTGTTTGAGAGTTGAAACTAAGTTGCATAATGGCTTTGTCGAACCAAAATATTTGCATTTATAAATTCATCCTCCGAAACAATTCCTGCCATATTCTTCATTGCACATGTTCCAACCATAATGCTGAAATACATGGAATTAGTACTTAGAACAAAAATGACTTTTATTACCTATTCTGAGTCAAATCTGAGCCTCATGACTCAGAGCAGTGAAACTGTGAAAGATATATTGAGCAAGGGGCCAGTCACTAGTGTATCAGGCCATGCATTCTTTGCATCCAAGACAATCTAAGTTATTCAGATATGTCTGCTTTATTTGAAGGGCTGCAGGAAGGTTAAATGTTAAATCTCAAGTTTCTGAGATAATAACAAGAAAAAATCTGGGAAGGGTTTCTCAGGTTTATTTTTAACTACCAGAAAGTATAGTGGAATTGTGTGACCTCTTCCCATCATAAGAATAACTTATTGATGATTGTTCAAATTGCAGTTTTCATGCAACAAAAATACTAGATGTCTGGTACCTCTGCATTTGAAGTTTACAGATTTCACTTGAAAGGAAAGTTTTAGGAGAGGAAAACAAGATTCTACGGAGAGAGCAGCCTTTGCTATTGACTGATCTCAACACTTCCTGATGTGTACGTCTCCTGAAAACACATAGAGCATCAGTGGATAACATTTTGATAACACTTCGATGACACTTCCTGGAATCTGAAACGTTTCATATTTTTCCGAAAATGGCAGTTTAAAATGAGGATTTTCTGAGCATATCAGGCTTCCAATGTAAGCCAGGGGACCTTGAGGAAGATTCCAAGTGCCACACTTCTCCTGTATCTGTCCCATCTCCAAAGATCCAAATTCTGGTTTAAATCTGTCTTTGTAAAAATGCTGTTTCTAGAGAGAATATGTCTGAGACCTTGGAAACATATAAGTGAAATGTACTTAAGTTCAAAATCCTGACCAAGGCACTGAATTTCAGCTGGCTAGGAATGCTGAGATGGTTCTCAGGCTCCCATCTCTTGAAGCAATGTTGTGCCCAAACCTTTTGCAGGTTTACATGGCTGAGAAGTAGTTCTGTGTCAGAAGAACTTTGGCCAGCTGTGCAGAGGCTGATATGCAGAGGCTGATGCTATGCAACACTATCTAGAGCCTTGCATACGGGAGTAGCTCACTGCTGGTCACGGACAGTGGGCACACTGTTAGGAAGACTGATTACCTCTTTCTATTTAGCCTCCAACTGGCAAATAACTGGCTTCTGGTTAGCCACAGGGAACTGAACATGTGGGAAAACAAAAACAATTCTGGCCAAAACAACTGGATGAATTTCGTGAACATTCAGAAGAAAAACACCTTTTCTAATAGCAGGCCTTTTTCTGCATGAGCGTTATTTACAAAAAAGGAAGCTGAGGTAAAGGAGAAAATGATCAATCCAAGGTCACTCAGACTTCCTTCTCCTTGGCAGAGGCTGTTGGTTAGTGGCTCACCTTCTGCTGTACTGTTTTGATTCACTAGAACCACAGAAGCGTCACCATCTTTTGCCAGGTTGTTTCTGCGCATTGCATAAGTTACGCTGGCTCAGGGAGGACTCTGACGAACAACACAAAAGCTGGCACAAACAAGGCAGCAGGGAGTGTGCAGCTGGCAAGAGCAAGCTCATCGTAGTTCACCGTGTCACGAAGCTGCTTCCAACATAGTGCTGGTGGAAGGGCAGGGCAAAGGAGAGCAGGTGTTCTCAGACTTCATTAGTCTGCTTATTTGTCTGGGAGTGGATAAAGCCAATGGCCTCCTTTTTAATTCTGTAATATTATGCTTTACTTGTGGGCATGTGCGTGCTAATAAAGAGAAAAGCACCTCTTTTGAGTTGCTTTCACATTACATAAAGATGGACAAGTCAATTATTTTTAGGAGTAACCATGAATAAATTGAGGGAAAGCACCCCTGTATCCTAGTCAAGTGCACATGGGAGTGTTGCAGGTATAGAACCTTGTGCTCTTGAGTCAGTCTATGAAGACATGAATTCAACCCATTAAGAAATTTCTAATTTCATGCAGCTTTTTTGCTTCTAGATATGTTGAGTCATCAGGGTACACATTATCAAATTTGTCTTTCATTCCAAAAATGCTTTGTTTGGTTGGTTGGTTTTTTTAAATGTGTTTTTTTCTTTATACCGGAGCAGAAAGTCTACCAGAAAACAGTATTGTGAAATTAACACTACTATGGCAAAAGCAGCTGATGCTGAGAGGGAGCAGATGTGCTCGGCCAAGGCCTGGGGAGTAGTTGTGCAGAGTCAGGAGCCTGGCTGAAGCCAGCCGAGCTCTCAGGAGGGTACTCTGCAGTGTGTTTTCTTTGGAGACAAGAAGTTCTTGCCCTTTCTCATCTTCTGGCTGCTCCTTCCCATTTGAGCAACGCTCTCAGTTGTACAAATATAACTGTTGTCTTTGCCATAAACTTATTGCTATGTTTAAAAAAGAGATGCATTTTCATGATGAGGGCTGGGAATTGTGATGCAGTTAGGAATAAGAATTTGAGAAGGGAGGCTGCACATGTACCTCTTTCACCTACTCAAAACCCCATCTTGAGGTGGTGAGGCCTTCCTGCTGTTACACATCAGAGTAGACTGCTCTAATCCTGCTGGCTCCTGCTCTTTGCCTCCACGTCCCAGCCATGCTTTCTAAAAGCAAATACAGTCAAAGCAGTATTAGCATCAGACACATTGATTGGATTCTTTTACATGAAAATAAATCTTATGGAATTAGTTTTGGTTCATTTGTACCCTGAGCCTTGTGTTGTTTCAGTGCAGCAGTATATGTTTGTAGGATGATGGTCAAAGGGGCAACGACCTTCAGTTGGAAATATTGTAGTGTGCCTTCATCCTTTAGCCTTGGGACAACAGCTTTCTCTTTTTTAATTTTTCCATTCCTCTGAGGAGGATCTGATTTCAAATTATGTTAAAAGACTCAGGGTTTCTTCCTTTTTTCTTTTTTTTCTTGACACTGCCCCAAACAACTAT
Source organism: Lophotriccus pileatus (assembly GCA_035583135.1). Taxonomy (NCBI): domain Eukaryota; kingdom Metazoa; phylum Chordata; class Aves; order Passeriformes; family Tyrannidae; genus Lophotriccus; species Lophotriccus pileatus. Next base: position 99,070,461 of record JAWWES010000001.1, on the reverse strand, counting down.
GTTCCATTGGCAAAAACACTCTTAATTTTTTAGTTACCGTTGAAGTGGTTTTTATTCCTCCTTCTCCACCTTTTTTAATCTGGCAGAATCTCCTAGGTAGAAAATATGGATCTGGTTAAGTCTACAAAGAGTGTTGTGGGCAAAGCATTCTGGGTTGTTGGGACATTGTTACCCGATGTATGTGTCTTATTTGGCTATTGTGTAACAGAATTTGTGTGTAAAACTTTATTCAACTATTTAATGAATATCAGTCTCCCTTTGGAGGTTAAACTCATTAATTGCAGTAAATGCTTTGATTAACACCAAGCACTGTTTCAGGGTTAAGAATTGGCTCTATCTGATTATCTTTATATGGCACTTGCTTTAAATGTGGAAGACGCTTTGCTAACAAGAGTAAGTGGTGACTAATTCATCTGTAAATTGTTCGAATTGCACATTGCATTTTAAAGTGCTTGAGCACAACCAGCAGTAACCCTTCTTCAGAATTAACACCTGTGAATGGGCAATGGGTGCTTGATGTTATCCTTGTAAAGTTCTGAATGTCTCTGCAAAGGAGAGGTAATCTTTGCCTCTCTCTGTTGCTTTGCTTCTCCACGGTTTTATCTCAGCAGTTTTTTATTTCAGCAACAGGTCTAGAGTGATCTGCACAGAAGCAGGAGAATCCTCTTTTTCTGGGCTTCTGGTAGCATTCAGGCTTGGATGAGCAGCCTCTCTGCCAGTGGCAGCTCTCTGAAACTCCCCTTGAAGAGGTGATCCAAGGGTAACTGCATTGCCTGTTCCCATAGTTCAGACACCTGGCAGCTCTTTCTTTTGAATTTATGCACACTGTCTCCAGATTGATACTTAGGTTTAGTTAAAAATCAAGCTAGGTCTTTTTAAAAACAAAAAATCTGCTCAAAGTTGTTGCAACGAAGCCTAAAGCAGCTTTAACTTTTCTAAACCTTTCTGTCATATAGCATAATGAAAGGGTGAAACAAAATCTGTACAGAAGTGTTTGTCACAGATCTATCCATACAACTTTTCTCTTGTATATGTTCATTCAAGTGCCTGACACAACATCAGTTTTGTAGTAATGCAACACTGCTGACTTTTTCTAACTGGAAACTTTCACGCATAAAACCAAATGCGTTAATAGTAAATAAGAATTGTGCCGTGGGAGAAATAATAAAATGCTGGGTTTAGTTGATGATCATTCAAACATCAAAGGAAGCATATATTAACTGGATGTCTCAGTAAATTTAAGCGCAAATAAGTGTTTTTACAGAGTGGACAAGACAAAGCATCCAAAATTCAGGTGAAAAATCATTGGGGAAATAGTGTTGTTAGGTCACTAAATTGGCATTGAATAATTGGAAATATTACAGATTACAATTCATAATGAAAATCTTTGTTTTAACTGGGAGATGATAAAAACAAATTTTTTGTTTTGAAACACTGCTTCTAAGTTTTACTATATAACTCAATGCAAATAGTGGGGTTTACTGAAAACAGCAAAAGGTTTAGAGGGAAATTTGTATGTAAAATAATGAATATCCTGCAAAATAGCATTTCACTTGATGAATGGTGTAGCACCAATACCATAAACCACAATATTCTAACTTTAGAGAGCTAAAAATGTTAGCAGCACCCCTGTAGTTGAGATATACATTGAAGTAACTTTTTATATATCCAGAATAAAGGTTGGAGATAATTCAAGTTGAAGCTCTTTGATAAAAAGGGAAGAGGGGTTTACCATAACCTCATATACGAATTGATAAGAATATTAATGTGGGTATGGAGATGGATTAACTGTCCTCATAATTTGACTTCCAGCAAGCTTTTTATGCAAGTGCTGAAACAAAGTCATAACTGTACAAAATAGTGCTGCATACAAAGAAATCTGTGTCTGTGAAACAATACAGGTGTTTTTGTTGAGGTTGTGATAATTTTGCAGACATCTGCAAAAACTACTTTTTAATATCTTGAAAGAACTTTTCTTCATCTTCATAAATTAAAAAAAAATTGTTCTGGACCAAATTGACTCATGGCATAAGTAAGCAGTGAGTATATCACTATTCTTCTTTATGACATGTATCTGTGAATTTAGTCCAGTGATACTGAGACATGTCCCTAATTTACATGTAATGTCCTTATTCCTGCCCTTTTATTTTGTCATTCAAAACAACTCAGATTCTCATCACTTTCAGTGAAACCAAAATGGCAGGATGGCTGTCATTTATTTTAGTAATTTAAAGACACTTTCAATGTATTAAAACAAAAACAAACCCCCAAAACAAACAACAAAACAACCAATCAAAGAAAAACAAAAAAGAAAACCTCATGTGATGGGCCTGGATGTGTGTGAGAGAGATGGGGCAACGCAAAAGCGTAGACAGATTGAGGAGATGAAGGCGGTGACCTGGGAGGGAGCATGAGAAGGCGTAGATAGTACAGGTGAGACTAGAGGTGACAGGAGAGGTTGGCTAAAATAGCCACCTGCCTGGTGTGGAGGGTGGATGCTTCCCTCATATGGAGAGTAGGGGACTGATAACTGCTGCTTCCTTTTTGTAGTGACTTACTTAAGTGTTTACTTACATACTGAAGATAAAAGGTTTCCTGGAAAAATAAACTGACACAGTAGGCAGTGTCTATATATATATATATATTTATATATTTTTATATATATATATAATTTATTAGAGCAGCATGATTTCTGGAGGTTTGATGTGTGGTTTACAGATGCTTAGGATGGTCTGTACTGAGGCTTTCACTTGGAGTAGGTGGACAGAGGCCTTTTGATAATCATTGTCTATGCCACTTCCTGCATGGGAGATTATATCACTGGTCCTGTATTTTAGGTGCCCACATATACTGCTTTATATTTGACTTCTGATCTCCTCCCATCTAATTATACTCATGGACTTTCTCAATTCTTGGCTTTATTGTCCCAGATCTGTAATTAGTTCCATCTTAGTTTTGTTCAGACTACAACTTCTTTTTGTGAAGCTGAGCCAAAGGGAGACAGCACAGCACCGTTTTGTAGCTTCAGATGTTGGGGCTTATCTGAGGTGAGCAAAAGCAGGTGGAGAAATGTGTTACTCTACGCCCAGATGGCAACTCAAACCGAGGCACAGATATGCCAGGCCAGTGGGAGGTATTCCTTGCCTCAGCAATTACAACTAACCAGGGAGATCAGCAGCTGGTTCACTCAGATTTAATTTGCAGTTCTTTGAAAACCTCAGAGTGAGTATTATGTGCTTGTAGGAACAGCCAGAACTGCACACTCCTCTGCAGATGTCTTGGCAGTGCTTTCTTCAATATGTGGTTGCAGGAAAAATTGACTATGGCTTGCATTGTGGTGCTTCTCCTTCTGCTTTCCTCATTGAGGACAGTCTTAGGAAAATGTGGGGGGTTTTGTATTATCATTGTAACAAAACCTGTGTTGCGCAGGTTTAAGTCCTAGCTAATTTCTTCTGCTCTTTCTCCTGTTCCAGAAACAAAACAAAACTAAACAAAATGACAAAAAAGTGGAATTTTTAAAAATAAAAGAATGAAGAAGACAGAAAAGGTGGAAAGGTTTAATAAAAAGAAAAGAAATGAGGAAATGAGAGGAATAAAAAAGTAAAAATAAAAAATGTAATTTTTCACATTAGGTATAGAAACTAGACAAATTGACTTCTGCTGTTTGCTGCTAAGAAATAAACTATTTCTTTTATACTCTGCCCCTTCTATTAGAGTGTGTATTTTTATTCTTAGTGTAAAGTATTTGTGATTATTTTGAATGTAACTAGCACTCATTGAGGTACTCTGTATCCCTTGTTCCTCAAAGTAACTTAACCATTAGAGGTTTTATGGATTATGAAAATTGGTGTGGACATGTGACTAAACTGAAGCTAGGCTATTTACAGGTAATGGAATCTTGACAGAAAGGAGTATATGATATTTAAGAGGCTCCATCTGCCTTCTTATGTGAACTGATGAAGACATTGCAGCTTAAAAATTGTATGTCTTAGTTGCCACATTTCCCTGGTATGCTGCAACAAGCTGTTGAACTCAGCCAAAGTATTGTACTCTGCCCTCACAAATGTAGCATGTTTACATTCCAGATGAATTCTCAACATGCCATGCCTTACTGAGAATCTTTAAATTTGAGCTGCTTGAATTTCCACCAGCAGTGAGTTGTCATGCTGTCTTGATCTGCTAATGCTGATTAACATTTCAGTGGTATTTTTCCATGCACCATTCCAACACAGAAAAATCAACAGATAATAGATATGAAGTTACTGGATATCTAATTTACCTTAAAATCAGGTAAAAGCCTCAGCTATATTTGTCCTATAAAATGCAATTCTAGTATTTATTTTTCTCCATTCACACTTCTTCTAACATGCTCTCTACAGTTGAAGGAGCATAGAATGTTTATGATGCCTTTAACAGTGTGTTTTCTATCTATGTGACCACACTGTAGTTTGTCTTTCAGTATTTTGCTGTGGGTATCTCTTATGTTGCAAAATGTTTGGTGACATTGCTCTGCTTTTGTGGTCCTGTTTTCCAAAATTCAGTGACTGACTGATGACCCCAAAGCTGGACACAGCACTCCAGGTGGAGTCCCACAAGAGTGGAGTAGAGGGGGAGAATCACCTCCTTCAACCTGGTGGCCACATTGCTTTGGATGCAGCCCAGGATGCAGTTGGCTTTCTGGGCTATGACTGCACACTATTGATTTTGTCCACGTAAAATTGCCCAAGGTTGTTCCTCCACGAGCAGGACTTTGCACTTCCCCTTGCTGAATTTGAGATTCCTGTTGGCCCATTTCTCCCATCTGCTGATACCCCTTTGGAGGGTGAAATGACCTTCTAGTGACAAACACTTCATGGTTCTTTACATGTTTTTTCTTTCCTTAAGATGTATAAAGGCTGTTTATAAACAATCATAGAATAATAGAATCAACCAGATTGGAAAAGACCTTTGAGATCATCAAGTCCAACCCTTGATCCAACACTGCTGTGGTTACCAGACCATAGCACTCAGTGCTACATCCAGTCTCATCTTAAAAACCTCCAGGGATGGTGAATCCACCACTTCCCTGGGCAGCCCATTCCAGTGTCTGATTACTCTCTCTGTAAATTTTTTTTTTAAATATTCAACCTAAACCTCCCCTGGCAGAGCTTAAGACCATGCCTTCTTGTCCTACAATGTGAAGATTCATATTAGCATCCAGATTAGAAGATCTTCAGTGTATTTGAGATGGATACATTAAATATATTTCAGAAGTATAAATTCCCTTTTATTGAGCCTCAGGAGAATTTTTTTTCTTGATACATACTTGTACCTCATAGTAATAAAGTTATGGGCATCAGAAAGACATCAACCTTATATATTTCTTGTTAAAACTAGGAAAGAAAACCACCACACTTTTTTCCAAATGTCTGGTCAAATAGGAAATTGTCTTGGAAAAATTTCAGTGGTGTACTAGGGTAATATGGAATGGAAAAATTTAAATACTGGCAAAGAGAAAAAAAACTTTAAAGTTTACCTGGTTATGTAATTTCCTGTCCTAGTAACTTCCTTATGGCAAAGTGCGTCTTGTGTCAAAATAATGGAAGTATGATGAAAAGTGCTTTTGTTTCATGTTTTACTTGCTGCTTCTGAGTGATTAAAACAAAGAATCAATCTTTCCTGTCTTTTGGGCAGAGGTTTTGAATGTGAATGAGTCAAGTTGCTTATTTTCACTCATAATTTTGGGATTAGAATACAATGTGTTATTAGGGATTGATTACACACAGGTCTAGACAGAAAAGTCACTGTCTTCAGATACATGGTTTAGCTAAGAAAGAATGCCTTTGTGATCTACAGAAATGTATTTTGCCAAAATAAAATAGGGTTTTGTCTTTGCTGTGAACCAGAAGGATGTTTTTATCACAGAAAGTTGGAATGGAAAAACAAAGCTTTCAGGGCAGCTTCCCAGTGCCCACACTCCTGTTCACCGAAACCCACCCTCCTACTCCCAGCTTCAGCCCTGATCTTGACCTCTGCATTCATCTCCTCCTTTTAACCTGACTACTCTGTAGCAAGAGTGTGTAAGTGTCTCTGCCAGATGCATGTGTCTGTTTGGCAGTCTCCAACCTAAGGGGGATTCAGTCCAGGTGCCCATTCAATTAGTGCCTTTAGAGAAGAGAGCCTGCAGAATTAGAAAGAGGACCTGTGCAAAATAAACAGCATGTGTAAGGAAATGTGCTTATCACACTATACCTTCTAATAAACCCTTTTGCTTTCCTCCTTCCCACTGCATGAAGATGGAACTGTCTGTCATAACTTCTGAGTGGCCTAAATAATTGCTTATATCTTGCTCTTCTGCCTTCAGTTCAGTGAGGATGAAAAAGAGTATTTGTCAGACAAATTATATCTCCAGGCTGTAACTTTTTTTCAGTCAGAAAGCTTGTTGGTTTTGTATGTTTCCTGTAAAGCATGTAGAGCTCTACAGGAATTAGTTGGACATCTGGACATCATTGAGTAATTGGTAGGAAAAGAAAATTCTCTATTTTACAGATGTTCTTCAGACCAGATAAACTGTCTGACCAGGTGCTTCTCTTTCTTCACTGCCTTTACAAAATTTTAGGTAGCAAAACCTTTTGTGTAAAAACCAAGGACTAATGTTTTTTAGAGGCTGCATTAGGCTGGGGGTAACTAATGTGGTGTTGAAAGAAAATAAACTGTATAAAAAGAAACAAACTATATATTTAAGAAACAGGGCATCATGACCATCTTATCCAGCAAGTCTGGCTGCATCTACTGGCACATCTGGGTACACCTACTCAGTGTTTTCAGACTGATGTGGGTTTCACTGTCCACAGCATGTGTGAGCTGGTTCTGGTCTGCAGCTTGGTGCTATGGTCAGGCTCAGGTCATCTATTTTTCACTGGGTATCCATGGCTTTATCCATAACACATGTGCTCAGTAGCTGGCTTACATTTGACTCACTTTCAGCAGGGACAGGATTCACTGATAACTGTCTGGATAAATGCACCCAGAGAATCTGAGGAGCAGTACAAAGTGTACAGAGGGACCATTTCCTTAGTGAGGAAGTGGGTGGTAATGAGTTCCATCTGTAATTGCAGATAGATAAATGAAGAGAAGAAAAAGCATCAGTTGTTTCAGGAATGTTTAGCCTTTTTTGGCTGTTCTAATTTGTTTCTGATAGACTGATATGGACTATTATACTGGGGACTGTGGATAGGAAGGGATCCAACTTTTCTGTTGCAAACTGTAGCTTGGATAGGATATTTCTTCCTCTCTGAGTAGTCTATGAAGGATAATGAGAGTGTACATAGACAAAAAAAATGCACAAGTTTTTTTCACTTGACATCAAGAGTATTATGGATGATAGAAGGGAATTTTGTGGGTAGCTTTAAAGGAAGAGCTAGGAATCCCAATAGAGGCATTCATGTTATGAATGAGGTGCTACTTGGGTCATCTTTCACAAGGTGTTGCTGTGTTTTTCTATTTGTTCAGTAGACCTCTTTCTATTACTAGTGGATGCTGTCCCA
>JAWWES010000001.1:98994295-99062835 GCA_035583135.1 Lophotriccus pileatus | reverse complement strand
CTTCATTGAGAAGTCCAGTTGTTTCATACCAAGTCAGCAGCATGTAAGTGCCATGACTAAAACCAGAAACTCTAAATTATAGAACATTGCTTCATAGCACAGATATCATGCCTTTCAATTAATTTGCTTAGGAAAAGTACTCATAAACACAAATCATTCTGCAAGTAGAAGGCACTGCAGATAGAAATTCATACATTTACAAAAGAACTCCTAGATACAAAGGTCCTTATCTTTCAATTGGAAATACGCCCTGGTTTACACAAGATTGCACCATTTTTTTTTCTTGTATCCCAAAGAGAATAATTACCTGATGGCAGCTAATTTAGACATATTAGGGTTAATGAAAATAGACCTATCTTTGCTGCAAACCTGATGCTACAACAAATATTAATTTGAAGTAAGGTTATGCCACCAAAACACAGAAGCCAGCACTGCTCTTAAGAGATGCAGGAGTACTTCTAAGTTAAAGAGCTTGAGCATTTCTCTGAACGTGTAGTAATATAAAAGATAGGCCTTGGTTCATTCTGATTTTAGCTCCTTACTACCCCTACATAGCAATGTTTATACTTGTCATAGCCTTTCTCAGTTAAGATAAAAATGCACCTCCAAGCTGCTGTGCAGCCTTGATAACACCACGAAATACCTCATTCTTTACTGTCTAGGTAAAGTGGATGGAGTTATAAGGCTCTTAACTTTAAAAACTCAGCCAGGTATATAACGAGTCTCAGCCTTGAAAATATACAGGTCTATGAAATACTGTGGCTGAATTTCTTGCAAAAATGGTGCCTTTAGAAACAAGCAAGCTGGCTCTTTGATATCACCTGTGCTGATGGTGGATGATTAGGGAGGACTGCTTTAACCACAAAAGGTTCAACCACAGAAAGAAATTCAGAAATGACCAGGATTTTAGGAATAGACTGTCCCCCAAAAAGTTCTTACAATCTATGTCTGTACTTCTGTAAAAAAAAAAAAGGTTTTGCCATTGCTGGTTTCAGTCCTAAAAAACAAAGTTCTCTTTGACCTCTCCTCTCTTAAGGAGAAAGAACAACTAGCCACTTAAAATTGTAGGTAACTAAATGTCTTCTAGTACAGATGTAGCGAGTATATAATGAGAAACTTATTAGTTGTGGGAATAGACAGAGGGTAGCTAGAAGGGCAAATTGCAGGATCAGGGTCTCTTGCTACATCCAGAATGCTGGACAGATGAGTACTTGCTGGACAAAACCTCTTCCAGAAGAAAAGAAGAGAAATTCCAACTGTTGGTCATGTCTCTGAATGATCTACATTTAGGACAGTAGATTGGGACACAAAAATCTGTTGTGTTTAAAATGAAAAATAATTGATGAATATTTGTGATTATATTGTTACATTATTTTTTGTAAAGGGAATGTGCAGGTACAATTTTTGTTTGCTGTTTAGTACCACAGATAACTCCCACATCACACTCAATGCCTCATTCCATTTCAACAGAAGGGACTTAGTGAAAAATGAAAAGTAATGTAGGAATTTTTTATGTATAGAGGGCTAAAAAATTATATACAGAACTCTTAGAAGTGAGCAAATAGTGTTTTTCCAGATAGACTATCATACTTTACTAGATCCAGGAGCACTTGTTTTTCTGATGGTAAGACACAAAATGGTGTGATTCAGTGCAGATCTGAATTTTGCAAATTGAAGACTGATGAAAGTTAAATTGTTTTGGACCAAAAATGTATTTAGGCTTTGGAATTCATACCATAGGAGGTTGTTGATGCTGAGAATGTAACAAGATTCATAAATCATTTGACAGAATTACAGGGTTAATAAGAAATTTCAGATTTGTGGTGATTATTTGTTTTTAAAAAATGGAAATATCAGAATACTATTAAACCACATCCTTCAGAGTTTTAGACAGTCTCTGATGGAAAACAGAAAGACACTTAATCTGTCTGATGTGGGATTTCTTATGTTTCCTCTGAATGATTGTTACTGCTTGAAAAAAATATTGGGCAATTGAATAGATGCTGAACTGATTGCTTTAATAATTCCTTTTCCCTAAGTCTCTACACATAGTATCATTTTCACATACAATTATTTAAAACAAAACAAAACGAAACAAAACAAAACTGAAACAGTTCAAGGCAGAAGATTTGAGTCTTTTTTCTTTTCTGTGCAGTTATATATGAGTATGCAATGCTAGCATGTCATGTTCCTGTCAGCATCATGTTCTTTGCCAGACCACTCCATAATAAGCTAAAAAGTGGAGTTCATCTTGTAAGCAAAGATTAGTGCAGTGCAAAATCCAGATCTCTGTCTGAATTGCTTCAGTCCCTCATTTCTTCTGTCTGCACTTCTAACAAATTCCTGAGAAATAATTGATTTTATGCATTCAGCTATTTCATAGATCTCCAGCTGCTATATGAAGTAGTTTCTCAGTAATGAAAATAGTGATGAGAACCATTTAATGTGGAGTGTAAAAGGCTTTAATGATTGATTTTATCTTTAAGACTGAAGATTTCTGACAGAAGCCTCAGGTGCAAGCTTACTCCTCAGATGGTTCTGTGCATTTTTATAGCTTTGAAAATCCTTTAAAACAGTCTCAAAGTTCACAAAGCTGAAAGAGGCTGTACTTCTGTGGACTGTCACAGCCTGTCCCTGCCTTTGTTTCAGCTTCTGTCGGGTAGTTAACAGCATCATATGCAGATAATTTTTCAACAGAACCTAGAGAAACCACCATCTCCTTGGCTTGCCTCCCCCTCCCAGCCCCTCAGTGCCCCAGCAGTGTCCCAGTAAGCATGTCAGTTGTGTGTATGGATCTCTCTGCACATGGAAGGCCAAATTGCATCCTGGGTACCACACTGCAATATGAAGGGCTCTCTACTTTGCAGTTCTTATTACCTGTTTATACCATTCAGCACCACTGCTACTATGTCTCCTGCTTCTTATTTAAGTATCAGGTTTTCAGATTACTTCCTTTCCCCTAGATATATATTTCTCCCAGACGTGGTTTCACCAACCTCTCACTCTCTGCTTTTGATCAAAGACTCTTTGCAGGACTTTTCCCTTCTGACTGGTGGTTGACATTCCTCATGGTTTAGTAACATCCAAAAAAGACATTTATGTGGTATTTGCTTACTTTTCCCGATAGTAAATAAAATCAGATTTACATTGATCCCTAAATCTTCCATTAGCTGTCTCCCCTGACCTCTGTACTTAGCTATTTATCATTATCCTTTGCTTATGTACATGGAGTTTTTCAGTCCACGTGATTGTTCCGTGCTGGTTGGCTCACATTACTTTTGCAAGTAAGGGGGGTTGCTGTAATGATGGCACTTGCTGCATTCTTTTCCTCCACTAATCTTGTATTTCTGACTGAAAGCAGTCATGAAGAAACACTGAATGTAGTGCTGAAAGACAGAAGGTGCAGCTGAGTTCAAGATGTGCAGCCTCAGGAATTTACAGACTAATTTGCAGAAAAAATACTGATCATGGATGAGATTTCCACTTACATGTCTTAAGAAGTGTTTTGCTTCTGCTGTTTGTCTAAATACACTCTGTCTGTGTGAACTACTGCAAAAATGCCAGAATAGCAAGTAGAGTCAGGGGAGATTTATGATTCCCCTTGCCAGATGGAGCAAGTACATGTTTACAGAAAGGAAAAAAAAAGGATGTAACTGAATTTTCAAAGATCACAGATGGATGTTGAATAGGAGGACTTTGGCCTTGATGCTGTATGATTTTTTATTTTTATTTTTTTAATATAGAGAATGGAATTATTTCACTTGATTTTGAAGGTCTCAGCTATCACTGAAGAAGATAAAGATTTTTTTTTTATTATTTACATTTCCACTTTAGCTCAATTTGAATCAACCTTGTTGACCTCAGGAAGTAGTTTAGATGCAGATGTCTGCATTTTATATGACTTCTTTTGATCAATTGAAACTGTTTCCTGATGTTATTAGAGAGGAGGAGCTGTGTTATCCTGTGCTATGCCAGAAGGGAGAGGATAGGCAGGCTCTCATTTTTTATACATACCATTCTACAGGTCACTTTCCATATTGCAAACAGCTGTTGCAGATGTTGCTTCAAAGTACAACCCAAATGCCTCTTCCTGCGCTGGTGAGTGCTTCATGGCCTGAAGGGGCTGTTGCTGCTGCTGTCACCTCCTCCTTCACATAGAAGTGTGAGATAGGGCTGGAAACCTGTTTCCCTACACACTTTCACAGGCCCTGGACACAGAACTGGAGAACTGGAGCTGCAGTCGCCACCACTATGAACACGCTTAAAAATATTTCTCATGGCAATGGACAAATGAACAGGTGAAGACTGGGAACTTCTGTTCTTTGTGGATTTGTTCGATGTCACTAAAAACAAGTTTAAAGAAAGCCTTATCACCAAGGTGAACGTTGACCTTTCCAGCTCCAGCTCTAGGGCGTAGACTACTTGATTTTTCATTTAAAGTCAAATTTCTGATCCTGTTTTGTCCATCCAGAAAAAATCTTACTGTTTTCTTGCTGTTGTGCCAGTATTTTGGGGGCCACAGAGACTGAAGCTTACAAACAATCCCTCAAATCAAGATAAGAGTCAACTATTTATTACGAATGAAAGAAGCCAGATTTTCACTACAAGTGCCATGGGAGACTTTCTTTGCCAGACGATAATTTTTGCTTTGACTCGAGTGCATATGGCCTTTTGCATTTTTCACAGTCGTTAAGGCTATTGCAATTTAGATTGTTGTCTCAGTGAAAGGACTGAATTAATTTTTATTAACTAATCAGCACCAATTAATAACTCCTTAAAACTGAACATCCCATTACCTCTGACATAAGCACATTTCAGGCACGCTTGGTGCATGACGTAAGGTAGTTGTATGCAGCTCCTTCATTTTTATGCCTCTTTATCTGTTTTGCACAGATATATGGCTCTGTGGTTCTATTATCTTTATTAAGATTAACCTTTATGGAGGAGAGAGAAAGTGAATTCATATTGCAATAACATTTCTATATCTACTACTAACATTGCAATCAGATGCCTTTCAGTTTTTCATGGGTTCTCTTATGCATGATGGTTAAGCACAAACTTTTCATTGTTCTACAGCTGTGATGCTTCTCCTAATCTATGGGAAAGGGACTATGGTAAAGGTTGGTGTGGGAGCAGCCGAGTCCTCTTGATCTTTGTGATCAAGGTGGCAGCACATTTCCAGTTAGCAGTGGCTGGATGATGTGGGTACCTTTCCTTCTGAGACTCCTCTTTACACCCCCCCGAACACTGCTGACAGAGCCAGTGGAAATCTAAAACTCTAAATAGCAAAGAAAGCACAAGTTCTGTGATAGATATCCTTTGGGGGTAAAAGTAGTGAAGAAGTAACAGTGGGCAAGGCTGCAAAGATGACATTAGCTTGGCTGCATTACCTGCACCTTGTGTCTTTGCTTTTAGAGTTCCTTTTATTTTCTCAGGGTACTGATAAGGTGCATTATGTCTCAGTCTTTCATCAGGGGACAGTGCTTGTGTGCAGCTACAGTATGTTGAACACTTAGGGGTTGTCTCCCATACTGTCTATTAGATAATTAGTTTTGACTTTGAGGAAAAGCACTTTGTCTGCCTGCCTCTCAGATGGCCCTGATCTGTGCAACTTCATCTATAGCACTTTACTATAATACAGAGAATAACACCATGATTTTTCAGCAAGCACTTTTATACGTGACCCTTCTCTGTCTTGCTCCACAATCCCCTGGATGCTGATGAGTGGGGTCCAGATAATGGCAGTATCAGTTCTAGATTTAAAGGTTAAACAAAACCTTTAGTGGTAGGTAGTTGTGGTTACATACATAACTACATCCCCAGATAAGCATTTTATTACCTATACTGGTGCGGAGCAGAGAAGAATTTGTAGATATATTTAAAAAAACCACCCTCAGACTCATGTCTACTTATGTTGCTCAGATTTCATGTTCCTGCTCCCTCTCCAAGGCCAGATGCTTGTTCTCAATGGGTGTCTTTGAACCAATGCAAGAAAAACAGCAGCTGCCCAGCCTACAAGTAGAGCATGAGTTGTGGGATGGCCTTGATCACTTTTGACAAATGGCCACTGAAGGGTGGGTGTTTATACCCAGGCTCAGTAGTTTGTTTGTTGAGTGATCTTGCTATTAGTATTAAGAAAGAAATAAATGAAAGCAAACAAACATTTGGGCAGGATATGCATTTTTATGAGGTTAACTCATCCTTGGGGAAAGAAGGAAGGCTCTGATCAAAGCAGAGCCTTATTGCAGAAATCTGGCTGCAGGGGTAGTTTCATTTGTTGAGGATTCAGTCTCTCTCAGCTGGCAGCAGCATTGAATGATTTAAGAGATCTGCCCAACAGAGAGACAACAGACAGGAAGGGGTTACCACGGCCATGAAGTTTAGTAGTTCTGGATTAAACTGGTTAATTTTCAAAACAGGAGATGTACTACAGTGTTGACATTTACTGCCAACTGGCAAGCGTGTAGTGGGTCCATGCGGTAGGGATGGATTTCTTTCCTTGCCTGTTTTTCCTCAGTTGTTTTCTCCCCTCCTTAACAAAAAGGGAAGAAAACTTCTGCTTTTCTTTTACCATTTGTTTGTCTTTCACATATCTTCAGCCAGTAATGGGAAAAAAATATGGGAAACCTTACAAAATAGGGTGAAAATGAGGGAAATTACACCAGTTATTAGGTCTGTTGTGAAGTAGTGTCTACTCAACTGGATAATGGGCAGGAAGGTTGGGTATAGAAACTAATCTCCTGATTTGCTGTCCACAGTGTTCTCTTCAGAACCACTCTCTTACTGTACTTCATTGCATCTTGCTGTTTTGTAAAATATCCCCACATAGGCTGTCCTAAAGTTACACACCAACAGTACACACAAATCATTATTTTACATTATTGTCCATAAAATCAACTGAGAAAATATTGTTAGTTTTTTTCTCATATTATCATTTCTAATGATACTTATTACTTTATCTGAAAAATTCTGGAGTGAAGTTCTGGCCCTTCTGAAGTCTGTAGATATTTTGCCATCAAGAGATGAAGAGTGTTCTGTGTATAGACCTGCCTCAGGCATGTGATGTTCTGATACAATTTGATCATGTTGTCTCTAACTTGTTCAAAAATGGAAACCAAGTCATGATTCCTAATTATGAAAATTAAGTTTCTGGTGTTGCTCTTCCCTGTACACAGAGGAGCACTTTCTAATTCTTTGCACTGAACTCTGTAAGACATCTGTACCCTGTAATTGGCAGGGACTGTTGTTTGCTAAAAAAGAGGTGAGGTAATCAAGTAGTGAGAAAACCAGCTGATTGCTCACCAGAACAGGCCTGGTAGGGCACAAACAGAAGCAAAGGTTATAAGTCACTAGAACAAGTAAATAAATGAAAGCTTGTGTAGTACATCTGGCCATGATAAGTCATTGCTATATAGGGCATTCAGAAGCCTCTTTGAGGTTGTTGTTAGAAATTATTTTTATATTAGCACACCAATGTAGAGTGGGTGCATTAAAAGAAATCCTTTCCTCTCCACCTGTCCCATTTTTCCCTAAGAATATTTTCCAGGACTTTCTCTTATGTGCTGAGGGGCAGCTCCCCATGTGCATTAATGAGGAAACCTGGATTCCACTGCTCTCCCCGAACTGGTGAGTACAGCCCAATGCTGTGTTAATACAACACTGGGCTATAATAGCCCACTGTGGCCACACTGTTTTTTTTCAGGATGCCTGTGAAGATAGGCATCTTGTCAGAAGCTGGATTAAGATGTGAAGATTACGCTTAGTGACTACCCAGCCTGCTTGCCAGCCCCAGATATTCATGTACACTTCCAATATTTTTCCTCATTAGTTGATGGATTATCTGAAGAGCTTACAATAGCTGTATCCAGAATTACTAATTTACAAATGTCCATGTTACTACAGAATCCTTCACTTCTTCTTTATAAACCATCTGTTTTCAGGCACTTCTAGAACAATTCCTTTTGGGGGAATTTCTTTCTTGGGTTTTTATGTATTTCAGAAAAACCTTAAGAATCTTTGTCATTTTTGAGGATATTCTCTTCACTATCTTTAATTTAGTTTTTTTTCTAAACACATTGGTTTATTTTGAATTACATCTCTCCTCTATGAAGACCTCAGCAAACATATTACGATATTACATAATTTCATATTACATAATTTACTGTAGTAAAACAATGCAGGAAAAAGGAAGACATTATAAAAAAATCCTCTTTTCTAAGAAGACATCTTTGACCCAGTCAGACAAGCTCTCTTCAAACTTTTAGCGTGTCTGCACATCTCATGGGAACATGTTTTAGCATATTCAGGACACCAAGCTCAGGGAAAACACAATTCATGGTGTGTGGGTAAGAAGACCTTGCTGACGGCTCCTCTACAGCACACCTGAGTGTTATAAGAACTTTTAGCTCTCACAGTATTATGTAGCAGATCTCCCAAAATTGAAAAGCTTGGTTACAGCATCAACCTTATAGGTTGCAGGGGGAAAGCCTCACAGCACCAGGATCAGGTGAGCAATCAGCAATGTTTGATTTGCAGAAAAACTCATGAGTTCCTCACTAGCTTTTTCTTTTCACATTAATATTTAATATGCCCTTTGCATAAAATATCTTGCAAAAATGCTGTCTAAAGTTGGCAAGGATAAGGTGAGACTGGTCCTACTATCTTTTTCAAAAAAGAATTGGCTGATGAATAAGCAGGAATATTTGTATTTGTTGTTAAAACTAGTAAAACTAATACTGCTCTAGGTATACTCACTGTTCTTTTGAAGACAGTTTTCCTTAATCCTACTATCCCTTAGTTAGCTTGCACTAGTGACATTAAGGGGTTATTTTCCCACAATTAATTTACTAATAACATCCCAAATTGTTCCCTTTTCAGATTATAGATGTTCATACATTTGCTCACATACATATAAAAATCAGAAAAAATATTTTCAAAGATGGATTAATCGAACTTCAACTTTGGAGATTTTATGATAAATAAGTCTCAAGTAAACTGAGCATTCACCATTTACCAAACCATAATAAACTACATATAAACTGACATAGCATATATAAACTATAGTATAGTATAGTATATATAGTAAAGTGTATATAAACTATAGCAAACTACAGTGTTTGGAGATTATTGGAAGAAACGTGTGTGTGTGGGGGGGAGGGGGGGTTGTGCTTTCTACACTTGGAATTTTTGTCTTAGTCCTCTTGATACTGGTCAAGTAACCTAATCTCAACAGTCACATACTTTTTGGACATCTTAGCAGGGAAACCATTAGTTGATTTGGCATGGAGACTAACCTTTCACCCCTTGGGGTGGTCCTTTCAGGACATAAGAGAAGGCACATAAGTGGATTAGTATGTGGAGGCTTACGCTGCTGACAGTGATGCAAAGAGCATCACATTCTTACTGTTCTATCAGCAATACAGCCCTGCATAAGTTAAACTATCCATCTATTTCAACCCTATTTTTGTTCTGTCCTGTTGTCTATTAAAATTAAGGGTTTCTTCTGCATTCCTGTCCTTAGTGAATAGTAACATCATGTGAATATAACTAATGAAGAGCAGTACCCTAATGGTGTTTTAAGCACTAATGGCCAATGACTTGACTATTTCCTGGCAGTTAATGGCCATCTGGAGGAGATCTTAATCCGTCTGGTCATTAACTGCCAGGAAATTATTGACTTGGAGGTTGCTATTGCTCTTAAAAATGAAGTAAATTTTTTTCTTTCTCACTCTCCTTACCGTCATGCTTGCAGTCCTTAAATACTGTCTTCAGCGGGGATTTTTTTCTTGTTTGCAGAAGTTTTTTAAGCTGTCCAAAGTGTTTTCTGCACTTCAGAGAATCCCACAAATGAGATCCTTGGCTGAAACAGTCTATAATGTAAAGCTACTATTTTGCATTTGTATCTTCATAGGAGCAATCCTGAACTGCTGTGAAATTATGTTTAGCTGAAGGGACTTCTATGTGTAAAAGGAGGTTTTGATTTTTCAGATGCAACTGATAGATACCTGATAGACACCAAGATAGATCTGTGCAGAAAGAATATCTGTTGCAAGAGCAGAAACCAGAAAGCAACATGAGAATGATAACAAAAAATACTTTTCTTAAGACAAAGAGTTGTCTTAAGAAAAATAAAAATTAACATCACTGAAACTGAGTGGTCTTGACCATTTTTGCCTTCACCCCACATTACTTTCCATATTTGTTGTATGTTTGGATACAATCCAGTGCACCATTTAAAGATTTATGTTTGTTTATTATGGTAGTCATTTAGTGAAATCTGCATTCCTAAATCTCCCCGTAAGAACTAGCTTTTCCAGGTTGTCTACAGCAAGCCTGAGTTTGTGCTGAGCCCACTGCCTATCATCACCCTTACTGGCTCTCTTACTCCCCCATTTGTCTGTGCTGACCTTTGTCCTAAAGATCATACTGAAGTTCTCTGGGACTTGAAGTCTTTCGTTTTGTATTTGTACAGGTCATGGCAGAGTGGCATGTGGTCGATGCCTGAGGGACTTGGTAAACTACCGCAAAACTGCTTGAGTAAAGTCAGGCCTGAGACTCAGAGGATTTCGGGAGAGAGCAGAGAGGAATTAGAGAGGATGGTTATAGAATGGCACCTTTGGGGTTCTGGTTCATTGACGCTGAGGGAAGGAGAAGAGGAGAAAGGGAAAGACTGACGGGGTGAGACGTACAACAGAAAAGCAAAGGTAGGTGAAGGAAGGTGTCAGGTAAAATAAAGTTAGTGCTGCAATATATGAATCAAAACAAAACACAGATAATTATCAACGTATCGTTTACTAACAAACAGCAATTATTCTAGGAGGTGCATTGACTAAATCTGAGTGAGTCCCATAGAAGCAGATGTTTACAGTGTGGGTATGTCCAATACATGGCATTTTAAGAAGTAAAATCTGAGAAAATTTTGGCTGATCCCTATGCAAAGCACAGCTTACAGTGTTCCTGGAATTATGACTAACTGATCCTTCCAAACCAAACCATTACATGATTCTATGATTGTAATACATATTCTGCATGCAAATTATTTGGTTTCTTTATTCTGTTAGGAAACTATTACTAGAATAATAAAAAAAAATATCCAGGGAGAAAGATTAATTCATTTTTTGTAATGTCTTTCATACCTTTGTTGAAAATTATACTTGGGTCAGGAAATTAAACACAATACTCCATAGAAAATTTAAAAATGGAATAAGGTTGAAGAAAAACATTAAATAAAAATACCTTTAAAATATAATTGTAAAATAGTTACGGATACATTTGAAGCCACATGTTGAAAAACTTATGACTGCTCTGGTATGCAGACCCCACTCTGTTTCAGTCTCTCCTTTATTTCTCTTTTTTATATTTTAGTTCAGTTTGGCAATAAAATGGACATATTAAAAAGGGTTCATAAATCATTTCTAATTTGCAAAAGGGGAATTTGCTGTGGACATACATACTCTTGCCTCTCATACTTGTGCTAGAAACTCCAGTGTCTCCCTGTTGGAGCGGCTGTGATTTCAATAGGCTGCGTAGCTTATGTGTGGCAATGGTTTTTTTCTTTATAATTAAAAACACATTTACAAATAAAACCCAGGAAAGGAAGGAAAGAATGTTAAAGGTGATAAAATTAAAGACTTTTGAATGGAAAGTCTTTGAAGGGCACACAATTTAGGAAATTCTTCATTTCAGAAAGGGAATTTATAACTTTAGTTTAGTCCTGATTTGCATGTTCTCTGTACTAAGAGTGCATTTGGTTACAATGTGAGACTGCTTGCTAAGGGCTAGTTTTTCAAATGATTAGGTCCTTAATTTGGGAACTATCTAGTGGTGGTGACAGAGATTGTGTTGGTAAAATTGCAGGAAGGAAAAGAACATCAAAGGTCTTCAATTTTTAACATTATTTAACATTTTCTTACGAGGTAGGCAGTTCACCATTTGTCTGTACCCAGCATGCTCTGTGGCCTCTTCTGTTCCTCAGCAGACTCTCCAGTTTTGAAGGGTGCTCCAAGACCAAGGCAGACTGGAGAATTTGTCAGCAAAGTCCATCTACCATCTCCATTCCAAAATAAATATTCTGAGAAGTCTGTATAAATTGCAGGAGAAGAACACAACCTCTTTGTTTGAAAGGGGACCTACAAGACTGCAGCCTAATCTAGTATTTTCACTCTTAAAAAGTATAAATCAGTCTTTCCTTGGTCCATGGATAAAACTGAGTCTTAGGGTGTGTAATAAAATGTGGTAACTTCAGGCCAGTCAATCTCACATTGGTTCCTGGCAAGATCACAGAGCAGATCCTCATGGAAGCTGAGATAAGGCACATGGAAAAGGAGGTGACTGGTGACAGCCAACGTGCCTTCACTAATGTCAAATCATGCCTGAGAAATTTGGTGGCTTTCTATGACAAGGTTACAGAGGTGGATACAGGGAAGAGCAACTGACTGATCTGCCTGGAGCGTTTGAGACTGTCCCACATGACATCCTTGTCTCAAAACTAAAGTCATGGATTTAATGTGTGGACCACTCAGTGTATAAGGAATTGGCTGGATGGCGGCATCCAACAAGAGTTGAGGTCAGTGGCTTGACGTCCAAGTGAAAATTGGTGATGATTAGTGTTCCTCAGGGACTGGCGCTATTCAACATCTTTGCTGGAGACATGGACAGCGGGATTGGCCATTGCATGAGCTGGAACAGGTTACTCAGAGATGTGCTGGAGTCTCTGTCCTTGGAGATACTCAAAATCTGCCTGGGTGTGGCCTTGAGCATTGCTGTAGCTGCGCCTGTTTAGGCAGTCTTCAGAGATCCCTTCCAACCTCAAAGACTCTGTGTTCTGTTCTGTCCTGTAAAGCAGATGTTCGATCTCATTCCTCTTCAGTTTTTTTCATGGTTTCTTTCATGTTTTCCATTGTGAAACTTCCACTTAAAAGTGTGTAGATTATGCTCAGGTGTAAAATGCCCAGTAAAACTAAGATGGTATTTATGTGCCCCAATTTTAGAAGTCCATATCAGAGCATCTGCTGCAGAGCTGGTTTCCATTGATGCTTCTTACAGTATTTTGAGACAATTTTAGGATTATGTCCACAGGTGTATTTTTATTGTTTAAGAAAAGATGAATAACCCTTTGAAGTGTCTCTTTCTCTCCATCATTTGGAAAGGCAGCCAAAGATGACTATTTCAGATAATTCAAGCTATTGGAATGCTTTGCATTGTTTCATTGAGTTTTTTTATCCAGTGCTTTTTTCCAAAGTTTCAACTATAATTTCTCCTCATTATTAGTATCAGAACTTCATGGCCTGAAAAAGCCTGTTGAGTGTAATGTAATACACCATTTTGTTGTTTCAGTGATGTACTACCCCTCTATTATTTTTTAGTAATACCTTGTCTTTTGAGGCTTTGACACCCAGAACCTTTCTGAAATCTGTGGGTTTTGTGGGCACTTTTTTTTTTTTTCATGGAAAATGTAGACAGGCATTAAACTGTTGTGTACATATTTTGAAACATAACAAACCCTAATTAAAAGCAGTGGAATGCACTGCACACATTTATTGTATGATTGCAGTATTGGAGTAAGTTTCACAGAGCATCACCACTGTGAACTTTAATCTCTATTTTCTTCTCTTTATCCAATGTGTCTTAACAAAGAATGTTCTGCAGGCAAGGACTACAAGAAGTTATCTACAAGAAGTATGCTGTTTTGTTGGGTTTTTTTGTTTGTTTGGTTTGGTTTTTGCTTGTTTGTTTGTTTGTTTTTGTGATTTCAGTAAAATTATTGTTCCAGTATTTTGAGGAAGTATTTGATGAAAAAGACAATTCAAAGCAACTGTGATATAGTCAAACACATCACTTAGCTCTGGAATTTGTCAGTGCCTGGTTAGAGCATCTAAACTGTCCTGTCCAGGCAGAACACAGATGCTGAAAGACGATGTTTTGCACATGTCCTGTAACTCCTGTGCATCCTGGCACCCACAGAGTTCCAGCTGGTTTGCTTATGGACAAACCTTCCTGTCAAACAGGTGTATAAGTAGCTGAAGTGAGTCAGCAGAGACCTGGAAAAGTCATGTCTATGACCATGAAATATGTATTTGAGTAGTCTCTGTGAGCACAGAGGAAGACCGTACTCCTGCTTTACTGTTGTCCAGGCATTTCTGGTGAGTTCAAAATCTGCTTTTCATTGTTGCTGTGTATCATCTTGTGAAGCCTCCTGCAGTCTATGAGGAGTCCCATGAGGAATATGTAGTGCAGGATAACATGGGGATAAAATAACAATGCTTTGGGGCTTCCCTGAAAAGCTGCATGAGCTTTGAACAGCTTTTAGCCTTTTTCTATAACTCTTAAGAAGAGATTTGATTCTCTATTAAGATAGTTCAACTTGTCTCAAGGATTTGTTCTTGCCCTTCTTTTGCATATTAGATTCAATAGGCTGTCAGAAAAGAACACAAGCTCAGCAGCAACCTTTCCAGGAATAATCCCTAAATTGTTAACTTTGAAAAGAAGAAAGCTCTACCAGAATTAGAAGGTGATCAAATGCAGCAGCATCAGCATTCCACTGAGGAAAAGGTGATAGTGAAATGTCTGTCAGCACTTAAACCTAGGCAGTCTTCTGCTGACCTCCCAACCCTGTTCATTACAGTCAAGTGGCCAAATAATGGGACAGTCCCTCCCAGTAACTACCTGGGCTTCTGTCATTCAGCCGCAGAGATGAAGGCAGCAGTGCCTTGGGGTTGTTATACAATACTGCAGGAAGTTCCAAAGAATTCTCATTGCTTTTCTTTTGGGGAGGGCTGATGTATACTTTGGAAAACATCAATGTCTAACTTAAACATGCTTACACTGTCTTTTTATTTGGTGAAGGGAGGGAAATAAAAGGCTTTTCTTATGTACATCTGGAATTGCCTGTGAACTAGAAGTATTTCCAAATAAGGGTAAGCCAAGTAAACACCCACTGGAAAAATTATTTTCCTTCATTGCTTTTCCTAGTGGATAGTTTAATTGGTTTATTTATTCAAGTTCTGGACATATCATTTGCATGGATGAGATTTCATAATTCCTATTGATTTCTATAAAGATTTTTTTTTATTATAAAACCATGTCATGTAACATTTTGAGCAGTATTTGCCAGTGAATGTCAGTCCAAGATTGGTGATTCTTGTTTTCCAGTAATCTCTAAAGACAAGCCTAGTATTTCCAATGCAGTGTAATATTGGTTAAAATTTTAATATTTCTAAGTTTTCCTTAATTTGCTTCGCTCTCTGAATGGTGATAGCAACAAGTCATTTCCTCATACACACTATTACTTTGTCTCTTGTTTCAAATTCCCTGTTTTCTTCTGCAGAGTTCAGAGGTACATAAATAGAGAATACAGAGAAAAATTTGTAGTTCAGGAGCTGTGAAACAGAAAGAAGATGCAACTACTGCCCACGATTTTATTCCTTCATAATGGACCAAAGATACTTCTACTCAGTGTACCTGAGGAAGTGTATTGAATATTAACCTCAAACTGCTCTCCTTGGCCAGATTTCCCAGTTGTTTTGCTGTTTTTCCCCCTTTGCTACCTTGCCTTTGCCTTTCACAATTATTTGTTCTCTGTTTCCACATTATGTTAATTCAGCTGCCATTATTACTTCAACCATAATATTACAAATGTAGAAATCTTCCTCAACTACTACTCTATTTGCCTAGGATATTCCATATAACTTCCAAAGAACAAAGGAAACTGGTTTAGAATAGTGGTTCTAGACATCTTACAAACTAGAAACAAGCTTCTAAGTATGTAAATATTTTCCTTCCCTGTTTGCTTCATCCTTAGCCACATGCTACCTGGGCTTCAAGCTGGACATAGTCAAGCACACACCACTTTCTTACAGGCAAAAAGGTCACTAGTTTTGTGGGAGGAAGAAAGTGGTAGAAGAGGAATGTACTGAATTGGGTGTGATACATAACAAGGTAAAGTATTTCACCTTTATAGGGTGAAAAACCTGCTAATTTTGCAATGTTCTATGTTCTCAGTGTTTGGTAACATATTGAAAAGGGCATTTACTTATTCCCAAATTCTGCTTTCAGGACACAGCAACACAATGTCTGATGGGATCTGGGTTCCTGATCTAAAACACTCCAGACCAGTTCAAATTCCACTGATTGAAAATCAACAGGAATTGGAAGATGTAATCCCAACCTTGTAAGTGTGACTCTGAGGTGTTCCACTGCAGCATGGGAGGATACTTGTAATAATCTAGAGGTGGCTTGTTTGAAAAGAACTTTTTGTCTTGGAAGAACAACCACGAATTATCTCTGGAGCTGATTTGTAAGGTCTTACAATGGATAATGGAAGGTCAAAGCACACCAGCAAGAGGACAGAACTTCTTTCCCTCAGTAGATAGTGGACTGAATGAAAGAAGAAACTTTGTCTTCCTCACAGAAAAGCATGCACTTTTATTTCTAGGAGTAACATTTGGGTTCTCTGATAATTCCAAACACCTTCAAGTAAGAGTGTGGTCTTTTGATGCCTTTGGTGAATGAAAACTACTTAATTCATGCTGATTAATCAGTTTAACAGTTCCATTTGGTGGGAACTAAAAAAAAAAAAAAAAAAAAAAAAGAGTGAAGTTGTCAGTTATATAAACTGGTAAGTGAGGAGACATTCCAAATGCCTTCATACATATCCACTGTATTAATGTGAGAACAGATGAGTGAGTAGATATTTGGGAGAAAGAATTAAACACAGCCAGCTCAAACAGTACCATTTTTCATGTGGTGTTTCAAGTGTGTTATTTCATTGTTCCTTCATTATTTGGCTTCTGTAGATTTGTTAATGTCAGACTGCAACTGGAAGATTAACTACAGATGCTAATGATAATCAGATGTTTTCGTGTATAAAACTACTACAGACAGACTTTGAAAGGGAAACAGAGTAGCATTGTAGTGTGCATTTACTTTATTCTGAATTACCTAATAATATATGCAAACAATATGTTGTCTACATTGATCTTAGGTAGTAAGGGAAGACTTTACTATATGGAATGTACCTTTGGTATCAGTCAGTTCACAGAAGGACACTGGTCACAAATATGCAAGTGATAATGCAAAGTTACTGCAAATGGGAGGGATGGAGGCTCCATTTAGAGCCCTCTACTGAGGAAGACAGCAGCATGGACTCCACTCTTATTGTCCTTGTGAGAGTGGGTGTTGCAGATGCCCTAGAGCCAAAAGGAAAATGTCATTCTGAATCTGAACTTCATCAGCATCAGGGAATCACATGGAAGTGAATGGTAACAATAAATTAAGGGCGATACACATCCATTGGAGATGAGCTTTCAGGGAACTAGTTGTTTTTAAATTGCCTGGATGATTCCTTAAGCTGGCACATCTAAGAGTTAAATAGCTGGTCAGTGATTTTGGTCTCATAGAAAACAGATGTTTCTGAGCAGTGCGAGAGCAGCGGAAGGCAGTCTGGCGTTTGAAAGCAGTACATTCTGCATGGCTTGGAGGGAACCCAAGGCCACATCCTGCAGCCTGCACCCATCTGATAAGACCTCCTCTTGGGAGCAGTTCCCCACACAGCCTGCTGCTAGTCCTGGCAGTTCAAGGGTTGCCCTCAGGATTTGTAGAATCTGAGCATTGCATAATTCTTTTACATTTGTAACACATTTCTTCCTGCCAGCTGCATAAAAGGGAATTCATCACTATCTATGTCAGTGGGTTTGGTTTGCATCAGAAATCAATCTCATTTGCAGTGTAAAATATAGTTGTTAGCTGCTTTCACATAAAAAGGGCAGATGAGGAATAAGATAATGACAGTCTTTACAAGCATGTAACACCTCCAAAGAACTCTTGTCTTTATGGGCATAGATTACAAATTACTTACATATTAGAAGAAAATAAAGATGGGAAGCTGGGCCTAGTGAATCACCCCAAACTACAGATTAATGCATCATGCAGGTGTGTATGAATAGTCCTGAAGTGGAGTGGTCAGGGCTCTATTCAACTGCTGTAATCAGCATGTTAGATCTTGGCTTTGAATTGCTAGAAGAATGACTGGAGGTGGTCATGGCATGTGAAGTAACAGGAACCTAGTGAGCAAATATTTTAAATTGGCAAAGGGTCAGAGTAACACAGTGATCCATGAATGACCTCACAGTCGCGAATGAGTTAGGAGATGGTGGTTCTGGTGTAGACCACCACTTTAATCACAAATACACTTACTTATACCTTCTTGCATGATGACAGTTCCATGCACATTTGTAAATAAAGCCAGAGTTTCTGGCTCTATTCAGTAAGTGGAGGTAGCTGAATAGTATTCCAGTTGCCATAAAACAGGTCACTTTTGACCTGTTGAATTTGAGGTAAGGTCAATATCATGGGGATTTTGAATTTAATAACATTTAGATACACCTCATCTTTTAAAAAAGTCACTCTGTGTTGCTTCCATCCCCGCACATTACCATATCTGCAAGAGATAATTGCTTTAAAAATGCTGATTAAAAGTTGGTGGAGAGTCTTACCTCGGCAAAATCTGAAACAGGTTTGATTTGGTTGACAATTTCTTATGAGACTCTTTTGCATATTCTAGCTAAAACTATTGTCTGCAATGTCTTAAAAAGAAGTGGCTGTGAATGTTCTTTATATTGCAGCTTCACAGCAAGGTGATTGCTTTTTGTTACCTTTGGTCTAATTTTTCACCAGGTGTTTTGTCACTACTTTTTGCGTGTTTGTTAGTTTGGTGGGGCACATGACATACTGAAGGGAAGCATTTTTCATTCCATTTGACACAAGGATATTCCATTTGCCACAAGCACTCTTCGGTGAACAATGTAATGTAAAATTTAGTTTCAGGGCTTGAGTGATTTTGAAAATAATTTCTTTAAATATTTAAAATACTGAACATGCTCCCATATGTTTTAAAAATTGTGGTGAATGGACTTACCTACCTCTTCACAGCCGAAATACAATAGGTAGCAGTTAACTTAGGATGATTTAAAGTTGCAGATAACAAAAACACAAATAGAAGCCAAACCAGATAAGGCTGATTTATTGTCATTGTTCAACAGGAGAGAAAAGTAAAATCATTAAGCAATACCACGCAAAACAAACAAGTCAAGTACTTTCAGTGTTCACTGTCAACAGCACTGTTCATCTGATAGGCAAGCTGGAAGATATTTCTTTAACCTGAAGTACCTTTCTAAGAATAAATCCTTTGGGAGGATGCAGTATTGTTCTGCAGGGTAATACCCTGACTTAACACTCTTCAGTCACTCTGGAGAATGAGATCAGCCAACTATATTGAGCCAAAAGCAACAGTCTGCAGTTTGGCTTCAGGTGCAGATTGTGTGGCATCCAAAGTCAATTTGTAAGGTAAGCAAGAAAGAAGTGTGTTAGACCTAGTGCAAATAGATGTTCACAAATGAGGGATTGGGTGAGAGATTTAGAGTCTGTAGTGCAGTTTAGGAATCAGGCCTTGATTTACGAGTTAACTGCAGATGGAGATAAGTTATTTTGAAAGGTTAATTGAAAGGTTTCCCTATGTATTTCTAACCTTAAAAGTATGTGAGCTGGGAAAAAGAAATTACTGAGATATATCCTTCATTTTTATTAATTATTAACTAGAAGCATAAAAAATGGATGAATGGGGCAAAAATAGGGATATGGAAGGTATAGAATAAAAGAGATGATATTTTTGAGAATTTCAGAACTCAAGGAATACATCTCCCTCCCTGCTGTCAGAAGTGATCACCAAGAACAAATGATCCCTTACACATAGCAAGTGAAAGGAACGTACAAAATGGGGTCAAGTGTAATGTAGCAGGATTCCCATCAGCTGATTTACTGCATATATATTCCAGATATGGTAGCAGCTCCCAAAATGAAAATGCAGCATTTGTTGACTTGTTAAGTAGTTAGTGAATGTGTGTGCATTATTAACATATGAATGGTTATTACTGTGTTATTCATTGAGAATTTGACACAACAAAATCCTTTTAGGGCAAAGTTATAATTTGATAGCAGTATTAACTCACTTGCACTGAAGAGAAAAGCATAGAAAAATGTGCAAAGGACACTCAACTTAAGGATTTGATTGACATTTGAAAAGAAGCTACTTCTAAAGCCTTCTAACATTAGAAATAACAAGTTGTGGAGTATTGGAGTATTTGGAATAGCATCTCCAGTGAGACTACTATACATCTCAGATAGTAAGCCATATCTTCTATTGAACGCAATTATTTCACCCATCAGTATTGCAACATCATTCAATACAGAACAAAAGCTGTTTCCTTACTTTTAAGGTATCCCCATTGCTGCCTGCATGGTTAAGATGTGTTACTCTGAAAAAAATGTGGTATTAATAATGGAGGGAAGCTTCCAAAAATGAAAGCAATATGTTATGCCAAAACAAAGAGATCGAATAAAATAGGGAGTAAACTGATCTAAAAGGAAATCCTTTACTAGAGGTGAATGGTAGAGGATAGCAACTAAGGCATAAAGGAGGCTATTAGAAGTTATTTAAGAAATAGACAAAATATATGATTCAATTACGAAGCAACAACCCCAGATGGGATACTTTTTGAATTCCGCAAGTGGTAAGTTACTGGCTTGTGGCAATAATAATTTCAAATGTTTCTAGGAAATTGTCATTTTCCAGGCAGTGTCTGAGAAGCAGAAGAAAAATGCATCTGGAAAACGCTCAGATTTTATTACATGGCTTAACAACAACTGAAGGAGTTGCCTGCAACCGCGAAGACGGACTCCATCCACACCTGAGCTGGTCACCCTGGACTCACTGTACAGTCAATGGGGGCAAACAGGCTCACAAGAACACAGTCCTCATTTCAAAGCATGTCCATGCACTTGGTCTGATAAACCTGTGTACTTGTTTGCAAAAGTCTGAAGTTAGAGGAAATAAATCCAATTATAGGTACCAATAACTCCCTTAAATACTGAGTGATTTGGCTCAGTGCCAGGCATTTCAGAGGTTAAGTTGGGCTTCAGATTTTCAATGCACAAGGCTGCTAGGCTCCCACAGCCAAAGCTGGAAAGAATGCATTGATATTTACCCTCGTGTGCTTGTTCAGAGCACTTGTGAACATTTGTGCACGGTTATATATGTACAAAACCGGGAAGTAGCACATAATAAAGTTGCAATTCTCTGGTAGGGCTGACACACACACACACAAATGTAAGCCTAGCAGTGCTTTTGAAGGAGATGCTACACTCTCCTGTGGTACTCAGTCATTGTTCAAAATTACCTTGCTCACTGCAAGCGAGCTGTAAAGCATCAGTTAGAATACTCCAAGTCTGTTATGCTGCCTTGTTTCTGCCTGTGAGGTTGGAAGAGAGGAGGAAAGACACCCTTCTATATCTGTTCTTGTTGTCTGTCTCTCAGATGGCAACAGTACCCAATGTTTACAGACTTTAACCACAGACCCATCTGTGCCTGAACAGCTCACTGAACGTTTGTGAAACCCCTCAGCCTAGTTCAGTGTGGTCCTTCCTCGTTTCTCAAAACTCTGTACGTTAAGCTTCAGGTTTGTGTCTCACTGTATTCCAGCACTGATACACCAAGCCTGGCAGTGTGTTTGTTGGTAAATCTGTATTCAACTCTACTTGAAACTTCTGTTCAGCTCTGCAAAAAAGGCACTCTGGTGCACACCAAGAGGACAAGATTTGCGGCGAACGGCAAGATGACAAGATTTGCAAGTATGTGAGATGCTGCACTTAATAAAAACAACAAAAGTCTGTGGCTGAGCAGAACAACGTGCTGGTGTTTTGACAGCTTACTGCTTTCATTTCCTCTTCAGTGTCTGAGTACTGTTGACACTACTGTGCTTTAAAGAAAAATGCCCACAGAAGAGGTTTATATTACGAGATTATTATTTACATGCTCAGTGTCATCTATCAGATCCGTTTTCCCACCTGCTGGAACTGATTTAGGACCCAATGATCTCCACCCTTTTATGTCAGTGGGGTTGCATGCCTGCACATTGTTAGGGGAGCACAGGGGCCACCCATGGAGAGCAACCTGGGGGGAAAAGTTGTGCCCCCAACAGTACGTGTTCCAGCAGGATGACCTAGATGTTGTATTGCAGTATCTGGCTGCTTATCCCTCCTGTGACCTCTGTGTAGTAAATGGGTGAATAGGATGATCAGAACACAGGAACACAGTTTTCCCATATTCATGTCTGCAGTCTTAATTCTCTTGCTAAGAGGTTTAGAGCAATCTTCAAGTTTGCTCAATACTTCCAACCAAAAGACAAAGCAGTAATCAGAACTTCAATATCTGTGCTGTAGTTTAATTGGTGTGGTCTGTATGTCTCAAGATGGTGGGAATTATTGCTTAATCCTTAGTACTAGAAGAAGGGAAGCAGACTCAATGAAGATTAAATGTGGTAGCCAATAAAAGTCATGCTCTATGAAAATATTACAATTAGAAATGAAAGATAGTCTTTCCAGATAGCTTTTCTTGAGCTTTTACAAATGTTTAGACAGCCTAATCTAACGACATATTTAGAACAGCTATTTTCAGTGAGACCCTTGTGAACTGTGTTGTTAGTTAGCATTCTTGGCCCAGGTTAGCAATGGAAAATATTTCTTATCTGATTTGGCTGTATTTATAAGTGAAAGACATGTAAAATATATTTTGTCTTTTGAAACTTTTTTGATTTACAAAAAATAACAGTGTTTGTAACATATCAGAGAAATGGCCTGTGAACATTTACGTAATTGTCTTTGATGCTACTCTGCAACTTTTTTGTAAGCATTTCATGTATAAATAGCAACATATTTTACATATATAATCTAGGTTTATGTAGCTATCTTCCTCCGTTGGTATAAACAGACTTCAATGATGCCCGGGACTATAAACAACGCTCTGCCATTTAACCATGAAGCCAGAAACCAATGGTCCAGTAACACACCATAGGAGATATATTTGTGTGTAATTTGAAATGATCTTTGATATCACAACACTGCTGTTTCCATCCATCCTTTTGAAAAGTGAGGAAAGGTAAAATGATCTCCTATAAAATCAGAAGTTCAATATTTTGGCAAACTGGTGCTAGTGATGTGTAACACAGAATTCTTAGGAAGGACATGAGATAATAAATTATTAAAAGGATACATCCAAATTGCAGATTACTTCTTAAAAAATTCTATATGTTGCTTGAAAAATGGTATTTAAGGCTTAAATGGAGACAGAGTGACAGAGAAGACCTTGTGGGACAGTCCTGTGCAGACAATGAAATGTAAGTCATAAGATTATTTGAATCTCTATCTGCTTTTTGCATGGGACTCCTCTCCTTTGTATCATCTTTTGAATTTAGAATATGTACTAGCCATTTCTTACCCATAGTCCATGCAACAGCAGGAGATATTGGGCCATCCTTTATATCCAACCTTTATATGTTTTATAAAAGCCTGGCTGCAGACACCTAGTTTGAAAGAAGAGGGAAAATAGCCTTCTTTCTTGGTAAAAGCATTTTGGTTCAACACTTAGAAAGTGTGACTCTGAATGTATACAATAAAAAAATTCTTGTAGGGATTTTGAACTGATTTCAAGAAAAATTTAAATATTTCTGAGAAGAAGAATTTTCAGAAGTGTTTAAAAAGAACATACAGCCCAGTTCCTATAATTTATTTTCTTATTTAAATGTCTGTTTTATTCAAAGATCCTGATGATGCTAAACAGAAACTTGAACTTCACCGTAGTGTGCTGACCGATGGTGACTGCTGAGTTTTAGAACAAGGTACCTCTGCCCTAATGATTACAGTCTGAAGAACACCTATTGATAATTTTTAAGATGCGATTTTTTGACATTGTTACCATAAGCCATGACTGTGGGTTCATCACCTTTGTGACACCTGCTTGCAGCCTTCAAAGTATAAATTTATAAACACAGTTTCAGAATTTTAGATCAAAAAATTCCTAAATACTTCATAACACTTGTATCAAAGGCCATAGAATATTCAGAACATTCCTAGTTCCATACGTTTGCTAAGCTACAAGCAGTCCCTTGGACTATTCATACAGTCCCGGATAAGAGAAGAACAAGTCTTCTCCCTGAGGTCAAGATACTTCTGCCCAGGTTGCTTCTGTGAGCAGTTTGTGAGTCTGGGCTATGTGGCATTTGGCCAAACATCTCTAAGCTCCATGTGATGTTCCTGTGGCTTTAAGTTGTAATTATCCCTTTTTTATGAATTTTTAAACATTATTATCCTTAATTACTTAATTATTAGATCATAATTATGTAAGTACTATGCCTTAAGGCATGGCAGGAAGACACTTTTGCATGTTTGAAGATGCAAAGCTTGCTTGAGGACTACTGTAAAGCTCTGTGTGAGGGTAATCAGGGAATCCCCTTGCTACAGCCTTCGAAAGAGATCTCTGGAATGATCTATTGCCAGAGCCATACTTGGGTGTTGCTCTGGAGTGAAATAACTAGAGTGGTCCAAAAGAGCACCATGGAGCAAGGTAACTGTGATTTAGGGCAGAGAAGCACAGATCCAATACTCAAAATTCTGTCAGTGTCTCTTGTATATTTAACAATCTAGAGGTGCCCTTAGTTCCCAGTCAATGAAAAAAAATTATTAAAACCTGCTTTTTGAATTAAAATCTGCTTTTCAGTGTCTTTTATGGAGCCTGAAAAGACTTTATATCCCCAGCTTTTTAAAATCTTGTACCTGTCAGATAAGGACTGATCTTTTTACTGAAGAATTCTGTCAAAGTGAAGCACCAGAATAGCAAGAGTTGCAGATTTAGGTACAAAGCACGTTCTGCATATTTTTTTCAGTATTTTAAAACTTATTAAAATTTTGATATTAGCTGCTACTGTTTTTTAACTTGTTACAGCACTGCTCTACTCCCAGAGGGTTTTTAGCTAACTAAGGTTTAATTTCCTTTGGGCTTATCTATACTTGGTTTTTCTGTGGGTTTATTTTTTTTAAAATTTTTATTTCTCGCTTTAGTAAGTAACTCCTATTTCAGTATCTAAATAATGTTGACTTCTTATACTGGATTTTTTTTCTAAAAAATGTCTCCACTACATTTAAAGAATAATGTGTAATTGATGTGAACTTAACAGCATCTCATTATTTTACTTGGTTGTTGTCTTTCTCCTTTTGTTTTAAACAGCATAGATTTGTTTGCTGTTCTCTCACTGCCCTCCTGAACCTCAAGGATTTTGTTATGAACACCCTGGTCAAAAGGTAGTGCTAGAGGCTTAAGTTCATAGTGTATTCATCAAATACCAACAACAGAGTAATTTCCAGATGGACAAGGAGGTCTCTCAGAGCTCTTGTGACATTATAGAACAGTCTGGTTAAAACCTTGTGGTTTATAAGGCCAAGCAAACTCTTCTACCCAACAACACCAGGAGTGGTGGGTGATCCATCAGGTTTTCTGTGTTATCTGAACACAGCTGTAGAATCTTACATGTGGGAGCAGATGTGGGGAACATCAGGCAGTGGTCTCATCCATAAAGAAAGAAGTTTGCTTTGGTTGTGAGAGCAGCAGGCTCGGAGATGAATAAATACCAGGGCACTCTTTGAGCTGCTTCAGGATTCCTCACATCCTTTGAGAAGCCTTGATGGCACCTGGTCTTGTGAACCCTGACTCCTGCAGTGGATGGGCATTAGAGATGAATAGATCATTTCACATAGGTGACTGACCAGATGACGATGGAACTGAAGTGTTCCTTTGATCTTGCATGCAGGCAGTCAGAGCAGTAATAACAACTTGGGGATTAAATCTATGTGGAAGAGTCAGTTAGCCAAGCCATCTTTTATTTTGTCTTCAATAGAAAATATAGGGTAAGGCTGACAAACTCTGTTTATGCTTATACATTATTGATAGCAAGAGGATGTAATAAAAATAGGAAATGGGGGTTTTCTTGTGAAAGCACGGAAATGCTTTGTGATTTAAATGTCGAAAATCAACCTATTAGAGATAGAGATGAACTTTGTGATATACTTACTTTAGAGTACCATTTACTTCTCTAAACATTTGAGAGAGACATCATTAATTCTCCCCTGCCAATGTCAGGGACCTGATTTATCATTTTATCAGCCTAGTGTTTGTGAATGTTAAAGCAGTGGAACCAAATGTAAATAATACACATTTCATCCTCAAACTTTAAGTTGCACCAGATGGATTTTATTTTCGTATTACTGAGTTGTTAGTATTCTATAGTGACCTCAAATAGGTATAAGTTCTGAACTCAATTTTTGAGGCTTTGCTGGGATTATAAATTAGTGTGTGCACACTCTTGGGTTGTTCCCTGCAAAGAGAATTATACTAAACCCTGTATTTTTTCTCTGACCATCTGCTATATATGGATATATTGCTCCAAGGATGTTCCTTCAGGGTGCTACAGAAGTAAGTAAGGAAATTACCTGTTGAAAATAAATGTATAAATCCCTCTATTGCAATCATCTTGTTGTCCTACCTCCTACAATGTGGTTTCAGTTTTTCTCAGACTTGTAGCAAAATTTTCTCCCTCTGAACCTTTTAGCTTCTACTCTCTGCCTGTTTTCTCTGATCTGTTAATGGCTTTTATTTGTAAAAATATCTATATGGGGAGTGGGAGTCTTAGTTTGGGAGAAATACTGGGTGAAGGCAGTTGTTCCAAAGACTGCTGAAAGTTTCTTCAAAAAGCTACTTTGTTTTCAGTGAAGACAGGAATAGGCAGGGAGAGTGAAAACAGGTATCTTTAAGCCATCTTTTGTTTCTGGCTTGGCCTTGGAGTTCCTTGCTGGCCTTGAGAGGCAGGATGTTTTCACAGTATACTTTTGCCATAGCCACTGAGTCAAGACTGGGACTCAGGCACAGAACTTTTCTCCAGGGGGTTGTTTCTTTGGATTTCAAGGCCTCGTCTCCATGACAGGACAACAGAAGTAGGAAGCAAGAAAGATATGAGCCCTGAAACTTGGCCAGGCACTTGATCTTGAGGTATTCTGTATTGCTTTTAAGCAAGAACTTTTTTAAAGCAGACTGGATATATTAAAATGCCCAGAAAAAGGCCAAAAGCTAATTCACAATTTAAGTAAATACATTTGACAGTGAGACTATGTATTTGCATTTTCCTGTTCTGATAGACTAAGTTATGCCTACAGTTCCGCCAGCTGCTTACGTTGGCAAATTCTAGCCTGGTGTCCAAAGTGCAAAGATGAAATTAATCTTGTGTTTTCCGCTGCTGTCACAAAGTCTCCCTACCTCAAAAAAGTGTCATGATGACTTGGGTGAAACTCTCCAGGCACATTTGAAGGTGATCCTGTAGTAATGACTGCTTCAGAAAATATTCTTGCACAAATTCAGCTTTAATTGACCAGGCCTGTAACATATATTGGCTTCTTGACCTTTGTGAGTGCAACAGTCACAAGAATGAATGAGTTTTTTCTCATGTAACAGACACTATTTTCATCATTATAAGGCTATGTCAGATCTCCCTGATGTCTTGTAGCTACTCTTTGTGCCACCATCCACCCTACAGTCACTTGGACTATATTGCTGCAAGACTCTACGGGATAAGAAGAAAGTAAATGTTTGAAGTACAAGCTGTACTGTTGCTGTTTCACATGGAACTTGCTCAAGACATTACCAAGAGGTTAAGGAGGTTGATGTTACCTGCAGTCACATCTTTCTCTTAAGAAATAGGCTTGATGTGCATAATGCAATAAGTGTCTATTCAGTTACACAAGTTGGTGCAAGTTGCACATATTCTTAAGCCTCAGGGTAAATTAGCAGCATTGCCATGTGTGCTGGAGAAAATGGAAATATATTATTATTTTCGTCTTTACAAGAACCCATGAGTTCATCTGTTTTGCTCTCAACGTTCAACATTCAGCAGTCTGGATACTCACTGTGCTTTGCAGTTATACTTTTCTTTCTTACTCTTCAGTAGCAGAGTAAGAAGCCTCAGAATGAATGTAGCCATTGAATGTTGATGTTGAGTCCAACCTCTTGGTAACTTCTTCCTTCCTTGGCTTTGTGAACTCTTTCAGACACCTGACTTGAACAGGTAGTGACCCTCAGGCATACCTAAACACCAGCCAATGTTGCAAGTCAGTCTGGAAGCAAGGGCTTGGCTACAGCCAATGAGATAGGTGTGAAGGATGGCACCTGGTCAGATCTTCCCCTCTCCCTTCTCCCCTTTCTTCCTTTTCTCCTATCCCCTTCTTCCACACTTTTTTTCTTTCCTTTTCTTCTCCTTAACTGTGAGACCTCTTTTATCCTTCTGTTCAGCTTGCCTCACTTCTCTGTACGAAGAAGTGAGAACTTATAAAAGTCTCAAGTGAAATAAAGGCTTGTAAATGCAATTACATGCCTCTGTAATTAAATTTTGATTATTGTTTCAGTTGTGCCCTCATTAATAGTTATGTAAACACAGATGGATGTGAAGACAAGCAGACACAGATCTCCCATTATTATAGATAAGTATGAATTACAGGAATCCAGAGAGAGGTCTTGCTCTCTGGATCAGAGGCCCTGTAGGTTAAACTTCTAAGAAGTTGGAGTTACACAAATAGACACAGTGGAAGCATAGAAACAAAAGAAACACAAATTTCTTCATACTTGGGCTAGTTAAAGCGTTGCTCAACACCGCAGCCATCCCCAGAGTGATTTTCCGTCTTTCCATGCGTTAGACATTACAAATGTGAACTAGAGAAGGGTAACAAGGCATCTGTGCTCTTCATGAGGTTGGGGTAGAGCCTGTTCAAAACTAGAGCAATTCAAAGGTGTTTTCATCTCTCATAAGTTCAACCAGCAATGTTTGTTTGTGATTTTTATCTGCCTTTTGCTGACAGCACTCCTCCATTAATAGTGTTTTGCCTTCTCTGAGCAGGGCCGCAGCGGGGGCTGGCACAGAGCTGAGCTGGTGGATGCTGTGGTTCGTCTTAGCTGAAGCTAAGAGCATGCCTGCCCAGGGGTGTGCTTGCAGCTTGTGTAGACATTCCCTAGCGAACTTTCAGCCAGCCAGATGAAGGTGTGGATAGCAGTTTTAGCCACGGCAGCCTGGAGCGCAGTAGAGGTGCAGCACCCAGCGGGATTTACCCGCTTCTCCAGCAGATTTTGCAGACTGCTCTGAGCTCCAGGTTTGCGGCAGCAAGTAGACAATTAGGTGATTTAACTTAAGGGTAGTTAAAGTGTAACCTGAGGAGATGAAGCAGCGTTCTGGCTGTTGTGAAGGCTGGCTCTGGAGCTGGCTGGGTGGAGCTGCCCACATTGTTCCTCCAGCCCAGCTCCGGCAGTTTTCTTGTGCTCTGAATCTCAGATTCTGCAGATGGGATTTTGCATATTTTTTCCGAAGTTTTATCAATCCAGTTTAGCATTAGTGTGATATACAAGCATTTTGCGATTTGACAGAAATTTGTAATGCCAGTAGCCATTATATTAAACATTGCTTTATTTCAGAAAACATTTAATAATTACTTGATTTATTACTTTAATTTTAAAATGTGTACTGAGTGACTTCAGATTGCCATATAACTGCCAGGTCATGAGTGTCTTATTAAATCTAAGTTAGATTCTTGTTTGCAATATTTGATAAACTGTCCCCATTATTCTTTTTCTAGGTAGCTTTCAAGAACTACAAAAGTTCCTCTGTATGTGGATTACTTAGAGGGAATGTACAGATCTGCTTATAGAGCCATCTTACAAATACTTAATGACCTTTGTTGGGAATAATGTTATTATCCTGAACATTGTGCCATGTTTAAACTACTAATGGCGTGGAGTTTTCAAGTGTGATGAAAAAATACTCTATTTGAAGTAAAGCCAATGAACTGCTTTTATTGATCTGTAATTTTAGCTTTGCAGTCTGAGATTGATAAATTTAACTTGAGTTTATTTAGGGCATATTGTCACAAATGTTCTGAGATCTGAGTCATCCTATTGATTCATGGCTTACTCTTGTGTTAAAAGCATGAAATAGCCTTCTTTCATATTTTGTTACACTTTTCCAGATGAAGATGATTTCTGTTGGAGGTGTTCCCTTTTAGTTTTGTCTGGCAAATAGTGACACTAGTCTGGACCTATCTGCAGGTGCAGTTTATTTTCAGATTATGGAAGGCATTTACCTGAAAGAATATCAGCTTGAGGAGAATGAGTTTCAGCACTGTAAAGAAATTCTTCTGTTCCTCGGGTGTGTACACATCAAAGAAATGCACGAGGTAAATATGGTGCTGTTGTTTGAGTTGTACTCATCTGTACTGGCCTTTTTTCTCTTTTTGTGCTGTGAAGTTCAAGTACAGAACTTGATATGGTAAGTAGTTCTGGTAAATAAGCTGCATTTGATCTGCATATAATACTTTAAAAATTAGTGGAAAGTACAAAGAAATTCATACATCTACCAAGCTCTGAGTCATTTATATGTTCTGTTCCATCACAGAAACAGAGTATGGGAATCAGTGATTCAGGGTTTCAGGGCAATGCATGTGAGGCTGTTACTTTGCAAGAAAGACTCATGCTTCAAATATTATTGAATGAATTTTACATAATGTTTGCAGATAAGTAGATTTAAAATTTTAATCTATATTGTTCCTCCTTTTGAGACATCAATGTTGATCAATATTTGAAACAGACTTATCTAAATTTTTAAGCTCTTCTTCTTGCAAAGAACTGTCTCATTACCACAATGTTAATCTATTAGCTGCTCACCCAAAGATGACATAAATGTTCAAAATCTCAGTTCATTACGCAGTATTTGGTTTTGTTGATGTCAATGAAAATGATTATTCTACTACAAAAGTAATGTAAATAGTCATGTAAGTTTTATTTAAGTACTCTTTTATACAATGCTAGGTTTTAAAAGAAATTCAAACCCAAGCCCTGCACAGAGCTGAGCAGGTGGTCCTGCAACAGCCGAGACAAAAGAAGAAACTAGAATGTGTGTGTTGTTAACTTGTGTTCATATGTTAAATGAAAACAGAGGTGTCTGGCCAGACAGCAAGTCTGTTCACTGCTCTTGCAAGCAGTCTGCAATATAATCTCGACATACTTCTGAGTTTCAAGCTCCAATGCAAAAGTATTTAAATTCTTCTTAAGCAGCAGGCAGGAAAAAATCAAAGAAAACTGTGTGAAGAACAGGGCTGAGGTGATGCTGAAGGGAGCACTGATTCATACTGTGAGCTGGAGGAGAGAGAAGAGCTATAG
The DNA here is from genome assembly GCA_035583135.1 of Lophotriccus pileatus. Lineage (NCBI taxonomy): Eukaryota > Metazoa > Chordata > Aves > Passeriformes > Tyrannidae > Lophotriccus > Lophotriccus pileatus. The sequence continues at coordinate 99,031,706 of JAWWES010000001.1, read as the reverse complement.
GACATGGGATGGGCATGATGATACAGATGGTGAAAACGCTGTTTCATTATCAGAGTTGCTCTGCTGTCCTATCATCTTGTTTCTCTTGCTTTGCCTTTGCTTTCACTAACAACTTTGAGGGAGATTTAGAGTCCTCTGCGGTTAACAAAAGGGTTTTTTCCTTCTCTGCTAGTCTCTGTGTCTGAGTCTTAAGGGAAAGACTAGGTATTTTTTGGTTTCTGCCTGCAGCATCTAACTTGCTCTCATGTAAGCAAGTTTGATTTGATGCCTGAGGAACAGTTCAGTCTTCCTGCCAAAAAGCCCACTGAAACGAGAGGTGGGGGACCTTTTCTGATGAATGGTTTGCTTTGAGAAAGATGCAGGTCTGGTCTTCCCAAATGAATTTGTAATTCAGAGCTGAATTTGGCAAGTAACAGTAATGAACTAAAATACATACAAATTATTACTGAGATGTTTCCCTTCAACATTTCCAAAACAAACAGCCTTGATTTTCTAGTGCTAGATTGCTCAGAGTCCTGTCATTGTGGTTCCTCGTCATTTGGCACCAGCCTTGCCAGGGCAACAGAGCAGCTCGTCCCTGAACTGTGCTGGAGACTGGCTGTGTCAGTATCCCATTCACAGGCTTTTAAGGCATGAGGACACTCATTGCTTATTGACTTTTTTTGTGAGTCGATTTCTGTGTTTCAAATGATCCCATAAACGAGAGGTGAGTATGGCCAGGCACTCCCTCTAGTTAACTGCAGGTCGATAGAAAGTTATTTCCATGCAGCCCTAAGACCATAGAGGTTATTTTTGGTTGGATCCCTTATCCTGAAGCTGTGCATCTGAGGCTATGGCATATTAATTTCTTTTATCAGGCTTTCGGCTCCTTCAAGGAGACAGATATTAGTATCACATGGGAAACAGAGACATTAAATGAGGTCAAGGTGACTGTGCATAAGCATCAGATAAAATATTAATTTAAAATTATGAATTAAATAAAGTATTTTAATGGTAAACTACAGTACAGACACAGGATGACCCTTGTAGTGTGGGGCCTGCAAAACCATGTGAATATTGCTGGCAGTCTGGGTGCAGGGAAGGTCTGAGGGGGAGCAGCAGGTACACAGACAGAGCAGGTTTTCCACATCCATTTCAAAGAGGTGAAATTCCTGCTTTGTACAAACCAGTGTGAGATGATTGGGGAGAAAGCAAAAAAAAAAAAAATGGATTGCTGTCACAAAACAAGTGGCAAAAGACAAAAAATAATACAGTTACATATGTTTTTAAAACATAATGGAAGTTAAATGACAACAGCTGGAAAGACTGGATTAAAACAATTTTTCTCTAATGTCCATTTGTAATGAATACTTAACCTATCATTAAGCTAACGATATGTACAGAAACATTACTTGTATTTAAGAGAACATTGCTTAGGCACCAGAAGGAGGAAACTAGGGCTCTGAAGTATTATGTATGTGCCTGTTTTATGTTAACAACTGTAGAGTCTGATTCTGCAAAGACTAAGACGTGAGAGTGGAACTACTCTCCTTAATGCAATATGTTATATGAATACAAAGATATAGATTTAACATGCATAATTATCAGAGCCCTTGTCTATGTTACAATTTTAAATGTTAGATTTCAGTTTTCAAATCTCCATTTTAAACTGTGGAAATATACAGAGAAAATGCATGCTCATCCTCAGGCAGAAATTATGGTTTTGTTTAACTGCAATAAAAAAAAAAATTGTCCTTTTATATCTCTATCGTCATGAGCTTTATTTTAAAAAACACAAGATCTTGATTGTTGTCAAAGATAGTTCCTAAATTTCCTTTTTAAAAATCTGTTCATGAAACTCTATGACACATAAGATAAAACACATTAAAAAAATCTCAGTCTTTCTCTTTTCCTTACCCTCCCTCTTTTTTTTTTTTTTTTTTCTCTTAGAAGTAACTTAAAATATGTGTGCGGTGTAAGAACGTGTGCTGAAGTTTCATGTTTCAGGTAATCTTCTTTAAAATAATGGGAGTCCAGATTGCATCAGTTAGTTTAAAAACTGCTATGCTATTGGTAGGAACAAAATGGGATTAGAGCCAAAATTTGCCTGTGTTACTGCCAAAGTCTGTATCAGATTTAAGACACATGCTTCTGCAAGCTTCCATGAAGGTTGTGAAAAAAGTTTTAATACGGAGTTGGATTACAGCTCTCGGCTCAAAACACTGGCCATTACACTACCATCTTAACAGCCTGCCGTAACACGGAGCACAGGATCAAGCAGATTTCGTACATTTTCTGGACCACAGATGGATTTTGAATGCCTCTTTGTGTCTAGGTGGAAGATATATTAACTTCATTAACTTGAATCCATACCTGATCCCTTGTGAGTGTGTATGTGTATACATACAGATATATATCTATTTAAAACCTTATCATGATTTTATTTCAAGTGTATCTATAATCTGCTCTCAGAAATGACATTTTCTAGATGAACTTACAATTGTTTTGAGCAGTAAAGAGACAGATATTTACTCTCGGATGTTGAAACCCTTTGTGAGTTTATAAGAGAAATTCTGGAAGCTTTTCTTTTCTGTACTGGTGGTAGAGAAATGCATTTCGAAAGAGACGCCTCTAGCTGTGTGACAACGACTGCGTAGTAACCTGTGGATCTGAAACATCAGAATGTACAAACCGTGGGCAATTGTGAATATTTGCATAGTTTCTTTTCTACATCTGCTTCAAGGATCTGACTATGAGAACGGATCTGTGAAGGTAAGTGATCTTTATTTACTGTGATTCTTAGTAATCCAAATTGTCAGAATTACCTAAATTTAATGTGCAAGGTGATGGGTTTCTTGCTCTTTTAGTACTTGGTTGTTGGAGGTTTTTTTGGTGATGGTTTAGCTGCAGAAATGTTTACCAGCCACAGAGGAAAATTAATCTATAAAGAAGTTAAATCCATATTCTCTGTTTAATATTTTATTACTTTTTTACTAGCTATTAAATCCCTGTTGTAAATGTTAAAAATTTTAGTGTCAAACATGCAAAATAAAAGCAAAATCTGAAAAAAAAAAATGAGTCAGAGCATTTAGAATACTTCTTAAATACACTTATTTTTAATTTCAGATACTTATAATTGCAGGAACTAGTACCCTAGTATTGAAATTTTTCCTTTAAAGACATGTGTTAATTCATTGTTCACTTGTTTCCCAGAAATCAGAGAAACATTTTTCTTCTGCTTCATTAGGAGACATTATACAGGATTTTAAAATAAACAGCAACGAGTAATAATAGAGCACATTGCCTGGAAATTAACCTTTCTTCTGAATATAATACATGCAACAAAATTTCAGCTGAAGCCTCACCTTGAAAGTAGGATTTTTCAGATCTGACTTTCTGAGACAACATAAGAATATCCAGGACAATAATTTAGAAAAGTTAGAATGAAAACTGGAACAAGTTTCTACATGTGCAGTCTGTCCAAAAATGATTAATTCAGTGTGTGGTCCAGAAATTATTTGTTTTTCACCAGCAGAGCAAAACAAGATAATATTTTTGTTTTCACTTCACAAAACCTCCTGCTTGCAAAAGATGACCACACACTAGTCTGTGAACCATGCTGCATTCTGACCTGTGCTTTAGAAAAGAAATGCTAAGTTATGTGCCTAATTGCAGACTGCTGTTGCCAGCCCAGCAAGTCCGCAGTGGTGAGCAATGTGTGCCTCAGGAGGACTGGTGACTAAACCCGTTGCCTGCTCACTGTTCACAAGCTTTTAATTTACAACCTCAACAGTCAGTTCTGTGAAGACATTAGGACCAGAGTAATCAGTCTCGTGTACATTGCCTTTGAGCACTGCATGACAAATCACTGGGTTTGTATGTGTAGTAGTCACTTTATTTAAACCAGAAAGTGCTTTCTAATACAGAATACTAACCATTGCATAATGGGCAGAGATGATAATTCTGTCCTCATGTGGGACACAGGTTTATTCAGCGTAATAGTAAACCCACTAAAAAGTCCTTTAATTAAATTTTGAAACCATATCCACTTTGCCTAGAATAAATTCAGGAGCTCTTCTTGCTCATTTAAACTATTTTATAGATTATTCACTGCAATAGGATTGTCCAACCAACATATGTACATTTGTGATGATATTCACTGAAATTTGGGTACCACTCTCAAGCAGCCAGCTTAGCCATAGAGTACTGTACTTAATAACAATTCACAATTGATAGTTTCCAAGACTATCCTAAAGGAATCTTGTAGATCACACTAAAGAGGGCTGTGTTTCACATGCATTGGCTGCTGATTGCCACAAGGAAAAGACTGGCTTTCTGCTTGTTCTGGCTTTTTGGGTGTAGACAGAGATATTTGGCTAAACTGTCGATTATTTTTGTTTTAATGTTTTAAGAAGGATGTTTGATTTCTAGGTTGTTTTGTTGTGGGCTTCTGTGGTGTGTACATATGTTGATACACACCACAAAAAGTGCTTCATGTTACAATGTGGGATGGTACACAGGGTTATGCCTATTCTTACCATTTGCACCTCAAATTGAATTTGCAGAACACAGAAATGACATATTGCATTCACCTGCCATACCTTATTTTTGTAAAGTTCTTTAAGTTCAAGAGAAGTACTGCCTGGATAAAACCCCCGAGGTCAGAATGCAGCTAATACACAACTAATGAGACCTAGGAAGGGTTAAGCACCAGCAATCTGTTCTCCCCTGTTATACGAGTACAAATAGCTGGGCTCTGCCCAGAATACCTGAAGCTTTTAACTTGTTGATGCTTTAAACCATATCAGGTGGTGTCAGTGTGGTATCATGCAATAGAGTTTTGGGAGGTTAAGGATTTAAATACTCTCTTATCCCCCTTCCTTAAATATCCTGATTAAAGATGTGAATATTAAAAATTTATGTACAAGCTGCCATGATTCAGCTAGTATCTCCATGGTGCTTGGCTTTTCCCAACCCTTCAGAAATGTCATTCTCTTCTGAGCACAGGAATCCTTTTTCCCCACCATGTGCATGAGTGTCTCCCCTGTTAGGCCCAGCTCCTCCTTCCTCTCTCAATTACTGACCTGTTCTACTCCCAGCTTTTGACTTGTGTTTCCTCACCTCCAGGACTTAGGGTCTCAGTTTCCCCATTCGTCTTTTGTTTGTGCTCTCCAAGTGCCACCTCCCTTGCCACTTGTTTCCTCCTGGGTGAGGGTGTCCTGCTTCTCGGACAGCATCAGAAGTCCTGCCCAAGCTCCTCATAGACAGCCTAATGGACCCTTTTGCTTTCCAGTCACACCTGACCATGGTCCCTGCCTGCTGTCTCCATCCCTAGCTTCTCACTTTGTGGTTGTAACTTCCTGGATTTCCTTTTCCTGACCTGCTCTGGTCTCCAAGGATGCTCTTAGCCTCCTCGGTCAGGTCTTGCCCTCTTACATCAGTATTCGTCTCCTTCCCCTTCCATAGGCAAATCCAGCAGCTTCTTTTCCCTAGCTGCTGGATGCCTGTGGCCTGAGGGAGTGGAAGGGCAGGTCCTGTGCTCTCAGTCCCATGGGCTGGACCTCCAGCAGCCTGCACCTATGTCCTGGTCTGCTGATGAATGGACTGGAGTCAGCACAGGACCCATCTGTGGAAAAGCCCTGGCAGGCCCCTGCTGCTGCTCTTGGAGGCTTTTACATTTGAGTGAATTTTTTTCAGAGATAGCAGGAGACATATCTGGGCCAGGAAAGGTTCCTCAAGTGTCAAAACTGCACACCTGTGATCCACAGCAGGGAAACACCAGACATTTGCTAAGAGGAGACTGACAGAAAACGTTTTTGAACACAAAAGAGGAGCTTCATCCTCAACTACAGTCAAACTATTTTGACAGAGAAAGCAAAAAAGATATTAAAATCATTTTGAGGCAGACTTCTGGCATGGAACGTTTCAGCCTGAACACTGAATGTCTGGTGGTGTGAGGCACAACTGGAGAACAGGCTCATGATGGGGAATAGTGGGCAGCCTCAAGCAGGGGCAGCACATCCATGCAGGTGTCCAGCAAGGCTCGGCTCTGGAGCTGAGCTAAGGTCAAGGCTGGCAGTCATCACCCTCCCTTGCAGGCACGTAGCTTGGTTCAGGGTGTCAAGCTGACATACAAAGTCCTCATGGAGCAGTTAGATTTCCACATGGCTTTTTTGAAGACTGAGCATTATTTTTTTAATCTATTTTTTTTTCCATCAGAAAATGCTTTAAAAATTCTTTATTGAAGTTCTGTCCTGAAAGTCTGTTAAGTTTTGGAACCCCTAGGCTAGAGAACCGCAAACTTCATTGTCTCTATTCCTGCTTCTCCCCCACACGTTTTACTTCTCCTAGAGCTAAGACAGACAGAGGTTACTTTTCCCAGAATTTTAAAATTAGATGCAAAGAGCTATGTCCTATATTCATCAGAGCCGAGGCAAATTTTTTGCCAAGAAAAGCCAACGATCCCTCAGAGCTGCTTCTGCCTTCCAACATTAAAACCACCTCTCTGATGAGACTGCAAGGTCTTGATCTCTGAGAATTTGAGTCTCGTTGCTCCTTGCCCTATTCTGCCTCTTTACATTATTAATGAAGTGTTGAGAGGCAAGCAAGAGGAGGGGACAACTGGTCATGCCCAAGTTAAACAGACTCACAGCCTTTCCCTTTTTAGAGGTCTTCTCCCCATGGTGAATCCTCCACTGGTTCTTTAGAGAGAAACCCACAATGGCTGGCCTGAGGAGTGTCACTGAACTATAAATCTGCTTTCTGATCAAAAGACCAAGGGTTAGACATGCTTAGCTGGGAGGTAAACATGGCTGCTCTCTGTTACATGTGCTGCTTTTCCACAGCTAAGTCTGTTTTACTTCTTCACTAAACATTAATAGAGCCTTGAGTGGCCATTTTTGCTCAAACATTTTCTTAGATTCAACAGTCTCATTTTGTCACTGTAAGCTGGACAGAGGGGGAAGCCACTTTCCAAACACAGCTGGTACATAGTCCTTGTCCACTGACAAGAGTGAAGCAGCCCTTCTCCATCATCCTGAGACCCTAGACCACCTAAGTGGAGGATGCCTTGGCCTTGGGAAGGCATGGAAATACTGGAGAGCCGTCACAGCAGGAGCGGAAGGAATCAGGAAGCTCTTTACATCTCCTTTCCTAGAGCCAGCTGCAGTCTGTCTGTACAACCAAAACAGAGCTCTGTGAAGAAACCTGAGCAGCAGAGCTGGCTGGAAGCTTTTGTCTCTGTAATTACCACGGACAATATTTCTCAGATAGATCTACACACCTCTCTAATAACTGCTTGCAAATGTTGCCCAGTTTATAGAAAAGTTGGATTCTAACACGTCTTCCATCTCATGGGGATGTCTTCTGCAAAGGCAGCTCCTGAAAGTACCGCAAACTACTCAACTGCTAGAAAAAGCAACTGGAAAAGCCATTGGAAACAATTTCTCTGTTTAAACTAGGCTTTTCATCCTCAAATCCAGCTTCCTTCCAAAGTTGGGAAACTCTGTTAAACAAATATTATGAAATTGTGGTTTTCAGAAGTATTTTATTATCCTAGTTTTGTCACTGCTGCTTTTGATTCTCTGTGATTACCATCTCTGATAGGCATGATGAGCCAAAAATGTGTGAAAATGTACTTGCTGCATTCCTGCAAAAATGATTGTTTGTGCTTTTCCTTCAGAAATGGGAAGCTACCAGGGAGGTTGTGAGGGAAGTCACTGTATTCTGACTTATCTGCTACTGCTTTGACAAGGTACACTGATGGATAAGAGAATAATCCTGTATTGTTACCATGCCACACAACATACATCCTTGCTCTTATCAATTTGGAAAGGGAACTACTAACAAACTGCTAATTTATTAAGAGCAGTTCTTGCACATAAGAAATAGCAAAAAAATCCCTTCCAGCTGCTGATCCAGTCCAGTCCATCTCAGCTAGGTCTGTAATGTCTGAGGACAGAGCAGAGCTTGGAAAAGTACATCAGGCTGTGTAGATTAATCAGATGCTGTATTTGAGAAATTAATTATAATAGTCAGATGTTTGAAATTAATTATAATATTCAGATGTTTGAAATTAAGACAGCAGTAATTAAACTTTGCCATCAGTTATGGCTCACATCTGAAAACCTTGTACAGTACTTTTTACAGTTATTGCTAGAGTGGGATTTGTGTTTCTTTTAGACCTTTCTCTCAGGGCAAGTAAGTCCAGTTACAAAACTGGCCTTTGCTGTTTCTCGGGCTTGGCTTTGAGATGTATTCCCAAAAAGACTGTATTGATCAGCTTTGCTGGGGGGAAAAAACGACCCAAGATACTCTGCTGCAGGGAAGTAAACCTGATACAATAACTTTCCTACAAAACCTCTTATTCCTTAGATATTTCTTATTCCTCTCACTATGTGCCATTCCCTCATCTACTTCTTTGTCTGCTTCCTACCTCCCCAGCATGTTTTGCAGATCTTCATACACCTTGTTGGGATTTGAGGAATGGAAACAAAATGCTGAGTGCCCCCAGTGCAGCTGCAGAGATCCCCTTTGCCCATGGGAAGAACTAACAGAATTACTTTTTTTTTTTTTTTAATGTCCTTGTGGAAAAGCAATATATGGGCTTCCATATCAACGAATAGCAGAACAATTGCTCAGGCTATTTTAGTTTGCTTGCATTAGGAAAAATTCAGCTCCCTGAAGGACAGCTGCGTATTTTTTATATTTTCCTCCTAACGTGAGTTAACATGTGCAACCACTCAGCTGGTGGTAGAACGCCATCTAGGGTCCTTGCTGCTTCTGCGAGTCCTACCGAGTACAACTGACATGCAGTTGGACACGTGGGATTTGACAGTCCAATGTGGGCACCACACAGATGGGTTTGGAAAGGTGTGACTGCCTCCCTTACCGTCAGGATGCCCGGATGGGTTGGTCTGAGCCATGCTTTCAGACAGGAGGCACGCTGTGTTAGTTTTGAGAATTCGTGGTCACTGGTTGCAGCGTGATCACTGTTTGAGAGCAGCTGGGGAGGGAATTCTATTTGAGTCATGTTGAATCGTGAGAAAGTTGCATCATGTTACTATATCACATGTCACTTTGCACGTAGAGAATGTGCCATACTAACAGGCAAAACTTTTCACTGTAATTAGCAGTGTGACTAAGAAACCATGTTAGGATACTTTCCTGAATTGCTAGGGAGATATTACTTAAGAAAAATTACAATTCCAGGAAAATGTGTGCATGTGATTGGGGTAACATAAGTTCATTCAGTATTGGCAATGGTTTTGCTTTGTGAAGTGACATTTTGAAATCCAGCTGTCCAATTGGCTAGTCACACTTCCAAAACATTTACTGAAGTGTCTTGGGGCAAATCCAGAAACCAATGAAAGAACTAACTGAAGGACCCTTCACCACATTAAAAAATATTTTCAAGTATTAAAAGAATACACAGTCATCTGATTTCATCCAGGTCTCTGTTACTGAGCCATTCCAAACTCACTGTTCAAACCACAGTGACTTCCAAAGAATGGACAAATATCAAAAGAAAGTGACTAGAGCTTGGACATGCTTTTTGTAAACACATATAATATGCTATTTTTGACATGTGTGCCCTGTCACAGTGTTAGACCAGCACTTAACCTTGTGTATAGTGAAGTGAGTGCTACCTAATGCTTCTAGCTGTACTCTGTATTGAGCATCACAGCTGCCTCAACACGTTGCTGCAGTGCAAGGCCATAGAAACAAGCAAACAAGTAGAGGCTCAGACAATGTACTGTAAGTCTCCCAGGGCTGTCAGGAGCATTTAGGGTATATCAGCAAGTTGCCACACTGGACATTTATGACAAATCACCTGCATCTTTTCACTTACCAAGCAAATATAATTTGAGTGATCACTTTAGGAGGGACCTAAAGGTAAACTCTCAATGCAGATGACTAGGCTTGAAGAGGAAGAAACTCCATACCTTAGCACACCTACTCTTCCATCTACCAGTCCAGCTTTTCCATTAATGCCAACAAAATGATGCACACTGAATGTTGTTACCTTCAAAATCACATTCAGCTGCTGTGAGGAGGTTTCCCATGAGAACCAAAAGATCTGGCTGTGGGAAGAAGTTTAACGAGATTTGTAGTTGATACCCAAAATGTTTTCTGGCTGGAAAAAAACCTCCTCCTTTTGGTGTAAAGATACAGCTGGCTAAAAGTATATAGTTGGAAGAAGGATTTTGATAAAATATTATCAGTCTCTGATTGCTTTGGACATGAAAAATTACATTAATTCTTCTGAGATTTATGCTTTCACAAAACCATGTACAATTCTGATGTTTTCAGTTATTTGTTTTAAATATATTGATTTATCCAAGACAGAATACAACAACCGAAAATCTCTGAGGATTTTGATAATGTAGGCATGCTACTAAAGAACAAGAACTCTTATTTGTTTGCTGTAGCACCACAAAAGATCTATTCTAGTTCAAAAGGCCATTCAAAATATAAAACAGCTGTTCTCTTGAAGCCATAGAGTAGTTAACGTGATTTATTTACGGACACATATCATCTTCAGCTAAAGTAGAAGATGTTTTATCACACTTTGAACACAGACTTTAGGAAGTGGGTAATTAAGTCTCCAGCCCTCAATGGAAATAGAACTGGAGCCCAACAAGGACGATTCTCAAGAAGGGGAGCCTGGAGGAAACTTTTTACTACATTGAACATTAGAGATGGAGCAGTGCAGAGCTTGCTTCTCCAGTTTTGGGTCTTAGTCAGATGGTGTACTGACAAAGTTTTAGCAAAAGAGGCCCTCAACCATCACTTCTGTATCAGTGAGAAATGGGACAGCTTCAGGTCAATGTCTCCCTGTCAGCTGCCTGTCACCTCCTACAACACCTGATCAAACTATTAGTTTTATCATTTTATGTCCCTCCCAAACCCACAAGTAACATATCTTCAGCCTTCCTGTAAACTACGGTGATCAAACGAATATTCAATCTGGACAAGGCACTGAGAGAGCTGAAACCTTTTTAGAAGAGATTTGAGTATTTGTTTACAGCAGTCACCGTTTGAAGGCAGAATGAAGTGCTGCATGCTCCTGAAATTTCATCCATGCTTCTGACAGTGATGACAAAGACTGTAATAGCCACTTAAAAATCCCATGACAAGCCCATCTGTTTCAGAGAACAATATTAGTAGGAAGTCAAAATATCTAATTGTTTTTTCTCTCTGTGGTCATGTTCACTATAATTAAAAAGAGCTTATTTGTGCACTAATAATACACAGTGATGCTTCCAGAGGGGATACAGCCAGGGATGAGGCTTCATATATCAGAAACTCATAGCTGACAGAGAATCAAAATTATGATTTTACTGGAGCTGTTGAAAAGTAAATGTTCTTTCTCTCCTCAGAAACGAAATACAATGGTGATGATAAAATTACTGGAAGCTAATATGTGTCAGACATGTGGCAGGGTTAGATGCCTCATGCTAGATGTTTATGGGGTGATGCAGTTGCTTGTTGATAAGGCAGTAAGTGACTCCTCCAAGCCTCATGTTTTCAAGCTGCAGAAGATTCTCTCACTATTTTATTATCCGTTATGCAACACCCCAAGGATACAAGATGCTATATTAGAGACAAAAATTGTTATGATAAAATTTGGCAATGGCTGAACCTCTGCTATCTCAAAATCGCGGTCCATCACTCTGAGCAATATTTTCTGTGTTTTCTTGGGACTCCCTTTTGGGTGAATGCCTTCCTCTGTTTTCTCTTGCCTTTTAGTCTGGTTGTAGGCACCAGTTTAGGTATTATCTCTTTATTTTGCATTTGTATCTGACTCCACACTCATAGGAGAGACAATAATGCTAAAATACTACTAATAATGATAAAAACCCTAAAGGAGTTCCTCTTACTGGACATTCCACGTAAGCTTGCCATTCTCACTCGGAAAATGTAGAATCTTTGTGTTGGCCTCACAATGGCAGGAGCTGCTCTATTTTTCTGCCAAGAGAGAACAAAACTTTTCCATGGGAACTCCCTTGCAGTTTCCTGGCCACATCAGCTCTCAGTCTGTGTGCTGTGATGCACAGCATGGCTGGGCAACCACCCCGTAGCCTTGAGATAGGGAACAGAGTGCATTCCCCTGCCCAGCAGCTGCCAGGGCTGGCCTTCAGCCAGTCCCAGGTCCTTCAGACCCTGGTGCAGTTGCACTTCCCGGGTGATTATATTTGTGTACCTCATAAATTGCTTGTGCTTTGGATAAGGAAAGGGGATTTCATCTCATTTGCTCTCAGTTGAGTGGGATTCAGGTCCCCTCTACAGCTAAGCTGGTGATCTGCTGATTCATCCTTCAGCATCAGTGGAGAGGAAGAGGCAGTTTGGAGGCACAGTTTATTCAACAGGCTTTAGAGGGAGATGAATGTTCCCCTAGTGGACCTATTTTTCTCCATTAACTATAAGAGGAGGTTTAGATAACCAGTTCATATTCAGTCAGGTGAATAGAATCATAGAATCAGATTATTTTTTTATTTTTGATAATTGTGGGATGTTAGGGAGCTATAGGCACTCTATCTCCGGAAGATGAGCCTGCAATTATAATCACCTCATACACTGTTGTAAAAACACCTTGGGGAATGCATCATGGCAGAAAAGAAGGTTATTCTCAGGTGCAGCATACACAGAAGCAAAGTTCCTTGGTATTTTCATGTGGCAATGAATCATCTACCTAGTATTTAAACTGGTTTGAATCTAGTTCTGAGATTAGCCTTCAGGCAGCTCTGGCACGGGGCAATTCACCTTTGGGTTGCATCAAGTCTTTGTCTTCCACATGATTTCTCTTGAACTGAATGCAGTTGCTATTTCATAAAGCACACAACACTGGCATAAAGGTTCAAAATGTCCTCCCATGCTGCCAGTACTCTTTGTGTTCAAGTGCCCTCACTTTGAGACGAAACTTCCACCCCTCCAGACTGGTTAATTTTGAAAGATTTAGTCTGACCTTAGTTTAAATCTTTGGCCAAGTTTGTGATACAATGGCATTAATAAAATCATCACTCTGTGTAATGCAGCTACAATCTGCTTTCACTGGCAAGATAAAGCTGTTACCTTCTTTTTATTGCTTAACCACTGAGAGGATGGATCATAAAACAGTGCAAGGTTATTGAGAGGTTCCTTAATCATTTGTCCTGGCCCTGGACACAGTGAGAATGTTGAAAATTTCCACTGGTATTTATGCAGCACTTGCCATGATAGTATCTGTGACCCTAACTCAGAAAAACATTCCTTACTGGAAGAGCTCTTACACATGTTTAGCTTTAAGCTACGTCCGTAAGTCTATGTCCTACTGTGGAGAAAGATTATGAGGCTGGGGCTTAAGGAAAGTAGTCATCTGTGTAAAGCTTTCATGATGTCTTCTGGGTCTGCAAGTGTACTTGAGTACAGAGTGAAATGCAAGCAGGACTTTCCTCAGACTGAGCAAAATACAGAGTTCAATCAAGCTTTATTTTTGCCTTCTCATGCACACAAAATATTATTCACCATGCATCTGTTTTCTTAACTAAAAATACTGACAGCTTGTGATGGCCTTGAAAATGGAATCATGGAATCATAGAATTTTTAAAGTCAGAAAGGACCTCTAGGATCATCAAGTCCAATCTTTAAGCCAACCACCATCACGTTTACCACTAAACCATACCCCCAGGTACCGTATCCACATGTCTCTTGAACACTTCCAGGGGTGTTCATTCCACCACTTCCTTGGGCAGCCTCTTCCAATGATTTCTAAACCTTTCTGTGAAGAAATGTCTCCTAGTATCCAGCCTAAACCTCTCTGACACAACTTGAGACCGTTTCCTCTTGTCCTGTTGCTTTTTACTTGGAAGAAGAGAACACCACACATCTTGCTACAGCCTCACATGTATTTGTGTTATAGATCCTGAAATAAATGTAGGACCTTAGCAGGCCATTCTTTTTACCTTTATATTCCGTATTTTTCTCTATTGTTCAAAATACCTCCAGGAGATCCTGAAACACAGCATTAATGCAAAGACCACTCGTGTCAGGCTGAAAAGAGCAACACATAAAAAAAAAAAAAAGGATCCTGCAAAGATGGATTCTGCTGGGTTCTGCTGGCTGTCTTGGACATCAGTTTGAGAAGGGTAATTTTTCCCTAGGCAAGAAACCTAGGAGCTTGTCAAGGATGGAGACAAGGTGCAAACTGCTGAGCTGCAGGCCCTGATAGGAGATTATCAACACTAATACTCAAGAAGGAGCCCAGTTTGAACAATGCAGGCTATGTGTGGGATTGTGCAACTGTATGACATGATGCATAAGCCAAATATTTTAATAGCATAAATCAACGGGGTAATGAACTCAGTGCCTGATTTAAGTCAGTGTCCAAGGTGGGAAAGGCCACTGAATGTACCACCACTTTTCCTCTTGTTCCTCTCCAATGCTAACTACTTTTAGCATTTTTCTGGCATCCAGGATTGCTAGGAAGAAGAGAGATAGCCCCTTATGGTTTCTTTTGGAAGAACAGAAGTTGTAATTATCCAAAAATCACAATGCTAACCCACGTTATCATTTCCTGATGATGTTGCTCATAGCCCAAATAAAGGAAAACAGATATTCCTCTTTGAGTTGAAGAATAATTTTAGAACATATGAGAAGTCAGTGTTTTCAAAAACATACAACTTCGTTTAATTATGAATCTGATTTATCTCTGTGTATGGGATTGATCCATTTTTAGATCAGGTACTTACAAAAATGACATTAAGAGCAGCAGCAAACTGAGGAGATAAGAATGAAGTGCTTAAACCTACTACTTTGATATTTGTTATAAAAGAGTTCTACTGAAACATTTCTCACAGGCAATATCTTTGATGGACTGCAGGGTGAACATTTATGGTATTGGAAGTTTAGGACATTTGGACTTTTCCAGTTATATGGCTCCACAGGTAAATTGTTCATTTTGGGAGCATGAAAATGACATTGCCCTGGCCCTTTCCCAATGAATATTTATTTGGTTTCTTTTTCTATCAAGACTTAATATTTTAAATTTTCTGGGGCCAGAGATCATAACTTTGCTCCTTATGTGTACCATGCCAAATGCAGTGAAGTTCTGCTCCACATCTAGGTTGCAACCATTGCAGTCAACAACTCCCACAACAGTGACAGCTCACCCCAGCTGACTACTAAAATCTGTGTCAATGTAAAGGAAAGTTGAATGAGGGCATGGAAGGGAAAAAATGGATGTTCCTCTGCACCAGGAGGCTGAGCAACACAGCTGCTAAGGATAGGTTTCATTAGACTCCCACCTAGCAGAATATGGGTAAAGAAGTAAAAAAAACCAATGCGAAAGCACAGTTGGAGCCAAGAAGTACAAGATTATGAGAGCAGAGTGGAGAATGGGAGGGAAACCTGGAAAGAAGGACTGTAGTTACCAGCGAAAGACTAAAAAAGGGAGGTAGGGGTATCTGAAAAGTGGGAAGGAGCATGTGCAGATGGCTAAAGTCAGAAGCAGACAGTTGGCAGTTCTGTTCCTCTTGCTTTTTGTGAGGAGTTGGATCTTCCAGAAATGTCAATAAAATGTCATTTTGACATCTGTGTATCTTTCCCCTGCTCTGTAGCTGAGTGGGGAGCTCCCCTCCTGTTTGAATGCTAATTTTAACTGCTGTCCACTTGATATCACAGTGAGAGGGGATAAAGTCCTAGATCATCACATGACAGGTAAGTCAGGGACTCTGTTGAACTTAACACCTTCCTCCAATTTCACATTTTGAAACATTTATTTATATTTCTGTCCAAAGCTGCACTCTTCTAAGTGGGTCTTTTCAGTCAGCCAGAGTATGTCTGTATCTAAAGACGGCTTGAGTTTAAGCTGCAGTATATGAAAGAAGTCTCCCCATCTGCATCGTGCTAGCAGCCCTAAGACACTTCACCCATCTGCAACCATAAGAGGTTCTGTGCTTTCCTTTGGTGCTGTCCTTTTCTGAACAGGATGACCAGAAATAGATGCTATGGAAAGATTTAATGACAACATGCTATTTGGTGCTGCTGTCCACCCGAAGCAGTTCAGTCTGTAGGGCTGTGTCCTGCTGGTGGAGCTGATGCATCTTCCACACTTTTCATTTTTTAAGCTTTTAGTTTTGAAGCTTTTAAGTTGTAGACAGCCACCTCTGTGGTCAAAGTATATCAGGATGAGGGATATCCTCCTGGCTGCTGAACAGTCCACTGGGTGCTTTAGCAAGAGGTTAGAAGAACATTTAGGATAAGAGCATTGTAGTACTCTCAAATGAATCAAAGGAAAAACATAAGCTGCTTTTCACTGTTCCTTTGCACTTAGGAAGACTGAAACAAAATTAGGTTCTTCTCTTAGATGTTTTATACCCCAGATGGTTATGCTGAGATATGTTTGACCAAAGATCTACCATGCTGATACATCTTATAATCTGGTGAGCCTGGCCTTGCTAGGCAGCCAGCAAAAAGACTTTCAATGTGACTTTAAATGAATCATGCTCTAAAAGGGTCTATATTTCTCTGTCTTTTTACAGAGGAAGCTGAGAGCAACTAGCTCACAGAAAAAATAGATGTCCCCACTGTAAAAACCTACAACTACTTGAGATTCAGACCTCCCTTAAAAGCCAGCAGTGGCCTTCAGCTCACCATCTTTTCCAGTGTCAGTAATGCTCAGAAGCACAGATCATATTTTATCTTAGTGCTGTTGTTGTTGTGGGAAAGGGCATCAGGGATACTGGATAGGGAATCCTGTGAAGAAGTTATAAAGTCATCTGTAAAATCTGTTCTCTCCTGGAAGAAGTCAAATAAAAGAAGAAGGAATACAATTATGCTGGTGTTGTCACGGTAGGAAACAGGCTATCCCATCAAACTGCAGAGCCTGGATGGGTGTTAGAAAACATAAAGAGAGTAGGGGCAACAGATTTACTTCAGGGTTGAATAACCCAGGCAATGCTGAGCAGAGCTGAATCTGACAGAGAAGTGATAACTTCCAGTTCCAAAGACTCTCTGTGATTTTTGCACAATGATGGTTTAATTAATTAGGATACATTTCTGATGAGTTCAGAGGCAATTCTGTAATGAGCACTGCTCCTTCCATTTCCTTTGACCATACTCTCCAGTTTCCAGTATATGAAAACCAGTAAGAGAAGGAACAACCTGAATACATAGCTAGCTCTGTCAGTACAACTATGAATCAATATCAGAGGTGGGGTTTTTTAATTCTCAGAATTCAAAGCCTATTGGAGATGCATTTTTTGGGTATAATAATGACCTCAAGTAATCAACTTCTTATACAACAGTACTTGGAAAGGCATAAAGTTAGTTAATTTCAGTGAATTCTGTCCACATGAAGGAATTTTGTATAGCTTTAAAAATATAACCCCCCCCCCCAAACCAGTACAAATTCTTGCTTTAGATGAAACCGGATACCTTTGCTTATCACGAGAAGGCATGTCTATTTTTTTCTGTACTATTTCATCTTAGGTTTAAAACTTATTTTGTTGATATAAGAATCAGGACAAGAATCAGGTTTAGTGGCAAAAATAGTATTGCTGCTGGCCTGACAGTTGGACTTGATGATCTTAGAGGTATTTTCCAACCTTAACAATTCTATGATTCTATGATTAATAAAACCTCTTGATATATAAGTAAAAGGAATGGAAAAGCTAGTTGTTCCAAACTACTGTCTCTTACAAGAAGGGCAGGGATGTATCTTCTAAGTTACAGAATACTCTCATCTCATTTTACAGGTTCTCTGCAAATTCAGTCTAGTAGAACATATTTTTTACCACAGACAGAGAGAAAAAAATGTCAATGGTTAGTAGTTCAGTTTTGATACCTTTGGTCCCATTACCATGCCAGGGCTGGTCCTACACTTGCATGTTTTGCAAGATCAAGAGACAGTTTGTGAATGGGAGTGAATATAAGCTGCGGTTCTTAGAAAAAATAAGTCTTGACGCATTGACCTTGAGCTGAATTTCAGCTTTCCTGGATCAGCAAAATTCTGGGCATCTTGTTTGTAAAACTATCTTGAAATTAAGTTACTGTTGCTAACTATTCACATTCCTTCTGAGCTATTTGTCCATAAGTACTGAGATGGGGTTTCCAGTTTTTACCACATATGAAATGCATGAGAAATCATTCACCTATGAAGCAGCCATCTCTATAATGAAACATGGCAGCTTGCTAGAGCACAGAATAATGTTCTGTATGGGCATAAAAGAAGAGCAAATAACTTATTCTGAGTTAACTACACAGGGAATTTTAGGTCAGTGGAAGGTAATTACCCAAAAATGAACTTGGCCCATATGTACAGGCCAACATCTGTATCGTTGCAAAATAAATGCCACAGATGTTTTAATAACAAGTAACAGATGCACTCAGTGCCTTGGTTTCAGATCTCATCTAAAAATCTTCCTCTTATAGCTCATGCTTTCCCACCCCTTCCCCAGTCCTATGCAGAGCACTGGCTTGCTACTGGTTCAGACTTCTGTCTGCTGTACATCTCATCGACAGCCTTCTGTACTGCAGCTCTGCTTTGAAGAGCTGGCATTTAATGATGACAGCTGGCACTGCAGCCCTTTATTTTCAAGCAAAAAGATACAGCTCTCTGTATGACCAGGGAGTACAGCTGAGAGAGCACCAGCCCAGTGCAACACAGACATTTACAAAGATAACCTTTTACTTGGGTTGGAAGCAATGTTTTTAGCAGATCTGGTGAGTCAGTGGAAATAAATTCTCAATGTCTTGTTAAAGGCACAAACACAGATGTCAGAAAGCAGCAGCCAAAAGAAACCAGTATTGTTATGGGGTGTTGTGCTATATTATGTGTTAAACAGGTATTTTTAAAGTAAATATCAACTTTAAGCCAATGAAGTAGGTCTTTGTAAGGAGTCTTCTCCAATAAGAGCAGATAGTGGTCATGAACATCATGCAGGTGGATAATGCAACGATCATGCTAATGCTGCTGCACAGTCACAGCCCTGAGGCTGGACGTGAGGCTGTGTTGGCTGACTTGGGCAAGACCCAAACAGTAGTCAGAATGGGAGAAGGCAGATGCATCCTGCACTTTGCAGCATGTTGAATGCTGTGTTTACCTGCTGTGTGGATGGGCCCTTGTACTTAGTGCATCTTCTGGATGTATTGCCTGACCCTGCAGTGGTGTCTCACGGTTGGAACCAGAGTTCCGGCACTACAAGGTGGCTTGTTTGCAAAGGCACATGGATTGGGCTCACCAGCTGAACTCATTCAGGTTGCCTATAGGGGTGACCTGTGATTCACACCGGCATGACTGGCCAGCTCAGGCACAGCACTGATGCAATCACTGTCTGCCAGGTTACCTGTGGACCAGGGACACAGTAAGGTCTGCATTTGTCAAATAGCTCTGAGGGCTGTGATGAAGTGAATATCTCCCCTTCCCAATTTATAGGGGCCCAAATCCTGCAGATCAGTCTGGTACTGCACGCTGTCAAAGCTCTGGACACCTCTGTGTGCTGCTGTTTCCCAGGTACTCTCAGATGTCCTCAGTAATGTGCTGTCATTTGGTACAAGTGCTCTGTGCACTGGGAACAGGCTGTAAAGGACTGGCTTTCTGACTTCCCCCTTTCCTTTCAGAGGACGTCTCTGTCAGCATTGGAGCGGTCAGAACAGCAGATTAGGAGAGCATCCAGCCTGGAAGAGCTGCTTCACATCACTCACTCTGAGGACTGGAAGCTGTGGAAATGCAGGTTAAAACTCAAGAGTTTGGCCAATTTAGACTCACGCTCTGCATCACATCGCTCGACCAGATTTGCTGCCGCTTTCTATGACATCGACACACTGAAAGGTAGGTCCAGGTTTGTGGCTGAGCCTGATCTCAGCTTCAAGTCCCCTGATTCTTGTGCAGCAAAGTCTTAAATACAAGAGGCTTCCTAGAATACACCCATACTGGAAACAACAGGGCATTAATGGAAAATGACTGTGTATGAAAACATGTCAGACAGCAGTCTGAGTACACCTCCCTGTACCATGCAGGGATTGGTCAGTCCACAAAAGGAGAAGTCAGTGTGAAAAGACTGGGTCAGAATGATTGGCAAAGGGGCCAGCAAGCAGCATTGTGCTACATCTCAGAATTTGCTTGCAAGCAGAAATGAATGAGCTTTACTGCAGGCATAGAAATTCCTTTTTTATTAGGTGTGCTCTGATATAAGGCACTGCATCAGCAGCAGTATCTGGGTGGGAGTTGAGAGAAAGAAGGTATTGTCCTAATCTCAATCTATTTGAGCAAGTTTCTCCAGGGAAAAGTAGACCTTGAAGCAACCAAACGGCAACTGAAAGTGGAGAATCACAATCTACTCCCTCATCTAAAGCAAAAATGAATATTATTCCTTGCAGCTGAAAGACTCAAAAGATATTACATGTTCATGGATAGAAAATAAATAATCAGTTACTATATTTTGGTCTAGCAAACGGATATTCTACAGCAAAGCTACACTGTAGCCTAATGAAGGACAGACAGAGCTAATCTTTTTTGTTGTCTTTACTCTGAAGTGATATGTTCATATCGCCTTCCTTTTGGGAAACCAGATATTGCTGATCCTGTTCCAATACCACTTTTACAACCCCAGCCACATTCACACACCATTACTCAGCTAAATTATGTCTGAGCAAAGGCCTTAAACTGCTTCTCTGAGCCACAGCACAGACATGCATATACAAGTGCCAATCTGAAGAGGGCTTTCATATCACAGGCATGTTTTAAAATTTCTCATTTGTTACAGAAATTTTATACAGAAAACAAGTTAAATCAAATGCACACCTTTGGAACAATTAAGATGGCTTTAATTAAAGGTAAACATTTTGTTTTTATATACCTTTATACTTCTAGTCAGCAACATTAAAAATCCATAGAGCTATTAGAAGTGGTACCTAGTGTCAAATTCTGTAATTCTCTATCAAATTACAGAATTCGCTGTAATACTCACTATTGGTCACTTAGTGAGCACCAGCATTTCTGCAAAATTAAAATATTCTTTTTGTCAAAACATCATGACAACAGGGGATGTTATCAAGTGTTACTGAGGCAAGACATATGGAAATGGGCATTTTTAAATGGCAGAATACTATAACTTAATATTTATAATGTAAATAATGTTGAGGTAAAAAAGTCAGAATGCTATTTAGTGTGCTGTGACTAATTTGGGATTGTCACAGGGCTGGAGCACCTCTCCTGTGAAGACAGGCTAAGAGACTTGGGGCTGCTAAGCCTGGAGAAGAGAAGGCTAAGTGGAGACATAATTTCAGCCTTCCACTACCTAAAGGGGACTACAAGAGACATAGAGAGGGACTTTTCCCAAGGGCGTGTAGTGACAGACAATGGGGAATGGTTTTAAGATGAAAGAAAATAATATTAGATATTATATTTATATAATATCTAATATAATTTATATTAGATATTAGGAAGAAATTCTTTACTGTGAGGGTGGTGAGGCACTGGAGCAGGTTGCCCAGAGAAGCTGTGGGTGCCCCATCCCTGGAAGTGCTCAAGGCCAGGCTGGATGGAGCTTGAAGCAACCTGGTCTTGTGGGAGGTGTCCCCGCCCATGGCAGCAGGGTTGGAACTAGAGGATCTTTAAGGTCCCTTCCAACTCAAACTGTTCTGTCGTTCTATGACTATAGTCATATAGATACAATTTTCTACTTGAAATAGCTATTAGGTTGCTTCCTATTTTGCCTTTGAAAGTCTAACTCTAGACACAGAGATGTCAACTAACTTAAAAGTCAAGTCACTGAAATTCAAATTAAAAAAAAACCTATTGGGTCATCGCCTCCATTCTTTCATCCAAAGTGGAATTATCCTAGAGCAGAAACTACATTTGTTCTAATACCTAGTATGTTCAAGGTACCAAAGCTCCTTTTAAAAAAAAACAAGCCTACAAACATGTATTTCTTTCCCACACCCTTTCCAGTCATTAAATACTGACCTTTTTGCCAAGGGCATCTGTTTTGTTTTAATAAAGAGTTTTGATGAGAAGGGGCTGGGTCGAGACTCATCATTGTTTTACTAGACCATGTTCCACAGCACCCTCAACTCCAGCAGGGCAAATTCAGGACTTTCTTCCCCCTTTCTAGAGCTTTAACAATGAATTCACTGAAAGTTTGTGTCACTCCCCTGAGCAGCTCAGCTCACTAAGAACTGCAGCACTTTCAAGCTGGAGTCCCTATCAGAGCCAAATTTCTCAGGAACTGCTCTGTGCTTGCTCACAGGAAAGATCAGGGTGACCACGATGCTTCTGAACAAGACACCCACTTCCTATAACAGCCTTTCTGCTAAAGAAGTGGTTAATAAAGTGAGGATGTGTTCTGTTGGAAAGGTCATCACTGCTTACACTCATTGAAGTGATACGTGAAGTGATTACATGCACATACCATAATGACTCTGGCAAACACTTTATTTTCTATTTTAAGGCTAGGATTAGATTGCTATTTTGATAGACTAACATTACTCTTGAAATTCTATTAGTTTCAGTCATTCTTCTCTTAATTTATGCTGTAAAATCAGAATTCGGACCCCAGGCTCTTAATTCCTGTACTCTTTTCATGATGTGGAAAGGGAGTGAATGAACCCCAGGGCAAAGGACTGTAGGAATAAACAAAATTAAGTTGAAGAAGAGTTGAAGAAAAAGTTAAAAAAAAAAAAAGGAAAGTCAGGTAGGGAAGGGGAAAAAAATGCTCATCTGAAGGCAAGATATAATATGTAGGTTGAAATTATTTCATTTTTTTTTCCCCAGAACTTCCCTGTAAACTTAGGTACTCCTTTCACAATATTAGGAAGGTGGACTACAGTGGAAGAGAAAGCATTTTTTTTTAATAGTATAGAAGTTGTCTTTGATCTTTCATAAGCCTGATGGACAAGGGCAGACAGGAGAAATGTTTTTCATAATTTTAAGAAGAACTTAAAGCATAAGCATTGATGACTCCTGAGTAACTTCATAACTTGAATCAGGTAAGCAAAAGCCAAAAAAAGCAGGGCCACTTCTTAACAAGACACAGGATTGTATGATGTAAATGTCACTGTTTTCTCTGTCTGGTTTAATCAGCTAATGCATTATTTCTTCTCACAGTCAGAATGTGACAGATCAGCCAAGTCTAGTTTACTAGTCTACAACAATTCAGTATTTGAAAGATGCCATAGTGTTTTGAATAGACAAATCATGCTTGAATTCATACTCCTGTTATTCAGACTTGAACCTCCCGATGGTACTGAGGTGTGAGATTATTTGTCTTGGATTTCCTTAGACATTTTGGAAACACTGCTCACTGGATGACATCCAGTAGGAGAATTAATACCCTCTGACCAGAATCTGTTAATCATTAAGGTGCTTCTGCACTCGGGCCCAGGCCCTACTGAGGGTCCATGGCGGGGTACATGCAGAGTGAGGATAAAATGACAATAAGGAAGGAGACTGGAACGAAGGGGAATGGGGTGTGGGGCAGTTTTTTTCAGACAGTGTGGAGCTGGGGGATTCTCAGCTAGGGGAAATCAATGCAGCTGTACCTAACCCACCAGCATTAATGGAGATTTTGGTCGTCTGCATTGAAATCTAAAGGCAGATAAATGCAACAACCTCCCTGCCAGTGCAGCTGGTGTAAGTTACAGGGATAATTTTGAACTCAGACTCTCTCTGGTCCTCAGATCGATCCAAGTAAGTGCAAATTGATCCAAGTAAGTGCAAAAGGCCTGCCAGAATTTCTTTTTCATTTAATTTTATTTAATTCTGCTTCACTAATCAAGAGGTTTAATTTTGACATACTTACTCATGAAAATGGTGTTTTCTCCAGTCATAGATGAAGAATGGCAAAAGACTCAATGTGTGCCAAGGGAAACCTGTGTGGAAGTTGCCAAAGAGCTGGGTACAACAACCAACAAATTTTTCAAGCCTCCCTGTGTGAACGTGTTCAGATGTGGAGGCTGCTGCAACGAGGAGAGTCTGAGCTGCATGAACACAAGTACAACTTATGTGTCGAAAACGGTAAATGAGATTATTCATCTGTTTACTTTTTACCCTGGCTCTCCAAAAAGGGAGGGGAAGGAGGATGTTTGGTTTCTGAGATCCTGTTATGAAAGATCTGTCTGTGCTATCATAACAAACAGAAGAATTAATTTTTTATCCATGCAGAGTGAATGCAGCATGTGTAATAGCATTTTACATTCATGTTGAGTTATTATAAATGGATTATATACGTGTAGAAATGGAAAATCAGGCCTTGAGAAAGTGACTGCAGGCTCATGTGATGTTAAGTTTAATCCTTCTTTAATGTATTATTACTTGGACCGGGGACCCCTTGAAAGTATTGGCTCATGGGAATCCTCTGTATCAAAGGTTTAAGAAAGATCCCAAGAAATTTTGTTTTGTGGGTCTACTGCATTTCAACATTACTGTGCCAAAAAGGCTAGCTAATAATTTTGGATGTGCAATTTTCTGATCCAGAAAAGGATACACTTTCATCAGGAGACACCAGATGCTCTTAATTAGGAGGCCTCAGGATCTGAATGTCCCAAATAACAAGTCACTTAGGAAAAGAAAGGCTCAAACCAATTGTCAATTACTAATTATTTACAACAGGCAATACCCCAGTTTTAATGACCAATGCCAAAAAATGAGCACAGAGTAGCCAGAGAGCTTCTTTGTGTAGATTCCCACTAGAGGATATGTACAGAGAAATCTTGATCCCGTGGGTGACTGAGCAGAGATCCAAGTTTAGTACTTTCAGTCCACTCTATGGATGAAACCATCTATGTTGATCAGCAATCTGATCTAGTGGGTGGCATCCCTGCTCAGGGAGGCCAGGGCGGGGGCAGGGGAAACCAGATGATCTCTAAGGTCTCTTCCAACCCAAGCCTTTCCATGATTCTATGATTTATACCCACAGAAGAAGCACAGGAAGCTTCATCTTGTGCATTCCTACTTGACTTGGCAAAATAAATGAAGTTCTACTTAAGAAAAAGACTTTACTTTAAACCAAGAACAAAGATCAAGGGCAGTTGTTTTAAAAAGAAAACTGAAGCCTTCATGGGGAACAGGTCCAATTCACTTCTGTATTTATTTCATGTTTGTTGGAATGTAATTCCACTGTGTCTGGTTGTGCTGGAATATAGCTGGAGTAAAATAAATCAGGGTCCGTCCTTCTTGCGTCAATGCTCATTAATTGCTTTCATTCCACACCCGGAGAAAGCTGTTATGAGCTGCTGGCCACATACAAAAGACATCCGATCAGCTCAGGGAGCTAGGTCAGGCTAAAAAGTATTTATTTATTTATGTGTTTTTTTGAGCAGCAGCTCATAAGTTTGTTGAAAAACTGAAGTTTTGCAGAGCGTAACATTCCTTTATCATCCTTCAAAATAAGCATTCCCTCAAAAGCCCCCAGCTAAGTTCCATTTCTGGATACACCAGCATCAGTCCAGATTTAGTCACTTAACAGAATTATTCCCATATTCCCATATCAGTCCCTGCACGTGGATGCAGCATTAAGCCAAGACATGCTGGCACACCAAGATATACTCCACATTTTAGTTTCCAGGGGAAGGAAGCTGGTTTGGGAAGCAGCAGGGGTGGGGATCACTTCAACAGCTCCTACACGTAGCTGCTCAAGGAATCAGAACCTTCACGGTGCTACTCAAACATTAGCCTTAACCATTTGGATGCACTGAAGGCAGGCTGCTTTGTTTCTTAAGCTCCCACTGTAGTCAACAGAGATGTTTCTGGGATGATTCCCTGCAGAAACCCAGCTGAAGCAGAATGAACTTTCCTCTATTTACTCCTGGTTTTTCCCTCTCTCAGGAGGGATGCATACTGTGATTATACCTAAGGACAGTTAAATAGTTTTCTCCATAAGTGGTTGAGATTCAACCAATGATATAACAGAGAACAAAGTTTCCAACACCTTCCTCTTTCCCATTTGGCCCTAGCAACCAGAAAAGGTTTTTGAGTTTGTTTGCAAATAATTTTGAGTGGTCTTGGGTGTTTAATAGCTGGTAATACAGCACTAGGACCACAGTTTTGGCAAGTTCTTACACTGGTGGGCATTGGTTACTCTTCAAAACTCTCAGTGCACTTCTGCTCATTTATACTTATGGTAACTATCTCTAGAAGAGAGCAAGGGTGGTAAAAACGATGTCAAAGAACAAGAGATTTTTATTTAAAACTCAAGATATTAACTGCATAATGGAAACTGAAAAATAAATGTTATTTAACCCACCTAGCTCTTTGAGATCTCGGTTCCCTTGACAAGTGTTCCTGAGCCTGTGCCCATCAAAATTGCCAATCATACAGCCTGTAAGTGTATATCAAACACCCAGCACCACCAGTATACCATCATACGAAGATCTGTCCAGTACCCAGAAGAAGATGGGTAAGTTCTCTCATTTGCAAACTACTACACGTGTTGAAATTCTTTTGTTGTAATGGTCCATTCTCTTTCTGTTATCCCAACAGTTTTTCTTAATAACTTGATTGTCACTCAGGGTTAGAAAGTTTTACTAAACCTGGTGAATTATAAGTGAATGGACACCAGAAGCCAACAAACTGCAGGCCAGTTCAGCAGCATCTGGAGTCATTAAGACATTTAGGTGCTTGAGCAGGGACTCAAAGTGCACATATCAGCACTATTCTCCACTGCAGCTACTTGGGTAGGTGTGCATAGACTTTTTCAACCTGACACAGCAACTCTGTTCTTGCATTATTTAGCCAGGGCACACTGAATTATGTGCTCAAGCTAAAGTCCTCTGCCGTACCTTATGGCATGTCAGGTCAGAATCAACGTGAATCATAACTTTTCCCTTTTTGATCCACTCCTGGACTGCATCTGTCAGGCTCATGGGTTGGAGAAAAGTGACCTCACATCTAACTCCAAAATAACTCCATACTTATACTCCTGGTGAGAATAGGCTACATCAATTTAACAAAGACCCTACAAACACAAATAGCCTGAATGACCCATTGGAAGTCAGCTCGGATGTCTCTGTCAAGCCCTGTGTATGGGCTTGTCCCACAACTGCCCTTCAACTGGACATCTGGGCTGGGCAGAGGTGCCATTTCAGCAAAGCCACTCCAGCCCTCCCTCCTGCTGGCCACTCTAAATTCTCTTCCTAGACAAATACCTCAGCCTTCCTTCAGTTTTAGGCCATTTTCTCTGCAACACCAACTCACAAAGTCAAACTTTCCCTCTCTGATGTTGAAATAGTCCATTAAGCATCGTAAAATTTAAAATGGAGCTGCACCTTCTGGCAGCATGGCAAAATTGAATATACAGTTACATGGCATAAATACTGCAGGACAATAACTACCCAGCAAACTAGCAGGCTCTTTTTGCCAAATGACTACAATGATGCACCTAATTGTTTTGGGTTTTGGTTGGTTGGTTGGTTGGTTTTGTTCAGTTTGGTTTTTTGTTTTGTTTTGTTTTGTTTTGTTTTGTTTTCTTTAATTTCTATCTCAATTTTGTTTTTCTTCTAGGTGCCCCTTTACCAACAAATTTTGCCATAATGGATGGATCTGGGATAGCGACAAATGTGAATGTGTTATAGACACACAGCATTCCAACAGACGAGAAGGTAAAGACGAAATGACAAACAGATACTTTTGTGTACTATCTCCAAGCTGCTTGTGCCTCATTTTGGGTTTTTTCCATAGAGAGGCATGGTTTTTATTCCACATCCGTAAATATACTTGGATTACAGTGTGGAAACTCGGCTGAAAATAAACTCTCATATGTGCTTCCCCCCATCTCATGCTGTTTTCTTGGGTGTATAATGGGCATTAGTGAAAACTTTTTAACAGTAGGAAAAAAAATGCCCTGGAATATATTGCATGGAGCAAGTGCTAAATATTTATTATGGGAAATTCTTAAGACCGGACTTAATAAGGAATAAGATAGGTAGAATCAGCTGTACCTGCTAGCTGTAGTCAGTGCCAAAAATTATATGAACTTTCAAAGTATTTGAGTATTTTTATGATAATATTAAGTTATTTAGGAAGCTTTGAAACTGATATGCCCTATGTACGCAGGAGTATGTGTGCATACACCTTCAGGTCTGCAGAAGGAAATGGAACAGGGTAAAATTTGTAGAAGAGAAACTGCTGCCCTTCATCCTCTGCTTCTCCTGTAAATTTTTAATCTGTCAAAGAAATTTGCAGGAAATATTCTGGGTGGTAACTGCATAAGTATAAAGATACTGACTAGCAATAAATATTAAGAGAAATTAAATTTTCTCCAAGTCCTGTTTAAGGATTTTAAAA
This sequence comes from Lophotriccus pileatus, assembly GCA_035583135.1. NCBI lineage: Eukaryota > Metazoa > Chordata > Aves > Passeriformes > Tyrannidae > Lophotriccus > Lophotriccus pileatus. Next base: position 99,003,466 of record JAWWES010000001.1, on the reverse strand, counting down.
ATTGTTTTTCTCAGGAAATTGTACTGGTCAAAATAACACGGTCATAGCACTAGAGCAGACAAACACAGAAGGAAACCCTGCCTTTGTGGTTTAAACTACATGCAACAAACTAAAGAGTCCAAGGCTTTGGATAAGAATAAGGCAAGTTGGCGAGCAATTCTTAGACTAGGAAACTAAAATGAAACTAAATAACCTCATAAAATGGTCTGCTGATTAAAAAATTCTAATGTTAAAAGAAAGAAATCAGTTGCATAGTGGTTTCTGTTGGATCTTTTCTTACTCTGGATCAGATCCTCTGACCATCAGGTTAGCTAATTAAAATCAAGTCAGACTTTTCACTCAAGAAAGGATTTCTCTGTATTTCAGATTAAGTCCAAATGACTGTGAATAGCCAGAGTCCTCTTAACTTAGCCTTTTGTAAGGTCAGCTTGGAGCATTAAAATTTGTGGCTCATTGAATTATAGCTTTCATTGAACTAGACTCAATACTTCCTCAGAAAAAATATCATTCTCTCAAGTACATTGTGTTTGGCAAAAGTCTGGGACAAAATAACTTAAAATCTGTCTTTGAGGCTGAAACAAAGTGAGATTGAAATACTCTGCATCACTTCACACAGGCCGAGCTTTATCATCCCAAGGAAGGATCTGTCTTCCAAGAATTTTGGGCAGATTCTTTTCTCCCTTCCAATAGGCCTTGGGTTTTATTCTGTCTGGATATTGGTTTTCCAGCATTAAGTAAATAATAATGAAGGTTTCTTTCAAGTAATGTGCAAGCCATTTCTGGCCACTGAGATCAGGTGGCAGAGGTCACAGATGCAGGTTACATTCCACAGGTTAAATCCAAAAGCTAATTGTAAAACTACAGGAAATTACCTTCCCAGTGACATATTATATGCCATGACCTTTAACTGGGGATGTGCTGCTTGCATTTTAATAAAGCTTTCACAAAATGTGTTCCCTTTTTGCTAGGATTAGCTTCGTGTTGTACTCCAGATGTGTATTTTGAGGGAAGACAGATGAGGTATTAGACAGTGTGTTCCCTTGGCTGTTTTTTTTTTTTCTGAAACAAAGTATTTTCTTTTATTTTTAGCTGACAAGTGTGCATGTGCTCCTTGTTGAAGGGCTAGGCCAGCCTATAGATTATATATTAGACATAACATTACTCCTTAAAAATTTCTGCAGTGTATGTGTAGTGGTGTGTCTGTAGGGGGTGGTTTGCATGGATGTGTCTTTTTGTCATGGGTATAGACTAAATCCTGTGCTGGGTTCAGCTCATGAGAAACAGCAATATAAGAGCAGAGTGAAATAATCAGCACAATCCTCCCAAGTCCTTTTCTGCACTGTGCATTACAACAGAAATTCTGAAGTCTAGAATCTATCAGAAAGTACATGTGCGAGTCCCACTGATTAGAGAACAGAGAGAGTCTCTTCAAACTCAGTATTTAGTCATGTAAAGCTTACTGCTAAAAGATGTATGTGCTATTGCAGGACTCCCTTCTCTTGCTGAGCTGGCTATGTGTGGACAACATATGGAATTTGACGAAGAAAATTGTGAATGCATCTGTAGACATAAGTGTCCCACAGATTTCTTTCAAAGTAAAGAGAACTGCAGCTGCTATTTGTGTAGGGAGAGCCAGGAGAGCTGTGCTCTAAAACAGAAGACATTTCATGCTGAAACCTGCAGGTAAGTGATCCTTGTCATTCAGTGTCCACACTGCAAGATCTGAGTTAGCTTGCCTACATGTTAAAAGTGCAAGTGCTGAATTGGTAAGGAGGTCCAGCTGGGATAAAATACCATGTTGAACTTAGGGAGGTAATAATAATGGAGATTATATTTATAATACCTCATAAAAATAATCTAATGTTTATTCAATTGGGTTTTAAAGAAATCTGGACAAGGCTGATATTCAACTATCAATATTTATTACTTTTCTTTCCCCTAATCTTAAGGGGATGATGATTAAAACTACACCCCTGAAATCAGTTTTTGCAGTGAGATACTGAGTCTTGCATTTGTAGGTAAGCAGAACCCATCCTGCGTTCTCTGTGACAGCTGAATGCAATCTCATGGATGTTTAGGGACACAGGCTCCCTAAGCTGGCACACAGAGCACACAGCACATTATTCCTCAGAGCAGGCGATTTGCTAGACCCAAAGCAATTTTGTACACATACAAATCCACTCAATCAGCTCTGACTCCACTGAGAAGCAGTAAAATTTTTCTGGGGCTACTATACTCCACGCATTTCCCTCTTTTTTTTTTTTTTTTTTGTATAATTAGTTTTGAGGTTTCCATGTAAAGACTCAGATAAAAAATACACTCTGTTTTCATGCATTAGTTTATTTTTAAAATTTCTCAGAAAGCCTTGGTCCCATGTAGAGACCCACAAGCCTGCAGTATCCCAATCTCAAAGTTTATGTAAGGAGAGTCCACTTCCAGTGTCACTGGGTACCTTGGCAGAGCTGCAGCTCCCTGAGTGGTCACCCACAGGGTCAACTCTCAGAGATCTCATAGGTTCCTTAACGGAGAAGACTCTGTGGAAGAAGTAACCTTTGCATCTTCATGTTCAGCTTTGAAAATAAGGACAAGCAAAATAGTTGATGAGTACAAAAATAGCCAAAACAATCAGCAGAGCTGAAAGTGAGCATGAAAGACTTGATCGTTAATGTGCTTCAGACAGGTGGGATGGGACAATGTAATCATTTGTTTACATGAATTTGGCTTCTAGAAATTACTTTAATCTGGACACACGACTTTAATGCCAGACATCTATGCCCAATATTCCTGGAGGAGCAAAGCTGAAGCATCAGGTGAGATAAGGTACTTTGCAGAGTTTGATGGCAGCACCATCCACTGCTCACACTCGGGACTTGACTGCTCTCAGGAAATGAAAGCATCACCTCAAGAAATGAAAGGATCACTTAGGTCATAACTGTGGACAAATGGACAACTGCAACTCACGTTGCTGTAGGCAATAATTGTCAGCCAGCAAATTTTTGTCTTCCTGTGTTGTAGGATGTCAACACTTTCCCAAATGGTGTCTAGGGAAGCACTGTACTGCTCAATGATGAAAAAGTTGAGGAAAGTGACCGTGAAGAATTATCATATTACAGTGCTTCTCTTTTTGCTTTCTTTCTCCTTTATCAAACAGTTGTGAAGACAGATGTCCATCCCAACCCAGAACATGCCCAACTGCCAAGCCAGTGTGTTCCAGGCATTGTCGTTGTCCGAAGGAGAAGAGAGGTTCTCATGGGTCCCAAAGCAGAGAAACTCCTTGACTGAGCTTCCCCTATTCTTCAAGAATTCACTGCTTTGCAAAGTAGCTGTCACTGACTTTCAAACAATAGTAAACATGAACATCTTCCACATTAATAGCAGAAGAATTAATCTAGTCTGCATTTATTTATTAGAGTAATCACTAACTGCAAGTGAATCCTCCGGGACCTTGACAATTGTTCTCTAAGAGGTAACAGCCAATGAATTGCTGGCTGCATGGAAGAAAGATTGGAAAGTGCCAGTTCAATGTTACATTATGGAAGATGAAGATGGTATATTGGAAATAGAGTCACAGTCTCCAGCCAGTCTTTCACAAATTGAGACTTGATAATCTTAGCCTCTGAATCCTTAGCTAATGCAGCTCCTGGGTAAAACTTTCTTCAGAAATTCAGTGTACAAATTTGGCTTCTAATAGGTTCAGCACTGAGTTATTTGATCTACTGTCCAGCTTCGATTATCATTTTGTGTCTATTTACAACTACTGTCAGATGTGCCATATTTAAGTGTATATAAGAAAATAAATACATCAGTTATTCAAATGGATTTGATTTTTCTCTGTTATTTTAAAATGCCGCCCAACAAAAAGAAAATAAGCAAAACCCCAAAGCCACCTTAAGTACAGCCTTCTTACATTTGCTCCACCGGGACTGGCTTCTGCCCAAATCCAGGTCGAAACAAGGTCACTTGATCCAATAGTTTCACTAAAAAAAAAAATCCTTTTCCCACGTCTGTCTGACAGTCATGTATGATTTATTTATTTGTTCCTGGTGTAGTGAGTTAATCTCCCTGAGGAGATAACAGCCACACTAGTGCTAACTCTTCAGTGAATTTTTGAAAAGCACAGCTCACTAAAAGATGGTTTTCCTTTTAGCTTATGGTGCTATGAAAATATCTCCTTTGCACTGAAATTCCTCACAGCAGTGTGAGGCCTGAGTAACAATGCTTTAACCAGGGCAGCATTATTTTCTGAGCCACTGAAGTCTGGCGTGAGCCTGTCCAGAGAAAATATTATGAGTAATAATCCTGAACTGGAAGTGGTAGTTTTGATGACTGAATCATTTTCCCCCTTTGCTGAATTCTCCAACTCTACATTGCACTGTGAACAAAGGGAATCGAGTAAATGAAAGAAACTACGGGGATGGAATGCTTGACATAACACAGGGAGTGGGAAATGGCTTTTTGATGTGCAACTGAGATTTTCTTTTTGTATTTATATAGGAAAAATAGATTGCTTTAAAATAAAATTAGAGCCAAATCCTATAAAATTTATTGAATTGTTGGAGGAAGCACCAAACAACTTAACACGTCTTTTGTCTTAGTAAGGAATTCAGGATTTGATTCTGAATGAGTTCTCTGAGTGTTTTCTAAGCCATCTGGGATCTAGGTCTGTGCAAAATCACCTGCAGGCTGTTTTTGTTACCTGCTCTGTGAACTGGACTGGGATCCTCTGACCAAGCAACACAGCCTGACCTATGAGCATCTGGGTGGGGGCCCTGCATCAGGGTTACCTACTGGTCTGGACTGGGCTCGCCTGCTTCTGGGTTTTTCCCCAGCGTGCACTCTGCATGGACAGGAGGGGCAACATGACCCCAGTGCAATACCAGGTGAAGCAACTTTTCTCACAGAGACAGGGAGGGATTTGGACATGAACCACCTAAGCCAGCAGAGTGAATAGCCATTAGGATACCTAGGCTGGAAAGGTACCATCACTAGCCACCACTGCTCTGAGGTTTTCACACTTCCCCATTCCACTGAAAACCAGACCTGTGCCTGGAAGTCCAATGCAGGGCTGAAGATCCCAGTGAGGTGGAGTGAGATGAGATCTCGCCATGTCCACAGGCTTCTTTCAGTCTAAGCCTCTGGGTGAATTTAACCTTTAGCCTAAAAATTTTGCTGTAAAGTCCTGTGGATTACTTCGTTAAACACTTAGGCAAATATTTTTGATAGTGTTATGGTTTAAACCCAGCTGGTAACTAAGTACTATACAACCTCTCACTCACTTACCCCACCGTCACCCTAGTGGGGAGATTTGGAAAGAAATGGTAAACCTCATGGGTTGAGGTAAGAACAGTTTAATAATTGAAACAAAATAAGACATAATAATAATAATACTGCTGCTGCTACTAATACTAGTAGTAATGGAAAGGAGAGAGAGGAATAAAACCCAAGGAACACAAGTAACGTACAAAAACCAAACCCACTGACCAATGCCCAGCCCATTCCCAAGCAGCAATTAGCACCCTGTCCCCACTCCCAACTCCCCCAGTTTATATACTGGGCGTGACATCCTATGGTATGGAATATCCCTTTGATCCATTCAGGTCAGCTATCCTGGCTATGCTTCCTCCCAGCTTCTCATGCTCACTGACGAAGCATGGGAAACTGAAAAGTCCTTGATTTAGATTAAGCACTACTTAGCAACAGCCAAAACATCAATGTGTTATCAACATTATTCTCATACTAAATACAAAACACAGCACTGTACCAGCTACTAAGCACAATATTAACTCTATCCCAGTCAAAACCAGGACACATAAAAAACATGCTCAAACAACAGAGAATGTTTGTGTTTACAAAAAACACACCTGAGGGTCAACATAAAATTCAGTGTTATTTTCACATATAACCCCCCACATGTTCTTCTACTTGTAGGATTGTCAAAACTGGTACAACCTACAGGCATCTTACAGTGTATTTCTTTTACAATGAATTCCAACCCTGGAATCTGCTCCTAAGGCCCTGTGCCAGTCTCTGCTTTGCAGGGCGCTGCTCTTTTCCACCCCACTCTCCCACATCATTAGAAAATTACCAAAGCTAGAGTATATTTGTAACTGCATATTTGTAACATTCACTGAAATACTACGTGGAAAAGCTCAGGAGTTTAAGCACAATGCTGTGAATGCCAGTGCTCTGTGATGGTCTTCACTGCCATCTTCCCAGTAAGATCTGGACATCGCTTAACACCACGGCACAGTCATAAATCCTTTACGTGGAAAACCAGGACTAAAAGGAGGCTCTGGGTACAGACAGAAACACAAACAGACAATTAGGTTTTGATGAGGATTTATAGAAGCTCATAATGGTATTTTATTTATGAAATTCTGGATTTTTCATTAAAAATATTCAAAAAACTTTAAAATAGAAATGCTTTATCTTATCTTTCATATTGATACAACAGAATTTAATAAGATTTAATACAACAATGCAGAAGACTTAGGTATGCAAAATTCATAGCAGATCTGATTTTTGACTGATGTCATTAGCTCTTAACCCATCACTAAATTACTTTCTCATGGGGAAGGTTATTGAGCAGTGTAACATTCACTTTGAAGTTGGAAAGGCCTTTTATTACTGCATTGGCATGACTTGCTTGTTATACATAAGGACAGGATTTAGACATTTCACAGCCGGAAGAATAATGCTAAAACTGCCTGCTTTGGTATGTCTTAATTTCCATATAGTGAGGGATGTCTTTAACGAGATATTTGTATTACCTGTATAATAGAAATGAGGGTACTTATAATAATTATTAATTCTAAATAAACACACATGAAGTTTCCAAAACCATCAGTTTTTATGAGTAGCTAGCTTTCACTTGCAAGAGCTTTTTGCAGGAAGGGGGCAAGGAAAAAAATGGATCAAAATAATAGCTAAATATGCATACTACATTTGGAAGGGTCAGGAAATACTCATCTACTTGCAAAAACTGCACTTGGCTTCCAGAAGGATAGAGGTATGTGTGATCTTGACTTCCAGAAGGACAGAGGTATGTGTGATCTTACCAAATGCTGGTGACACTGATGAAATTCAAGCACATCTTGAAAGTACTGCTATCATTCACTTCAAAAGCCATCACAGGTCATGTACTGTGACATTGCTTATAGCAAGCATTATTCATAGGAAGGTTGACAGCACATATAAATCCTGTCATACCCATCTACACTGCACACACATAAATCTAAATGTATCCTTTGGGCATCAACTCCAGCTGACTACCAAGGGCCCTTTCTCTATTCCAGCCAAAAAGAAAAAAAAAAAAAAGTGAATCTGCTTGGGTTTATTTTTTGTTTTCTTGTACCACTGTTAGCCAGGATTTATGCTATTTAAAGCAAGAGTTATTTTGCTTTATAGTAGTGTAAACAAAAAGGAAAGGAAAATCTTGAAAACTCAAAACCAAATTGTGGTTTTGCTCAGCTGCTGTTCCTTTGTATTTTTTAAATAACTGGTAAATTCATTTCAACTTCAAAATATCAAACAGGCTGTCACCTTCTAATTCTGGACTTGTGGAGTGAATTGGTCTTTCTGGAACTACAGGTCAAGTGAATCTATGTTCCATTTATTACTGCCCATGTCAAAAAAACCCCAAAGTTTGTTTGTCAGGGGTTACAAGTGATGTACTGCCATTCATTTTATTTATCAAACTCCTACATCAGCAGTTACTAAAAAACCTCAATAAAAACTTTTAGCTTGGGGGTCTGTTTTAAATTAATATAAAAGGAAACTGCCCCTTTAGCCAATAAAGCAAAATGAGAACACAAAATGATGTGGCTGGGCTTGATCTGCATTTTTACTTCTATGCCATTAACACCCTTTGTTTCCACTTTTATCATACTTTACAATACTACTCAATGTGAAAGGTCCTTCCAGGTTGAGAGCATTGAGGATCCATAATTTAGTGTATACTGCTTTCTTTCTTAAACAATCTAAAGCTACCTTTAAATTGTTTATGGCTGAATAGACAATTATTTAATTCTAGTCTGTACTAGTATATGTTATTTAATTAAAATTACAACAGTAGTTATACAAAAAATATTCAGTTATTGAGTGGGATTACAAATTAACCATCAAGAAAATAAGTTAACAAAATAGGAAGCACTTGACCTAGTCTTTTGCTCCACTTTTCTATGCTAAGCGCTGTTTTAATTGGTGAAGACTGTATCTCTAATGTGTGGCTTAGTATCACAGGTCCAGATGAAACTGTGATGCAACATGCACAGACTAACTCATGAGTTTCTGTGAGGTGACTCACTGGCAAAGTATTTATTCAAAACTTTCCCTTGAGCCCAGATCCCACTGTCTACACACACTCATGTACATTTATTTCTTAAGAAAGCATTTCTTGCTCCCTATGAATGGACTGTTAAGAATATATTTAAACACTCAAATACAGTTGCATAGTGATTATATAGCCTCAGTCCTCAGAATAAAATCACCAATACACGTGATGAAACACAAGGGAAAAGTTAACACACCCACAAGAACTATGCAACACTTCTTAACAATATTGTCTCCACAATAAATGACAGTGTTTTCCTGTGGCTCACTTACAGAGGCATATAATGAAAATCATTTGCAAGTCATCTGGTCTCTGTGGTCTGCCATTTACCTGTGCATCCCATTTTAAAACTACAGAGCTAAGAATGCCCATGACTCTCTACCTGTTCCCTGGAGTCCAATCACTTTTTCACATTGCCCTGTTCCACATTAATTAAATTAACCTCAGAGTAGTACTTTTCAACCTGCACAAGGCTTGAAATCTGCGGCTTCCTTTTCAAACCTTAAGAATGGTTGGTGTGCTTGGAAGTCTGTCTGAGTGTTCTCAGTTCTAACAGTCAAATAAAAATTACTGCTTCCTCCACAGACCTTATCTTGTTTTTATCTGTAGATATTCGAGGCTACAATAACACTATCAACTTAAAGAAACCTTTGTTTCATTTAATGGATTTTAAAGTATAATTAATTATTCTTGCTTTACAGATTGAATCTGGATTCTAACTATCAAAATATTGGATAGTTCATGCTCAGTTTTCATAAGAAACTCAGTTTTCTTTAAATTCAAACCATAGAGTGCAGGCAGGTACTACACTAATGCTCAGAGAATATTTTGCATTGCCA